>CM055877.1:43101248-43701248 GCA_029582165.1 Portulaca oleracea | reverse complement strand
GTGATTCAGTTGGAATACTTAGGAAGATTTGGAAATTACAAAGTTGTTTTGTTCAAAGTTGATTGGTTTGACTCCGTCCATGGTTTGAACAAACATGAGCATTACAATCTCGTGGATGTGAACCACACAAAACGATATCGAGTATATGAACCATTCGTGCTGGCATCCCAAGCAATGCAAGTGTTTTATACTCATTATCCTAGTACAAGGCGAGATAGAAACCAATGGTGGGCAACACTCATTATAAAGCCGAGGCCAACGATTGACGGCATTGATGATGTCGCATATCAAGAGGATAGCACTGAAAATCCTCCAACACTATCTAGCATTGATGAGGACCAAAGCGAAGATCGAGATGACATAAGTGATGAGGAAGCCATGCACGATGATGCTAATGAATCCATTATGGGGGAAGAGGGAGTGGGAATAGAGGAGGATAATATGTTAGACCCTATTTGTACCGAGATTATTAGTAGTGAGGATGAAGAGGAGTATGAGTAGTTAATTCTATTATCATGTCAATATACATTACTAGTCATTGAACTTTTATTATATTCACAACTTGTTTCATATTTTTTAGGTACTCAGTTGAAGCCAATGCAATCTACTCGTACGCATGCAATTTTAGTCATATATATATATAAGTTTGGAACTAACTTATGTTTTGATTTTACCTTATATTAACTATTATATTAGGGGGAGACAACCACATAATGTTTGGCAAAATGCAGCTCCAATCGACCCTGCTCTATACCCCAACCGTATACGACTTGAACGGGGGGAGGATTGGTAAGATGATCACATAAAATCATATGTACAGTGATTTATCATTGGTCTTAATAACTTTAGCTGTGTTTTTTCGTAACGATTGCATAGGTTCGCCGATCCCCGTTTAGCACGGTTTGTTGGAGGGCAACTTCGTGGCCACCCAAATCCAAAGCCTGCTTCCCAGTGGTCCAAACAAGAGAAAACAGATTTGTGGTTGGATTTCTGTGTAAGTAATTATGCTAATTGGGTCTATTGATTTTCTTTTATATAATAGTCGTTTAACTAATCACTAATAAATTACTTTATACAGCGACATTATGTTTGGGATGAAGAATTTACAAGAGATGTGTTCAGTGGGTGTACAAGCTTCTGATACGAGGTACAAGGTCAGGACAAAGAAGAGGACGGACCCTATACCTCACATGAGCGATGAGCAACGGGATGCAATAGATGAGGAATCCCAGACTGAGGAGTTCATTTGGCGATCCAATTGCAAAACGCGGGTGGGCTCGGTTTCAGCGGCAAGTTATATGAAAAAGCAGGTGAATCGTAAATTGGCACAATTAATAAATTAAAGTTATATGTATGCATTAACAATTACGAACTTTCTAAACAATTGTTTGCATTTACTATCTTAATTTTTAGATGGCCGGGGGGACATTCATGACCCTGTCTAAAGTCCACACTCACATTCATTGTGGGCGAGATCTTTGAGGAATCCATGATGGAGTTCTGAACATGATGCCACACTTGCTGTAAGTTTCATTTAAACATATTCATAAACTAATTGTATTTGAACTCCAGCGTGTGGCCGTGCATGTTTTATGTGTGTTTATATTGTATTTGAACTCCGGCGTGTGGCCGTGCATGTT
The DNA here is from genome assembly GCA_029582165.1 of Portulaca oleracea. NCBI lineage: Eukaryota > Viridiplantae > Streptophyta > Magnoliopsida > Caryophyllales > Portulacaceae > Portulaca > Portulaca oleracea. The sequence continues at coordinate 43,699,608 of CM055877.1, read as the reverse complement.
TTATGTGTGTTTGGATTGTATTTGAACTCCGGCGTGTGGCCGTGCATGTTTTATGTGTGTTTGCATTGTATTTGAACTCCGGTGTGTGGCCGTGAATGGTTTAAGTTGTGTTTGTATTGTATTTGAACTCCGGCGTGTGGCCGTGAATGGTTTATGTGTGTTTGCATTGTATTTGAACTCCGTGTGGCGTGAATGGTTTAAGTTGTTTTGTGATTGTATTTGAACTCCGGCGTGTGGCCGTGCATGTTTTATGTGTGTTTGGATTGTATTTGAACTCCGGCGTGTGGCCGTGCATGTTTTATGTGTGTTTGCATTGTATTTGAACTCAGGCGTGTGGCCGTGAATGGTTTAAGTTGTGTTTATATTGTATTTGAACTCCGGCGTGTGGCCGTGAATGGTTTATGTGTGTTTGCATTGTATTTGAACTCCGGCGTGTGGCCGTGAATGGTTTAAGTTGTGTTTGGATTGTATTTGAACTCCGGCGTGTGGCCGTGCATGTTTTATGTGTGTTTGGATTGTATTTGAACTCCGGCGTGTGGCCGTGCATGCTTTATATGTGTTTGGATTGTATTTGAACTCCGGCGTGTGGTCGTGCATGTTTTATGTGTGTTTGGATTGTATTTGAACTCCGGCGTATGGCCGTGAATGGTTTATGTGTGTTTGCATTGTATTTGAACTCCGGCGTGTGGCCGTGAATGGTTTAAGTTGTGTTTGGATTGTATTTGAACTCCGGCGTGTGGCCGTGAATGGTTTATGTGTGTTTGAATTGTATTTGAACTCCGGCGTGTGGCCGTGAATGGTTTAAGTTGTGTTTGGATTGTATTTGAACTCCGGCGTGTGGCAGTGAATGGTTTATGTGTGTTTGGATTGTATTTGAACTCCGGCGTGTGGCCGTGAATGGTTTAAGTTGTGTTTTAAGTTTTATTGTGTTCGCTACTTATGTATGAATGATTGCAGGCAACTTTTCGCCAAATGTGTGAGGAGCGTGGCATAATTGAGAACTCCCCGGAAGCTAGGGAGTTGTACTTGCAACTGGCAGGGGGGTACAAACCCAAAGACCATGATGTCTATGGTCTTGGGAGTGCGACCTCGTACATGATACTCCACGTACCGAGGCGGTTCTTCTTCTTGAGGCATCCTGCGCAACTCCGTCACGATGCTATTATGCGGGATCAACTTGCTGCTCACACATCCGCCATCTCACAGATTCAAAGTCAATTGACACAAGTTGTCCAATCTCAACAACAAGGCGGTAGTTCTTCGTCCCCATCTCAATATCTAAATTTATCAGATCCCATGATTCCCTCCAACCTTGAACTTATGCACTTTTAAGTTGTGTTTTAGTTATAAACTTAGATTGAATTTTAGTTATGAACTTTTAGCTATTATATATATATATATGAACTTTTAGTTATGCATTAATGGTTTAATATTATATATGTTTAGTATGTTATGTATGAAATAGACAGGTGAAAAACTAAGCGGTTGATATATATATATATATATATATATATATATATATATATATATATATATATATGGATAATATAATAATAGCAGCGACCGATATGTCGACAAATACAGTATGGTTATAACCTATTCGATTTAATCCAGAATATTTTTTAAAAAAATTTAAATTGTAATGTGCGACCGATACATATCAGTCGATGGTTATTAGTCGCTATTTTGCGATCGATAAATAGCGACCGATACTGTATCAGTCGCTAAATTCGCAATTGATAAGTAGCGACTGATACAGTATCGGCCGCTAAAAGGGCGACCGATAATCAGCGACCGATACTTTATCAGTCACTAATTAGCGACCGATACGTATCGGTCGCCGTATCAGATATCGGTCGCAAGTTTGGCGACCGATACGTATCGGTCGCTCGGTTCGCCAAACGACGGATATGCAGCGACCGATACGTATCGGTCGCTGATATCGGTCGCCCGCTCTCTGCAGCGACCGATAAAGCCATTTTGCGACCGATAGTAACGGTCGCCTCAGGCCTGTTCTGTTGTAGTGCATATGCTCAACATCCTTGATCATGCTAGGCCAAAAATAATGCTCTTTCATCATCAAATAAGTCTTCTCAATGCCAAAATGACCAGCCAATGATCCTCCATGGACTTCCATAATCAACAACTCACGAATACTACTTCTTGGAATGCATAGTTGATTTCCCTTCAAAATAAATCCATGCTCAATATGAAAGAGTTGGTGGGGATGCTTCTTACATACCTCATAAACTTCTTTGAAATCTTCTTCCTCCTCATATAATGCTTTGATATGGTCAAGTCCAAGCACTCTAGATTCAAGTATATGAACCAACATACACCTTCTTGATAAAGCATTGGCTCCTTTATTCAAGTGACCCGCTTGTTTTTGCACTTCATTGTATCTGTTGGATTCATTCTATAGACTGGCCTGTTTGGTAGCATAGATCCTGGGACAAGATCTATTTTGTGTTGAATCTCACGTTTTCGTGGCAACCCATGAGGCATCTCCTTAGGGAACATATGAGAGAATCGTTCCAAAAGAGGTTGAAACCGAAAGTGGTCATTTGTTGGGGTAGCTTCCTCCTTTTCCAAGTTAGCTAGAATAAGATCTTTGTGCTCTTGGAACTCATGGTGCTCGGCTTTCATAAATGTCACAATATTTGTCTCCTTCTCTTGTTGTTGTTGGTGAGGACGTATGATAGATGATGGTGAGAGAGGAGCCAATGTAATCTTCTTTTTGTTGAGAATAAACGTGTAGGTATTGGTTCTCCCGTCATGGATAACATGCCTATCAAATAACCAAGGTCTTCCAAGCAATATATGACTAGCATCCGTTGGGATTACATCACACCAAATACAATCTTTATAGTTTTTACCAATGGAAAGATGATAGGCCGCAAGTGCACGGGTGAAATTGTAGCACGAATCAAGGTCGTTCCCACAGAGACTTTTCCTTTCAACGCACTGAACTAGCCTCCTAGTTGATTGCTAAGTCGATCGGGTTTTTTTTTTATTTGAAAAACTCTAATTCTATTTCTATTCACTACTCAAAGCAAACAAACAAATATTCACAGAATTTACTTGGATTTATCAATAAGAAAAAAACGTTCAGGGGATAAAACCTAAGTTAAGTAACGAATGGATTGAACACTCATTTCATTAGTTTGCACAATCAAGGTTCGATAATTGCATAGAATACTTCGCAATGAGATTTTGTCACTAGAGCGAATTGCCAAGACAAACCAATCACCTACTTTCGTTGTTATTTTGATTTAATCAAGGTTAAATATCTAATTATCTCAAGAACCCTAATTAAAAACTTCTATGTCTAGACAATTTTTAATTAGTTTAACCTAGATTTTCGGGACATCAAACTTCTCCTTTCGGTACTTCGTTCAACAACCTAATTACATGCAATTGGTGATCAGGCAAAAGCAATAACAATTCAATTCAAAGGCCAAATGGATTGCAACAAACTAAATTCATGATTATTCAATCCAACAAAGTCAATTCATCAAACAACTTCAAAGATTCATCCCCCAAACTAAAAAGAACTACTCACTACTCATGTTTGCAACTACAAAGCAATTGAAATCTATTCTAGAAAGCATATAAAATCTATGAGAGAATGAGAAATAAACCAAAGGGAAGAACAATCTTGCTAGGAATCAACAATGGAGGACATTTGCTCCTCCACTTCAAAGTGTGTTGAAATTGCTCTTCAATCTTCAATCTTCAATCTTCTCTCAATCTTCAATGGTGGATGGATTATGGATGATGAAGGATATGGATTAGGGTTAGGTTATGGAATGGGAGACGGTAGAATGATGATTACCCCTAAAAACAGCCAGAAATCACAATAGTATAGGCAAATTCCAACTTGAAACCGCCGGAAATGAAAAGACGCAGGCGACACGGACCGCGCCAGGGGTGACACGGACCGTGCCCCTAGTGACACGGACCGTGCCCCCCTAGGCACTACCCGTGTCATTGCCCGCACAAATTTCAAATTTATCGTGATAGGCACTACGTGCCATCTTGACACCACCGTGTCGCTGACACCACCGCACATCGCAAACTCGGGCCTTGGAGCTGTTTGGGCCATTGTTTAGGCCTTGGGTGATCCAACTTCACACTTCTTGGTCCTTTATGCACACAACTTGGATCTACACTTGATTTTTGGCTCGGTTTACATCGATTCTTCACAAATTTCCTACAAAACTCACCAAACTCCAAACCAAGCGTAATATGGGAAATTCGGGCATAAAATAATACAATCACATCAAATATTCCCCAAATTCTCATCAAAACAACCAAGTTCTCATATATACAAGAAGCACTTATCAAAAGACTTACAAGAACTCGATGATCCACACGAATACCCTTCCCATGACTTAGCCATTGAATTGTGTAAGGAGATGGGTGTGGACTAACCTCCAATTGTAGCTTATTCACCATGGTTGTTGAAGCGGCATTAGTGCAACTTCCGCCATCTATGATTAGAGAACAAACTTTTCCTTGGATAGTACACCTTGAATGGAATATGTTCTCCCTTTGTTCTTGCTCGTTTGGTACACAAGCAACACTTAGAGCTCTTCTTACTACCAACATTTCTCCTTCATCCGCTTCTTCTACACTTTCTACCTCATTTGCGCCAATAGCCTCATCAACCTCCTCTTCATTTTCACTTTCATTATACTCCGGCTCAACATACAAAGCACTTTGATATTCAACCAAAGATACAACTCTCTTATAAGGACATTCCGAGGCTATATTCCCTAGTCCTTGGCAACGAAAACATCTTCTTGGGGCTAATGGTTTGGCTTCTTGGACGTGGGTTTTAGGGATGGATGGGGGCTGATTTTGTGGAGCTTTGTTGTATGGTTGTTTTGTAGGTAATCAGGATCTTTGTTGTGGAGTGTACGGACGAGTAGGTTGGGATTGTTTGTAGGATGTTTGGTACTTTGTCATGGTCTCTTTTCCTCTTTCTTTTCTTTGCCTTTCAACTTTCAAGGCCAAAGAACTCAATTCATCCAAAGATTGATAGGAATGTAATTCAACAATATTACGAATCCAATCATTAAGACCAAACAAGTAACGTACCAAAGTTTGAGGTTCATTCTCTTGGAGATCACAATGCCAAAGTAAGTGCTCAAACTCTTTTGTATACTCCTCCACGGTTCTACTTCCTTGAACCAATCGTTGCAACTTGTAGTAGTTATCTTGGAGATAACTTGGTGGTAGAAACTTTCCTTGCCCTTAGCTTGCCTCTTCTTTTGTAGATTTGTCCACCAAATGGACGCATGCTTGCGCAACTTTAGGGCCACATACTTCACTTTCTTTTCATCGTGTACTTCTTTAAGATCAAAAACTCTTTCAATAGTTTGCATCCAATCTAAAAAGTTTTCAGAATCAAGATTACCATTAAACTCCGGAATCTCTACCTTGAAATCAAATCTTTCCTCCCTTCTTGGACGTCCACTTTGTATGTCCTCTACTTCATCATGAGATTCAACATCTTCACGGATCACCCTATGTTGGAGATGCATGTATCTCTTCAATTGGTCGGTGAGATAGGTGATCTTTTGCTTCATCAATTCTACATCCTCTTGGGACGTTGTAGGTGACTTCGTTGGAGAGCTTGTACTAGCCATCAATCTTGATACAAAAAGATCAAAAAGAAACTCACGGTTTGGGGCTAGGGTGTAGGGACGAGAGATGGTATGCGTTTAGGCTAGATTGTGTTTGGGTTTAGGGGTTCTTTGTGGAGTTTTGTGGGGGGGCGCGTAATGGAAGATTGTGGGGGATGGATTTGTGATGGAAAGATTGTAGAAAGATGGTGCAATAACTAAGAGAATCAATCTCCTAAGCTCTGATACCACTTTTGATGTATAATGGGATCAAAGAGATCTCATTACACACGAAAATCAGGATCTTTATGAACAAAGATAAGAATCTTCCTCTCTAAGCTCTTAAGAATCAAACGAAAAGAGTAAAACAAGATAGAAATCAAAAGGATTTAATGGAATGTACCGATGATGATTGAGATGAACGAACGATAGAATTTGATATGGCTTGAGAACTCTTGAAGATATAGACACACCACTTCAAGAAGATCTTCAACTCTTCCTATCACCAACCAAGCTAGCCAAGCAAGGAATAGAAGAAGAGATTTGGACGATTCTTCCCTCAAGAAGAAACGATTCTAGCAAAGCTAGAGAGAATACAAAAGCACGATGCCTTTACTTTGTATTATTTTGTGAATGATTGAATGAATACAAAGGCCTCCCAAAGGGTCTATTTATAGCACTCTAGGACCCCTTAGGCGTGCACTATATCAAGAATACAAGGATTTCTAGCTTACATCATCTATTACAAATATTACATCATAAAGAATCAAAATGTACATAGCTAGAAAGAAACATTGATATCTTGCTCAATTCTTCTCCAATCTTCAAGATTCAAAAACCATTTGAAAGCTCTTTGAATGATCTATCTTTGGCTCCAAGACGACTTTCCCAATAGCTTCATAGATCTTGAGTTATAGAGCAAAGTATCGAATTGCACTTTATGAAGTCATTTATTGAGAGTGATGAGAGTGATTGAAGCTCTTCTTCCATATAAACTTGTATTTGGTTCCCATGATGTGTATTTGTGACCAAATATACATCACCTACTGTTCTTAAGTCAGACTTGCTTGGGTACAAGCAAGAGCTAAGCTTGGGGGGTTTTGATAAGTGAATTGTAAATAGATATTTTTAATACTTTTTAGGTAATTAACTTGTATATTTTTGTCAATTTTATAATATATTCTATTCTTTTCATATCAATTTCTGTAATATTCTTCACTTGGTCGGGAATAGGTTTATTTTGGAGATTTTAGTGAAATTCCTCTGAAAAGCAAAGAAAATAGAGAAGAAATTAAAGAAGAGAAATTAAAGAGGAGAATTAGAGAATTAAATAAAAGAAAGAGAAGTAGAACATTGGAGAAGAAGTGAAGAGGTGGCCCAATTCCAAGTCTCGGCCCAGCAGGTCACAAGCATGCACGCACAGCAGCTGATGAAATCCCATCTCAGCAATAACATGCACCAATAGCCGCTCACCAACACCCCTCGCCCAGCGCTTGATCAATAACAACATCAACACATGATCATCTTAGCCATGCATCATCTGATCATCACAAACAGACTCGATCATGCATTTGATCAAGCCCTTGACATCGCCTATCATCATCGACCCATACATCACATGATCATCACGCATCAATCATCACAGCCCATGCCTTGATCATCATCATGATCAGCCCTCACCCAGCTTCAACATAGCAAACATCATCGCGACTTCACGACAAAGAGACACGCTAGCGGCGTGCAAGCTCCACAGCGCGCTTGATACGACCAGCGCCCGACTCACTCTGTGGCGGCGCCCTTCACCTCGGCGGCGCTAAGTTCACACGCAGCAACGGCAGTAACTAAGTTGAAGGAAACGCTGGCAGCGTGTTCCTAGCGCTGGCCGCGTTTGATCCATCTCCGTCTCGTCCGTCTCGATTATAAAAATAACGTCCGCCGCATCGTTTTATGATTTATTACTTTAGGGTTTTGACGAGAATTCTCTCCCTTCGGGGAAGAATAAAAACCCTACGCCTCCATTAACCAACGTTTTAGTATAGGTTTTATTTTCCTAGTTCTCTCCCTTCGGGGAGAAATTAAGCGAACAATATTTTAGTTTATTTCACACGCCGTTTAGATTAGGGTTCTCTAAATTTTCCTCCCTTCGGGGAGCCGCTCTAGTAGTTTAGGAACAAAAGAGGAGGAGAAGAAGATCCATTTGGGTGACACAAAGAGATCGAATTCAACGACTCGGATGTTCGGTTTAATTTCTATGCTCTTTATATTTTGTTATTCAGCTTTTATTATCGCTTTCTTAGTTTTTTATTATGAGTAGCTAAATTCCCTTTGTTTGGGGGATAAACTCGATGTCTTTTGATTGAATTTGAATACAGTCTCGGTGTTAGGTTATCTTTTTATTCGTTTAATCTGCGTGTATTGTATGTCATGGTAATTTGGCAACAAAACGACAGTTTGAGTCTTTACCTGGTTTTAGATTCTCGACAACAGAACGACAGTTTGAGTCTTGTATTGGAATGCGTAGATTGAATAGGTTTAGAAAATAGTTAGACATATTGATTCTTGCCTAGAGTCAATTTATAATCAGTTCTTTATCTTTGATTGGATTAAATAGTTAGAAATAATGTTTAGTTTAATCACTGTAACTGTAACTCACCTAAGATCGAAAGATCGAAGTGATAAGGCCTAGAAAGATTATAGACCCCGAATTATCTTGTTACCTGTACCGGGATTGTTGATAATTTGATTGATTGACTAGAGTAGAGTAGACTCCCCTAAACTCTTTTAATTATTTGGTTGAATCCTTTAATTTCCTGCTTCCTTAGTTAATTATCTGAATCATTACTCACAACCCTTTGATCGACCTAGCATCCTTTGTAGTGAACTAGTTTAGTGCGTAGTTGAACACAAGTCCTTGAGAGAGAATGATATTTTATTACTACATAGACCCGTACACTTGCGGTACACAGACACCTCTATGTTTTAGGTCTGTCAGTAACTTACATATAGTTCTATCTTGAATAATGTATATATATTTGTAGGACCCGGGAAAAAATTCAATTGGTGTCCCACGCGGTAAGCGGCGAGTCGAAAGGGGTGTCTTTTCTTTGAAGCGATTTACTCGAATTTCCCGTTAAGTAAACTAAAATTAAAACTTAACTCTTTTTTAAAAAAAAAAGGGTTAAAAATCTAAAATTTAATTGATCAGAAAAGAAACGGAATATGAAACAAAACAAACTAGCGAAAGAAAGAAAAAAGGAGAAACTCGAGATCGATCCTGAGACACTTGATTGGCATATCTGGCGGTATTGCAGCCAGTCGGTGGTCCGGGAGCCTGTTTTCGAACCCGAGAGCCAGGTTCGAACCAGTGAACTGGCATGCATACCGCTAGGTATTGCGCCAGTCACTGATTCGGATTTCCGGTTATTTACTCTTGAGATTAAAATTTTAAAAAAAACTTTCTTTTTACCCCGAAGTTAATTTTTTGGAATCCAAAAAAAAAACCCGAGAAAGAGAAATGAAAGAAACAAAGTAACTGTCGCCAATTAATTTTTGAACAAGAATTAATAAACTCAAAAAAAATAAGACTCCACAAACCACGAACCACGAGATTCGGATCCGGGGGTAAGGTTACGAATTCGAGAATAAAAATTCTCGAATTCCCCCGTTCAACGAACGGACTCTATTAAATCGGTTAAATAAAAAAGAAAGAAATAGAAGAGGAGAGGAGAGGAAGGGAGTAGAAATGGAGTATTAATTAACGTAATCAATATCATTTTGCTACATGCAAATGCAATAATAAAGCGAGAAATAAATACAAGAAATAAAAGAATTAAACATAAACGAACCTTTATTCATAAGCAATCCATGTTATTTAGGTCGAGTTTAGTGTTAACTCAAGTTACAAGATAATAAGTGAGAAGAAATGTAGAGAGATAGAGAAATAAAATAAATTGTCAATTAAATGTATGCAAAATGAGAGAATTAGAGAGGGAGCAGAGAAGATGAAATCACCAAGTGTTAATACGCCAGGGTGATTTCGGTGTGAAATGAAGTGGAGATGGATGGGGTTTTTATAGGAGAAATGAGGGTTGAAAATTTAGGTCAAAATGAAGGGGAAAATTTGCAGCAATACCGCCAAGTATCGGAGGCTTGACCAGATTAGGGCACGCTTCTCAAGGTGAGCTTAGGCGCTTCGGGTCGGGCAAAACCCGCCCATAATACCTAGCGGTATGTGGGCCAGATTCCGCCCAGCTCGGCTTGTTTCCGCCTCGGGCCGCATGCAAAGGTTAAAATTGGGCTTCTTTTCTTTGGGTTTCTTTTTTTTCATTTGCATTTCACTTTCTTTGGCATTTTTCTAAAATAAAATGAAAAAGAATATAAATAAAATTACATAATTATGAGACACTTTTCAGGTGTCTACAATTAGCCCCCACTTTGATCGAGTCTAAGTAAGACGATGATCAAAGTATAGCATGGTGGTCTTCTGTCTTTCTCGATGTCCTTCAATCTTTCCCGATGTCTTTCAGTCTTTCCCGGTGTCGTTCAGTATTTCCCGGTGTCATTCAGTCTTTCCCAATGTCTTTCAGTCTTTCCCGATGTCGTTCAGTCTTTTCCCGATGTCTTTCAGTCTTTCCCGATGTCATTCAGTCTTTCCCGATGTCGTTCAGTTGATGTCGTTGATATCTCTCCGTCTTTCCTGATGTCGTTTAGTCGATGTCGTTCAGTCTTTCCCAGTGTCTCTCAGTCTTTCCCGATGTCGTTCAGTCGATGTCGTTCAGTCTTTCTTGATGTCGTTGTAGTTGAAGATGATGCAGGCGCAAAATTGAATTAAAATTATTTTCTGAGTCCTATAGAAATTATATTTCCATATTTTCTCTTGAAAATAATATCTCCTCTCTTTTTTGTTGTATTTTTTTTTATTATTGGAGTATGAAAACAAAAAGAATTTTTAAATTCTCCTCATTATTTTCTAGTCAATCTAGCTTAGACCGGTCAAATGGTTATTTACTTGCAGTCATTGTGGGTAGGTGGGAAGTTGAAGATTAGCCTTTAAATGAGTAGGTCGTCATCTTATCCATACACTCAAGCACTTCATTTTCAACTTCATTCACACTACTCTTTCTCTCTCTACAAACTCGCGCAGCCAACCCCAAGCAAAGCATACCGCCAGGTGTGGCTGTTCCCCGAGCTTCCCCTACTACCCGTCGATCGCCAGCGAGACCCAGAGACGGAGTGCGCATACCGCCAGGTTTGTCCTGTAGTCGCAGCTGAATTCCGCCGATCCACAGCTTCGGTCACAGCTGCCTCGGTTTTTATGCGAGGCGTCCTGGTCGCCGGGACGGCATACCGCCATGTATTAGCTGGCTGGACTCCCGCTTTCTCTCTCTAAATGAAGGTCGAACACCTTGCCCAGCCCTGGAGAAAAATACCGCCAGGTATTGCTGCTCGGCCGGCGATGGTTCTTCGATTTCGGTTTTCTCAGGTCCACATCTGAAAAGTGGTCAAGTATATCCAACTGTACCGCCAGGTATGCTACAGTCCGGACGTTGAATTTCAGATTTTGCATGCCTTTCAATCCCGTTGACTTGCCGAAATTCCGCCAAGATTGGACGCATACCGCCATGTATGGTCTCGGGTTCAGACCCGAGACAGTCCTACTTGGGTTTTTGGATCGCCTTTTTGTCTGGGTTTTGGTGTTTGAATTCGTTCCGTAATGTCCCATGGCAGACCCGAGGTGTGCGGCTGGGTTCCGGCCCGAGGCTAATCCATACCTGGCGGTATGGTCGCCGCTCGGGTCACCTTTTGCATTCTGACCGCATGGTCCCAGTTCGGGTCTCTATTTCGTGATTTCGAACGCACTTTCTTGTGTTTTGTAGTTCGCATCCGACAATGACACAACCTTTGAAACCCCGTGGCCATGTAGCTCCTCATGCCGAGAATTGGGTTCATCACACGTTCTTTGCCAAGGAATGGTTTCCCGAAGGTGGGTTCAACCTGGCGAACCTCATGCAATATCCGAATGAGCATGTGTGGCTTCGTAGGTCAGAGATCCCGGAAAGCCTTTCATGCTTTATATGCCTCTCTTATGGCTTATGTGCATGGGCCCAATTGTGTTGAAGCCTCCTTTGGCCCAACTGTAATTGTCTCTTGGGCTCATATACACCTTGTGGGCTTTGTGACTTGGTGTTATTAATTTTAGAGTTTAACATTGGATTTTAGCTATTTTCCCGATGTTTTTCTCATAAAGTTATTCTTCATTAATTTTAGAGTATAATCCAAAAATTATTCGAATTATGTCTCATAAAATTTTTCATACATTGATTCTTGTTACATGCATGCTTCGTACTTTTCTCGTGACTTTTAGGTTTAGTAACTTGTATTCTTAGGCCCGATTATGTGAACCAACCTTGTCGTGCGTTGAAGCCCGAAATTTCTTGCTTTTTGTTGTTTCTTGTGCTGTCAAATTTTTAGAGTTAATATCGAGATCGATTAGCAATCTCGAGATTTTTCTCATAAAATCTGATTCCCGTTTTGGTACTTAGAGTATAATTTGAAAATGTTATGATTTTTTCGACTTAAGTCTCGTAAAAATTTTAATGAATCAGAAACATATGTATTAATCTGAACTTTGACTTGGAAAAAGGGTTATTTTACCATGTCGTTACCTCTGATTTAATTCGTGCGACTTTGATGCTCGCCTGATTCTTGCTTGATTTATGAAGTCCAAAAAAACCAAAGGTCAATCTTGCGAGTGTAATTCGAAAGAAATATGACTGTGCCTTTCTGAATTTTTCTCGCCCGATTCCTATTAGCCCCTAGTGTTTGATGGTAGTTCCTTTTATTCCTAGGATGATAGCATGAAAACTTGCGGTTCGATCACAAAGATGATGGCTACTTTGAAAATTCGTTCTGGCCTTGTTCAAGTTATCATGGAACACACCGGTTTCCTCCCTTTTTATCAGTGTTTGGAGGCTTAGTTAATGCCTCGCTCTCGTCGTCCTGTTAGAGCTCTTGGTGAGCTTTTCTAGGACACTACCAATACATTTCACTTCCGGTTTGGTGAGATGGTTGTCATTCCTTCAGACTTTGTAATAATCACTAGTTTACCTTGGGGGACTCAACGCTTGTATTTCAACCGGGCTTTTAGGAGAGGCACTCCACAGGCGTTAGAATTCTTTAGGCCTATGATGGGAGGGCAGGAGTCAGGTCGTCCCCTGCGCTACAAACACTTTAGGGACGCGATTCGTTCCCCGGGCTTCCCGGCTCTCCCGTTAGCTCAACGGATGCGATTATCCTCGCTTATTTCATTGGTGCATCCTTTTTTGCCAATCCTGGGGACGATATCCACCTCTTCTAGCTAGAGAACTTAGCGGATCTAAACAACATAGGCAATTTGAAGTGGGCACAAGCGGCATATGCTTGTTTCGTACGGGGTCTCCGCATGGGGTGCTGGACGAACTTACCGAATAGGGAGTCCCGATTCTACAACTACGGCCCTTGTCTATGGATTTTCTTAAAGGTAACCAAACTCTTAGGACTCTTCTCACCTTATGGCATTATTATTATTTTATCCATTTGTCCTAACCTATGCAGGCATGGTTTCATGAGTACTTCCTTGCTCTGGCTCCTATGACCAGAGCGAACATGAAAGTTATTCCCGCAGCTACCCGGTGGTCAAAGGCGATGGCCTGTCCTGATAGGTACGGCTCAGACACCCTCCAGAATCTGCGCGTTCTTTCAGACAACGCGACCCCGGTATGTACTTCTTCACTCTTGATTTTATTTATTGGATCTCGTTTCACAATTTTCCCTCTTTTTTTTCTTTGAAATCAGGAGGATGTGAATTGGAGTCCTTGGGATGACCTTGACGATAGGACTGGGATGAGAATCTGGGCTGACGGTATTACTACATCGAGGATCCTCCTGGAAGGCCCTTACGGCTTCGTCTGGTTTTTGGGTGAGTGAGTCTCTTCTCAAATCCTGAGTTTCTATGATCCTTGGATTCCTGCGAACCCTTCGGCCGAAATGATGGCCCCTCGATCTTTGAGCTTCGAGGATTGGGTAGCTGCATGTCATGGGACTCCTTGGGGTATGTTGGTACTCGCTATGACGATGAGTACCACGCTGGGGCAGTGGAGCTCTACTTGGATCGCTTGGCTCGTCGACGCATACGTGCTGCAACCTTTCCTTCATTCATTTGTTGCTTTTGATGAACTCATCCATTCCCTTTTTCTTTGCATTTAGTGGATCCCTCCCGAAAATATGAGGCCACAGGTTTCGTCGCTGGTTTGGTTGTACGTATATCCCGGTGACTGTTACAGGTTCTGGTGACTCTTTACTTTCTCTACCAGATTTTTTTTTTTTTTTGATTTGGTGACCTCTCTGCTGAATCTCTCCTTGTTCCTTCTTTTCAGCCCTCTCTTTGGAGCTTTAAGAGGTTGGGTCAGCTTGCGCCTCCTACGGAAGACAGCTGCGAGGTCGATTTTCCTCTTCAAGCCGCTATCAAGGGTCCCCCAGTAATTCTGACTCCAATCATAATGAGTTTCGATCTTCTGGCACTGATGAGTCTAGTTCTGAGTCGCATTCTCAGGGAGGTGGTGGGGGTTATGGTGGGATTCCTCTCCATTCTAGTGTCGAACGTGGTCCTCCTCCACGTTTTCCCAAACCTCCTCGCTTTTCAATCGGGGATTTCCGCAATTTTGAGCATGGCGAATCCTCTCGTCGCCGTGTCATTATTGGTCAATCGACTTGGACGATCAGCTCGTCTGATGACGTGCCTTTACGAGAGCGATTCCGTGATATACAAATATCACGTAGAGGAGGTGTCGTTCATGCCAATCGTTCCTAGAATGATGGACAATTCTCCGGGTCAGGTGGTCATGGAGGCCGCGGTTCGTCTCATTGTCATGGTCATTCATTTGGAGGGGCAGACCCCGAGGCAACTCCTCAAAGTCGCGGTCAGTCTGTTGAACGACAGGATATAGAGCTTTTGCAATATTCGGATCATCCGTCTTGGGGTCGTTATGTTGGCCATACCAGTCATAGGTCGAGTCATCATACTGAGCGCCGCACGAGCCGCCAGCCTGGTGGGAGATCTAGTCGGCGTTCTACTGGCCTCCGAGCGACAGGTGGTAATCCTGTCCGATCTGGTGATACTGAAGTACTCGCTTCTTGGCGATTTTGAATTTTTCAGTTATCGGTTCAGTGTCTGAAGATGCTTGAGAGCCTAGGTGATACAGAGGTGCTCAGGAGTTTTAGTTCCCCTCGAGATGTTCCGTCTTTATCCCGATGGCCTCCTATGGGTCGTCATGGATCCGCTCCAAGCGGCTTGCCCCCCACTGCTCCAACAGATAATGCCTTTGTGGACGCCTTATTTGGTGCTTCTGGTGATCGACACAGGGCGATGACACTCGAAGGTGGTCGCGATCTTTGGTCTGCTAGCTCAAGCCGTCATAACTCTCGCGGTTCTTCTTGCTTTCTTTGATGTGGGCTAAGTTATGAATGCAGGATGGGACTTTATGTATGCATTATGAGACTGTGTTGTGCATGCTGGAACTTTAGGTATGTATTAGCTAGATGTCACGCATGAGACTCCTATTCTATGTTTTATTATGATGCATGTATGCACTTAGACTCTAAGACAATGTATGCAGAGAGACTTTTATGTATTTCTATCCTATGACTCAAAATTTACATGCTAAAATGCAGATGCAAGGTGATGCGTGCAGCCCCCACTTCCCAAAAATAAAAAATAACAAAAAGAAAAAAGAAAATCCTAAGTGTCAGAATGTTAATTTGTCATTAATTTCAGGACAGGTCAAAATAAAACACTGGTACCATTATGCTCTTATGATTTTTTTTTTTTTTTTGAAAGGGTGGTGAAGTAAGAAGAAGTAGAAGAGAAAAAGGAAAATAAAATAAAAAAAGAATAAATAAATAAAATAAGGAAGTGAAAAAAAAATTAATAGGGAATGGTAAGAAAGAAATAAAAATTAAAAAACGTAAGAGAAAAAAGAAAAGAAAAGAGAAAGGAAAGAAATTAGAGATAAAAACGGGCCAATGATCTAGCATGCCTGCAAGTATTGCAACCCGACCTGTCCAATCAGCGCCTAGGGTTTCGCGCCTCAAAAGTCTGTTGCTCCACCCATAAATACCTGCAGGTATTCTAACCCAAGCCTACCCAGGCCTGTCCAGTCAGTGCTTAGGTTTTCGTGCCCAGGGAATTGTTGTTCTGCCTACAAATACTTGCAGGTATTGTAGGCAGTGTACTGCTAGCCGCGAGAATTCTCCCAAAACTGTCCAATTTTCTGCCTCAAAAAACGTGTCGTCCTGCCTTGATTTTTTGCGCCGACGCCCATGGCTTTTGAGAAGAAGCTATCTACGTGGTTGAGTGCTCTTTCCAAGAATGAGAAGAAGGAACTACAAAGGTACAACCTTTCAATTTTTCTAAGCCTGAAACAAGTCGTTTTGTTTCTAGATTTTCTTTACGCATGCATTGAATTATGGGATCTCGGGATGCATGTTTTTCGCTTTGGGGATGTTGAATTATGTCCTTTGGTTGAAGAGTGGGATGCTTTGATGAGCGTGGATTCTTTAGTTTGGCCTGCACTCCCCATTCCTTTTGATGATGCACCCTTGAAATTCCAACGCTTGCTACGCCTACCCGAAAAAGCCTTAGGGAGTATCTTGATTGGTGGAAAGATACACCTGCTAGCCCTTTTAGAATATTTCCAATCACCTGAAACCTTAGACCTCGGTCCCGAGATTAGGGTTAGAGCGGTGGCTTTATGCATCCTAGGACAATTCCTCTTTCCCCATGGAGGATCGGGAACCATCCCGGTGTGTTTGATCAATGTTTTGGACGACATGAGTGGTGGTAGAAATCCTACTCCCTTGGTGCTTGGCGAAACCATCATTGGTCTGGATGAGCAAGACAAAACAGAGGCATGGCGCGGGAGTCCGCTTCTTCTTCAGGTACGTTTTTTTTTTTTTGTTTGGAATACCGGGCAGGTAGCCATGCTTGCAGGTATGCTGCTTCTGTACAGTTTTTTTTTTTTTTTGTTCTTTTGCACAGTGTCGTTAAGTTCAAACCCAGTCAGGCTGTCATGTTGTCATGCCTCCAGGCATGCTGCTCTGTTCGTTTTCTTCTTACTTTTTTGTACAATTTCGTCAGGTTTGATCTCAGTCGGGTCGTCATGCCTCCAGGCATGACACTCTGTCCGGTCAGTGTCGATCAGTCTTGTTGTGCAGAATTCTGGTCAGGCCACCATGTCTGCAGGCATGGCGCTCTATCTGGGATTTTTCTGTTCAGTCTGGACAGATTCAGATCTGGGTAGGCCACCATGCCTGCAGGCATGGTGCTCTATCTTCTGAATTCTGCCCAGTCTGGATAAAAAAAAATTTTAGCTTCCTTGTCTGATTTGGTTTGTTTTTATGCAGATTTGGCTGATGGAACACCCAAGGCAAATGGCTCCTCCATTGACTACAGTTGACTGGAAGGTTCATAGAATTCTACACCGCAAGCTTTACTTGGATGAGGAGTCCATGGGCTCTTGGATTAAGCGCCTCAAAAAGAGTCCTCTTGTCGATTGGTGGATAGAGTGGTGGGGTGTTCATCATTATGTTTACCCACAATATTGAAGTTCACATGTGAAATTGATTAGTCTCACCCACTGCAATTATTATTTCCCCTTGAGGGTGATGCAACAAATGAGGAGAAAACAACTCATTCCTTTGTTGGATTGTACTCCTCAGAAGCCTTATGAAATTACTGATGTGGTGGCGAAGGGTTGGGCCACCTATTGGAGCAACATTCCTGCTATTCAAGCCCCAAAGGATAAGACACAGGTTGCCACTACCTATGTAACCAAAGCCTTTATCAAATGGTTGACTGAAAAGACCCTGAGGAACGAAGGAAGCTAAGGGAAGAGGATGAGAAAGGACAACTTTCAGTTTTCAATAGGCTTGATTTGAATACAAGGGTGGGATGTTATTCAGAAGAGGAAGAAAGAGTATATTGCTGTGAAGAAGCCCCCAGCTCGGCGTGGTACAAGGGAGTCTGCACTACCTTCTTTGGTTATTAGAGAGCCTAGGTCTCCTCCTAGAAGAGCTGAACCCTAGCCTTCCGAGAAGGGAAAAGGGAAAGAGCCTCAAGTCTACAAGGAGAAGTCTAAGAAGAGGGAACGCCTGCCCCTAAAGACAAAGATGTTGGTCCTAGCAAGAAGGCCCGAGAAAGAGAAGAAAGATTGAATCTGCCTAAGCCAATAGTTATTTTTAATTTGATGCTGAATAAAGTTACAAGTGTGTTCTTGTAATCTTTTAGGACTATTATTATATTTGAATTTCGTTAGTGATTTATTTCTTAGGAGGAAACTAAAGCAGTGTAATGAACTTTATTATTATTAATATGAAATATCAACAATATTTATGAATTTCATTACATCTATTGCCTTCCCACAAAGAGAAGAAAAAAAAAGGAAAATTAAAGATATGAGTCGGACCCTCGCGGGCTTCCTACGTATCTACAGGAGTAGAATCAGGCCTTCGTAGTTCACCTCTCCTTTTTCTAAACATTGCTAAGTTTCTGGGCCGAATCCAGTGTCTTAGCTATGTCACTCAAACTCTCAAGCATAAAACTTTTTTAATTGATCCAAATTGGTTGGCTGAGACAATTCCTCGCCCTCGGGAGTGACTAAGATTGCAGCTTCTGCCGGTAGTAGAGTCTTGATGATGTAAGGACCTTTCCAATTTGGTTTGAATTTCCCTCGTGGATCTTGAACTGGTGCTCTCATCTCCTTCAAGACCAAGTCTCCTTCTTTAAGATTTATAGGCTTCACTTTCTTGTTAAAAGCCCCTGAAATTCTATTCTGATAAACTTGGACATTATGCATGGCTCTCAACCTTCATTCATCAATCAAAGTTAATTCTTCATATCGGTTCCTAGCCCACTCTGCCTCAGGGATTTGGCTTTCCGCCACTATCCTCAAGGAAGGTGTTGTTATTCTATGGGTAATACGGCCTCCATCCCGTAAACTAATGAGTATGGGGTTGCCCCGGTAGCAGTGTGAATTGACGCTCGGTACCCCCATAAAGCAAAGGGTAACTTGTCCGCCCAGTCTTTATAAGTTACTGCCATCTTCTCAATGATTCTTCTCAATGACTTTTTGGCTGCTTCCACGACGCCATTGGCTTGTGGCCTGTAAACTGACGAGTGGTGATGCTGGATCTCATATTTCTCAAGCAATTCGGTGACTTCTTTCACGAAATGTCTTCCGGTATCACTTATTATTTCATGTGGTACTCCGTATCTACAGATGATGTTCTATTGGATAAACTTAGCCACATGTTTATAAGTGATTTTGGCGTAAGATGCCACTTCAACCCATTTTGTGAAATAGTCAACAGCCACTAATACAAATTCATGGCCCCCAGTACCGGTAGGAGATATTTTATCGATGATGTTGTAACGCCCCAGCCCTACCCGGGCCGCGGACAATAACGCCCCGGCCCCTCCCGGGCCGCGGACATTACTGATAACTGCTTCAAGGATCGATGACTGGCCCCACAAATCACCACGAGTCTTTCCAGCGTGTTTCGTCCTCGCTCACACGTTGCCTGGGAAAACTTCCCAGGAGGTCACCCACCCTTTGATTACTCCCAGCCAAGCACGCTTAACTGAGAAGTTCCCGACGGATGAGCTACCATAAAAGAAGGTGCACCTTAGTGATATAAGTAGCCATTTCAATCCTTTTAAGCCACACTTTAACCACATACCCGGGGTATTACAGTCACCCCCACTTAAGCACACAACGTCCTCGTTGTGCAACAATCAAATCCAGAATCTTTGCCCCGCTAGGTGACTGCCCATGGCTCTCCCGTCCACTGGCGCAGCTCACGGTCGCGGGTCGGCTCTGATACCATCTGTAACGCCCCGGCCCCACCTGGGCCGCGGACATTACCGATAATCGCTTGAGATCGATGGCCCTAGCCAAATCACCACGAGTCTTTCCAGCGTGTTTCGTCCTCGCTCACACGCTACCTAGGAAAACTTCCCAGGAGGTCACCCATCCTTTGATTACTCCCAGCCAAGCACGCTTAACTAAGAAGTTCCCAACGGATGAGCTACCATAAAAGAAGGTGCACCTTAGTGATATAAGGAGTCATTTCAATCCTTTTAAGCCACACTTTAACCACAGGGGTATTACAGTAATACAAGGCGACGCCCAATAAGAATTTTGAGTCTTCCGCTAATTTTGTCTGTTAACGTTAGTTTGACTTTGACTCTTCTATAATTGAATTTCCGGGGCGTTACAGATGTCTATTCCCCACATTGAGAAAGGCCATGGGGAGTTCAATGTAGTGAGATAGGTTGGAGGTTAATGCTTGTAAATTCGCATAAATTTGGCATTTGAGGCATTTCCTAACGAAGGCATGACAATCAGCCTCCATAGTGGTCCAATAATAACCAGCTCTCTGAATCTTTTTATTTAAGATCCTGTCATTCATATGTGGACCACATTCTCCGCTATGTATAGCCTCCATGATCCTCTCAGCCTCTTCTTTGTCGACACACAGCAAAGTCAAACCCATGCTAGTTTTCTTGTAGAGTCTATCGTGAATTATGCAGTACTGAGCTGCCATAAGTCGAATAGCCCTTTGCGCCCTTGGTTCAAGTCCATCTGGGTATTCCCCTTTTGTCAGGTATATGTGAAAGTCATAGTACCAACAATCCGGGTTAACCTCGCACGTGTCTAAGGAGCATACATATGCCGGTTCATTTTTCCTTTGGACTATTATGGGCATTTCACTTATTCCCGTCGGGATGGCGACTAATGACGAGAGCTTGGCTAAGGAATCGGCCAATTCATTGTCTTCTCATTTGTGATATGTGAAAGTGATATAATCGAATTTCTCAGAAAGTTTAGTCAAGTATGCTTGGTAGGTAGCAAAATCTTCATCCCTTACTTTCCAATTATGATTGGCCTGATTGATCACAAGGTTGGAGTCTCCGGAGACCCTCAACCTTTTGATATTCATTTCCAGCGCATCCTGCATGCCTAGAATACAAGCTTTGTATTCAGTTGCGTTATTGGTGACCCCAAAGTCAAGTTTCACAAATATTGGTGTATGTGTTCCCTCGGGTGAGATTAAGATAATGTCGGCTCCACATCCTGTTTGGTTGATGCTCCATCAAAGTGCATTTCCCATGATACGTCATATGTATTGAAGACTTGTTCATCGGGAAACTCTAATTCCGCCGGGTGAGGTTCACTTGAAGGTGAATCGGCTAAGAAGACTGACACAACTCTTCCCTTAATGGATTTTTGTGGTACGTATTTGAGATTAAACTCGGAGAGCATCACCATCCATCGAGCCACCCTACTGTTGACTATTGGTTGTTCCAAGACATACGTGAACGGGTTCTTTTCTGCTATGATGTGCACCGTATGTGAAAGCATGTAGTGGCGAAGCTTCTTGGTAGCCCAAACGAGAGCCAGAGCCATTTTTTCTATTTCTGTGTAGCGAACCTCATATTCCAAGAACTTCTTACTCAAGTAATAGATGGCCCTTTCTTGACTATCAACTTTCTAAGCCAACATTGCTCCCATAGTTGTACCGGTAATGGTGAGGTATAGAAGTAGTGGTTCATTCGGTACGGGCGGCATTAGCACAGGTGGGTGTGTCAAGTACTCTTTGATCTTGTCAAAGGCATCTTGGCATTTTTCATCCCACTGTGGCTTTGTCCCTTTTTTTAGTTTCTTGAATAATGGCTCACATGTCATGGTTAGTTTCGAGATGAAACGGCTTATGTATTGAACTCTTCCAAGGAACCCTCGAATTTCTTTTCAGTCTTAGGTGGTTTGAGGTCCTGGACAGACTTAATCTTGGCTGGGTCTACTTCAATACCTTGTGAGCTGACCACAAAACCGAGCAACTTGCCGGAGGTGACTCCGAAGGTACATTTCTGCGGATTCAGCCTCATATTGTACTTCCTTAGTCGAAGGAAAAGCTTTCTCAAATTGGCAGTATGTTCTATCCGTTTCTTTGATTTGACGATCATATCGTCGACCTACACTTCTACTTCATTGTGTATCATGTCATATAGTAACGTTGTGGTCATTCTTTGGTAAGTTGCCCCGACATTCTTTAACCCGAACGGCATCACTACATAGTGGAAATTTCTCCATGGTGTGGTGAAGGCAGTCTTTTCCATGTCTTCTTCTGCCATCTTGATTTGATTATACCCTGAATACCCGTCCATGAAGGATAGTAACTCATGCCCACATGTGTTATCTTCCAGGATGTCGATGTGAAGTAGTGGAAAGTCGTCCTTAGGACTTGCTTTGTTCAAGTCTCTATAGTCAACACACATTCTCACCCTTCCATCTTTCTTGGATACGGGTACAATGTTGGCTAACCAGTCAGCATACTCGATTACTTTAATAAAACCTGCTTTTTGCTGTTTTACTACCTCTGATAAAATTTTACGTGACTATTCAGGTTTCATCCTTCTAGGTCTTTGCTTGACTGGCTTTGCATTCGGATATAAAGGGAGGGAATGTTCGGCTATCTCTCGGACGATCCCCAGCATGTCCTCATAGAACCATACAAATATGTCAACGAACTCTCTGAGCAACTCGGTGTATTCCTCTTGTTCTTCCAAAGTTAAAGATTTCCCGAGTTTCAACTCCCGAGGGGTTTCTAGGGTTCCTACGTTAATGCTTATTGTTTCCTCCATTATGGTTGTGTGGTTTTCATGTTCCTCGACAGCTTTTATTAATTCTTTTGAGTCCATTAATTCAGCATCACTATTGGCAAAAACAGTTTAGGGAAGAGGGAAAAGAGATCAGGATAAGCAAACAAACATTCATTTTATTGAATCGGGAAAAAACGGATACATCAAAGATAAACTCTAGGACTTACTCAACGGACTCTGACTTAATAGAAGGGAAACTAGGACTAGACTTGAAGGACTCAGAAGACTCTCCTAAGGCTACAGTGAACTCTTTCCCAGCATCGGCGTCCACCCACGATATCTCACGGCAGCTTCCATCTTCAGTTGATGAGCCTCTTGGCCAAACAGAAGACCAAAGATGCCACTTCCAGCTATATGATTCCCTTCAAGAGGAGGTTTCTTATCCCGGCTTGGGATGAAGTGTCCTTCCTCTAAGATCATGCAGTCGTTAAAAATTTCCAAGCCAGCTACTTGGATACCTTCCTCCTTCAGATAGTAAGGCTTCGGGAACCCATAGTAGAGAAAGTCATCTCCCTCTTTGATCCATTGCCCATTGAGGGTCAAAGGATAAGGTCTGGTCTCGGAGAGCAGTGGTGGATCATCAGCCTTCCTTTTCCTCGCCTCCTATGGTGATGACTTGGCCTTGAATTATCATCTTCACCTTTTGGTGCAAAGTTGAGGCAATCGCCCTATTCTCATGCAGCCATGGTCGACCAAGTAGTAGATTAAAAGAGGTCGGGATGTCGATAACTAGAAATTCGACATTCCGAATGATGTGCTCCATGGTTATGGGTAAAAATATCGAACCCAGAGTCCTTCTTGGGGAGTTATTATAAGCCCGGAGTTGAACAGTTTGTTGGGCCAGATGGTGCCGCTGAATATCTAACTTCTAGGCAGTTCTCCATGGACATATGTTGATCGTCGATCTATTGTCCACCAGCACAAGTGGGACAACCTTGTTGGAACACATGACGGCTAAGTATAGAGCCTTGTTGTGAGAATACCCTTCCCTTGGTAAGTCTGTCTCGTCGAAGGTGATGCCCGGCTTCGGTATAGTCACAAATGCGACGAGATCCTCGGGCGGAGTGTCCGAGGGAACTTGGATTCGGTTTAGTGCATTCAAGAGCGCTTGACGATGTGTTTGGGAAGTATTTAACAGTTGCCAAATTGTGAGGTCAACTTTAGTCCTCTTGAATTGCTTAAGGAACGCATCCTCTACCGGGATTGCCTTAGTTGGATGTGTGTTCAGAGGTGTAGGAGCAATTGGTGGTGGGGGAGTCGGGTCTTTCTGGTTGGTTCTCCCCGACTTGGTAAGAAAAGTAGTATCAGCATGGTCATCCAGCTGATGATCCTCGTGAGTGACTTTGAGGACCATCTTTAACTGCTCGGTCTTCTTAGTTAGATTTTCTTCTTCATCTCTGGGGTTTATCTCGAGTGATTTGACCTTAAGAGTGATCTCCTCGCATATATCCTCGGGGTCAGAACCCTAGGAAGTCATTTCAGTTTGATACACGTCCTCTTCATTGCTATTCCATATTCCATTGACATGCTTGAAGTCCGGAGCGTAAACCTCGAATTTTGGAGCCCCTATGTCAATGATGAAGATGGTGGGATCCCAACTTCCTGAGGTGTTGGATATCATGGTGACCCCGAATGGATTATTCTTGTTGTTAGACTTTTGTTGGGCCGCTTTGGGTAGAGGTAATGTCTGGTCACGGATCATCCTCTCTATGAGATTTTTGAGGGTAAAGCACCTCTCTGTATCATGACCTCGCATGCGGTGGTAGTTACAGAATTTTCCCGCGTCCCAATTCTTCCCTTTTACCTCAGGTTCAGCTTTGATAGGGGGAAGTTCAATCTTTCCCTTCTTCACAAGACGATCCAAGGCCTCGGCGTAAGAGGTGTCGATAGGCGTATAGGAAGTGAACTTTTGAATGACATGTGCCTCGACAGCTTTTGGTTGCTGGTTCGATGTTCCACCAACCCTTTTGGTGGAAGTGGAGTTCTTCCATCCGGATGATGTTGCAGACTTTTCCTGCTTAGCTTCTACCATTAATCCCAGTTTCTTCAGAGCTGAGAAATCTGGAATCAACTGGCATTCCATCAGATTAGCATACCTTGGCTTCAGTCCTTGTGTAAAGATATGTATCTGGTAATTCAAGGTTACCTTGTCAGTCATTAAGGCCTTTTGTGCACTTAGCGGTTGAAGTAACTCATGAATGATTCTCCTTCGCCCTGCTTGATTGTCGCCATGTCACTCATGGTTACATCAGCATCTTTGCTAGCTGCATATTGCTGGATGAAAGCTTTATAGGTAGCTTCCCAGTTCTCTTGGACATCCAGTGGCAAGGTATAGTACCATTTTAGGACTTCATCGCTCAAGGTCCACGGGAAAACATGAGCGTATAAACTAGGGTCTACCTCCTTTAAGACCATCATGCGCGCGAAGCTACGCACATGGTGAGTAGGATTCTCTATGGCCCTAAATTTCTTCTCAGGCAAAGAGAACTTGTCAGGGAGCTTGGCTTGAGGAGTGCTTGGTAAGCCAATATCCAGAAACTTTCTTCTCAGGCAAAGAGAACTTGTCAGGGAACTTCATCGCTCAGGTTTTGAAGATTGAATGGCATGAACTACTCATCCCGGGGTATAGTCTTTTCAATATGCACGCTTCTATCATCTTCGTCAGGGGTATCTTGCCTTATGCCTATATTTTTATTGATCATTTGAAAGGCTTGGACAACACCTTCCATTCTACGATCTTGTTGGTTGGCCCTCATATCAATCAGGCTAGGATATCTCGTACTAAGGCTGAGAGATCCGTTGCCGTAACAGGCTGGCCATGAGTTTCCTGATCTTGATCGTTAATCTCAACCATGAAGTCAGATGGAATGGACACATTGTCACTGTCTATGAGGGAAGTTTGGGAGGAGGTATCCGAGTCGGTGTCGGTGGACAGGCTCCGGTTCGGTGCTGTGGTCGGGGTTGGTGAAAAATTTGTCAGCCTTCGAGATCCAACCGTAGCCCAGGACTTGACTCTTGACTCTTTAGGTCCTATTTTGCCTGTATGGAAATTTCATATTAGAACAACATTAACTCCCCGAAACTTGCCTACCCGATGCATGCCATGACTTAATGACCTATATGAGACAACCTGATGCAGACCATGCTTATATGCTAACTTTTTTTTTTTTTACTTGACTCACCCAACATTGGGCTTGCATGATGACCTCTAGCCTAGGATGAGACTATGTATAGGGAAAGGTCCATCGGGCCATCATAAGATTGAGTCAACATTAAAGTATTAATGAACTCAGATTCGAATAACGGCCGGATACACGCTTTATAGGCCCAAACACAACCAAGGGTTGGACAAAACCAAGCTAAGATCTCAGGCTTAATCAATCCTCTTTGATTCGGGCCCAAGAGACCTCTAGGTCTTCTTTAACTTTTGCTTGACTATTGCCCAAACTAAAGCGGTATTTGGGGGGATTGAAACACGAGACCGACTCTTAAAAAAAAAAAAAAACGTAGCACACAATTTACACATATCACAATAAGAATGCACATAGCATACAAAATGGGTAATGCACCTAACCAAGGTTCTATATTCACGGGTTTAAGGTCGGATACCTAAAACTAACATACTCATGTCTCTTACGCGCCACAAATTCTATGGAGTTCATAGTAATGTGACCTGTGTGTTTCTCGCGAAATTAAAGGGAATATGTAAATTCATAATCCCGAAAATTTTGGAGTGCTTCATGAGTGGGAAAGCAATTTGCGATCTTCTTGAAATGCGGGGTTCATTCCTTTGTGAAGTCGGAAATATACTTTACCCATAAGGGGAATTTGGGTTAAAACCTAGACGGTACCTTTGGGTTCATCCCGATTTATAAAAAATCGAGATGGAGGTCTGTGTGCTTGATGCCTAACCAAATAATAGAAATTACAAAAATTAATTTCTCCTTTTCTACTCAAAAAAAATAATAAAAACCGGTTTTTCAAGTTTTACCATCTTAAAGTAAGTCTCCAGTTGAGTCGCCATTTGTAGGACCCGGGAAAAAATTCCATTGGTGTCCCTCGCGGTAAACGGCGAGTCGAAAGAGGTTTCTTTTCTTTGAAGCGATTTACTCGAATTACCCATTAAATAAACTAAAATTAAAACTTAAGTAAACTCTTTTTTAAAAAAAAAGGGTTTAAAATCTGAAATTTAATTGACCAGAAAAGAAACGGAATATGAAAAAAAAAGAAACTAGCGAAAGAAAGGAAAAAAGGAGAAACTCGAGATCGAACCCGAGACATCGATCGCATACCGCGGTATTGCGACGGTCCGGAGTCTGCTTCGAACCCGAGCGTGTCCGAACTGGCATGCATACCGCCAGGTATTGCGCCAGCCATTGATTCGAATTTCCGGTTATTTACTCTTGAAATTAAAATTAAAAAAAACTTTCTTTTTACCCTGAAATTAATTTTCTGGGATCCAAATGAAAAATCTGAGAAAGAGAAATGAAAGAAAAAAAAGGAAGAGTCGTCAATTAATTTTTGAACGAGAATTAATAAACTCAAAAAAATAAGACTCCACGAACCACGAGATTCGGATATGGGGGTAAGGTTACGAATTCGAGAACAAAAATTCTCGAATTCCCCTGTTTAACGAACGAACTATACTAAACCGGTTAAATAAAAAGAAATAGAAGATGAGAGGAAGGGAGTAGAAATGGAGTATTAATTAACGTAATCAATATCATTTAGCTACATGCAATACAATAATAAAGCGAGAAATAAATACAAGAAATAAAAGAATTAAACCTAAACGAACCTTTATTCACAAGCAATCCATGTTATTTAGGTCGAGTTTAGTGTTAACTCAAGTTACAAGATAATAAGTGAGAAAAAATGTAGAGAGAGAGAGAAATAAAATAAAATGCCAATTAAGTGTATGCAAAATGAGAGAATTAGAGAGGGAGAAGAGAAGATGAAATCACCAAGTGTCAATACGCCAGGGTGATTTCGGTGTAAAATGAAGTGGAGATGGGTGGGGTTTTTATAGGAGAAATGAGGGTTGAAAATTTAGGTCAAAATGAAGGGGAAAATTTGCAGCAATACCGCCAAGTATCGGAGGCCCAGCTGCATTGACCAAATTAGGGCACGCTTCTCAAGGTGAGCTGAGGCGCGTCGGGTTGGGCAGAACCCGCCTACAATACCTGGCGGTATGTGGGTCGGATTCCGCCCAGCCCGGCTTGTTTCCGCCTCGGGCCGCGTGCAAAGGTTAAATTGGGCTTCTTTTTTTTGGGTTTCTTTTTTTTCTTTTGCATTTCACTTTCTTTAGCATTTTTCTAAAATAAAATAAAAAAGAATATAAATAAAATTACATAATTATGAGACACTTTTTAGGTGTCTACAATATCGATTTATATAACGTGAAAAAAATATGGTAGGACCACATTGAACTTCACTATTATCAATTTGGCCTAAGTTTTAAACAATTTTTGCACAGTTTTTGTGTTTGAATTGAAATTTGATCAAACTTTAAGTATGTTTAAGTTATGGAAATTGGAATCTAATAAACCAACCTTTGGGGGTGCTTTGATTTAACGAACCAACCTTGAACTTTAATATTAGACGAACTGACCTTAACACCTTATTTTTTTCTAACGAACCGCCACCGAGTCCAACTCGTCGGAAGTGTGACGTGGCGGTGGCGGTAGCTTATGTGGCGGTGTTTAAGCAAAAAAAAAAAAACAAAAATGGACAAATTTTTTGCTGAGTTGGATTCAATAATCCATCCTTTTTTCTTTTTTTGCTGAGTGCCCCGACTTCATTGCCTTATTCGGATCTGTAACCGATTCAGCCAGCAGATTTCCCCAGCACTCCTGGGGATTCAGACATAATACAAGCATGGTGTTCACTAACAAATATGAACAAGAATTAGCCATCAAGTTAACACTTAATTGGGTGGGTTATGGGTAGTATTTCTTTTTATGGAGTGTTGAAGCAAGAAATAGGTTTTTGGGGATGAAGGTGATATTCAGGGGGGTGCGAAGAGAGTGGTTCATAAGCTCATTTCCAACACCAAGCATGTCTAACACCATTCAGATTGCTCCAACACCAAACTTCCCACTTCAACCCTTCACACATCAATCATCACCCAGATTAAAAAAAAAAAAAGACAAATTTAAACAATAAATTAATATAGTTATATACGATCAACTCCATGGAATTAAAAATGGGAACCTGTGAAGGGCAAGAGCAGTGGCGAGGCCGGCGATTCCGCCACCGTCAACGACTATTTCCTCTTTCCGGTCGCCGGAGATTTGCTCCGTCGATGAAGAGCAGATGGCTCTGTATGAGTGAAGATTTGGTTTCTGGAGAAAGATTGATGAAGAGGAAGTGAGATGGGTGGTGGCTGCTGGCGGCAGTGGAGGTGGTGGTGGCAGTGGTGAGGAAGGGTGATGGTGGTTGAGAGAGAAAGTGAGAGGTTGGGGGTGGGGGATTGGTCAGGGCTGGGGCCAGTGGGGGGTTTGTGTGAGAGAGAGAGAGAGAGAGAGAGAGAGAAGAGAGAGAAAAGAAAGAGAGAGCTGGGGTTGAGGTGGAATTTAAAAAAAGAAAAAAGGTTGGATTATTCAATCCAACTCAGCAAAAAATTTGTCCATTTTTTTCTTCTTTTTTTTTTTTGCTTAAACACCGCCACATAAGCTACCGTCGCCGCCACGTCACACTTCCGACGAGTTGGACTCGGTGGCGGTTCGTCTAATATTAAAGTTCAAGGTTGGTTCGTTAAATCAAAGCACCCCCAAATGTTGGTTTATGAGATTCCAATTTCCCTTTAAGTTAAGGTCATGCTCTTTGTAATGCTAAATTACCTACAAGATTTTTTTATTCAATCCTATATATCTAAGTTTACAATTTTTACATAAGAATATTGAATTGTAATTTGTCAATTTATGGTGTATTAGATCATAATATACCAACCTTTGAAATTTGATACTAATATACATGACATTTATACTTAGGTGTTATTAATATATCAAAACATGTCTATTTCCATCATGTTTCGAAATATTAATAACACTTTAAATATAAAAGTTAGGTATATTGGTATTCAATTCTTAAAGTTAGTGTATTATGATCCAATACCGTCAAAAGTTGATAGGAAAAACTTATAATGGTTGTCAACCATGACAACCACCATAATTAAAACAATGTTTATCCATAAATATGTCAACTATTATCTTCGTCATTTATTTTTTTATTTAGTACAAAATTATAACATATATTTTCTCAATTAAAAAAAATTACAGAATTTTTAAAATTTAAATATCTGAACTCTAAGTTTTTACTTAGTAAACAAGCATATTTTGAAAATATTTATTTTATTTTTTTTAAATAAACTAAAATTTTGAAAAAATAATTTTTACAATTTGTATTAAATAAAAAAGCTAACGGTCAAGGTAAAACTTGACACATATACGAATAAGATTTATTTTACTGATGATGGTTGTCATGGTTGACAACCATTATAAGTGCATCCAAAGTTGATATATTATGATCCAATATATCTTATTGCCTAAACCTACCTAACTTTTTAAATTTTAAAATAACTCATTATTTATTTCTTCCCACTTCTATATAAATTATCCAAGCTTACAAAAATTTATCCAACTTCTACAAACCAACCAAGATATGTGAATTTACTCTTAAGGCCCCGTTCTTTTATGCGGTACCGCAAGTTATCGCACCGCAACTTGCCGCAACCTACCGCAACTCACCACAAATTATCATTTACCTTGTTATTTAACATATTACTAAAAAATCCACAAAATTATTTAAAATCCACAAAATTATTTCCACCGCAACTTACCGCAATCCACCACAACTCATTTATTATTTAATATATTTCTTAATAAAAATATTTCAACGCCTATTTATTATTTCCACCGCAACTCACCGCAACTTACCGCATCGGAAATTCACCGCATAAAAGAACGGGGCCTTAATTATTTAACTAAATACACAAAGTACAATATCAAACATCAATTTTTTTTGCTGAATTATCTTTTAATTTTAAATATTATAATTGAGATTAAATTTTAGAACATAGAAAATTTAAAATAAAGAGTTGTATTGTATTAATCTATAATAAAAAAAATGGGAAATTGGATTTTAATAATACGAACTTTTGGCCATATAAGACTTAATAATACGAACTTTCGATTTGGTGATGAATAATATGAACTTTGACCCCCTGTTGCCTCCAATAACATGCCACCGAGTTAAGATTTACTTAACTCGGTGGCGGTCCTAGCTAGCGGCGGAGGGATGAGTTTAGTCAATTTTGACTTGCCCAATCAGCATTATTTTTGTCCACGTCAGCCCTCTCTCTCCTCTCTTTCTCTTTCTAAACTCCCTTCGCTTCTCTCTCTACCCTTTCCCAAATCGGCAAAACAAACTCCGATCGACCCGTTCACCCATGGACGACGACGAGGAAGCCCACTCGCACCCATCGCCGGAGCGTCGCTCTCACTCTCCACCTCCGCCCTCCTCCGGCAGGATCACCGTCACAATCGCCGCCGCCGCCACCGCATCATCTCCCACTCTACCGCATCACAGCTCACTCACCCTCGCCCTCCCAATCCAACAGCCTTCTTCCCGTCCTCCCGCCACCTCCGCTGCCGCCGTCGGCGGACAGGAGGACTGCTGGAGCGAGGGGGCGACGGCGGCGGTGATCGAGGCGTGGGGAGAGAAGTATTTGCAGTTGAGTAGAGGGAATCTCAAGCAAAACCACTAGAACGAAGTCGCCGGAGCGGAAACACGAAGCCGCCGAAAACCGACGCCCAATGCAAGAATCGCATCGACACCGTCAAGAAAAAGTACAAGATCGAAAAACCCAAGGCGGCGGCCGCCGGGATTCCCAGCCGCTGGCCCTTCTTCGATCGCCTCGACCGCCTCCTTAACCCCTCCACCGCCGCGGAAATCGCCGTGCCAGTCAAAATTCCCGTCGAAAAAAGACCCTCCCCCGCCACTCTCCCCCACCACCGCTTTTTTACTCATTGCTCGACAAGTTTCAGGGTGACAAGCAGGAAGGCCCCGATGTGGTGGTCGTCCATCAGGAGGACCCTGTCCATCAGGAGCTTCTTCTTGTTGATGATAACGAGGCCAGGTTTTCAAATAACAAGAGCCCACTTGGGACCTCCCAACTTCTGAATTTGGGGGTTCGTTGGGTGTTATGATTTGCAATCAATTGAATGTTAATGATATCTGAAATTAATTTACAGAGGAGAGAGAAAAGTTTCAATAATGGTGTTTTGGGGCGGATGGTGGTGGAAGTGAAGGTGGTTGGGTGGTTTTTTGATGGCTGCGAT
Organism: Portulaca oleracea; assembly: GCA_029582165.1. Taxonomy (NCBI): domain Eukaryota; kingdom Viridiplantae; phylum Streptophyta; class Magnoliopsida; order Caryophyllales; family Portulacaceae; genus Portulaca; species Portulaca oleracea. Next base: position 43,667,881 of record CM055877.1, on the reverse strand, counting down.
GGTGAGGTGTGGTGGCAGTAATGGTGGTTTGAAAGTTTTGTAGTGGTGGAGATGGATGAGGGTGATGATGGAAGAAGAAAGAGGAAGAAGAAGAAGTTGGGGGCTGGAAATATGCAACGAAGAGAGAGAGAGAGAGAGAGAGAGAGAGAGAGAGAGAGGAAAGAGAAAGAGAGAGGGGGGCTGACGTGGATAAAAATAATGTTGGGGGCTGGAAATATATTTTCGTTATTAATTGAATGATAGTACTTTCATATACTAAAATATTGTATATATTAAGAAATTAATGACGACAACAAACCATTAATATGGAACGGAGGATGTATTTTTGAGTCATTTTTTAAATTTTTTTCTCAAACATAACAGGTGCCTTCAATTCACAATATTCATTTAAAAAATTATAAATATTGTGGTATTACCGGTATATATTTCTCAACATTTATCCACTAGTTTATAAGTATTCGTGGTGGAAGTTATGAATATTAATCTACTGGTTTATGAACATTGTAGTTTATGTTTATGAGCATTTATGTACTGGTTTATGAGCACTTTAGTATAAATTATAAGCATTGTAGTTTAGGTTTAAGAGCATTCATGTACTAATTTATGAGCACTCTAGTATAGATTTATGAGCATTATAGTATAGATTTATGAGAATTGTAGTTTAGATTTATGAACATTCATGTATGGGTTTATAAGCACTCTAATATAGATTTATGAGCATTATAATTTAGGTTTATGAGCATTCATGTACTGGTTTATGAGCACTCTAGTATAGATTTATAAGCATCTATATTATCAATTATGAACATTGTATGAGATATGTTATGAGCTAGATCATTAGAGATATGAGCAAAACTATTAATAATTATGAGCATTTATCTATTGATTTATGAACATTCATATATCAATTTATAAACATTATAATTTAGCTCTATGAACATTCATATAATGATTTAGGCTCCGTTCTTTTATGTGGTACCGCAAGTTACCGCACCACAATTTACCGCAACTTACCGCAACCTACCGCAACTCACCACAAATTACTATTTACCTTTTTATTTAATATATTTCCACAAAATTCACAAAATTATTTAAAATCCACAAAATTATTTCCACCGCAACTTACCGCAATCTACCGCAACTCATTTATTATTTAATACTAGGCTTCAACCCATGCGATGCACGGAGCGAACTCAATTAGTTACTTTTGAAATTTTATAAAACTCATGGATAAGTAACTGTCCATACAAATAAACGAAACGAAATATTAATGAAATTGTTATATAAAAAACATCATGATAAATTGTTCCGACAAAACATGTAATTCTAATAGAAAATTTCAGAATGTATATATATATTTTTTTTTAGAATCAGTTTAATCTTTAACTTCTTTTTGGGATTTATTTCAGAGTGTATTTTTTAAAAAAATCATTTTTTGGTGATATTTAACTTCTTTTTGGGATTATTTGCATTGGTCGGTTTTGGGATTAATTTCAGAATATATTTTTTTAAGGGTATGGAGCAGTTGTAAGGATGATGGTTGTGAATGTATTGTATTTATATATTTCAAAAAACTCAAAGACAATCTTTAACTTCTTTTTTGGTTTAATTTCAGAATGTATATATTTTTTTTTTTTGAGAATCAGTTTAATCTTTAACTTTTTTTTGGGATTTATTTCAGTATGTATTTTTTTTAAAAAAAAAATCAATCTTTGGTTCTATTTAACTTCTTCTTAGGATTATTTGCTTTGATCGGTTTTGGTTATTGATATTAAATCTTTACAGGTTTAGTTTTTTCTTGTCTTTATCTCAGTAATCATAATTAACATAGGCATTTAAAAGTATATAAAGTACACAGAATTGGATACGTTTTTTAAGGAAAAAATGTTGGACAAACTTGGTCTGTTTTTAGTTTTAAAATCAGTTTTTTAATTATTTTGTTAGAATTTTAATGAGAATTAGTTTACAAATTCTAATAAAAAAAAATCAGTTTGTACTTATTCAAAGTTATCCATCAACGAATCTTTTAGACTATATATTTTTTTTTGGGATTAATTTTAGAATATATATTTTTTGGGTTATGGGACTGTTGTAATGATGAGATCGTGGTGAATGTATTGTATTAATAAATTCAAAAATCTCAAAAAAAATCTTTAACTTCTTTTTGGAATTAATTTCAGAATGTATATATATATTTTTTGAAAATCAGTTTAATCTTTAACTTTTTTCGGGATTTATTTCAGAATGTACTTTTTTTAAAAAAATCAGTTTTTGCTTCCATTTAACTTCTATTTGGGATTAGTTGCATTGGTCGATTTTGGTTATTGATGTTAAATCTATACAGATTTAATTTTTTTTCTTGCCTTTGTCTCAGTAATTGTGATCAACAGAGACATCTTATCTAAAAGCTAAAATTTGATTAATATCCCTAAACCATAAAAACCCCACAGGTTTTATTTGTGATTATATAGTTTTTAGCTGTGCATTAAGAAGTGTATAAAGTACACATTGTCTTTATCTAAGTAATTGTAATTAACATAGACATCTTATCTAAAAGCTAAAATTTGATTAATATCCCTAAACCATAAAAACCCCACAGGTTTTATTTGTGATTATATAGTTTTTAGCTGTGCATTAAGAAGTGTATAAAGTACACATTGTCTTTATCTCAGTAATTGTAATTAACATAGACATCTTATCTAAAAGCTAAAATTTGATTAATATCCCTAAACCATAAAATCCCACAGGTTTAATTTGTGATTATATTGTTTTAACCTAAGGATTTAGAAGTGTATAAAGTACACAGAATTGGATACTTTTTTAAGGAAAAAATATTAGACATAAAATTGAAGGCTTTGTTTTTGCATATATATATTTTGTTTATCAAAAGTCATTGTTAAAATTTGTAACTAATTGTGTTCGTTGATATTTGCAAACTTGGTTTGTTTTTAGTTTTAAAATCAGTTTTTTAATTATTTTGTTAGAAGTTTAATGAGAAATATTTTGTAACTTTTAATTTGAAAATCAGTTTTTTACTTATTCAAAGTTTGCTTGCTAGAAATTGTGAACTCTATATAATATCCCTAAACCCTAAAAATCAGTTTTATCTTTATCTTCTTTTTGGGATTTATTTCAGAATGTATTTTTAAAAAAAAATCAGTTTTAGGTTTTATTTAACTTCTTTTTAAGTTTATTTGCATTGGTCGATTTTTGTTATTGATGTTAAGTAGTCTTTATCTTAGTAATTGTAATTAACATAGGCATCTTATATAAAAGCTAAAATTTTATTAATATCCCTAAACCCTAAAAATTGATCTGGTTTAATTTACGATTATATATTTTTAAGCCAAATTTTAAGCAACTAATGACTTATTATTATTTGAGATTACAAGTAGACTTTCTAAGATGAGCATAGTCTTGTATGTTATTGCCTGTATATGCAACTAAAACTGTAAAACCCCGAAAAACCCAAAGATGTTGACCGTGACGTCGTTAGTAAATTAGGTTTGGCTTCGTTATTTATTATTTTTTCGTCTGTGTTTTATTTTGCTAACGCTTGAGCTCGTAGGACCGCTGAGGGGCTAACAAGGGTAGATTAGTACTTTTTCGTGAGTTAATATCTTTGTGATATTATAAATATTATTATGTGATTAATTACGTGAATATTATTTGCTATGTGATTATATGATTATTAGTATTAATATTATTATTACTATTATTAGTATTATTAGGTTTTTAGAAAAATCAGTTTTTAATTGTTTTAGTTGGGTTGGGTTAGGAGTGTTAATTGGGCCTAATTAAATGGGTAATATATATACACCTCTCCTCCCCCCTAAACCTACCAAACCCTAATCCCTCCAACCCTCTCTCGCTTCCCCTCAAGAACTGCCAGCAGTTACTGGATTTCGCCGCCGGAATCCGCCGCAGCCACCACCGCTTGCCCTATCTCCTCCTCTCTCTCTTTCGCCTTTCTCTCTCACCTCCGCCGAGTTGTGCGCGCCACAACCACGAGGTCACCGCCAGACGCCGCCAGACACCATAGCCGCCGCCGCCGCTCTCCAACCGCCGACCGTCGCCGCACGAAGGGAACAACCACGACTTTTCTTGTTTGTCGCCGTCAAACCGCATCAACGACGCTACCACCGCCTCCGCCGCCGTCGCTGCCGTTGCCGCCGCCTCAAAGACCGCCAACGCCGCCGCAGCCACCCAACCGCCCAAAAACCCCAGCCGTGCCTAACCTACGTAAAACCCTAAAACCCTAACCCTAACTGATGGTTTTTTTTTATTCTCTTTTTCCTTTTTCTTTTCTGTTTTTAATTTCAAAAATAATATTCTGTTTTTATACTTGAATTGTATTATTAGTGTTGTAATTAGGAAAATTATATATAATCTTGTTCTTAATTGTTATGTGTAATTTGTTTATTTGTTATATGTAATTTTATGTTGTAATTTTTATTGTAATTTGATTAGGTTGTAATAGTTAAATCGTTAGGGTTGAATCGTTTATTGTATCTTTAACTTATAAATGATGTTAGGATTTAGACCACAATATTGTTGTATGCACGAATCTGAGAACTAAATTACCTAGGTAAATTCTTGAATATTTTAGTTAAATAAATCGTTATGTTCTTTATTGTTCTTTAAAACTAAATCTTATTAAGTTTGTTAAATAAATTAGTTAACCTACTACAAGTTAAATTCTTGTTAATGAAATCAGGATTCTTGATTGAGTTTAGTAAAAGAATTAGTTGTTGAGATTCTTGATTAGTAACTACATGTATATTGTTCCTTATGTTTATATTTCCTAAGTCCTTCTTGATTCTTGATTAAAGAAACCCACATGTTATAACCACCTTTATTAATTCTTGAACCTTGTTTACGTGTTTTATGTTTTAAGAAATTATTATAGTTCTTGTACGACTTAAGTTTTATTAAAATTTTATTAAAGTGTTTCTTGTTTTTTAAAATAAGTTCAATTTTACAAGTTTAATGTTGGACCTTAGTTGGGTTGGACTATATACCTTAGACCCTAGTTACCGTTTTGAGCCCAAATTAGGACCCCAGGATCGAATGGTGGAAGTTAGAACCGAAATTATAAATTAAATAAAGAACCGGGATCGGGACAGTTTCGTTAGTGTCTAAAGATCGAGTCACCATGGCTAGTGTAGTTACCTTTTTATCGAACCTTTTGGACTGGAGGTTCCTTTAGATGTTAGAAATCATAGGAATTTTACGGATCGAACGTTTGATTTGTATAGCCCGAGTTATAACCGTTTTACCAGAACCTGTCAGAACTGGACCAATTGGGAAGATGAGTATTTTTAGAGTCCTTTGGGACTGATATGGGCTTGGTCATCAACATAGAAGTTTTAGTAGACATCCCGAGGTTTCCGAAAAGTCCAGAACCAGACCCATAGGATGTCGGGAAGTCGAGTTGTGACCCGTTTTATGTGAACGTTACAATCTGTCCTCTGTTTGCTTTTATTTATAAAGAATTGTTGAATGAAAATAATGTGTGGTCCTGTTATGTGTTTTTCTTGGATGTGTTAAGTGTAATTTCATAAATGATAGGAACCTAAATGTTCCTAGGGGATGGGTTAGGTAGTTGATAGTCAATACTAACTTCGTTAGAACGCGTTTTAATTAGATAATTTTTCTTATTCTAGGCCCAAATTAGTGCGTGACGATAGTGAGCTCAAGTGTGTTCTCCTTATTGCTGTACTATGACGTTATTCAGGTAATTGTCTATACTCTAATCCCCATCGGGATGCTCTTTAAATATGTTTTAATGTTTTCTAATCTGTTTTGATAATTGCATCCCGAAAGGGGACTTTCGTGGAATTATGACCGTCTGTTTTGGATAACTGTTTGTAATTGTTGTACCTTGTTTTATGAGTGGAGGAATTGAGATAATCTTTTATAAGTGGTTTTATTGATTTGATTTTGATAATCTGGGTTGGGTTTGACTTGAGAGTTATGAGATGAGTTTGAATAATGAATTAGTAATTCAAAGTGGAAACATTAAGCGGGTTGTTGATTTTATGCCTTTGACAGGCTAATGTTTTTGCGGGTGATAACCCTGAGACCAGGATTCGATGCCTGTATGGGTTATGTGCAGAGATCGTGGTTTCATCCGATATAGGATAGATGTTATGAAGCCTTTGGTGGCGATCGTCGATGCCTTTGAGAGGCTAATGTTTATGCGGGTGATAACCCTGAGACCAGGATTCGATGCCTGTATGGGTTATGTGCCAGGAGATCAGGGTTTCATCCCTGATATAGGATAGTTGTTGATGCCTTTGGTAGGCGATGTTCTTTATGAGATTTGATATCCCGCCCGCAAATTAAAATATAGATTGGATGGGTTGAGGAAACAGTATGGGATTAAAGGTTTGTAAAACGTTTGATTCGATCCCTCTCCCCAAAATGAATTGAAATGAACTTAAACTGTTTTAAACGTTAGGGGTAGACATTATTGAGATTTCCCCCTCATTTTTGAAATGTTTTGTTTTCAGGTGAAGATCTAAATGCTGGGGACGGGAATTAGAAGTGAGGACGACGAGTCTAGAAGTCCTCGAATCTTTTTATATTGTTTTCGTTATGAAATCTTAAAGTTTTGTTTTGAGTTGTTAGTAGTTACCGTTAGCAGACAATTGTGTTTTCCTTTCTCGCCTTGTGTTCCTTCGGGGATACGGCAGTGACGCCCAAACTAAATTTGAAGTCTTCCGCTAAGTTTTGTCTGTTAACGTTAGTTTGACTTTGACTTTTCTATAATTGAATTTTCGGGACGTTACAAAAACAATCTAAGTTTGATATAGATGTGCTTTCCTTGTTTTTTTTAATATGGTAACCATTTGTTACTGGTATTTTCATGTATTTTCATGCATTTGGATTCAATGGTTTCTGTTTTGGAGGCTATAAAGTTGGTGGACGCGATAGAAGTTTAGGCAGTTTGGTTTGTGTATGTAATTTTAATGATGTAACAATTGTTATGTATGTATTTTCTTTTGTAATTCTATTGTAATATGAGAGTAAACTTGTGAATAATGGTGTGGTGGGTAAGGGGGCTACTGATTGGGGGGAGGACCCTATGGGCTCTGCACTAATGGTTCAAGCATTCTGCTGCTGGCTTCAAATTGGAGCTACATCAGAAACGTTTCTCAATTGTGAAGGTAAATATGTCTATCTAATTTACTTGGGAAGGTACAATGCAATGAAATAAATAACGGGACAATTTAATGAAATAACAAAGAAGAATAAAAAGTGGAGATTAAAATAAAATGAAATACTCAAAGGAGAAAGCGAGTATAGTGAATGCGATTAAACAAATGTATATGTGAGATACTTTAAAGACGATAACTTGACTATATGAAGTCAATTGAATCTGCAGAATTCAAAGTAGTTTTTGAATATGTCAATTACAATGAATGCAATCAATGTAGAACCCAATAGGTTTGAATATCTATATAAAGTTGACTTGAAACTTACCTTAAAGAGAGTATGAAAAGTGTATGTGAATAATCAATTGAGACGAATTTGGTGTAGATCAATTGTGATTCTGTCTTGCTTGTGAAAGTATTGTATTTATATGTTTTGAAAAAATTAATGAACATGATTGACCTAGCCGTACTTGCTCAGGATTTTTTAGTGATTAGTTGATATGTGGAACAGTTGTAAACGTGATCAAAGTCCAAAGTTGTATGGGATTCGTAATATTTTTTTTAATTCTAAAATAAAATTTTATCCAAAATAGTTGTGGAACAGATGTAATTGGTGTTAGAGTCCAATGCAGCTTAGGTTTATAATAAAATCCGGATGAAAGAAAAATAAAAAGTTATTAAAAATGGGGTCATTTTTTTCTTAATTGTGATTGGCTGAAACTCCTTGAAATGCTTTCATTGCAGTATTTGTTGGGCCCCACATAGATTGTCATTATAAGTATATAGATATAGATATGGAACAGTTGGAAACGTTATCAAAATCCAAAGCCGTATGAGATTTGTAATAGTATTTTTTAAATTCTAAAATAAAATTAAATTTAAAACAGTTATGGAACAACTGTAATTGGTGTCAGAGTCCCAAACAGCTTAGGTCTATAATAAAATCCGGTTGAAAATAAATAAAAAATTATTAAAAATTGGGTCATTTTTTTCTTAATTGTGATTGGTTGAGACTCCTTGAAACACTCTCGTTGTAGTATTTGTTGGGTCCCACATAGATTGTCATTATAAGTATATAGATATTTCCTAATAAAAATATTTCAATACTCATTTATTATTTCCATCGCAACTTACCACAATCCACTGCAACTCACCGCACCGAAAATTCACCATATAAAAGAACGGGCCTTATAAATGTTGTAGTAAAAAAATAAAAAACATCATACACAAAAATATTTTAAAAATATAATATTGCACAAAAGAGAAATAAAAAAAATAAAAAAAAAGAGAAATGATGGTGGGCTCACCAAGCAAGGTAAGCCCGGGCTCACTATCGTAATACCCGTAGATGAGATGTTAAATAAGGTAAATGTAAATTAGCAAAGAGTTGATTGAAATAAGAGAAGGTAATGGAAAGAGTTGATTATAAAAAAAGAGTGAATATAAGGCAGTTGATGGGGGTGACCTCACCTGGGGTTGTGGGGAGTGTTGCCTGGGTTAGAACTTTAGAAGAGGGGCCCAAGAGAGGGGAAGAGAGGGGAGAGGGGGAAACTGAAGCTGAAACTGAAACGCATCCATCCATTGCATACATCCATCTATCCGATCGGGTGTCCGAGGAGGGGTTTCCGTTGGTAATTGATCGCATCTCATCTCATCTCATCTCCGATCATGAAGCGTTATGTTTACGTGAATGATGATGATGATTCATCACAACACCTGTATTGTGACAACCGCATATCTAACAGGAAGTATACTCTCTTCAACTTCCTCCCCAACAACTTGTGGGAACAGTTCAGGTCACCATTCTCTTTCTTTATCTATCTATCTATCTATCTATCTATCTATCTATCTATCTATCTATCTATCTATCTATCTATCTATCTATGATATTCCTCATAAATAAATAAATAAATAAATAAATAAATAAATTTGTTGATTTGCAGCCGATTCATGAACCAGTACTTTCTTCTCATTGCTTGCCTTCAATTATGGCCACTTATCACCCCTGTAAATCCTGCAAGTACTTGGGGTCCACTCATATTCATATTTGCTGTTTCCGCTACTAAAGAAGCATGGGATGATTACAATCGCTATCTTTCTGATAACAAAGCAAATCACAAACTAGTCTGGGTTGTCAACCACGGAACTAAAAAACATGTATGTATGTTTTCTCTGGTTTACCATCTTCAATCAACACTATATTTTCTTCTCACCTGTGCTTGTGCTGCTGCCCGTGTCTCTGTCTTCTTTCAGATTCAAGCACAACATATTCGTGTCGGAAATATTGTGTGGCTTCGTGAGAATGATGAAGTTCCATGTGACCTTCTTCTCCTTGGTACATCTGACCCCCAAGGGGTCTGCTATGTCGAGGTAATTTCTAACCAAATCCCTTTGTTGCTATCATTCTTATTCAACTCTGGCTGCTGGAAACAGGAAATCATAATGGGCCTGCATAAACACAAGTTTATTTTTCCTTCACTATATAATTCACATTTCAAGCCATCGCCTATATAACACGCTTATATTTCTTTCTAGTTTTTGCAAATAAAAGTGAATATGACTAGATAATGCAAAACTCTATGGGGTCCTCAAAGTTGCCTAGATAATGATGGGGTTTTTAGTAGTTTGGTGCATGACTGCACTTTGTTAGGATGATTGTGCATTTCAATCCTCAGAAATTAGCACTTTGTAATTTCTGAATGTTCTGTACTCCTTCACGCGGGTGCTGTTATTTCTATTTTCATCATCAATTTTTGATTTTATTACTTAAATTGCAAATTCTGCACTAAGTTCCTCATGCCAATCTCTTGGACGGATTTCACTCAAAGGTCATGCTGTTCCATTTCAGCCAATTCCACTTTTTGGTTACCCAATCTCAATTGTTATGCGATTTTCCTTTCTGTCCTTGACTTGTATTTGTTGAAAAGAAAGAGGTAAATTTGAGGGGGAGTCAACTGAAATAGACATTCATTACTTCTGCTTTGTAGTTTGATTTAACAAAGAACTGGCTAGAATCTATTCGGATTAATTCGAGGATCCATCTAGATCCTTGAGATTGGTATGGAGAGCAAGTTGTGCAGGCAGGATATTCAAAATTTTTTGAAAACCAATATAAGGGGTAGAATGTCATCAAACTTGAACTTGGACATTGGATCTAGAAGGGTCCGTTCTATTTTCCTTTATATCGCTTAGAATTGCAAATAAATACCTTCCTTTGCAACATAATCGCTGTTTCCGAACCTGGAGGTCTCATATCAATGCTTCCGTGTCTTTATTTATAATTTGATTTTTGAATATTCTATTTTTTTAATCACTTCAACATTTATTGGTTTGTACAACGATGTTTCTTTATAATTCCAGTTTGCCAGACATCCTTTACAACTTTTGTTGCCTTATGTCCAAACAGATAGGCTTTTATTAATCCCCATCAAATAAATATGAAACAGTAAGCTCAAAAGAAACATAGTATGAGTGATGTTTTGTAGGTGATAGTTGTTTCTTTCGAGAGCCTCTGTTGGTTACTTTGCTTGCTTCAAACACTGAACATTGCAACCGTGAATACTCCATTAGATCACTGGTTGACACTTTCTCGTGTGACTGTCTTGTTCTTTTTATCATGTATAGACAAGGGTAAATGTGCTCCCCTTGGTCCTTCTCCGAGAAATTTATACCTATGGAGCTTGGACCATGGGGTTATTCAACATGAACCTATTCATGCATATCCTAAGAGGAATTTATACTACCCAGGACTTGGACCTAGGTGATGGAAGTGGCATTGGAGAGATTATGTTAGAAAACGTATGGTGTGGCATTGGTGAGGTATCGTTACAAAACATATGGTTAGAGCCCATTTGCATTCATGTCTAAAGAAAGTGTCAATTATGAAAATTTGTAGGTGTTCTAAGTGACAAAGTTGGTTTCTCTTGCTTTAATTCCTGCTTTGGAAGAATATAATATAAGTGGTGTTAGCTAAGCACCTGTGACACCATTGTGTGAAACCGGCAAGGCACAACACTGACACGTGGGCACTTCACTTTCTCTTGATTTTTCAAAAAGGTAGGCTATTACAAGTATAGTGGAGATTTTATGATTAGAAACCCTACTCATGATTAGAAAATACTACTCATTATCTATGTGTCCATAACTTGCTTTATGATGATTTTGCCTTGGAGAGGTAATGTTTGGATGAGATCTATAACAAATTGTTGATATCTATAAGTTCAGCATGCCTATGAGAGTGTTATAGAGTGTCGGTGTTAGATACGTGACAAACACGGATATGTGGATCCACAAAGAGTGTCCATGCTTCTGAGGTTATGGGCATCCTTTGTCCATTCAAGTGAGGTCTGGACAGAATCTTGAATTTCCCTTTTGGTAGTCAACATTATTTTGAATAATGGCAGCTCGTTGCTGATGTCTACTCTCAAATTTATGATTAGGTTTTTGTTCTCATCCTCATTGTCGTGGGTAGGGTTGGGCAACATGATGTATAATGGGATCAAAGAATAGGATTGATCAATTACACATCATAGGAGAGACGTGCAACCAATCTAAGTATAGGATTCTTCACGTGAATTAGGGTTAGGGTAGGGGAGCTTCACGTGAATAGGGGGAGATTTAGTGGAGTTTGGATGATTTGTGGGAGAGTATGGATTAGGGTTTGAGAAAGGTTGGATCTTTTGTGAGTTTGAGAGAGTGATGGATGATTGGGGGAGGGATTTTGACGTGAGGTCTTTGTGTGAGAGAGAGGGAATTGGTTGAGAGAATTGAGAGAGAGACATTTGAGAGAGATTGAGAGAGGACGTTTGAGAGAGTTTTGTGAGAGAGGGAGGGACTGACGTGAGGGAAAGAGAGAGAGAGAGAGCTTTGAGAGAGTATTGAATAACCTTAGGGTTTTATCTAACTAAAAGGGAGAGAAAGATAAAAGGGATAGTTCAAGGGATCGAACTTGATACAGAAACATCACAAGATGAAACCCTGGGGCTACTTGTTCTTTCACCTAGTTACAGAAACACCTTCTAGGTTTCAGAAACAAGCTCTTCCTCACCACTTGATTTGCCAAATCAAGATACAATAGAAGAGATCAACGATGTTCTCACGAAACACTCAAGGGTAAGCTAAAAGCTTGATTGTATTCATAATTCAAGGTTGGATGCCTTTGATCGATTACAAGCCTAGCTATTTATGATAGACTAGTTCTAATCCTACTACAACTCTCCTACTTGGCGTGCAAGCCAACTATCTCCTACTAGTAGACGCCAAACTATCCTTCTCCTACTAGGATTTGTATTCCTAATCCTAAGGGGAGTTGGTTACAACCATATTAATCCTTCTAGGACTTGGCTTTCCTAATCCAAGATGGATTAGTTACAAAATAAGCCATCCCTATCTAGGATTACAACTACTTGGCGCCAAATCTATCAAACCACACGCCTACACACGTATTCTAGGCTATTCTAGAACATTCTAGACTCTTCTAGACTCCTATGACTTGATATTCAAGTTTATATATATTACTTGGCATCTCACACAACTGGAAATAATAAAATACAATAAAAACTCACTAATAATAACTAAAACATTAGAAATGTGAACTTTAAATCCAAAAGGCCAAAACTGTGAATTTCATCTTGAAATGGTCGGAAATGTGAAATTCAACTTCAGCTTGGTACTTGGGCCTTTGCACGTGGACATGGAGCCTCCTTAGGACGTTTGGACGTCCTCTTGCCACAGGGAGCACACCATATGGGTGGGCCTTTGGGCTGCCACACTAATTCTTTCCTCCATAGCTCATTCTATTTCTTTGTAGATGTGATGGGCCTCCTTTGTTGAGTTTGGTGTGGGCGAAAATACATCACAACGGGCCGGGTTGGGCCGGGTTCGGGCCAGCCACAAACGGGCCAGGCTGGGCTGGATTGATGGTTTTTTTTGCTGGCCCAAGTGGGTTGGGTTTTAACGGGCCGTAATGGGCCGGGCCGGGTTTGGGCTGGGCTAAGCACAGGTTTTTTCTAAATCTACCCTTGTATTCTAAAGGGAAAATTTTATATATTTGACAGAGGTCTGAAATCTGAAATCAAATACCAAACAAAATAGGTACTAACACCCATAAAAAATTACAGAGGTCTGAAATCTGAAATCAATGGCTAATTGGCTATTGATAAGAGGAAATTTTGCAACTATCATGACCAAATTAGCTAGATTAACGCAAGATTTATTCATCCAAAATCTCAGCATAAAAAAAAAAAATTCATCAGTTCTTCACATAATAGTGGAAAGTGGAGATAATTTGCACTTTTCAGAACCCACTTACTTACTTTGGCACTTTCTGGTTGTTTATTAAACCCTCTTGTATTTCTTCCCGAATCCCATGTTTCCTAATCCACACACCAACTTATCATCTTATTATTTTAATTTCTCCACCCATACATTATACCAAATTTCTCTGCATTGTTTCAGTGGTCCTAATGATGTTTTTGTTAAATTGTAAGATTCAATTAACACCGCCAAATTTCCCTGGCTTGTTTCACTGGTTCCTCTTACCATACATATCTTCACCAAACTCATACAGTTCACCGAAGTTCTTTACAATCTTTGCCAAAATCTCAGCAAAAAATCAGTTAAAATCAGTTCTTTACAATCTTTGAAAAAGAGAAAAACTTGAATCTTTTAGAATACAGAAACCCAAAACTAAAGAGACGAAATCACGAAATCAAATACAAAAAAATAAAAATCGAAAGAGAGACAGTACAGGTAACTGGTAGGCGGTAGCAGTTCGCCGGAGATAGCAGTGGTGGTGGCGACGATGGCGCGGGTGAGAGAGAGACTTGACAGAGAGAGTGAGAGTGAGAGTGAGAGACAAAACCCTAGCGTTTGTGAGGCTGGTAGCAGTTCGTCGGAGTCGACACGGCTCACCTGAGTTGACGCAGTTCGCCGGGGACAGCAGCGGTGGTGACGACGATGGCGGGTGAAAGAGAGACTTGACAGGGAGAGTGAGAGTGAGAGTGAGAGGCAAAACCCTAGCGTTTGTGAGGCTAAGTGAGTGTGATTGCAGTGGTGCTTGCTCTGACCCGTTTTTAGTTGCTGTCAAGCCCAAATTCGGCCTGCAGGGGCCCGTGAAATGAAATAAACGACGTGCCCGTTAAGAGCCCGTCCCGTTTTTTGATTTAAACTGGTAGAGCCTGTATTTTGCGGTCCAGTCACAGCTGCCCGATGGGCAACTGCCCATTTGCACAGGCCTAGTTGTGGGTACATGCAAAATATGATATAACTTATGTTATGTCTAATCAAGTAGAAATTTTTTTTTTTCGTGAAGAGGCCTGGGAATTTCAGGTTCAGCCATATTATTGTTTTAACTTTGACAACAATATATTGCAGACTGCTGCCTTGGATGGTGAAACAGATTTGAAGACAAGAGTCACTCCATCTGCATGTGTGGGCATAAACTCTGAGCTGCTGCACAAAATAAAGGTAAGTTCCCTTATTTTCTACATCTATGTTGTGCCTTCTTTTTTCCCCTTCTTTCTGTCTTTATTTTTATTCTTATTGTTAACAGAGTGGTCAGATCTTCACAAGGGTGTTTCATATTCTACCACTGACAGGGGGTCATCGAGTGTCCCAATCCAGATAAGGACATCACAAGATTTGATGCAAATCTGAGGTTGTTTCCTCCGTTCCTTGACAATGATGTATGCCCTTTAACAATTAAAAACACACTTCTTCAGTCATGCTACTTGAGGAACACGGAATGGGCTTGTGGCGTAGCAGTCTATACAGGTTAGTTATTTGGTATGTTTTGAGCATATAGGACAAATTGTTTCTGCTTGGGGATTGTCCCTTCATTTCGATTAACTTACAGTTCTATTCCTGTGATACTTACAGGTTAGATATTTGGTATTTTTTGAGCATATAGGACAAATTGTTTCTGCTTGGGGATTGTGCCTGCATTTCGATTAACTTACAGTTCTATTCCTGCATAGCATACCCTTGCCTAAACCATAACAACACGTTAGGCCTTTCTGCAGGATATTTTGTGGCTGCTCTGTAGCAAGTTTTATGTATATACATATGGGTATATTTGTGTATTAGTGTATGCACTTACATGTTAGCATACTCCCTTCATCCTGTAAGGATAGTCCACATAGGGCTATGAGCCAATTCTTTTAAGATATAAGCTGGGCTCTTAAGATGGACCACCATGTCAAGAAAGTGGGATTGTGCTGTTACACATGTGGTTGTATGTGCGCATACATACACCTAGTGACCTCTATTATTTATAATGGCTCACTTCAAAACAAGGTTGAAGATTCTTAAGTTCCTTAAAAAGAAAGGGTTGATCAGTTAAGCTGCCAGCTGGGCGGAAAGCAGAAACCGTACCAATTGCGTAAGGCCATCCGGTTCTGGCATATATGGACCTGTGGAAAAATAGTGTTGTGGGCAATTCAGTGTGTAGTGTCACCCCTGGGACAGACGCTTTTCCGTCCCTAAAAATTAGGTCCTGGATGAATTCAGTTTTAGAACTTCCCTTTCTTTTGGGCCTTTGGCAACTCGAGAAAGCAATTCAGTTTGTGAGGAACCTTTACATACGTCGCAATTTGATGATCCATCTGTTCAGGCGGGTGCCAATGAAAAAGGAGTGAAGCTACGTTCCGTTCCCCTTTTAGCGTGTACGCTATGGGGTACAATACCTTTTCGCTAGCTGACAGGGGTAGATAAGCAGGAGCGCCCTCGTCTCCTTGAATATATTTTGTAGTCGTTGAGACATCGACTATCTCCAAGATAGGATTGCAGCCCTAGAATGTCAAGTAGATATTCAGTGTCCAACCATCAACCTCATCTAAGGAAGATATGTTTACATGTACTTCAAGTCGTGGAAATGCCTAGCCAAATAGTATTAAAACAGAATCACTTGCGAAAAGAGCAGGGGAGGAGAAAACTAATTTTGAGGCTAAACTCGTTCTTTTATAAGGTTAGTTGGAGCCACTAAAGTGTACAGATTAATCAATAGCTATTGGCAGCTCAGAATGTTGCTCGCTCAAGAGGTTCTATCCTCCCAAGTCCTGCGTGTTTGATGCTTCTTCACTTGAATAATTGCAACCAATGGACTAATCCTTATTTGGTTAAATAACAAGAACGAGTAATAACATCCAACGATCTTCACAGAAGCTGAAAAGACAACCTTTGTTATTAATGAGGTCTGACCAGGTTGTGTATTCCCGAGGTTCAGTGGCTGCTTTATGTTTATCAAGCTATTGGCAAAAACTATTTTACCCTTTCTTCACTTGTGATTTTCTTTCGTCCAGGCAATGAAACCAAGCTTGGTATGAGCCGAGGAATACCGGAGCCAAAATTAACTGCTGTTGATGCGATGATTGACAAGTTGACTGGAGCGATATTTGTTTTCCAGATTGTGGTCGTCACTGTTCTTGGCATAGCTGGAAATGTCTGGAAGGATACAGAAGCTAGAAAGGTTCGTTTGGGCGTGCATATGTGTGTTTCTGCCGTAATTCTGTATTGTCTCAAACAAATAGCATAGCCATGATTCAATTCTAGAACGGCTTTGGAATCATTAACTTACATGCATACTTGTTTGCCAAATCCCAAATGTGATAATATGGCAGTCGAACTGTGAAATGTGTAGTAATTTGGGAGCATTTGGCTTTTCTGATAACGAAGAAACTATTTTTACTTGGATTTATGTTTCTTCTTATTTTCCTCGTGTTTCTTCATGTTTTGGGCAGAGACTGTTATTTCAATAAGTTTTCATACTCATAGTTTGAATTCTTAGAGGATGGAATCCTCATGCAAAAAAACAAAAAACGAAAAAAAAGGGGAATAGAAAGAAGCTTTTTTAATTAAAAAAGCTGGCACCTTCTTTGAATGTTGACCGCAGACCCCTAAATTTTGATTTTATTCTCCAATACAAGAAATGGATTATTGTTATGATGATAAAGTAGATTAATGGGCTATATTGTTTATTCTTAATGCCTGATGAAATCTCAAACTTCATTTTCATTTATCTTGCACAATTTCTTCAGCAATCTCTTCTATCCCAGCAAAATGTGAAATCTGTAAGGCTAGTGGAATATGGGTCTTTAATTTTTTTTATGCTTCTTATGGTTATATTGTTCCTGCTAAATAAGATTCCATTCTATTTGTTAAATTGGAAGTACTGTATAATCTTGCACGTGCCGCTTTTCTTTTTTTTTTTGTTTCTATATATATATATATATATATATATATATATATATATATATTATATTTTGTGTGTGTGTGTGGGGGGGGGGGGGGGTTGGAGTAGATTGGTAAGGAAGCCTAACCTGGTTGCCAAGTTCTCATGGAGATCTTTTGATGGAGCATGGGGGAAGGGGGTGTGGATGACTGAAAGGGAAATTCTACCTTGCCTCTGGTCTAGTGGGGTTAGATCTGACACCTTGTTAGAAGATTGGTTCAATCCTACTAGTGCCCTCCTTGGTTACTGCTCATTTGATTTTACTCTCTTGATTCCAGATATTTCAGTAGCATTGTTAGGAAGTGTCGGCCGATTTGATATGCAAGTTTTAGCAAACTTTTCTACCTAAAGTAAGCTCTAATCCAATTCATGTTTCCATGTTTGCCACAATGGTGCCCGTACTGATTGGCACAGACACTACACAGACTGTTAGACATGTACGCATGGTTTTGTCATTGGTAGTTGTTGTGTGCATGTACTAGACTTGCTTAAAAAGAGAGATTTTAAGTTGGCTAGTAGGTGTTTGATGTGTTTTGAAAAGAAAGAGACTATCAACCACCTTCTTATCCATTGCTGATGGGTATCTGCTTTGTGGAATATGCTGTTTTATTTGATGGGGGTTAGTTGGAGAGTTGGATTCTAAGTCTCTGGAATTTGATGCCTAACAATGTAGAGGTGCACTTGGAAGGAGAGAAATTCTCAGGTTTTGAGCGCTATGAAAGTTTTTAATGCTGGTTCAAAGGTCACCTGCCTGGATTTTGCTGATAAGATGACTGTAGAGAGCCTAGGGTGTTGAGACTGTGAGTTTTGAGATTGCCGTCTTTGTATATGGGTGAAATACTGAAATCCCTTGTTTCCATTCATTTATTTTCTGATTACTTATAAAACAGAAGTTATAGGGCCTGTTTGGCTAAGCTCTAATTTCTCAAGAATTACTCTTAAGAAACAGTTTCTAAGAAACTATTTCGATAAACTTTTAGTGATGTTTGGCAATTCATTTTCAGAAGTACTTCTAAAAGAATAGAAACTATTTATTGTTTGAAAATGTTTTTCCAATTTATAATTTCTAACTTAATTGAAATATAATGATAATAATACTTTCAAAATCTTGAATCGGAATATGAATTTTGTCAATATCATCAGAAAGATATTCATAGAAGTCCCACTTATTTAAAGTTATTCTTGAGAAATTAGAGCTTGGCCAAACAATTATTTATTTAAAATCTAATAGGTTCTTCTTTAAATAAGTCCATGAATATCTCTTTCGTTTATAGTTTGCTAAATCAATGGATATTAGGGTAGCCTTCATCCACAATCAAATATAAATATCCATTATTTTCAATTTGACACACCAAATTTTCTATCTTCCCTGTATCATAAATCAAGTAAAGTAAAAAGTCAAAACATTAAATGTCGATGTTATCTTCTCCAAATTTTGCAAATACAACCAATTGATTGTATAGACTGTGAAAAGGGAGGATTACTATACTACTCTGCTGCTTTTCTCTAATCTGTCCTCCAAATTTTTTGAATATAACCACTTGATTGTATGACAACCATGAAGACCCAAAGTAAGAGTAAGAAATCGAACAGGTTGGTTTGAGAGAAGGAAGAAACAGTAGGACATGATTGGAGGAAGAGGTTGGAGTTTCTTCAATGTTGTGAGGGATGGGTTTGATAGCAGCCAGTGGAGCGTAGAAATCTAGAATAGGGTTTACTGTAAATTTTATGTCTTTGTTTGTCATTAAGAAATAAGTATAGGGGCAATCATCGACAATGGAATACTTTTCACTTACTCATATCTCGGCTCCCCGAGAAGTCAAAACCAGAAGCTCTAAATTGTGACTTCAGCTTGTAGTACTTATAAAAGCTATTTTTAGCTTTTACAAAGTTGGAAGTTATTCTGAAAATTTTGGGTGTTTGGTAAAGTTTCTATTTCTTCTATGTAGAAGTTGTTTAAAAGCTTGGCCAAACACACACATAGTGTACGGCTTAATAAAAAGTGAACAAATTAAATTGTATTTTTCCATCAATATGTAATTCTAGGGTGCATACACTGTGAACAAGTTTCTCATGGCTGAGTGCCGTTAGTGTCTGAGGTGGCGTCATTTAATAACTACATGCTTGATGTGGCTGGGCAATGATATATGATTGAGTTCTTTTGCACTTTTTGCCTTTTCTGCAGCAATGGTATGTTTTATATCCTGAGGAGGGGCCTTGGTATGAGCTGCTGATTATTCCTTTACGATTCGAGCTCCTGTGTTCCATAATGATACCCATCTCAATAAAGGTATTGCTGTGTTTAATTTTCGACAGCTCTATACGTGAACATACTTTGTAAACAGTATATATATATATATATAAATATATATAAATATATATATTTATATATATATATATGTGTGTGTGTGTGTGTGTGTGTGTGTGTGTGTCTATATAGGAGAATTGGATTTTAATAATCCCTACTTTCTCAATTGGACAACGATAATCCCTACTATCAATTTGGATTCTGGTGGTTCAATAAAAAATAAAATTGGATTGTAGTGGGACATCATCAAGAGTATACCGTAAATATTATAGATTTTGTGTTGCGTTTGATTCAAAACTTAGTATAACACTTTATCATGATTTTTAATGAATTTACGGCGTTTCTCCCAATTTTTTTCAATTTATAACGATTTTTTATGGTTTTTTCACTTTTACTCCTTTTAAAAAATTATAGTAATTGCTCGGAGTCTCAAAAAAGTAATTTAAAAATTGTTTTAGTAACCACACTTCATTACCTTTTTAGGGGCAGGAACGAAAAAACAAAAACAATATTGGTTGGGAATGAAAAAATAAAAAGAATTTGGAGGTGGATTTGATACCACTAGAATCCATTTTTTTTTTTGGACCACCAGAATCCAAAGTAGGGATTATTGCTATACAATTGGTGAAAGTGGAAATTATTAGAATCCAATTTTAATATATATATATATATATATATATATATATATATATATATATATATATACATATATATGTATATATATATATGGGAAAATTGGACAGTAATAATCCCAACTTTTACGAATTGGACAGTAATAATCCCTACTTTCGGTTTGTATTCTAGTGGTCCAAAAAAAAAGAATTGTATTTTAGTGGTACCAAATCCACCTCCACATTCTTTTTATTTTTTCAGTCCTACCCCCTATTGTTTTTGTTTTTTTCGTTCCTATCCCCAGAAAGGTAATGAAATGTAGCTACTAAAACATTTTTTAAATTATTTTTTTGAGAATCCGAGCAATTATTATGATTTTTTAAAAGGAATAAAAGTGAAAAAATCGAAAACAAATTGAAAGAAATTTAAAAAAATTGAGAGAAATGCCGTAAATTCATTAAAAATCATGGTAAAGTGTTATACTAAGATTTGAATGAAATTCAACACAAAATCTATGATATTTAGGGTATACTCTCGTTGATGTCCCATTACAATCCAATTTTATTTTTTTTAGACCACTAGAATTCAAATGGATAGTAGGGATTATTGCTGTCCAATTCGTGAAAGTCGGGATTATTATAATCCAATTTTCCCATCAAGTAGGTCGTGTCATGTTGTGTTCATGTGTTCGTGTCAATATTAAATGGGTTACCTCAACACTAACCCGACCCATTTGAATAACATTTTGAAAATTCCAGACCCGCACCTGACTAAAAGTTAAACGGGTTGACCTGATACCAACCCATTTACCCGCTTGAGGTATAAGTATGAGATCAACTATTTTTTTTCACAGTAATTTAGAAGCACTTCTAAATATTCTTGTTTTTGGATGCTAATATACTGAACTTTTGGGGTATTGGACAATGGTGCAATGAACTTTGACCTTGGACAATAATGTACTGAACTTTAAGGGGTGCTGAACAATAATGCACCCAGAACGATTTCGACCGTGGTCGATTTGGTGACGATCATACGTGGTAGATCGAGAAGATAAATTGGCTAAATAATATCTAAATTTATGACATGTTAGCTAATTTACACAAAAAATGTGATTTTATACAACTACAACAACAATCTCTTAGTGAAAACACGTTTAAGACAATGTGGTTTTATGTTTTTTCTACAACTTTTTAAAGTTGATTCCTTTTGCTTATGCATGGATTAGCTGATGTGTCATAAGTTTAAATATTTTTGGGCCAATTCATCTCCTCCACTGCTACGTAGAATTATCACCGAGTTAGGCGCTGACGAAATCGTTCTTGGTGCATTATTGTTCAACACCACCCAAAGTTCAGTGTATTATTGTGTAAGGTCAAAGTTCGGTGTATTATTGTCCAATACCCCAAAAGTTCAGTATATTAGCATCCAAAAACCCTTTCTAAAATTAATTTTTTAAAGTTTCTTTTGTAAAGAATTTTCTAAAGTTGTATAAAACATTCTACAATGAAGTTATACCTAATGAATGTTGTTCATTAGCGATGGAATATGATCATTACATTATACTATTGCTCATGATTTAGGTCGCTTGGAAATTGTTGATATAAATATAGGTAGTCAAAATAATTATCTTGGATAAATTTTTTTCATGTGAGTGTGGACTCACCTTTCAAGCTAGTTTTCGATAATTAAAAATCTAGAAATAAGTTAAAGTTTGTAAAAAATTAACAACCTGTAAATTATTTACGTACCAAAAAAATAATGTTAGAATTTGTTTAATAGCTCAAACAATTAGATTATTTATTTCCAATTTTGTATTTGAGATTTATAATACAATATATTTTAATTTAATATATTTTGTTTGTTACATTTAATTTTCCCTCCAAAAGTGCCAAAAAAGGAAATTTAAAATTAAAAAAGAACTAAAAGAATGGTACAGATAGCTCCTAAAAGCTAGTTTATTTAATTGTAAACTTTAAAATGGAGTAACGTTTACTTAATGTATTTTATTTTTAATTCATTTTGTTTCCACCAAAATTACTAAGAAAATAAATAAAAAATAAATGCATCAAAAAGATTTTTTTAAAAACAAAAAAGAGTTACAAAGGAAGAAATGATTTCCACCAAAATTACTAAGAAAGGAAATAAAAAAATAAATGCATCAAAATTTTTTTTTTACAAATGAAAAAAAGAGTTGCAAAGGAAGATAATGATACTATTGTAAATTGCCGAAGTGATACTTTTATATGTTTTGGTTATGTTTCAACCAAAAATTGTAGCATGTAATTAATTTGTTAATTAGACAAAAGAAGGATGATGAAAAAGCTTTAATTTAAGTTAATCAAAAATTAAATCCTTAATATGCAATCCACTAATAAGGACTATAAGATGAAAACAAAAGATAAGGAAAGTTGGACACAATCAATGAATGTATACGCCAAGCAAAGAAATTTTTTTGGTAAGAGCATTGTAGCAATCTACAATGAAGTAACAAGTGGTGATTTGTGCTTTTAGAAGGTTATAGGTACCAAGTACAATAGTTTAAAATGTTAATTACTTATATATATAGGAAAATTGGATTCTAACAATCCCTATTTTCAGCTTTTGTATGCCAATAATCCCTACTTTGTTTTTGTATTTTGGTGGTTCAAAATAAAATAAAATTGTATTCTGGTGGGACACCACCGAGTCAAGTGGTGGTGACTCAGTGGTTTGTTGACATGTACTGGCGAGAGTATGTTTGACCAATAATTCGGACCACCAGAATATAATCAACTATGAAATAGGACCACCAAAATGCAATAAATATATCAATGGGATTACTAGAATACAATAACAATTTAAATGAGGCCACTAGAATACTATTAGAATAATAATTTCTTGGTCAAACACATTCTCACTGTTACACGTCAGCAAACCACCGAATCACCGCCACTTGACTCGGTAGCGTCCCATCATAATACAATTTTTTTTTTTGAACCACCAGAATACAAAAACAAAGTAGGGATTATTGGTATACAAAAGGTGAAAGTAGGGATTATTGAAGTCCAATTTTCCTATATATATATATATATATATATATATATTGGACAAATCGGTAAGATTTATCATTGACAAAATCGAGTACAAGATACTCGAGCATACCCTAGGGGTCAAACAATGAACCAGACCCAAGGTCAAACCAGCCGAAGCCAAAACAAGTAGTCTCAAAACAATAAAGACAAACCAAACTCTAATAGAGTTTCAATCTTATATCAGAGTTAACTAGCATACACACTACCTGAGGAGTTTGAAAGAGATTTTGATGATATCTTCTATTCCGTTTGCCTCAGATGTGGTATATAATAACTGAAATGACCAATCTCTTTTTCTTGTCACCAAACCCATCTCGATCCCAAGTCTGACTAGACCAAACGTTCCAATTTGGAATTGAACCAAACAAAGCTTCCCAAATTTCCTCACCTATCAATCTGGAAAACTCACAATCAAAAAATAGATGTGCATTTGATTCTTCTTGCTTCTGACACAGCAAGCATCTATTAGCAAGATGCATTCCAAATTTTTGTAACCTATCCTGTGTAACAAATCTTCCCTTAATGGCTATCCAATAGATGAATGCACATTTTGGAATCCTTGAGTTGCACCAAATCAGTTTATGCCAATATACTATGGAATCATGATTTTTTACAAAATCATATCCCAATCTAATCTTGTAATTTTTTCCTTCAGCTATCAACTTCTGGAACAAAGGAAGCAGATATATATATATATATATGTATATATATATATATATATACTCACACACACGCACACGCACACGCACGTAGATACATGTGTGTGTCGTTTACAAAATGGTCTGAAGACATGGCTACATATCGTGTTTTGTGTGTCCTAAAGCTCACTTTGCGTCTTTTGACTAAAACAGGTGTCACTTGATCTTGTAAAGAGTTTGTACGCGAAGTTTATTGATTGGGATCATGAAATGTTTGACCGGGAAACTGGTGTTCCCTCTCATGCAACAAAGTAAGACATAGTTCATCGCCTGTGTGAGCATTCGTATTGAAACAATTTGATGTATATTATCATGCCTGTTTATTTTGCAGCACAGCAATAAGTGAGGACCTTGGACAAGTTGAGTACATAATGACTGATAAAACTGGCACATTAACTGAGAACAAAATGATATTAAAAAGATGCTGTATTGGGACCATTTTCTACGGGAATGAAAGTGGTGATGCATTAAAAGGTTTGGTACAATGATAGTTGTCTCCTATTTTCATTTTTTAGTTTCAGTTCCATTTCAGTTCTATGCATGTAGAGCATTTTATGGCGAGCTTTTACATACATGGACATATGTGCGTGCATGGGCGTGCCCGTGCATTTGTCCGTACTCTATCTCTCTCTCTCTCTCTCTCTCTCTCTCTATATATATATATATATATATATATATATATATATATATATATATATATATATATATATATATATATATATATATATATATATATAGGGAAATTGGATTCTAATAATCCCTACTTTTGCAAATTGGATGACAATAATCCCTACTTTAAATTTGTATTCTGGTGGTCCAAAAAAAAAAAAAAATTGTATTATAGTGGGACATAATCTAGAGTACACCCTATATATCATAGATTTTGTGTTGCATTTGATTCAAAACTTTGTATAGCACTTTACCACGATTTTTAATGAATTTACAACACTTCTCCCAATTTTTTTGAATTTTTTTTCTATTTTTTATGATTTTTTCTATTTTATTATTTTTAAAAAATCATATTAATTGCTCAGAATCTCAAAAAAATAATTTAAAAAATGTTTTAGTAACTACACTTCATTACCTATTTGGGGGGAGGAACGAAATAAAACAAAAACAATATGAGGTAGGCATGACAAAAATAAAAAGGATGTGGTGATGGATTTGGTACCACTACAATACAATTTTAATTTTTTTTGGACCGCCAGAATACAAATTGAAAGTAGGGATTATTGCCATCCAATTTGTAAAAGTAGGGATTATTAGAATCCAATATCCCTATATATATATATATATATATATATATATACATATAAACATTTTTTTTTTTTTTGTGGAAAATTGGTAAGACTTCCCATTACTAAAACAAATGAATACAAAAAGCTCAAGGCATACCCGGAGGGGCTACAAAGGTCAGCCCATAACCACCAAAATCAAAACTAAACAGAAACTAAACCAAAATATCTCAAAAAGAGGCTCAGTCATTAAGCCTGAACTTTACATCATTCATAATAAAACTTCTTTCCAAATTGTGGAAAATTCGATAGTTACACTCAAACCAAGTGTGATATATGATAGCTGTCACACCCAAGAAAATCTTGAATCTTGTTTTCTTTGGTAGACCAAGACAGATGCTCAACCAATTGCTCCAATCCAAATCAAACCCAAAAAGATTGAACAAAGCATATGAACCAACCTTTTGGGTGTATTCACACCTAAAAAACAAATTGGATACCGATTCTTCTTCCTTCATGCACAAAGTGCATTTATTCGCCATTGAATACCCAAATTCTTCAGTCTTTCTTGTTTCACAATCCTGCCATGGATTGTCAACCAAGCAATAAAAGAGAATTTTTGCACTTTAAGACCATTCCAAATAAAAGAAAACCATTCAACCTTCTCACCATGCTCCTTGAGAAACATATAACCATCATGTATAGTATAAGATTTTTGCTTCTCAATAAGGTCACGAAAAAGAGGTTCAAGTTTGTCCCGAACTTGGATGAGTCTTCTCCAATACCAACTATTATTTTGCTTGATTGAACAATCCCAAATACCCTGACGCTTGAGATATAAATGATGAATCCATTGAACCCACAAAGACTCTTTGTCCCTAATAAGTTGCCAAACCAGTTTGCCTAAAGCAGTAGAATTCCAAGAATGGGGATCTCTCAGATTAAGTCCTCCTTCAGATTTAGATAAACAACAAGTTGACCAAGCAATGGGGGGAGCTTTCATATACTGTTGGCCCCATAAACAAGATCTGCATAACTTCACAATATTTTCAATCACATTTTGGGGAATGATGAAAATTTGTGACCAATAAGTATGAATGGCCATAAGAATACTATTAACTAGCTCAACTCTACCAGCATAGGTAAGCTTCTTAACCGCCCAACCCCCTAACCGATTAGTCATTTTCTCAAGTAAAATACTGCAATAATGATGGTTCAAGCGAGTCGGTTTCATCGGGACCCCCAAATACTTGAAAGGTAACGCACCTTCCACAAATCCAGTAATATTCAGAATAGTTCTTTTAGTCAACTCATCAACTCCCACCAAGGTAACACTAGATTTAGTCTTATTAGGGCAAAGACCAGAAGATGCTGAGAAACTACTAATAGCATCCATAAGATAATGTACACTTTTTGGATCACCATTACAGAAAACAAGGAGGTCATCAGCAAAGCATAAATGAGCAAGCCTTAAAGACTTACAGTTCTGATGAAAGCGAAAATCTTCCTTGTTTGTAGCTTCTTTAATTGCACGACCCAAATAGTCCATAATGATAACAAACAGAAGAGGAGAAATGGCAAAAAATTGCTAGGGGGTGCCACACATCTTTTTTAACTGACTTGGGGGTCACAATTTTTTTTAATGCATTCCCGGGTGACATTATATTTAACTAAATGACTCAAGGGTGACATTCCGACTAATTTGACTGAAATCCGACGAGTTATGTTGAAAAAGACAAAAACACCCTCATTTTTCTATCCAATTTAACTTTATCTACCCTTCCCCCCCTCTTCCTGTCTTTCCCTCGCCCTCTTCCTCTGTAAATTTGGTTGGGTTTGATTCATCAATTGGTGACTTTAATAAGTTTATACAAATTCATGGCCACCATGACTGCCTAAGGCAACAGATTCTCCGACGTTGTCCCCATAGAATTGCCAAGAAAGATCAAAAGCACGAGAGTAGAAGTATGGTAGGTAATCATATTCTTCTACCGACTTCCCCTCCTCACCGGCTTTGATTGCCTGCACAAAAACAATGCATATTAATACTGCACATTGATTGCAGTTTGTGACAAGAATATCATAGTTATAGACATAAGGTAGGGAGAGATTATGGTGGAAACACGAAGTTTACCTTCACAGCCTGCTCTGCGGACTTACGGGCATGGTCAACATGCTCCACTCTTCTAAGTTCACCATACAATTTCAACGGAAAAGTGGCTACATCACCAACAGCATACACATCCGGGACACTTGTTTTAATGAAGCCATCAGTCTGCAACCGAGAAACCAAAATCAGATAGCAGCCTTAAAAAGGTTTCCAAATGCTTTACTTCTATACACTTCATTACCACCCACAAGTATGAAAAACACACACCTTAATCCCTCCTTTTTCCTCTGCAACCTGCCCTTTGAAGAGAGCTGTAAGAGGCCTTCCTCCAACGCCAATAGTTCTAAGATCTGATGTAGGACTTGAGGAGAGAGACAACGAAAAGATCATGTTGGGAGATGAGATCAGGGGTTGAGATTGCATTATCAAAAATTTGAGATGAATGAATTATAGTGGAAGAGGGTGGGGAACAGAGAGAAATAGAGATAAGGGTTTTTATGCACGCCAGGTGTTCGATTAATTGTCTGAACCAGACCAAAGTTTTGACCAGGAAAATTAAGGGCAAAACGGACACTTCACTCATTTTTTGAAGGGCAAATATGACTTTTCCATGATTCCGGCCAAAACATGCCGGAATGTCACCCCCCAGCCACTTAAGTAAGTTTAATGACCCCTGAGAATGCATGAAAAAAAAGTTGTGACCCCCAAGTCATTTAAAAAATATGTGTGGCACCTCCCAACAATTTTTTGGGAGAAATGGGGTCTCCCTGTCTTAACCCCCGACCACTTTTAAAGAAACCATATGAGTTGCCATTGAGTCCGATGGAAAAAGTAGCAGAAGAAATACATGCCATGATCCACATCACAAACTGCTGAGGAAAATTGAGTGCCAATAATAGATTCTTCAAAAAACCCCAATCCACTGTATCATAAGCTTTTTGAATATCAATCTTCAATAAACAGCTAGGAGCAACCCCTTTTCTAATTATAAAGCCGAACTAAATCTTCCACAATCAAAATATTATGTATAATGGAGCGATCCTGAATGAATGCTGATTGTGAAATATCAATAATGTCGGGTAACACAACTTTGAGACGATTGCAAAGCAATTTAGTAATGGCTTTATATAAAACATTGCAACACGAGATGGGTCTAAGATCTCCTACCTTCTCTGGATTATTGACTTTAGGAATCAATGCTAACATCGTAGAATTTAATTCATGCAAAAGCTTGCCTGAATTGAAGAAATCTTGAACAACAGCTATGATATCCAAACCTATAATTGGCCATGCTTTCTTGAAAAATGTTGCATTATAACCATCCGGACCCGGGCTTTTCTTCCCATTCATTGCAAAGAAAACATCTCTGATTTCTTTAGGGGTAAAAGGAGCCATAAGTAATCGAACATGCTCATCAGAAACCTTCTTCCCCATATGCAAAGTGCTCCATTTAATCTTCCCATCACATAAGTGTCTTGTAAAGAAACACTCATAATGTTTTGCTAAAAAATTTCCCATATCATCAGGATCATCAATAATCTGTCCATCATCATCTTTAATACACAGAACTTTGTTTTTATATCTCTTTGATTTCAAAACTGAATAAAAGAAGGCTGAATTTTGGTCACCTTGCTTTATCCAATTCACCTTTGTTCTTTGTTTCAGTAGCTTTGAAGCAGCATCCAAAGAATGCAAGTAAGTTCTTTTGGCCACAGATTCTGCCTCAAAAAGTTGTTCAGAAGAATGATTATGAATCTCCTTCTGAATATCTATTAGCACAATATAATCTGCCTGAGCCTTTGCAAATATATCACCATAGAAAGTTCTGTGAAGACCAGTCAGAGGTTTCTTTAGCAATTTGAGATTTTGTACCAGGGAAAACATCAAAGAACCAGGGATCTGTAATTTCCAGACCTCATTCACAATATCAGAAAAATGCTCATTGTCAGCCCACATATCACAGAAAGAAAAGCGCTTCTTTCTTATAAAAGAGTCTTTGCTCATAAAAATTTGTAAAGGACAATGATCAGAAATCCCCTCATCCATGACATTATAAAAGATCTCAGAATATTTATCAATCCCTTCAGAGTTGATGAGTACCTGATCTATACATGAGAAAATCCTTGAGTTGTGCCAAGTAAACTTGTGACCAATAGCTTTAACCTCCAAAAGGTGACATTCATTCACAAATGTTTGAAAATCAGAAATCTCCTCAGCCAATACTTCTTTGCCTCCAAATCTGTCTTCCAAATGTAGAACGTGGTTGAAATCACCCATAATAACCCAAGGATCATGGATATTTTGAGCTAATCCAGCAAGTTCAGCCCAAAGCTCTAATCTAACAGCAATATCATTGTCCCCGTATACAAATGTCACCAACAAAGAAGTATTACCTTGTGAAACACAACAATTGATAAACTGTTTATGAATCATGAGGCATTGGACAGAAATTGGTTGTCTCCATAGAATCCAAATTCTACTCCTTCCCAAAACAGAAGCATTATGACAAAGCTGCCATTGGTCACCAAAGTTTTTAAGAACATTCTCACAATGATCAACAGAAACCTTAGTCTCTAACATACCAAGAATAGAGACTTTATTTTGATACAGAAAGGCTTTTACACCCTCCTGCTTCCTAGGGTCATTTAGACCCCTTATGTTCCAGCAAAACAAATTATCCATGATCATTGTTGGAAGCACTAACAACCCCCTTGATTCCCAAAGTCTTGTCACCATTTCGAGGCAGTTGAATATTCACAGAACCAACTACCACATTCAACCTTTGAGAAACAATAGATTCAGGGAGGTTGTTACCTTTAGCGGCTTCATCAGAATGAGAATTTTTAGTCTGCTTCACAACCCATTTCTGTTTCCCCTTCTTCTTTCTGCAAGCTTCAACCAAGTGACCAAACATTTTACACTCCGTACAAATCACTGGCTTCCATTCATATTCCACTCTTTGCACACAAATATAGCCTTCCTCATCCATGAATGAGACAGATTCAGGAAATGGTCCAGCTGAATTGATGTTGATAAGGACTCGAGCAAAATTCATTAGAACCTTATCACTAGTGTAGACATCAGCTTCAATGGGTTCACCTAAGAGACTCCCAATTTTACTTAACCCCGAAGAGCTCCAAAAACGCCAATCCAAATCTGGAAATTTCACCCAAATCAGAATGGCAGCAATTTCATCAGGAGAAGTCGACTGCCCTAGTGACCAAGCTTTGAGAGCCATAGGTTTCTTATCAAAGTAACAATTTGTCATGATGACTAACATCCAGCCTCATGCCCTTCATTAAAACAGCAAAATCCACCTTACCAATACAAGATTTCTTGGCAAAAAAATTCTCAAAATGATCCGCCAAAAAATTTCCAATATCATCCATTTCATGTAGAGTGTCTCCAACATTATTCCTCAAAGAGAGAACCTTATTCTGATATTGACGAGCCTTTAACATAGAGTAAAATAAGGCTGAGTTTTGGTCCCCTTTTTTGATCCAATCTGCCTTTGTCTTCTGTCTCATCAGTTTCATTGCCGCAGCTACAGAATATTGATATTTCTGCTTTGCCAAATCAGCAGCTTAAAGCAAAACTAAATCTCCAGAACTTGTCATGAACAATTCCTGAGCTTGTATCATTGTTTCATAGTCTTGTTGTGACTGTTTATAAATGTCCCCATAAGAGGATTTATGAAGAGTGGATAAAGGACCCTTAAGAAGCTTCAATTTAGTAACCAAAGAAAACATAGGAGAGCCCTCTATCCTTTTCTGCCACGTTTCAGACAACAAAGAAACAAATAAAGGAGAGTCCAACCACATATTGCAGAACATAAATCTTCTCTTTGGTCTCACTATATTGTTGTTCAGAGAAATAACAAGAGGCGAATGATCAGAAATGCCATGAGGTAAAACCTCATAAGAAATATTCTCAAAAACAACCAGACCCTCAGCATTAATCAATACGCGATCAATACAAGAGAAAATCTTTTTGTTATGCCAAGTGAACTTCAAACCTGAATGCTTCAGCTCTGTGATTTGATACTCGCTCAGAAATTGCTTGAAATCCAGAATATCTTCAGCCATGACACTATTACCCCCAATTCTGTCATCAAATTCCAGCAAATGATTGAAATCTCCTGATATCAACCAAGGCTCATTACAACTGTCAGCAATGTTTGAAAGATCATCCCATAGAAGCTTTCTATTACTCAGAATATTGTCACCATAAACAAACGTGATCAAAAAGGAATTCTGACCCAATGTGAATTTACAATGGATATATTGTGGATGAATAACCAAAGGAGTAACATAGGCCCCTCCACGCCATAAAACCCAAATTCTACTGCGAGAGGAAGATGTAGCATTATGAATAAGATTCCACCCAGGACAAAAAGACTCCTGAACCTTGCTACACATATCCAAAGTCACCTTAGTCTCCATCAGACCAATGAGATCAAATTTATTCATAAACAAGTGTTTCAAACCTTCCTGCTTCCGTGGGCCATTCAAGCCCCTTACATTCCAAGATAGTACCTTATCCATGGTCACTTGAATAGGAAGTGCAAGGAATCTCACCAGACTCAACCAAATCCAATTCTGGAATGGGAGATAAGGTAATTGGCCATGATCCCACAACAATATTAGGAGTATCTGGCCTCTGATTCCTTCTTTTAGGCACTTTCTCTATGGTAGATCCAACCACAGGAGAATTGACAACAGACTGATTCTCTTTCTGCTTCCAATCTTGGGTACTCTTCTTCTTTCTACAATTTTCAGCTCGATGACCAAAATATTTGCACTCAGAGCATCTCACTGGTCTCCATTCGTATTCAATTTTCTGAGTATAGAGAAAACCTTCCTCATCAATCAACGGAACAGTGTCTGGAAAAGAATGATCTAGCTCCATTTTAACCAAAATTCTAGCAAATTTCATCATAGTCTTATCCTTCGTAACCACGTCTGCCAGAAGAGGTTCACCCAACAGACTCCGTATCTTACTTAAACCATCTTTACTCCAAAATTTCCAATTCAAACCAGGAAAACGCACCCAAATTGGTATAGAAAAATCTTTTTCAGGATGAACTGAATCTCCTAGCGCCCAGGCTTTCATCAACAATGGTTTTTTTTTATCAAAATAAGCCACATGTCTCCTGAGTATCTTATCTTGAGCTTCAATTGAGTTAAAGCGAAATATAAATGTACCTTCCGGACGCCAGACAATTCTATCCAAACCTTCATTTCCCCACATTCTTCGAGCAAACAACTCCATTACAGACAATGGAGGACGAGCTCCCAAGACAAAACCAATTATAGAGGATTCCCAGAAAATTACCTCAGATTCAATATCGTCATACGAGAATTGCGGAGTCATAACACCATCAATCTTCAGAGGAGGAATGAAGGACAATCACATTGGCTCAGAATCAGACTCAACCGATGAACTCTGAGTCGAAGTATTATCCACAGGTACATCATCCTTTGGTTCTTCATCCCCCATAGTAATACGAAGAGGAGAAAACGAAGAAGGACAAACTTCCTCCTCCTGGATGCTCGACTCTTCAATATTATGATCAACATCCTCGTCAAGATGAACAAATTTCGAAATCAACACTTCCGGCGATCAAGAATCAATGGAAATCTTTGATTTCTCAGCAGATCTAGCGGCTTTTTTCCTTCCCCGTGATCGCCCCATAGAGTCTCTCTCTCTAGGGCAGTTTTGTTTAGGAGCAGAAAATTATATATAATATATATATATATATACACACACACACACACACATATATATATATATATATATCTATATCTATATATATATATATCTATACATATATATTTTATATATATATATCTATACATATATATATCTATATATATATATATATATATATATATATATATATATATATGTATGTATATATATATATATATTGGATTATAATAATCCCATTTTTTGCAAATTGGATGGCGATAATCCCTACTTTCAGTTTGAATTCTGGTGGTCCAAAAAATAAAATAAAAATTGTATTGTAGTGGTACCAAATCCACCTCCACATTCTTTTTAATTTTTTCATTCCTACCCCATATTTTATTTTTTTCGTTCCTGCCCTAGAAAGGTGATGAATTGTAGTTTCTAAAACATTTTTTAAATTATTTTTTTTGAGACTCTGAGTATTTATTATGATTTTCTAAAAGGAATAAAAGTGAAAAAAATCCCTTGAACCTAGTCCATTCTCTAAGCGCCACCTCCTCCTTGCTTGCTTCCTTGGCTTTCCTTAGCAGCTAGGACATCCCTTGAACCAGATATTATGAGGGAATTTCGAAAATTGAGGTGAAAAGACCGAAATACCGCTTAACAAACTCAAAATTCCTAGCTGGGCAGATTTGGCTTCTACCGGGTACTCTCCAACTGTTTGATCTGAATGACATAACAAATGAACTCCAAATCGGACGTATGATAGCTTTTTGGAAAGCTTATTTATAGCCCTTCAAACTCCCAAGGGCTACACTCGAAGAGATCTCTCAATTAAGAGATATACACATAAACAGATTAGGTACCAAACTGGACGAATGATACTCCAAACTGTTTGTAACTTGCTTGACTTCTTGGGCTGCCAAATAACATGATTGCTCCTATGTAGCTTGGTTTCCATCATTAGGAATGCAAAATGATGGAATGCTGGGTAGATTTCCATCAGTAAGAATATTAGTCTACTAGAAGCGCTAATGATATAGAAGAAGAAAACATTCTTAATTTGTTGGCTTTACTTGAAAATGGGAAGGTTCTATTTTAGAGTTGTAGATTGTTTGGCCATTTGTTTCTAATGAGTCATTCTTTGTGAAGAGCCTATGTAATAGGTTTTTTCCTAGGCAGTTTGTCCTATTTTGCCATTTTAGGCCATCTGGTTGTCTAAAGCTCCAATTAAAGCCCGTCTCCTTTCTTGGGCCGCTACTCTAGGTAAGGTTCCCATTTGAGGACATGTTTAAGGGAAGAAATATCAAATTAGCTAGTAGACGTCATGTGTGTCAACATGAGGAAGAGTCATTTGATCACCTTTTTGTGAATTACTGATGGATCTCAGCACTATGACATTTATCTTTTGCTTTGACAGTGGTTAGCTGGGTCCAACCGTCTAATGTCAAAGATGTTTAGATTGCTTAGAGGAGAAGATAGAAGAAGAGTCAGATTTTTTTTTTTAAGTTGTATGTTGAAACTAAGTGCTTAATTGAGATACAAAGTTATCTCATTTGGATATTGTTGATAAAATCATGTTTGAGGGTTTGAAGGCAGGATTTCGTTGCTTTTGCACCCCTTGTGTTGCATAAGGGTTGCATTTCTAGGTGTCTTACTATTATATTCTTTGATTAGTTATCAAAAAGGAAAAAAAGTCTAATGTGAACATATCCTTCGCAAAGGAGGACCTTTCAATCCCTACCTTTGAAGCACACCTAGGTTGAGATTTTGGTGTGGTCCAACAACTCAACAGTTCTAAATTGGGTCTGAACATAGGCAGAAGAAATGGTGCTTCATTGGGATAGACTTGATATGTGGTGTGATGTATAATGGACCAAGGGATGATCACATTACACACAAGTTTAGGATCTTTAAAAACCAAGATAAGAATCTTTAACTCTTAGTTCAAAAGAATCAACTAAACTCAAAGAAATATGATGGAAACGAAACAAAGAATGATGAATTCGTTTACCAAGATTGATGATGGATGAATGAAGAACGATCCAATGATGAACGAATGATGATTTGATGAATGTTTGTATGATTCTTGATGATGATTGACGTGAGAATGGGTGAATGTTGATGAATGAACGAATGGAGATGGACGAACGATAGTAATGGCGTTTGAAGGATCAATGAGGATACAGCCACACCACCTCAAAGAGCTCTTCAATTCTACCTTTCACCACCAAGGGATGCCAACCCAAGGCTAGAAGTAGAGATAGGACGAATCTCCCTCAAGAGAAACGAAAAACGAGCACAAAAGCTAGAGAGAAAACACCATGTGTTTGATTTGTATTTTGAATTATGATTGAATGAGATTACAAGGCACCCTAAGGGGTCTATTTATACTAGTTGGAGGCCCCCTTAGGCGTGTGTTACATCAAGAAATGAAGGGAAACTAGCTTACATCATTACAAACAAATGTGACATCATAAAGAAACAAATGTACATAAGCTAGTTTAAAACTAAGATAACTTGCTCATTCCTTGTCCAAATTCCAAGATTCAAAAGCCATTGTGAAGCTCCTTTGATGTAGATTATTTGACCTTTGGATGACTTCCACAATATCTTCAAGGATCTTGTGATATGGAGCAAATTACCGAACTGCCCTTGTTGAAACCATTCAAACGAGAGAGCGACTTGAGGGAATGAAGCTCCCTTTCCATGTACTTGAGTATTTGGGTCCCATGATGTATATTTGGGACTAAATCTACATCATGGTGCTTCTCACCTCCATTGATTATGAATCCATGAACTCAAAAAGTATTTTCCGTGTGAGCACCACACCCTTTCTTTACTTGCCCTGTCCTGTCTTTTCCTTTTTCCTTTTTCCATGGTAAATGGAGTTGTTAAACTTGTGGTGAGTGATGATGCTCCTTGAAAAATCTTTGCGAGTTTAGTAAAAATTATGTGTGCATTTGTTTTTGTTCTTGAAGCCCTTGTGTTGGTTTACAGATGCTGCACTTCTTGATGCTGTTGCAAATGGCTCTTCAGACATTATCAGGTTTCTTACTGTCATGGCCATATGCAATACTGTCATACCAGTACAAAGGTATCTTGTTGTTACTTGGTGAAACTCTTCTCGAATCTTATATTTTATAGTTTTATTTTCATGAACACTTTTTTTTTTTTACTGCTAGAACTGGAAGTGACACTAACTCATGTCTTTGTTTAACAAAACTAATCCACTTTGCTGGTTCTAGCAAGGGTGGAGATATTTTGTATAAGGCTCAATCTCAGGATGAAGAGGCCTTAGTTCAAGCTGCTGCCCGTTTGCATATGGTTCTTGTAAGCAAGACTGGCAATGTTGTTGGTATAACTTCTGGCCGTGTTTTTGTCAAATTTCTCATAACTTGCTATCCTTCGAGGTTTTGCGTTTCTCTCATTAAGCTTGCCTATAGATATCAATGCTAATGGTGCTATGAGACAATTTGAGCTGTTGAATGTTCTGGAATTCACTTCTGATCGGAAGAGAATGTCAGTGGTGGTGAGAGATTCTCTCAATAGGAAGATCATCTTGTTATCAAAAGGTGCAGACGAAGCAATTTTGCCTTACGCAAATACTGGTACCCCACCTTCCTTGTTTCTCCTCCTCTGTCTTTTTCTTTCTTTTTAAAGTTGTCAGTATAGCATGCACTCCTAAAGCTAGTAATCAGTAGCAGAGGCTATTTGAAGTTATTTATGTTGTACTGTACCATATTTATACTGTTCTAGACCCTGCTGTAAAGCAAGTCATGGCGAATCAGTTTATTGAGCTTGAAGGTTTGTGTTTTTGCTGATGAGGCTATCCAATTTCCACCAGGTTGTTGATGGGTATCTTGATGTATGCAGGTCATCAGACAAGAACATTTGCAGAAGCGGTCGAATACTATGGTCAATTAGGTTTACGGACATTATGCTTGGCATGGCGTGAACTCAGAGAAGATGAATACCACAGCTGGTCTTTGATGTTCAAGGAAGCTAACAGCACTTTGGTTGATAGAGAGGTAAGCTGAATGCTGTCTTCATTGCCCTTGTCAAATTATTGTGAGCACTAAGCGCAGGTAAAAGCTATCCCACATTTCTTTGAATATGGTATTAAATGCAGTGGCGGATAGCCGAAGTGTGCCAGAAAATAGAGCATGATCTTGAAGTCCTTGGCGTCACTGCTATAGAAGATAAATTGCAGGTAAACATGGTCTTTTGACAAACTCTGAACGCTTCTTTGTAAAGTTTTTGGATGCTCTGCCATCTTCTAATTTGTCATATTGGAATAACATTGCGTAGCATGTATATACTCGTGTCATGAGTTGCTGACTTTGGTTTTTGACCTTTCCCAGATAAAATCATATAGTTTTGGGTTTTAGGCAAGGGATTCTCTTTATCTTTAAGTGTGTATATCTGCCAAGATTTAATTGTACTATATTGTCTACTATCATTCTATTACTGCATGACGTGATGCCATTTCCATGTGATCTCACTAGGCTCTTCACCCATTGAAGAGGTATGGGGATAAAGTGCTCATGGCATGTCCACCTTAACCCTTGATTTTCAAACATGCTGTTTCTGTAGATTTGAGTAAAGCAAACTGGGCTGATGTTGGACAGTAATTTTGTTTTTAATGATGTCCATTGGTACTCTGTTTTTAGCTACAATTCCTCTGAAAGTTGTTGCTGTTAGTTCTTACTCTTTAATGTACATCAATCAGTGGTGCCTGGGAAAGGTGTTCTTAACAACAATACCAAAAGTTGATCTGAAATAATTTAAGAAAACAATTCCTAGGCACATGGACTTGCCTTTCCCTAAGCGTGATAATTGGTGTTTGTCTTCTGAGCTTTCCAGCTTGCTATTACAGTGCTATTTGCTTATCAAGGTAAACATGTTGATTGCCAAATGTTCATTCCCTGTCACATCCACGAGCATTATCTCACTCCTGAGATCCAAACTGAACCCTTATGCTCATCATGCTTTGTTAGTCCGAGTAGCAGTCACATTGCCTGGACTCATCTATCAAAATGTCATCATTCTGGATCATCTATCATATCTCCTTCGATTGTATTAGGCTTCCCTATTTTTCTACAGAAGGTGAAGGATTTGTTTGGGGTTCTTTTTGGTTAGAAATCTCTAATTATTTTATGTCAGAAATGTATGCATTTTATTTACATTAGATATTCTTTTTGCACTGTTTATGCTTGCACTTTATGGATGGGATGAAGGGAAGGCTCTAATCTGGCTCACATTTTGATATCAGTGGGTTGTAGAAATGTTCTTGGTGACAACTATAGTAGCCCTGCAATGTGATATCTAAGGATCTATCCCGAGACAAAACCCAGTGTTGTCATGCAATGCAGTACTTCTTGCTGAAATCCCTAAATGCTTAACAGCCATGTATCTCATGCCTGTGGTGACATTCCAGATGATTTCAACCTCCATAGATTGGGCAGGGCCCTCCTTGTGAATTTGATTCAACTTACTCCTTGTGAATTTGATTCAACTTAGCTTGGGTTAGTTTTTTTTTTCCCCTCTGGTTTTTTTTTGGGGGGGGGGGGGATTCAAATTTGTTAATTTGCCTTGGATTGTATTCCATTTGCCTTTGGATAGTTGGATTTTGTTTGAATTGTCATCCATAATGACAAGACGGGATAAAATTTGGTTAATAGGAGCTTAATGTCATTAACCGTTGTAGCTTCATGTTGGCATGGACGGAAGGCTGGTGAATTGTGGTGCTCCGACTTGGTGAAATGGACTGATGTATAATGGGATCAAAGATTAGATCTTGATCAATTACACATCAAGGGTGACGTGCAACCAATCTGAATATGGGAGGCTTCACCTGGGGCAAAGGTGGGGGTGATTCACGTGAGAAAGATGGGATCTTTGTGGAGTTTGGATGATTTGTGAGGGAATATGACTTAGGGTTTGAGAAAGATGGAAACTTTGTAGAGTTTGGGAGAGGGAGATGGACGAATGTAGGGGAGGCTATTTGGGAGTGACGTGAGGTCTTTGTGGAGGAAAGGATGTTTTGAGAGAGATTTGTGAGAGAAAGAGGGAGGGACGTTGATTGTAAGAGAGAGGAGGGAGTTGACGTGATGTAGGGTTGAGAGAGAGGGGGTTGACGTTTGAAAGGGGAGATTTTGAGAGTGTTGATTGCCTTAGGGTTTATCTAGCTAAGATAGATAAAAGTAACCAGGATAGTTCAAGGGATCTATCTTAATACAAAAACACCACAAGAAGAAACCCTAGGGCTACTTGACCTTCAACCTAGTTACAGAAACACCTTCTAGGTTTAGGGTTCAAGCTCTTCTTCACCACTTGGTTGCCAAGCCAAGATACAATAGAAGAGATCAATGAGGTTCTCACGAAACACTCAAGGGGTAATCTAAAAGCTTGTTTGTATTCATTCTCACAATCAGGTGCCTTTGAAAGGCTACAAGCCTAGCTATTTATACTAACTAAGTCCTAAACCTCTTAAGACTATCAAGATTGGCGTGCAAGCCATCTTTTCCTACTAGGACTCTATTACTTGGCGTGCAAGCCAAAGACTCCTACTACTAGACGCCTATAATAGCTATCTCCTCCTTGGATTAGGACTCCTTATCCTAAGGGGAGTTAGTTACAAGAGATAATAATCCTCTTAGGACTTGGCTTTCCTAATCCAAGATGGATTAGTTACAAAACAAGCCAACCTTACCTAGGACTAACAAGACTTGGCGCCTAATCTAGCACACCCACACGTCACACACACATACACCACACCTTCTAGATCATTCTAGACTAATCTAGACTCCTAAGACTTGGTGTCCAAGTTTATATATATTACTTGGCACCTCACACAACTGGAAATGTAAATAAAACCCTAAAAATGTAAAGAAATACATCAAAAGGCCAAAACCGTGAAATTCAAACTGAAATGGTCAAAACTGTGAACTTCATCTTGACATGGTCAGAAATGTGAAATTCACTTTGGGCTTGAATCTTGGGCCTTGGACGTGGATGGGGCGTGTACTTGGACTCTTTAGGAAGTTTGGACATCCTCTTGCCATAAGGAGCACACAATATGGATGGTTCTTTGGGCCCCTATACTCAATCTTTTCTCCATAGCTTGCTCTTCTTCTTTGAAAATGTAATGGGCCTCCTTAGATGTATTTGGCGTGGGCCAAAATACATCATGGACAATGTATCCATGTCGGCACGACACGACACGACACGACACAGGTACCGACACAAAATCCGTGTCAACACCTCATGTTGCAACTGGACGCGGCTAATTAGGGTTAAGGGGAGACTAACGCCAGCAATTGGACAACAAAAGGGAAAAAGAGTTAGTACCAACTGATTTTGACAGCCATAGATAACTGCTAGAGTTTGAATAAGATGGTGGACAATTGACACAGTTAAATTGAAGAAACTAATTCAACTTTGACATTATCCCTGTCGTTGAAGTTCTTTGGGACAACGACAACCAAGGACTACGTCAGTCTCTTCGATTCCCCCTACTCCCTCTCCCCCTGAAGCAACACTGGGTTCAAGCCTCTGACACCACATTATGGTTCTATTGGAACCCATGCCTCTGCCTCCTTATTTAGGAGATAGAATAGAACTAATAGATAATTAGAGGTGGGTAGGGTAGTGGGCTTTTTGAAGCTGAGCCCAAATAGCATTTTAATAGTTGGGCTTTGCTGAAAGGTCTAGGTTTAGTTAGTTTTAAAAAGCCGACGCCTCGTGCGCTGCAACTCACAAAGCCCGCGCCTCGTCCCCTCCGCGCCTTTTGCGCCTTATGGTGCGCTTTATGGAGCTTTGACTTGATGGAGATCTGCTTAGCCTTGCTCTCACTTTTGGGGATCCTAGGTTCATGAAAGGAGGTGAAGATTTACATAGCCTTGGGCTCACCTTTGGAGACCCAAGATTCATAGAGGATGATGGAGGACCATCCACGCCTAGCCCACCAAGTCCAACTAAGGAGGTCCAACTTGTTTACATGGAAGTAGAGAGGGCTCTAGAAGGAGGATCCATCAAGGAGGCCCAACGTCCAATTCATGTAGTATGCTCTATGCCTCTATCTTCCAAGAGGACGTCCAAACAAGTTAATGGAGGCCCAAGTAGGCATCCAAGAAGAAGTTCACATTTCTGGCATTTCCAAGAAGTTCACATTTCTGGCATTCCCAAGATGAAGTTCACATTTTTGGTGTTTTCCTTATTAGTAGCAAGTTTGTTATTGTATTTTTATTATTATTAGCTGTGTGTGATACCAAATAATATCTAATAACTTAGACATCAAGTTAGAAGAGTCTAGAATAGTCTAGAAGGGTCTAGAGGAGTAGGATGACGTCTAGGAGGTGTTGCTTGGACGCCAATCTAGAGAATCCTAGTCGTGGATGGCTAATTGTGTAACTAATCCAATTAGGATTAGGAAAGCCAAGTCCTAGAAGGATTCAGACAATTGTAACTAATCTAATTAGGATTAGGAAAGCCAAATCCTAGGTGGATATGGTTGCTTAGGCGTCAAGTACTTAGTCTAGTATAAATAGGGAGGTTTGTAATCAGTCTAGACACACACTGATTTCGATTATGATGATATACAAAAGAGCTTTGCTCACGTGAGAGTCTTCTCCTTTTCTACTATTGTATTTTGAATTGGCTATTCAAGTGGTGAGGTAAGAGCTTGTCTCTTTTACTTAAAAGGTGTTTCTGTAACTAAGTAAAGGAACAAGAAGCCCTAGGGATTAGACTTGTGGTGTTTCTGTATCAAGTTCAATTCCCTTCAACTATCCAACTATCTATCTAAACCCTAGGCTACACGTCATCCTTACTTTAGTTTCTAGATTGGTTGCACGTCATATTGATGTGTAATTGATCAAAACCCTAGTTTTGCTTTAGTTTTACATCATGACTGTTCAATGCATTGAAAATATGAACTGTTTGGTGTATTTTTGAAAAAACGCTTCTAGGATGTGAGGAAACCCTAGACCGCGCGATTCCCTTCTTCCTCTCTTCTAGGGCGACTATGCTTGTTTTATTTCTTAGAAGCATTTTTTGGTGTTACATCTTATGTTAAAGATGATTTGCGTAATTTTCCGTGGTATTAGGTGTGTCTAATCCATTTTTTGATGCCCTTTCTAAGCTTATTGCATGAAAATATAGCTGGGAAAAAACTATAGCTTTGGTGCGCCTCGCATGCGTGAAGCCCACGCCTTTTCTCTGCGCTCTGTGCCTCGCACCTCGGGGACT
Organism: Portulaca oleracea; assembly: GCA_029582165.1. Taxonomy (NCBI): domain Eukaryota; kingdom Viridiplantae; phylum Streptophyta; class Magnoliopsida; order Caryophyllales; family Portulacaceae; genus Portulaca; species Portulaca oleracea. The sequence goes on along the minus strand of CM055877.1, from coordinate 43,625,516 downwards.
TGTGCGCTTTTTTGCGCCTCGCGCTATTTTAATCTAGGAAAATTGGAATCTAATAAACCAAACTTTATGTCCATTTTGATCTAACAAATCAAATTTCACTTTTTGTTAATGACAAACTGTACTTGACATAATATTTTTTTTAGTGAACCTCCACTAATTTCCGGTTATTGGAAAAATGACAATAGCTGCTCGAGCCTTTCTTCCAACACATTGTTCATTCTAATTAGGTTCATTCAATTAGCAAAAAATCCTTCATGTCATTTTTCTGGTAACCCGAAATTGGTGGAGGTTCACTAAGAAAAATATTATGTTAAGTACAGTTTGCTATTAATAAAAAGTTAAGTTTGGTTTGTTAGATCAAAATGGACATAAAATTTGGTTTATTAGATCCCAATTTTCCTTTAATCTAAGGGTTTAGTTATAAATTTTAATTTTAATTTATAATATAATTTTAGTACTATTTTATTTTTGTACCATTTTTCTGTTAAAATATATTATTATTCATTTATTTTTTTTATAAATGCCGTGTCCCTATATCTGTGTCCATAGTTTAGCCACAATCCCCATGTCTGCGGTTTTCAAAGTATAGGTGTCTGACATAAGGATATGTACCTGTATCTGACACTCGCACCGGTGTCAGAGCAACATAGCTGTGGTCTTGTAGATTTCGATTAGGGAGTCACCAGAACCTAACTTTTAGACAGTTCTAATGTCTTTTGCAAGTTAATAGTCATTGGTTGCTTTTTTTGAGGGAAAACTTCTAAGAGGCCACTTTTTCCCAAAAATATTGATTCTTTAGCTGATTAAATCAAGTGGATATGATTATAAAATTGTCAATTACTAACCAACTGGATGTATATGCCCTCACTATGCCTTTGCATACATTTCAGAGAACTGTTTAATTTTAGGATCACATAGTTTTCCATTTATGTTTAAACTTGCATTGCTAAAGAGGGAGGACTTCATAAAGTTCACCTTTTTTTAATTTCTAAGGAGGGGGTGCCGGAAACCATTGAGACTCTCAGAAAAGCTGGAATAAACTTTTGGATGCTTACCGGTGACAAGCAGAACACTGCCATTCAAATCGCTCTTTCTTGTAATTTCATATCTCCAGGTATTCTTTCATCTTCTTTTGGTTCTGGTTTGAACACAATCATTTTGTGTTTAATTTTATTTTTGTTTGGAGTCTGAAAACTATTTTCTTTATATGGATGTTGTGATCCTGCATTTTTTTTTTTTGAGTTTGGACAGAACCCAAAGGTCAGTTGTTGTTGATTGATGGAAAAACTGTAGATGAAGTACAAAGAAGCTTGGAGAGAGTCTTGCTCACAATGAGGATAACAACTGCAGAACCAAAGGTACTGTCATGTGAGAACTGAAACATTTACATTTGACAACTGCAGGTGAATTCCACTTTTGCACTTAATAAACTAATCAGGGCCTATTCCTTTTGTAGGTAATTAGGATGGGTAGAGGGTTGAAAAACATTTATGTGGTAGATACTCCCCCCATTCCCAAAACCTTGTCAAGATTTGAAAAACTAAAAAATACGAGTATCATTAATTACTCTACTATTTGAAATGAAAACTCATTTTATTTCGACAAAAATAAAATTTGACACGTTTTATGGGACATTCAAAACGAACTTTTTAGATTTTATGGGGTGGAAGTTTGGTTGTGTGTAGGCTGTAAAAAGGTTGATCCAGGTCAATTTAGAATTGTCCACAAAATGAATGAGCCCTTAATGTTTAATGTTGAGATTATTGACTCCTTGATCCTCATATTGCTGTCCTCTTTCAACAATTTGAGCATCTACTTAAACAACTTAAACATTTATGATTTTGTAGTAGAAACTAGAAAATTAGTTGTATGTATTCTAACCATGGGTGAGAACCTTTTGGCTCGAAATACTGATTTTATTCAGATATTATTGAACTCACTGGCTGGTCACCCCAGACTTTTAGACTTTCTCATCCGAGCCCAATGATGTCTTATATCTTAACATGGACAAAACACCTTGCCGCATTACTCATATTTCGCCTTCAATACACAGTAGGGCTCACTCATAGTTACGAGGAACGCTTCCCGGGCCGCTAATTTTTACACAAATTTAGTCTAGTTTTGACTTCGTGGAACGCGGGGTCGCTGGCGTATGTAGCGTTCCCGGTAACTGTGGGCTCACTTCTACATTTATCCACATCACTTGTTTTATTTGGGTAAGTTATGGCAACAAGCACAACAATCTCCCTATTTCAGCCACTAATATCCTTCCCTTGCATACTTCATTGTCCAGCAATTACTTACAGCTCCACATATCGTTGTGAGTCTTGACTGCCATTTGGTTAAATTTGTTTTTAAGAGTTTGTTTTATAGAAGTTTGGTTGTAATTTCAAAAAAGTAAAAGAAAGAAAATTTGATAGTTGGAATTGAGTGCATTTGAGGATCCAGTCCTGTGTTTGGTATGTGGGTTTCAGATTTGGATTTAAAATGCAATTTTGTCAGCATTGAAATTGAAGCATGGATTTTGTGGCATAAATGGTATAGAAATATTAGACATTATAATGTTAAAGCTCGAGATGCTTCATAAAGTTTGACATGGATTCTGCTTCTTGGCATATTGGTCTCCATTAGGTTTGTGTTTTCATTTTAAATTATTTAAGATTGAGCCTTTTCTTTTATTCTATTTGGAAGGTTCACATTTCATTCATTTTCTACTTGGATGTAGGCTAGATCTAGTGGTGGGTGGAGACAGTGGTCATCATCCTTAATTTATCCTTCAGTGGTGTTTCTCACTGTGTACAGACTACAGATGGCGATTCGTAACAGATTTAATTTACAGCTTAAGAAGTCAAAGACTTGAAGGGTTTTGGGTTTTTCTATTCAGATAGTTAGAGGAAGCTGATGTGAGTGTGGCAAGTGTTTTTAATGGGACAGAGTAATCTTACATAATCTAATGTCAATTATAAGAGCTGAGACATCTTTAAAATTTATTACCGTAGAATCACGTTTTCCTTCATTTTCACCTTCCCCAAGATTGATTAGGGTAGAGTCAGAGTCTTTTCCCCCCTCTCCAGGTTTATCCTCTTGTAGAAACCCAAATGTCAACCTCAAGGGCTTGGGATAGTTTAAGCTCCCACCTCAAAAAGTCCAACATGTGAATGTTTGCACTGTGATTTTCAATTATCATAATTTTTCATAAGTTGTATTTCCATGTTTAAACAAAGTCAGAGACTTGTCCTCCCTCCCCAGGTTTATCCTCTCGTAGAAACCCAAATGTTATCCTCAAGGCTTGAGTTGTTTTTAGCTCCCACCTCAAAAAGTCCGACATGTGAATGTTTGCACTGTAATGTTCAAGTATGATAAATTTTCATAAGTTGTATTTCCATGTTTCTGTATCTGTTTAAGCATGTAAGCATGTCAATGCTTTCATTTTGATGTTCAAGTATCTCAAATTTTCGTAAGTTACATTTCCCTGTTTCAGTATATGTTTAAATATAAGTTAGAAGAATTATGCAAGCAATGCATTTCAAAAAAAATTGTATCAGGCCCCTTCACTCCACCAATTCTTGAAAATCTTGTAGAAGATTATGTCAAATAGGACGAAATTATTGCAAAGTTTCAAAAGCTAGAAGAGATAGTATCTGATCTCATTGTGACTATATATTCCAATAGTGATTATCTCGGAAATGTAAATAAACAAATAAATTGATATGATCTGTTGTCATATTCACCATGCCAAAACCAGTTTTCTCACTTTATATATATATGTATGAAGTGAGAAAACTGGTTTTGGCATGGTGAATATGACAACAGATCATATTATATATATATATTAAGTGAGAAAACTGGTTTTGGCATGGTGATTATGACAACAGATCATATCAATTTATTTGTTTATTTACTGTTCTGAAATAATCACTATTGGAATATATAGTCACAATGAGATCAGATAATATCTCTTCTAGCTTTTGAAATTGTGTGTGTGTGTGTGCGTGTGTGTGTGTGTGATGCAACTTTCAATTAATAACTCTAGTAACCATTTTGGGAACTTGTTTTGCCGTGCCACATATTTACGGCATAATTATGATCCAAATGTCCTATCGATCGAAGTTGTAAGTGTAGTATCTAAAATTCCGATGAAAAACCATGTTATCATTATGCGTATGGCATGCTGGTGTGTGAAATTTGAATTCCCTTGGGCAACAAAAATGTTCTAGGATCTTTTATGTATGAAACTTGAATCCAGAACCTGCAATCAGTTACAACGTATGCATAAAGTAGTATTGGTTTAACTTCTAAACTAGGGTTGCAACTGAGCCAAGCCGAGCCCAAACTAGGTGAGTCTAATAAAACTCAGACTTGGGCTGTTAGCTTTTCCTTCCTACCTTCTTTTCTAAGCTTATAAAAGTTTCAAGTATTCTTATCAATAAAACAAAAGAAAAGAAAATTCAAGTGACATTAAATTGAAATTTAGTTGTAGATTTCGCCTTGGATTCGGTGAAAATAGGTGAAAGAATCAACGAATTGAAGGAGAGCATTAGATTCTCAAGAATAAATCACAATCTTGATCTACTCTTAGTAAGCAACAACGAAAAATAAGAGGTAACCAAACATAACAGAAAGAAAAGGAAAGTCACAATTTTGTATCCCTAAAAGTTATTCAAACCTTCTAAATAGTTTTTTTTTAAAAATTTTTTTTAGAAGGACCTAACGAGGTCCAGGCAAGCCCAGCAGAGCAGATCTGAGCTGCACTCGATTCAAAAAGCAAAACAGCTGTCTGGTGTCAGGCTTAATTTGTCCCGGGCTTGAGCTGAATGTGTTCATTTACTGCCTATCTTAATTTCTCAATAATAGAAACCTTGAAACAGAGATTGATATGGAAGGGTTATGTGCCTGGTGCACAGGTAAAGTGCTAAAACATGTGGGTTGCATTGAAGTAATGAATGAAGAAGGAAAAAGGCTACATATCCCCCCTGGCCCCTTTAGTTCCTGTTACTTCAGAGTTTATATACATGTATGACTCATATCACATGTCCAACATGTTAGTGCAGCATCCCATTGGTGTGTTTGGGCATATTGGAGGTACAGTAACGATAGGCATATGACAGTTATGTATTTGCACCTTCTTGCTTGCTTGGAATTCAAGTGCACCTAGGAGGGGAACAAGAATCTACAAACATTTGTCATGGTGTCTTGTATCTTTTACCTCATAAAGACTTCTTTTAATTTCTTTTGTTATTACAGGATGTGGCATTTGTTGTTGATGGTTTGGCCCTTGAAATTGCCCTGAAGCATTTCAAGAAAGCATTCTCTGAGTTAGCGATATTGTCAAGAACGGCAATATGTTGCCGTGTGACACCATCACAGAAGGCTCAGGTACACTTGATTCCTATCTCTTTTATAATATAGTTTAATTGTCCTGGCAATACAATATGTGTAGAAGATTGAGAACTAGAGCACTAGTGCACTACTCTTAAAATTTTGGGTGTTTCACAATACAATGCACCTTTGTTTTTATCAAATATCCAGACATGATCATATTTAGGGAACATATTCACAAGAGCTAGTAGTAGCTCAAGTGGCATGGTAGTAGTAGGTTCACTCTCCCCTATAGGGTTCAGCTCAGACTATGGTGGCTACAATTTGCATGGCGGATTTGTTGGTACTTCTGAAGGCAACTTATTACTTTAGTCTGGTGCTTGTGTTACCCCCTTCCCTTGCCTACTATGTCTACACTGTGGCTCCCTAGTAGGTGTGCTAACACATCCAATGTGAAACAAAAAGTAGAAAACCATATGAGGGCAGCTAATTCCTTTTGGATTTTATCTTTTATTGGGTTTGATTTTGGCTCATGCTTCTGCATGCTAGTATCCAATTTTAGTTTTAATATCTAAGCAACATATCTTGGCCTCTGCTTCTACATTTCTTTGTCTCAACAAACACGCTGACTTTCCTCTCCCTCTCTCTCTTCTTTCTATGTTCAGTCGACTGCATATATGCACTCGTCTTTATCATTTGTTACCCCATTCTGTTTACACTACTGTGCATTTGATTAGATATTCATGCAAGGCATTATTGTTGCTATAGTGCTACTCCATTTTGCCCGTGTTTTGCTAAATTGCTTTGTTTAGGTCTTCGATTTGCTTCTGCTTTTGTGTGTGGTTTTTTTTTAAGAAATTTTTTTTAATGAATGAAATAGGATTTTCTGTAAGAGTGGCATTGAATTAAGGTTTTGGGGCTCTGTCAATAGATTGATTCAACGACAAGGACTTGGACCTTGAACTAAAGATGCTAATTTGACATAAGAGGAGCTAATGCAACAGAAGAAATAGATTGATGCAACTACAAGGACATGGACATGGAAGTCGACCCTGACCAGTTGGAAGAGGACGATACATGCAAAGACCTTGAATTCAAATTGTCAAACAAATTTAAGATGCTTTTGAGAAGGGGGTCAAATGATTTGTTGCCAATAGAGAGATTGAATTACTGGATTAGGGTTTGGAATAGAGAGATGAGGAAATCCAGCATTTTCTGTTGAGAGAAAGATTGGGTTAGCTGAGGCCAAAGTTGTGTCTTAACATTTGGAGAAGCATAGGCCAAAATAAACCAAAGAAAAAAAAAGCCATGAGTCAACAGGAATTAACAGTCTATATATAATTTTCTTCATGGGGTGTTCACATGAGGGTATCAAATAAAAACCAAGGTGGACCGGATGGAAAATTAAAATAATAAAAGTTGTCCAAGTGAAAAGTGTAAAAGCATAACAACAACAAACTCCCAGGGAAAAGACGTTTAAACGTGGAATGGGGATTGAGATTTAGGAGGCTTTCCCATGAACTTGTGTTCGGAAAAGTGTAAAAACACACATGCATCATTTATAAAGGGAAAATTGGATTCTAATAATCCCTACTTTGGCCAATTGTACAATAGTTATCCCTACTTTTTTTTTTTTTTGGAGTCTAGTAGTCCCAAAAAAATCAAAATTGTATTTTAGTGGTACCATCAATGAGTGTATACCCTAAATATAATTGATTTTGACGAGTGTTTGGTCCAAAACTTAGCACGACACTTCCCACGAGTTTTAGTGAATTTACAATGTTTGTCCCAAATTGTTTTAGTTTTAGTTTTCTAATTTTTATGATTTCCCGCCTTTTATTCCTTAAAAAAGCACAATAATTGCTCATTTTCTCAAAAAAAATAATTTAAAAATTCTTTCAGTAACTACACTTTATAACCTTTCTGAAGGCAAGAATGAAAAGAATTTAAAAATGCGGAGGTAGATTTGGTACCACTAAACTACAATTTTGATTTTTTTTGGGGCTACTATAATACAAAAAAAAAAAAAAAAAAACCGTAGGGGTTATTTTTTGTATAATTGGCCAAAGTAGGGATTATTAGAAACTAATTTTCCTTTATAAAATCCCACACTAAAATTGTTATGTCTAAGGTTGCATGCACTAAGAGAGATGTAAGCCAAATAAATTTTGTTTGATGGTTCATACTTTAAGCTTTATTTTTCATTCAATAAACAACCGAGTTGAAAAAACAAAAAACAAAGAATTCATGGGTTGACAGAAGGGGGGGGGGGGGACGTGGCTTTGAGGAGTTAAAACTTCTTGGAATTAAATTGTGAAGCTATTCAATAAAAGAAGCTTTGATACATGGATTCAAATTGTGGCTGATCCTAGGCATAATGACCGCTTTGGAAAGGTTTTAGAGGTTGGTGAACTGTAGTTTTTTGCTAGGCGACAAGCACAATATGGAACAGGGTTGCTGTGTTTCAGCAACTTTGCCATGGCTCAACTCAAACGTAATTTTGAATTTCTGCATGGAAGGCCTAAGAAACGGTACTAGAAGATCAGTTTGCATAACAAAGAAGTTACATAGGAGAACATGAAAGGGATAATCATCAAGCAATTGAAATTGATACAAGAAGGATGCAAGGATAGAAAGTTGAGAAGAATTAAATTATGTACAAGACGGTACTTAGAATAAAATTGTTACTTAAGGTTCAAAACTAAAAAGATATACTACTACTTTGTTGAGAAGAGATAACTATCATACTAGTGACAAAAAGGAGGATTGCAGATCTTTGTCTTATCTAAGGTATATTGCACATAAATTCACCACCAATCAACCACTACTTATTCATACATTTCCTGAGATTTTGGGATTTTGTTTGGGAGGATAAGCTAAACAAATCTAGTCCAATCAATAGCTGATTTGTCATACAGGAGGAGAATTAAATTTGAAGATAGGTAACACGAGAAGAAACACAAGAGAAATATCTTTTGCTTTCTCCAAAATGGGTGCTACATTGGCTGCACATGTAAACAAAGACATGCAATAGATAGGAAGAGTTTAGTAATGTAACACGTTAGCAGTATGCTAGCAATAAAAAATATGTTCCTTTTTATAGGATGGCTAGAGGAAGGGAGCAATGGTTGAGCAAATTGTATCAAGAAATGGAGACTACCCCTAGTGGCGTTTAACTTTCGTGAGGTCTCTGAATGATTGGGAAGAGGATAACATTTGTAGTTTGTTGGCATTATTGGCAGAGAGGGGAGTTTTGCTGGAGGGCAATGATTGGATTGTCTGGCCATATAACTCTAAAGGGTCATTTACTGTTACGAGTTACTGCTATACTTTTTTTGGCGATAACAATGGAGTGGACTTTCTAAAAGTCAATATGGATTGAAAGCCCCCTCTCTTAGCTTGCTTCTTTCTGTGGGCAGCCATAAAGAGGAGGATACCAACAGAGGACATGGTTGAACACATGAATTTAGTGGTCCTAATTGATGCTTTATGTGCTACAAGGAGGAAGAGTTTGTGGTCCATTTACTGGTCAAGTTTATGCGGGTCTCTTTGCTTTGGAACGTCGCTTATTCGTTGAGAGGGGTTTCTTGGGTCCAAGCAAGTGGGGTGATGGATGTGTAAGTCACTTGGAAGAGAAGGATGAATAAAGGTGGGTTTCGAGGTGTGTGGAATTTAGTTCCTTTAGCCATTTGGTGGGCTGCATGGGAAGGAAAGAAATCGATGGATTTTCAAAGAAAAATCTCTATCGATTTATGATTTCAAGCTCTATTTTTTGAAAATGTTTAATAGAAGTATGATGATTAAGGATGCTAACAATAGAGTTTTCTAGATTTTGTAGATAATATTATTGTTGAGAGTTTGAATGCTTCAATGCTTTTTGTGTTTGATTCTTTTTTAAATGGGTGACACCCCTTGATGTCTTTGCAATATATCTTTTGATTACTTATCAAAGTCTGCTTTCAACAACAGGCGCATTTTCACATTGTGAGCAACCTTTTAAGTGACCCATTAACAAACTGGTTTTCTTAGAAAGAAACAAGAGGAGATTCAAATGCAAAGTTAGTACTGAACATAGCCTTCATCTGAAAAGTTTTGCCGTAGAATGCAGGTTTGTAAGGCTAGCATTTACATCAGCGCATTGTATGATACTGCTGCCTTTAAGGAGTGTGTCTCAACAAACTCTAGTTCTTTTTACCTGTAATATTTGTGTGCATTTCCTTGGCAAACATGCGTTTGTGCCTCTTCTCTTGTGTTAGTTATCTACAAATTTTATTCTCCTTTTGTTTGATAAATGATTTATTGGTTGCACTGGACTTGTTTAGCTTATCTTGCCAAATTGCATACCAACCCTTAGGGATGAATTAGTAAATTATTGAGTACCATATTACGCTTGAGCTTCTACGTCTCTCTATATCTAAGGGTAGGCTTTAGGGTATGGATTAATTATATCAACTTGTTGAAATAAAAGCAGGCCAAAGCATACATCTAGTTACTAAACTATGTGTTCCTATCTCCATTGCTTCTATAATTGTTTCCTCGTTCCCAAGTCAGCGATCATTAGTATCATATGCTTGAATTTCATGTAACTTATTCCTTTTGCATTTGGTGTGCAGCTAGTGCAGCTGTTGAAGTCATGTGAGTATCGGACTCTGGCTATTGGTGATGGTGGGAATGATGTGAAGATGATACAACAAGCGGATATTGGTGTGGGAATCAGTGGGAGAGAAGGATTGCAAGCAGCAAGGGCAGCTGATTACAGTATAGGGAGTATGTTTTCCTCTACAATCTTGTTTGTTACTTCTAACTAATTTGATTATGGTCTGACTATCAATTACCTGATCATCCTTGAGTGATCCCTTCTGTTGGGGTTAGGCTCTACTTCCCCAACATTTATTTGAGAGGCTATGATTCATCAATGACTAGCCAAGAGTGTCTTTATTAGCAGGTGTACCATTTGTTTGTATTTATTTTCTAGTGAGAAGGTAATCTCCGCATTGGAGGTTGAGATGCTAGATCTTAGGAGAAACATAGTGTATAAGATAGGGAAGCATTTAAGGTTATTCAGAGACATGCTATTTTAAGTTTGATTTACATATATCGTAATCTTTTCCCATCAAAGTTGGCAAGTTCGACAAAATAGGCAAGCTACCGTTCTAGAATTAAGTGCAAAATGGGCTTTAAGTTGAAAATATATGTTGGGAAAAAAGTATTATGCGATGGCAATATTGTAGTGCAAGCTACCGTTCTAGAATTAAGTTATGAAACTATTTCATTTGATATTCTAATTCTATGAGACCATTGAGATTTCTGAATTAGTGCAAGTTCAAAATGCAACTGGTAAATTATGTGATGTCAATATTGTCATTGGATATCATTTCTCATCAGAAGGTCAAATGCACGATGAGGGCATACCTGTTTAAATGATTGGTAGGCAACAATTTTACCCAATTGCATAAGATTTGAAGTACCAAAAATAGCATTTCCAATTATCTTTTTCCATGTTCAGTGATTTTCCATTCTAGGATTGAGTGACCTAGGAGCAGATTGGTTATGAAACAATCGACCCACTAATGCATTGATTCCTAAGACATGTGGGTGAAATGTCCATGAAGTCTCAAAGTCGGTCATTCTTTTAGCACTTTGTCCAAGATTTAGTCAATATTTTCAGTTGCTATTATTCAATCACTACGTTTGGTGCATACCATGGGGCAACAACTTTTGCTGTGGATTTCAATAGACATATAAGTAGTGAGTGGGTAACTAAAGGGTGCATGGGGATATGGGCTGATTTTTCTTAGTCTTAGAATAAACTAAGGATCATTCTTGGTTAGTAGTTCTGAATAATGTCATAACGGGAGGAAGATAACACCTTAGAAATGAAAGAACCCACTTAACCCCACTTACAAAAAGGGGAGGATTTTGGTTAATAGATGTTTTATGTGCAAGAGGGATCTTGAATCACTAGATCATTGTTTGCTACATTGTGACTTTGCAAGATCTCTTTGGGTTTTAGTTACTTGGGTGTTTAGGTGTTGCTTGGGTTGTTTCCTATTTTAGTTAGAAGTCATCTTCTTGCTTGGGAGGTTGTCTTTGGCAGGAAATTGAAGAAGTAGATAGCCGTGGTTGTTCCACATGTGATATTTTAGGGTATTTGGAGAGAAAGAAACCACAAAGTTTTTGAGGGAGTTGAAATTCCTCTTCAGTGCTTGAAAGACTAGTCTCTCTTCTTTTGGGTTAATGGGAAATTCAGTTCTTCCTGTTCTGATATAGTAGACTTTGTGGATAGTCTATATTGTGGTTGTTCATATGCTTTATTTGATCTCCGAAGACAAGCTAATTGGGGGGCCCCTTTATCGCTCAATAGCTTACGTAGAAGTAGCTCATCTCAGAAGGCCTACTTAAAGCCTCAAATTTATTCTCTTTTTTTTGTCAAATCAAATTTAAAGATGTTATGGAACAGTCTTTTTTGGATAATGGTCTAACCTAGTATAAGATCTAAGCTAGACTAATCCAGGCTGGGTCCATATTTGGTCTAAGGCTAACCTGGTGAGGCCTAGTAGCCATCTCTATTTTGGAAGTTCCTTCCATGGTGAGCAAACTTGTTTAATCTACGTCCTATGAAGTTCTTATGAGAAGTTTCCCACAGAGCAACTTCTTACCGGAGCTTTTGTGAACCAAACATGCTTACGAAGATGTTTGGCCCTTTCACCATGAGTTTACTTTCCATCAACTTTTAAAAGGCCTAAATTCACCTCTATATCTATTCTTGTACATTTTGTTTGCTTCTACCTTTTTGTAAACCATCAACATTTTCCCTTAACGTTGATGATTTTATCTAGACAATGCAATATTTTTTATTGTCTAAAAGATGTCCCAAATAGATTATTTTGGCTAAAGGTAGTTTGAATATGAACAGGAAGATTGTGTCCGCAATAACTAAATAAATTCGTTTATGTGCATAGGCTCACTAGGAGGTTATAGCACCATCTCATAGCGTCCAAGGCATCGTAGTTTTTGTTATCTTCCGAGAAGTTTCATTGTTGAGCATTGTTGCTAGCTCCTGCTTCGTGTTATGCAATTGTGAGGTTCTAGTAGCCTCTTCTTACTAGTTTGGCACTTTGAGGTGACATGATAATGGCTTTTGACTTTTATCTGTAGCTCTTAAGAAATATGAGTATAACAACAACAAGAAACTTCCAGGGGAAACGCGTTTGAGCGCGGTCTGAGGGATCTGGAAGTTGGCAACCTTCCCCCATGAACTGAAGCTCATAGAGGTTGATTCTAGCAGACTCACAAAATCAACTTCGAGAAAAACCACTTTGAGAACCAGAAAAGGCACGAAACAAATCAATTTGAAAACCTTTGAGAAACCAAACGGATGATCAAGAAGCTTGTGTAAGAAATAGATGCATACCTGTAAGCTCTGTGGAGTTGAAGATGAGCAAAATGTACCTGTGCAACAAACAAAGGTAGAATACCGGCCAACCTCACCCTATCACCTTAGTGTTAGCTCTCCAAACTTCCCTATCTAGTGACATGTCCTCCATTATGCCTAGATGTTGAATACTGTAATCACTTCTCTTATGGACTTTTTAGGTCTTCCACTCCCCCAACATCCAAGGGGGATCCTAATTCCTTCACAACTCCAAGAGGGTCATCATCATGTATCCTATAGACATGCCTAAACCATCACAGTCTTGTTTCTCTCAACTTATTCTCAATTGGCGCTACGCCAAGTTTAGCTCAACAGACGGAATTCCTAATCCTATCTAACCTAGTATATCCACAAATCCACCAAATCATCATCATCTCCACACTCAATCTCTGCAATGCATCTTCTTGGTCGCCAAACACTCTGTGCCATACAAGATCACCGGTCTAACAACGCTACAATATACCTTACCCTTAAGCTTAAGAGGAATTTTCCTATCACACAAAACTCCAGAAGCCACTTTCCACCTTTGCCACTCAACCTTTATTGGATGTGTCAAATTGTCACTGGCCTCCCATCTCTTTGTAGCACCTATAAAAGAGGTGCAACACGAAGACTTCCCAGGAGGTCAACCATCCTAGTACTACTCTCGCCCAAGCATGCTTAACTACAAAGTTCTGATGGGATCCAATGCATTAGTGTCGATATGATTGCACCCTCTTAAGAAATATGAGTGCATAGCCTTTTGTCACGCAAAGTAGTAGTTATATTATTTCCATGAATTTGATAATGTACAAGAGGTTCATAACCAATCTGATGTAAAACTCTAGGCACAATATATAAACTCACATATAGCAATACCTTTGTAGGGTACTATCTTTGCATCACTACTTCCAGTTTTGAGTTTGTGATGTGTATTTATATTTTATTTTCCTTTTTATTTTTTTTTGGGGAGGGGGACCCTTTTAACAATAAAGATAGAATGATTTGATTCCAAGGACTTATACACCTTAATGTGTAGCTCTACATGTTTCTCAGTATTCTCTGTTTGGCTTAGGGATACACAATGAAAATATGAAATGGTTAGATGGGGAGAGTGATGCCGATTGGGTAGAGTGACTTGAGTGAATAATTTATATGTAACTTGTGTAATCAGGAAAGTATCGATGTTCCTCATACTGTCAATTTTAAGTACATCCTCTGCATCATATAAGGAGTAGATTTCAGATTTATCAGTTTGGTTATTTTCATCTTTCTTATGGCACAAAGTGGCTATACACACTGTATGTTCGTTGAGATGTCTCAAAATTGATATACTGTATTTACACCTTCCTGAGTGCTTCTCAACATTGTTGAAATCCTTTTACTGGATACTGTGTTGGTTAGTCTAGACTACTGGTGTCAGGTGTAAGATTGTCATTTCTGTGAAAAAGTTGCTTGCTTTTGATCTTTAATGAAGTCAAAATCATATATGTCTTGTGAGGTGCCTGAGCAGTGCAGATAGGATATGCTTGTTGCAATCTTTGATAACAAATGTTTAACTGCAGAATTCAGATTTCTGAAGAGGTTGATTCTGGTGCATGGGCGCTATTCCTACAATCGCACGGCGTTTCTGTCCCAATATTCCTTTTACAAGTCACTGATTATCTGCTTCATACAAATATTGTATGCCGGTTTTCCTGTCTAATCTGAGTTATATTTAAATTTTACTTAGTTTTTGTTATATTGATCAGCTAACTTGTCTGGGGCATTTAGTTTCTCTTTTGTTTCAGGCATCTCGGGAACCAGCCTATTCAATTCTGTGAGTCTGATGGCTTATAACGTTTTCTACACAAGTGTCCCTGTTCTAGTTAGTGTCCTTGATAAAGATCTAAGTGAAAGGACAGTGATGCAGCATCCTCAAATCTTATTCTATTGTCAAGCTGGAAGGTATGTTTGCTAAATGTTAAGTTTTTGACCTAAAGAAGTGATTGATATTATGGTTGCCTCTTGACATAACACCCACGCAACGCCAATCCAGTGTGGTGGTGGCTAAAGGAAAAGAGTCCAAGTTTTAACATGATAGATAATTATTTATTAGTTTGTTTTAGGGTTAATATCTATGGTTACTATTTTAGTGTAGTTAGAAGGAGGCTTAGAAAGAACCTAAGATGTTCTTTATTATGATTTGGTTTAAACCCATATCAAATTACTTGGATTATTATCATGTGGGGTTTTATAAGGTAATATTTTTTATGGGGTTTCATTGGGACGATGTGTGCCATCCTAAATTGGAGTGTGGCCGTAGAATTAGACATCTTCGCGGCATGAGCAAGGCTATTGAAGCTAAGTATTTGTGGAGATTTTATTCGTATCGTCCTAGCGATTTCGAGTTTTATGAGGACTATCCGCGTGCCTTCCTAAGGGACTCACTATCTATGGCAAGAATAAGGAGGGTTGACGTCAAGTTTGCTACCATTAGGGTGTTTTTAAGGGAAGAAGAAAGATAAGGCAGGCCCAGTTCACCGGCGTGACACCCATGGTCAAGCCCGTGACCTATCATCTGTAACGAGCTCATGTCAGCTGCCACAAATCATGCCCATGGCGTGCCTAGTCACGACTATGACTTTGACGTGGTGAGGACATGACCATCTTTTCCCAAGCGACAGTCACGACTGTGACTCATCCAGTCATGGCGTGACCCTTGGTAAGTCACGACCGTTACATATACCCACATGCCCGTGAAGCCTAGCTGGAAGATGACCCCTTGCGCAAGAAAATGCATGTTACAGTTGTGACATTGAAATGTCACGCCCGTGACCAATGCAAATCCGGGTTAAATCTTTGTATTCTCCCCTCCCTCTATATATAGTTAACTCTTGTATTCTCTAGTGCAACTTATGTTAATGACTATGATGAAAGAAAATCATTGGGTATTTGAAAAGCTTTCCCCAAAATCTTCAATCTTGCTTTATCCATGGTAGATGGTGGTGCTATTAGAGTGTTCTCTTTATAGTGTTGAGTGGGGATCTCTTTTATCTCAGTATTTGGTGGGAATCATGAAATTCTTTGAGGACTAGAGCTGGTGGTTCAACCTTTAGGCTCCATCCTTGGTGAATCCAAGATCATTCTTGGTGAGTTATCTTTATGGAATGATCATATCATTTTATGTTTTAGTTTGGTCATGTTTAGTCATCAAAAAATGATAAAAAAAAATAGCAGTCTTTAGGGTTTGTTATTTTCTTGGATGCGTAGTTTGATCATGTGTAGATTCTTGTGATCTTTGGGTAGATCAATTTGTGATAAAGTTCCACATTTAGCTAGGCCCACATGGATCAAGCTTTGCCAAGGAAGTGGATGCTGTGTGGAGAAAGGTGATTGTGATAGAGCATTGGGTTCATTAGTTTGGTTGGTCGTTTTAGAAACATTCTTTTGCCCATAGGGTTGTTGGAAAAGGGGTGGTTTTTACATTTTTTTCGGTCCATGGTGCACTTCAAAGTGAGAATACAACAAGGGTCTTGTTTTGGCATGATTTGTGGTGGGGAGATTAATCATTAAGGCTCAATTTTTGGAACTATGTAGAATGACACAACTAATAGAGCCATCTATCCAAGATTTAGTATCTCTGATTTTGGTTAATCTAACCGCTTGGCTGATCATTTTGTTGGGTTTTCTTGGGGTAATATTGTCTTAAAGGGTTGGTTGAGGTATTAGACATCTCCATGCCATGAATGAAGCTCTTAAACCTATGGAGGTTTGTCGAGAGGATGCTTTGTGGAGAAAGGTGATTAAGTATGGGGTTCATCAACTTTGTGGAGTAAGAATCCTTCTTTACCTATGGTGTTAGAAATTTATTAGCGTGTTTTGACAAGTTGTGTCTATGGTGCACTTTGAGGTAGAGAATGGAGTTAGTGTCTTATGTATATGGTACACCTTGAGGTAGAGAATGGAGTTAGTGTCTTCCTTAGACATGATGTGTGGTGTGAAGATCAACCTTTGATGTGCCAAATTTTGAATCTCTTTTGAATGGTTCCATTAAATGAGGCATCTATCAAAGATGTGGTATCTTGAAGTGGCAATGAAAGGCAATAAAACATAACTATCTTAGGGAGCACAAATTATTGGGAAGTTGAATCTTTTGGCCTTGCTCTTTAATACTAAGGTAGCTCATCAAGGCAATGATTGCATCCTTTAGCCTCCTACACTTCATTGTGAATATTTTCTACAAAGAAATATTGGAGTTCCCTTAAAGTGGATTTCCTCATTAAGCTATTTGGAACTCTTAATGCTCTCACCAAAGCATATTTTCTTGCTTGGGCGGCTGTCAAAGGAAAAGCACCCACTAAAGGAATGCTTCAAAGGAGAAACTTTGAGTTGGCTAGTAGGTGTTCTATGTCTTTTGGGCAGGAAAAGTCCATTTGACCACCTTTTTCTTCATTGTCATTGGGGCTTCCACCCGGTGGCATTTGTTGCTTGTGTCGATAGGTTGAGAAATATGGTGGTGTCTTGCAGAAGAAGATTGAGGAAGAGTTGGATCGTACATGTGTGGAGTGATATCTTTGACAATTTGAAGGAAAATTCCTGGATTTTTGAAGACAAGGCTTGAACATTGAATGACTTTGAACTTTATTTCTTGAGCATCTTGTTTCCTTGTGTCAAGGTCTTGATCATGGTAAGTGGCTGCAAAGTCGCCCTTTTTTTGTTTTGGACAAGCTTGTTGCAGAGTGTGTAAGGGCTTCAGGCTTTTGGGTTGGTTGATATGGCCTCGTTTGTAAATGAGTGACATTCTGTTGGTGTCCTTGAATTTATCTTGTGATTACTTATTAAAAAATAATTCTTTTATTTTATAAGCCTATTTAAAAAGAGCCAAACCAAGAATTTTCAGTTGTATTTTCATAAGATTTCATTTTCTTATTCCTTTTCTGATTATGTGAACTTTTGGTTCTTTTTTGTTCTATTACAAGTCAATTGACTAAATAGAAAACTATTATCTTTGTTTAGTAGAATTTTATTAAAGAGGAATCGCTGCATCATTGCTTACTTGGAATCACTGGATCATTACTTCTTCAATGAATTCTCCTCTGTCCCATATCTCCTCTTTTTTAGAATCATTGCCATTATGGAAAGTTTGATTGTTGGAAGGGAAATGAGAAATTTGAAAGATGAGTTTCTCTCATTTGACAGAAAGAAAATAGAAAGAATAGGAATTAGATGCAAAACATTATATGGAAAGTTTGATTGATTTTTTTTTAAAAAAGTACTCCTTCCAAAATTGGGAGGAAAATGTTGTAATAAACTAATTGGGAAGGAGGCTTGGCAAGGGAAAGAGTAAGGTGAGGGACAGGTGGAAAATAAAGAATTTTTATACTTAATTAGTAAAGAGAAAAATAGAAAACAAATCTTTCCATTGTATGTTTCAAGAATTAAATAGAGCCTAAAAGTTTTGCATGCACACGAGGATTTTCTAATCCCTGAATGTGGAGTTTCTTTCTCTATGCTTTCTCCATACCATTACTTGAATGAAATGATCTTTTATATTGGGATTTTTTGTATGCTAATCAATTACCCATCTTAGGAATCGGTTATTGTGCTTTATATCCGAAACCTATAATGTGCTTTTACCTGATTGCTGTTTTACCTTGGAACAGGCTGTTAAATCCAAGCACGTTTGCTGGGTGGTTTGGACGTTCTCTCTTCCATGTATGGCTTTGAACTCATTTTCCTGTACATGTAGAGCCTCAATTTCCGTTTTTGTATTCTAATAGTGCACCTTAAAAATGTAAAGTCACAAAGACACAAACTTTAACATATGAAGCTAACCTGGTTTTCAGCATTCATTTTCTAAGGCCATTTACCATGATTTGCAGGCTCTTGTTGTATTTATAATCAGTATAAATGCCTACGCTGGTGAAAAAAGTGAAATGGAGCAGGTGGCCATGGTGGCCCTCTCCGGATGCATCTGGTTGCAAGCTTTTGTTGTGGCTTTGGAAACAAAGTAAGCCCTCATCTTTACTTGTCTCTGCATGTTTGAATTGGTTTTGGAAAATATGGTCGAAACAGTATCAAAAGAATGAAAGATTGAGCATCTGTATTCAATTATTTGTTATTATTATTATTATTTTTTTTGGGTGGGTTTAAATACAAGTCTTTCAGTTTTTTGGCAAAGGTCAGGTGTATTATGGGTTTGGATAAATATGTTCTGGTGTATTTCGGTTTTGGGCCAGGTTTGGCAGTCACAACTGCCATTTATCTATTGTTTTCTTGTGCCAATAAATTTGATTTCAACTTATCAAACTATTGCCTCAGGCATGCCTGATTTAAACTAAAGCCTGCTTATGGTTTTATGGATTTGACCACAGTTCAAT
Source organism: Portulaca oleracea (assembly GCA_029582165.1). Taxonomy (NCBI): domain Eukaryota; kingdom Viridiplantae; phylum Streptophyta; class Magnoliopsida; order Caryophyllales; family Portulacaceae; genus Portulaca; species Portulaca oleracea. Next base: position 43,606,421 of record CM055877.1, on the reverse strand, counting down.
TAACGCACATGCTAGAGTATAATAGTTTTCTCATAGTCTTGGTAATGAAAAGATAAGTGAAGACATTGGGGTTTACATGCTGGTTTACCTCCTGGTTTCAGTTCCTTCACAGTATTGCAGCACCTAGCTATATGGGGGAATCTGCTTGGCTTCTATATCATCAATCTTATAGTCAGCGCTATTCCAGCATCGGGAATGTACACAATCATGTTTCGGTTGTGTAAGCAACCAGCGTACTGGATAACTATGCTTGTAAGTCTTGGCTGTACCAATACCTGTCCTGTGAACAATAGTTTGTCATATTGTAATTTTTCTGACCAAAAAAGCCCTTCTGAAATTTGTTCCAGCTGATTGTTATGGCTGGCATGGGTCCGATATTAGCATTGAAGTACTTGCGATTCACATATAGACCAAGCAAAATCAATCTACTACAGCAGGCAGAGCGTATGGGTGGACCTATCCTCTCATTGGGTAGTATCGAGCCACGACCTACTTCAATAGAGAAAGAAGTTGCACCTTTGTCTATATCTCAAACAAAGAACAGGAATCCGGTGTATGAACCTTTGTTGTCTGACTCCCCAAATGCCACCAGGAAGTCTTTCGGCCCCGGTACTCCATTTGATTTTTTCCATTCCCAAGCCAGATTATCTTCTAGTTACTCCAGAAATTGTAAGGATAATTGATTCTCTTGCCAACAGTGTATAGCTATCTTCTTATAATATTGTTTCATCATGCTATTCTTTAGTTTTGTAACACTCAGTGAACTGGTTGGTAGGTAAAAAAAAAAAAAAAAAAATAGACTGCGTTGATATTTATACAGAGAATGGTTGGTATTATTCAACATCCCGGCTTGCCAGATATTTTCTGACTTTTATATTTTAATTTAATTTAACATACGATGCCACTTTTTAGTATATATGTTGCTCAAATACGGGTATTATACAGTACATCGTAGTAGATCTATCTAGATCCATCACATATATAAAAAATTGATAAAGTAAAAAATATCAATGGATTTTGCAACAATACCGGTAAGTTTATGATGAAGTTTGTATTAAACATTGATGAATTGTTTTTTTAACACCTTGGTTAATTTGAGTAGATATTTTAAGGTGTACCATATAACAATTGATCATGACCAATTTTAGTGTATAAAAAGTTATTCAGAGTTTTATAAACCTGGACATTTTAGAAAGACCAAACAATAAAATTACCATTTTAGGCTCATCTTTGAAAGCCCACTACCATTTTTCTCTCTCCTCCCAAAGCAAAGCGGCAGAATGCAAAGCAACAGAAGGAAAGCAAGCAGGGGTTCTAAATAGGACATTGATTTTGTGTCCTATGCCTACTTCAGAGGGTGAGAGAAAGAGTGAGAAATTGAGAGCTGAGAAGAGATTGAAGTCGTGCATATTTGTCAATTGTGCTCAAGAGCTTCAAAGACATGGATGGTTTGGATTTCAAAAAATTGGGAGGTGCTATATATTTTTAAAAACTTACGGTAAAAGAATTACATGACTTTATTATACTCGTGGGAGACAAAGTCATGAAACAAATGACTAGGGGGTGATTTTTAGGTGAGAACTTTCCTAAACTTTGAAAAGACGAAAAAAACCATTCACTTTTTGGATGAAAAGGCAGCATAGCCCTCGTGTTTGCCCGCTCAACATGTTTGCCTTCATTCTATCCTCCTTCATATCCAACTACTCATACGTAGTTGTATTTCAGATTTCGTTCTTTCAACTCAACTCTAAACCCTCGAGAAGGAGGGTGGACTTAGATACAGGAGATCAGTGGGAGGTGAAAAGTTTGTTGGCAAGCAGCAGTGCATGGCGGTCAAAATTGCGTGTTAAAGTCGAGCTGGAATTCTTGAGATTGTTGAAATAGAGGCCTATAATGGTAAGTGAAATTTGTTTGATTTTTATTAAAATAAGGGTTTTATATGTTTCTGTGGAAATTTTGGTGCCGATTGTTTAGTATTTGTTGCCGTTAATCTTAATTTCGATGGCTGTATGCATTAAAAAATGAAGTTTGTGAATCAAATGAAGTGGATTGTGTGATATGAAATTCGCTGTTGGGGGCTATCAATTGTATGAAATGAAAAATTTCTTGTGTTCAGGGTTTAAATTTTGCTGGATTGTGGGTTGAGATGTGTTTTGGGTGTGATTATGATGTATAGTCTGATGAGAAGATGACTATCATCGTTCGATTCAAAAGCAAGCAAATTAACATTCCATAAAAGGACTTAGACAAATACAACCACAAAGAGTTGTTTGTTGATATTAGGCAGAGGTATATACAAGATTTTTGCGAAGTTTCCTAGGTATGTTGGGTTGGATTGGTGTTTACCTAGGAAGGAGAACAAGAAGCTTCCTTTGGCACTAACACTGGCTGAAGTAAATAAGTGGAGGCATAGTCAGGTTTGAAGTATGTAAAACTTTAGTAGATAGTAGAGAGCCTTAATGTGAAAATGAACAAGGGAAATGACACTTAGACGAGCCAGTGCATAGGCTGATAACCTGATACAGCCCCCCCAACCTAAATGATACTGAGCAGAATCAGCTTGGCAGCTAGCCTTTGAACCTCATTCCATCATTACCAAATATGTCACCTTCAACCAATGCAAGCATGGCCTAGAAGTTTGGTTCTAGGCCTCATAAGCTGTTAGTAAGAAGAAGCTTACACAGTGATGCCAAGGCAGCCCAGCAAAATCGGCTTGTGTCATCACATGATGGGCTTAGTGAATCACAAGGCGGGCCACAACTTTCTGATGCCATAAATGGCCCACAAGTGAATAATACTACAACAACCATCGACGAAGACAAGGGAGAGATGAGTAAATGTGGTCCTAGTACCCCAATAAAAGCTGCACAATCTACAGAAAGCTTCCCATCTCAAAGGAAAATCAGTAAAAAGGTAGACAAGAGCAAAACTTCATTGGGTCGAATCATTGGCAGGCCTGCAACAAGGTACGAGGGAGCTGTTTCTCTAACACATTGAACACCAACCTCAACCACAGTTTCTGATGTGGTATTAGACCCTTATTCGTCGTATGGCATCAAGGGTTAGGGACTAGGAGTTGTAGTTTTCTCGGGTCTTGCGGTTGTCAAGGCATCGGTGGGTCATCCTTTGGGTTGACCAAGGAGGAGACCACTAGAGTGGTTGGTTTTGGGGCTAATAAGACAGTAGAGTTCGAATTTTTATTCTTGGGAGGTCAGTTCAAGCTCGAGGTTGGTGTCCATCATCCTTTCAATCGTGCACCATATGTTGTCTTTTGGATAGGAGCCAAACCTAGACAGCACGGTCGTGCTCATCAACCGCACAGTCTCATGCCCCTGCCTGTTTTTTCTGAGATTTTGGTGGGTTGAAGGATTGCGATCGTGCCAATCCTTGGCGCGATCGTCACACCCCATCTCGAGAGGAGTGGATGATCGTGCCATAGGTTGGCACGATTGTGTCGTTTGTGCAAGTTGGACCATCTTCAAGTGTTGGAAGGAAAAATTCTAAGATGACACGATGGTGTCATCCATCAACACGATCGTGCCATTTCTGCAATTTGGAAGATTTTATTCAGTTGGGGAAGAATTCGATGATGGCATGATCATTCTAACTATCGACATAATTGTGCCACTTGTTTTTTTTGGCTAAGTTTTGATTTTTCTAATTTCTCTTTAATATCTTTAATCCCCCATGTAATGACCCTTGTACCCTCACTAATTTTCAACTGAATACCCTAAATAGGTAATTTATTTTGGGTGAATCCTAGCCCTTGATTGTAATGTTTTAGGTTGTTTATGGTCCTTGGATTAGGTTGTATCTTTCTTGGGGAAGGCTCCAACTCTTTTGCCTTTTATTCTTGGCTTAGGAAAGAAAGATAACAACTTTTGATGATTAATGAATGGTACTTTTGAGACCAACTCAGAAGTTCTCCCAAAATGTTTTTGTTACTTATCTAAATTTCCTATGATTTGGTGGTGTTTTAAGTTATTCTGGAGAGGGGGGACGATGCGGAAGCCTAGGGTCTAAACAAACCAAGTGGATGATGGAAATCCACCCATAGAACTCATAAACACTATGAACCAATTTTTAGGATTCTTGGGTTAATGGAGATAAACATGAAATTAAAACATATGCACAATTCTAAAGAGAAAAATCTCACCAAATTGAACTTAGATGTTCAAACACTTGCACAAGGATCTCCCACAAGCAAAGAGTATTGAATCACCCAAGAAATCTCACAAAGAGTGTAGGATAACCAGCCACTCACAAAGAAGAGAATTCACCAAGCAATTTCCACCCAAAGGATTAGCTTCATTATTAGGGTTTGAAAACCCACAATTACAACACTCTCCAATTGAGAGGATTTTTCTTGAGCCTAGCTCCTAAACATTCATCATCAAAAACTATCTAGAAAAGAGTGTTGAACATGGTATTCATACTAAATAGGAAATTAGGTTAAAATAGAACAAAATAAACGAAACAGCACGCGCATCGCAGGGGGAGTCGCGGGCGCGACTAGGACTGTCGCGGGCGCGAGGAACTGGGGCAGTAAGGTGACTCGGGCGAGTCACAAGATGACTCGGGCGAGTCAATCTTCTGGGCAGCTTTTCCCTGCCGACTTCAAATGGGCATAACTTCTTCATCCAAACTTCGTTTTAGGTCCGTAAGATATCGACGGAAAGCTCCCGGTGTGTACTTTAAGTTCCTAAAATTTGAGACCCATCAGAGTTATATTGAAGGAGTTATGATCAAAAGCGTGAAGGCACGCGTATTTCTAGCATTTGAACGCCTTCACCGCCTTGTGTTTATTCTTGCCGATGTTTCCGAAGCCCCTTAGAAGGCTCGAGAATGGTCCTATTGAGACCCTAGATGACATTGTATGGCTCGGGGTCTTTGTAGAATGAAACACCGCTCTCTTAGTGGCCATAATGACCCTCAAAGGACCCGTATCCACCATGAAATGGATGTTGAAACCGGGTTAGTTTCGAGGAAAGGAGAGGGTGACTTGTAGCAAACCGGGAACCGCTGGCGAAACAAAAAGCGAACCGATCCCGTACGGTTCATATTCATTTATTGATTTTGTGGTGAGCAATATTTATCAAGATCATGGTGGAATGTTCAACTCTTGGGTGGTGATTAACTTTATCTCAAGGTCATGTCCTTGAAGAATCATTCATTTTTGTTGTTGTTTTGGAATCAAGTCATTTTTATTATTGCAAGATCATCCTTATTCTATTTGGGTTCTCATTATCATTGGAGTTATCAAACCCTTGATCATGCTAGAGCAATCCCCTACATCGTTGCTTATTATTCTTGGCCCTCATGCTCCATTTGGTAGGAGCCTCCAGGTTTTGTGTCATGAGGTATTGCTCTTTTGATTGATTTTGGTTGTGCTCATCATACTTTGGGGTATTGATTAAAGTGTTATGTTTAAAGATCATCATCCTCTGTCTTTGCCTCATTAGAAGTTGGGTATTGGGTGTTTGTGATCTAGTATGACATACTTGTTTTTATTGTAATTTGGATACCTCCATCCGTTGTGCAAATTGGAAGAATGGTGTGATAGTAGTGTGTGATATTTAGATTATGTGGAGTAAATGCTTGTTGGTCTATTGTGATTGTATTGTGGTTAGAGTTGTGGTGTAGTTTTTGCTCCTTCTACATTTTTTCCTATTGTCTCTTTTGTACAAAACTACAAAGAACCTCAAACCAAACACATAGCCAACTACGAAGAACCTAACTCCACAAAAGTTTCCCAAAAACAATATTTCCTTCATCATTCTTCTTGATATGGATAATGCTGATGATTTTAATCACGAAGAATCAAGCCGACATCAAAGAACACACATAAGATTTCCACTCGAAGAAGCTCGTAACCGGGCTACGAGAGGCAGTTCTCAAAGATTGAGAATGTTCTTGATTCCCTTTCCTCACAAATTGATCAAATCAATGCACATCCCCAAGTTCAATCTCGAATTGTGAGAAGAGAGAGAACCTCCCCAAGTCCTATCCGTCATCCTCCTAACTTTGAGTCGAGTGAAAATATGTGGATTTTTTTTTTGTGACTTTCAAACTTGAACATTCACAAAATGGAGAATTTGTTGGGGTTTACTTTTTAAGACACTTTAAGGACTATTTGTACATTTCAAGAATAACTACATTGTAAAATTGCCTTTAACTGTACATGTGCATTTTGTGAATAATTAAACTAAACTTTAAGAAGGAACATCCACTTGTTTTAACTTCTTTGGATTAGTTCAATTGGTTCACTAAATGTTGAGCTCGGAAGAAGTTGATTTAGGCAACGGTATTTAAAAACATACAAAAGCACCACAGAGTTGCATTGGTTCATTGTAAAACCATGATAAACACAACTTATGCAATCCCGATGTATATTTTAGTCTAATTTGTAATGTGTTCTTGCTCCTTTTCCCCTAAAAACATCATATACGTACTTTTGTGTTTTCAATTCTAATTTCTAACGTGTTCTTTGTATTCATGTTATAAAGTGTACTCCTTTGCATGTTTAAAGAACTAAAAATGAAAAGTTTAAATTTGCTTCCCTTTCAAACTTTATTAAAAGTACATTTCTAAACTTATAGTAAAGTCGTTCCTAAAGTGAGAGGTAGACTCAAAGGTCTTTACCTTTCCAGTCCGTAGCCTTACCCCTGAATCCACTTCTCGGTTCGTAGGCGGAATCTTCTTTTTCGTTTCCTTTTAGGTTTTCCTGGGCTTTTCTTTTAAAAAGTCGGACAACAACTCCTTGCCTAGCCTTCTTGAATGCTTGATTCTCGCCTTAATCTTTATGAAGTTCGATCGATCTTGACTAGAAGCAAGATGAGGACACCTCTTTATTGATACAAAAGGGACAAAATTAGGGTAGGAACGGTTTAAAGGTAAAATGGGCCTTTTTTTTTGTGAGGTTTTGTAGTATTTTGGGATGTGTTTTGGTTAGGGTTTTTAGTATTTTTGGAGAGTTTATGGAGGTATGTGTTTAGGTTTTATAAGAAAAGGTTAAGATGAATAAGGAATGAGGTTAAGATAGAGTGTGAGAGGAGGGAGAAAATGTGAGGATTAAGGGAGAAAAGACGATAATTCAATGATTGGGGGCCCTTTCCTTTGAGCTGGATGGATTAGGGGTAGTATCTTGCATGCCTTTGGTCAACAAGTTCACTTTGGGATCATCGAAGGCCGATTAAACAACAGGAAATGCACCATGTTTTCTTCCTTAGACGGTTAATTCAACTGAGCTGAATGTAGATGGGAACACACTAAAGGCTGATCGCACTACAGGTGAGAATGAATGCATCGCATGGTCGGTGTTGTATGTGATTGCATCAAAGACCGATCGGACTACAACCATGCATACATGTATCTTAAGCTTGTGAAGCTTCGTCGATAGTGCTTGTGATGGAGCTCGAACTTATGAACTCTTGGGGGCTTTGCATATTAATTTACGTAGGCTCATGCATGACATGCATGGCTATGGTTTTTAACACTTTTCTACATAAAAGTTGTGTATGCTTAAGGTTTTGCATGTGATGTTGCATGCAATTGTTTTACGTAAACTTACGCATGTATTATGCATGTATGAGTCTTAGGATTTGGTTCCTTTATTTACCTTATTTTCTAATAAAAGAACATGAAAAAGAATGATAAAAATTACATAAAAAAATGCTAAAACTATGGTAAAAGACCCGATGTATAATGATAGCCCCCACTGTGATTGAGTCCGAGTAGGAAAAAAAATGAAAGTAGTTATGATAACTGGACACCGGTTTGAGGATATATGACTTTGGAATCCAAATCCAGGCGACGCTTAGAAGCTGGAGGTCTTGCACTTGATTGTTGATGATGATCTCGAGCAATTTAATGCCCTACTTGACTGAAGATGGATTTGTGCTTGAAAGGTGATCTACGACAATTTGATGCCCTACTTGACTGAAGATGGATTTGTGCTTGAAAGTTGATCTTAGGCAATTTGATGCCCTGCTTGTCTAAAGATGAATTTGTGCTTGAAAGTTGATCTCGAGCAATTTGATGCTCTACTTGACTGAAGATGATTATTGCTTGAAAGCTGATTTCGAGCAATTTGGATTGTGACAATCCAATGCCGAGAGACTTCACCGAACGTGTTGTTGATGACTCTGATGCCATTTACGGCTTTTGGTTTTGATGATGGAAATTCAATGTTGAGAGACTTCACTGAGTGCGATGTCGATGACTCTGATGCCGTTTAGGGCTTTTGGTTTTTGATGATGACAATTCAATGCCGAGAGACTTCACCGAGCGCGATGTGGATGACTCTGATGTTGTTTACCACTTTTGGTTTTATCTCCTGCAAATCATGAGCATTTTTTTAAGTTTTGAAATAATTATTTTTTGGTTTCGATAATTTACTTTAGGTGTCAATCTCATATTGGGTTTTGAAGTTTGCATGGTTTGATCCTCAACTTTGGAAAGTATCATCATGCTTATTGGAACCATGAGTGCACAAGAGAACAAAATCCCTCAATGGCCAAACCATCAATCTAGGAACCATACATATTGGTGTTAGTGACATGCATGAGGAAGATGACAAACAACTTTATAGGTCGATCGACCTTCAAGAAAAATAGAATCTTTTTTTGTCCTTTCGATGCAGCTTTTACAAGGCATGCCGGAGACCATTTGACTGCAATAATTATGATCCTTTTTTGTGACTGGTCGACCTTTAATTGTCTCCACTGACAACGTGCTACCTGGCCATGTGGGCCTTGCTCTTTTGGCTAATAAATACGAACCATAGTTGTTGCTTCTTTGTTTATATTTGAATACCTTGCTCCTTCTAGCTACCCCCATTTTCTCTCTACGATTCTTCCTTTGGTTTGTGCATTTATTTATTCATTTAAGAAAAATGACTTATTGGTGGAGAGGTCGCCGCCGAGCTACCCAACCAGCTGTGCAAGAGCTTCCGTATGCAAGGACAGTGCAACGGGAGTACCTAAGTAGGGAGTTTACACTCGCTCAATTAGTCTTTCTTTAAGAGTAACATGCTTGGTTTTTTCGTTGGCACGTGTCGGTATGCATATTCCTTACAAGCTTGAATTATAACATATTATCCTTGTTTAAATTGATTTCAATGCTTTTCCTTATTTTAGCACTTTAAGTTGAATTTAAAGTAAATGATACTCTAAATTTTATATTAAGTGCGTAGACTTCCTTGCTTATTATTGCATAAGTTTACAATTCCAATGGGGAAAGCCTTAAACTTTTCTGAATCTTTACTACTTGATCATCAGACGACTCCATAGGTTTTCCCTCAAAACTTGTGAGAGTTTTTAAGGAGTGGTTGACCTTGCTAGAGTCCTACGCATAGATGCCTTTTACATGTCTACTATGTTGGAAGCAAGGTTTGGACCAGTTTGGAAATATGGAGAACCCGCCGAAGGAGGGTATTCGGTCGCGTTCTGGAGGAACGTTTCTGGGATACCACCAATTCGTCCCATCTCCTAATTGGTGAGATGACGATTACGCCACTGAACTTCGTGATGATCAAGGGGCTTAGTTGGGCCAACTATTAGAGTTTTTGAGGGAGGGTTTACTTCTGCATTGGCGGGTCCTAATGGGGTTCTTAGGTATACACATTTGGTTGCGATCCCGAAGAGTCTAGATTTTGTAAATTTTCCACTACCTCAGCAGCGCTTCCTCTTTTTGGCACACTTTATCAATGCCACCATTTTTTCCAACCGTGGGGACATAATTACCTTTGTCTGGATATATTATCTTCTGAATTTTGATGAGGTAATCAACTTGAACTGGTGCGCTGCTAGTTATGCCTATTTGGTGAGAAGGATTCAACTTGCATGTCGTCCTACTGGTAGTGAGATAGTAGGTCGGCTGAGGACCATTGGGTCGAAGCCGCTCAACTTGGGGAGTAGCCTTTGGCGAGTCTTGGAGGTATGCCCCTTGATACCTTACAGTAATTTTTGCAATTCGCAACAATTTCTTTTGTCTCATTAAGGTCTTTCCTGTTGGGCAGGTTTAGATTTTCGAGTACCTAACTTCAGTGATAAGTTATACATATTATCGTGACTAGCGCATTCCCGCTGCTCCGAAATGGACGAATTCCAAATTGTACCATCAACTAAAATTCTACTTCAAGGATTTGAATGGCCTATGGAAGATTATCGGCTTGTTGAGGAGGGTGAGGTTTTATTCATTCTTTCTTTTTCTTGTGTACACGTGGTTAGCATTAACCGGTTTTATCGTTCTTCTTAGGGAGCGACGGGCCTTGGTTAAAAAGTATAGGTCTAAGCTATAGTCGAGATGAGACAATGGGTTTTGGAGGCTTTTCGGGATGCAAACATGAACAAGGACATAGGTTTTGCAACAGGAGAGCAACAAAGGCGGATAATCAAGTGGCAATTTCGTTAGAAAATACCCACCGGGCCTCCTCTCTCGAGGATAGTCCGGATTAACTACCTCAAAGCCCACCACGGACACGGAGGGTTAATGAAACGGAATTCCCTAGTTAACCTCCTTCCACTTTCGTGGGTGAGCATTAACTATCCCATCTCCCAACTTCTATGTCAAGTTTTGGATGTATTCGGGAGCTTTCGGACCCAAATACATCCCACTTGAAGGAAGGATTGGAGTGGGAAATTGATTCCCTACTTAATTACTCACTAAAATTGCTAACCCATACCTAATTACCCATTCACACTCTTAATTACCCCCTAACCCATGTGGTTTCTAGCCATTACACATCACAACAACTAAACTAAAATCAACAAAACCAACCCTAAGCATGAATTCTAACATCCATCAATCCAAAATCCAAGCAAAAAAAATTAAAAATAAAAACAGTCAAGAAGCAATTAAACAAACAAGCAAGTAATTAACAAAGTAAAGAAGAGTTTATGGAAAGAGAATACTTATCAAATGCTGGAAATGAACAAGGAAAAGCAATGGAAATGATGATCCAACAATCTCTCAATCGATTGAATCTTCAAATCTTGAGTATAAACCAAAATTTACCAAACCCTAGATTAATCCAAGCTAAATCACACTAATCAAACCCTAATCTCTCTAATACCGAACGAAAACCTAATTCTCTACTTCATCTACTGCTTGATAATAAAGAAATCGTCACTTGAAGTATATATACAAGGCAAATTTGATACATAAAACAGTGTCGTTTTGGCCGAGAAAACACGCTGAAATCCAGCAGCTCGCGGGCGCGACCTAACTTGTGGCGGGGGCGACCGGGAGAAAAGTTCCAAGTGATTACAGACTCCGCGCTAGGTCGCGGGTGCGACCTCCCGTGTCGCGGGTGCGACTACTTGCTGGCCAGATGGAGTGATCAAGGTTGGCAATGGGGTAGCGAGTGACACATTGCAGGTTGCGGGCGTGAATGTCCGTGTAAACTTCCTGTCGCGAGCGCGACATCTAAGGTAGCACCCGCGACCACTTCCTGCCCTTCTTTCCGTTGCGTTCATTCCATGGCTGTAACGCCTGCTACAAGGATTGTAGCGGGTGTTACACCCCTGCTTTGCTTCAAAAGTGAGGGAAAGAGTTCTCGGGTCTACTCCGCTTTACTCCTCGGCTCGGCTTGGCTCGGGAAATCACTCGCGATTCCCTAAAAAGCCTCAATTTAGCCCGTATTCCTTGTTTTTGCTCCAAAAGTGCAAAAACCTGCATAACATCAAAAAAGCTAATAAAAACGATGAAAAAGACACGAAATCGAGCAAAAATAGCAAGCCGAAAGGCGTTATTTAGGCCTAAAACTGGGCCTAAACACCCCCCCACACTTGAACTTTTTCTCGTCCCGAGCAAAACAAAACAAAAATTAACTAGAACTAAACACCAACTCCTCTATCGTGGGAGGAAACGAGTGCATTTAGCATATGCACCAAGGCCCTTGAAACCCCATGGCAGCCCAGGTAGACGAGGTGGGTCTCGTGAGGGTTTGTAGTATCTCTACCCACAAAAGGCAAGAAAAAAGAAGAGAGGAAAGGTGAAAAACAAAGCAAAGGTTGAAAAAGAAAAAAAAACGAAAGAGCTGCTTGTCAAAAGAAACACATAATCAACTGTAAAGAAAACTATGCTTATCAACCAAAAGGAACGGAAATGAGCACATCAAGAACACCTAATCCAAAGCATTGCTAATCTTAAGGGTTTTCAACTTCCAAACGCTTTTTACAAAACAAGACACTATATGCACAAGTGCATGTGTATTCTAATTGATTCCGGTTGACCCGTAGCAAAATCACATCCCAAGCTCGTATCGAAGCAAGAAGGTTAATTAAGTGATGTCCTCCCTTGCTTGTGTCGCCCTTGGCTTGGTGAGGGCTGCAGGAGACGCAAGGAAAAACTCACTCTTTATTCTCTTTCTAAGCTTTTCTTTTCTTTTTTTCTTTTTTCTTCACGACTATATTTTTCTAGTTGGCATGTTTCGAGATTGAACACGGTCTGTCAAGGGTTTACTCTCCCAGCGTGGTTTCGCTCCGTATGTAAGAAGGTACTTAAGGGACGAGGGCGTCGCAACCACCTACGTCAAACCACATTGGTGAACCAAGTTTACACTCCATTTTAAAATTTTTAAGTCGGGTTTTTCGGGAATTGGAATGGCCTTTCGAAAAGGGGTGACCCTCCCAACTCGGGTTACTCCATACGTAACGAAGTACTTAAGAGGTGAGAGTGCCGCCCACTCACACCAACCCTTATTGGCTTCGCCGATAATTAAATTAATTACTTTTATTAACTCACTTTTTCAACGAGCTCGGGGGTGAATCACTAAAGCCTCATAGTTTCAAAAAGAAAGTGGAAGAAACAAGAATCTCATTTTGCAATCAACGAAGGAAATCTAAAACAAATGAGTCATAGCCGGACTAGGGACGACAATGCTCATAACGGTTTCTTTCAATAAGATTAACAAAGTTTTCAAATCATTGACTACGCAAATCTAATGAACAAAGCAAAAACTAAAAGAAAACAAAAACTTTAGGAGTTTTTCACCGCCTTTTTTCTCATTTTTCTGACAATTTTTTTTCAAATTTTAACAAAAAATTAGGACAAATAAAAATCAAAAGCTAGGTGATCTACCCATAAACATAATTATCTCCCCCCCTACACTTAAAACGCCACAATGTCTTCATTGTGGGAAGAGTGTCACATGAAAGGTAGAAAACCGACAAAAAACAAACAAACAAACACCTAGCAGGCAAAAAGTGATGGCGACCTGAGCCCACACGACTCCAACAGTAAAATGATCCCAACACGAACACTCAAAGGGGCTCGCCACCCAAAAAGAAAATCAAGCATGCAAACTGGAATAAAAGTATATACATATCATAGAGAGCGGACAGAGGTTACCTCGGGGTCTTCAATTAGAACATAGTCAATCCGCGATCCAAAGAACATCACACTTTGGGTTAGAGATAATCAAGAAAACCATCCTAAGTATGAGTATTCACATGCAAGATTAAAAGAAAAACAAAAATATATAAAAGACATTAATGACTTAAGAATTAAAGAAAAACTAATGACTACGACTCAAATAACTAAGAACATGCCAGAGGAAAATGAAGCGATAAATGCGATACAACCAAAACATGGGGACAACGAACCTAATAGAACCATACCAAGCGACATACTTCCCTAAATATCCCTATAAAGCACCCCCCCACACTTATCTAACATTATCAATGTGTATGAAAACAGTTAAGAGAGTAAAGTGGGGGCGGGGACACTTACAATCACTGCTCGGATCCTCCTGGAGGAGGATATGGATAATAAGGAAAGTAGATTGGGTAGTGGGGGTTTATATAATTGTCCGGTGCCGGGATGTGGCCGGCTACAGAGTATGGTGGTAACCCCAATCGCACCAGTATTGGTTTTGTTGCTGGAAGTACTCCTCGTGCCGTTGAATAAGTGCGTGCACATCGTTGAGCGTAGATTGCTGGGCACATAACAAATCTTGCTGGGTCTCCAGCAAATTGTTTTGACCTTGGAGTAAGGTTCGTTGTTCTTGAAGATCTACTCTCATCTGCTCGAATTGAGAGCTGAGTTGTCCAAATAAAGATTCCCACGGTTGAGTTCCGCTCCCTTCACCAACTTCCATATTACCCTCAGCTTTTCCTTCTCTTCCTTCTCCTACTCCCTTTCCCTCTCCGCCTTCATCTCCATCACCTTCCTCTTCCTCCTCCTCCTCACCATCGGACACATCCGGGCTTCCTACCTTGCGGCAGGCACCATAAACTTGGCCACAAGACCAGTTATGCTCATTGGTGATATCTAACCACCGCTCAGCATGGTCCGGATCCAAAATAATTTACGTTTTGTTGTCATCGTGTCCATGGGGGTAAATTGTGCGAGTTGGGTTCTTCGCGAGGATGCCCATTTTCTGCAATCGTACCCCATCGATGAGATATGGAAAATAACGTGGATTCCACTTCTTCAATTACCCCCCAAAACCTTCTTAGATGAGGAAATGACAGATGATGTGCCCCATCCCGATGGTAGTGGGTCGGACTTTCGTGCTGATCTCTTGGAGACAATGCAGAATGCATGAGCCAGTATTAATCTGAACACCCCTCACGACATTGTAAATCACGAAAAGATCGTCTTTTCAAACTTTAGGGCGTCCGTCATTTTGCCTAAACACCGAACTCGTCACAATCCTATGAATGATTCAGACGACTAAATTGCAGAAATCACGCCCCTTAGACTTGCGGGGGCAGTGAAAACATTTATCTCCACCTCTCGAACCGAGGTTCATCCTCCTCCAACATGTCAAGGACTTCATTGCCTCTTGTTCGTCGAAGTTCTCACATCGCTCATTGTACCTCCCATCCTCGGGCAAACCCAGTGTTTGGCATAAATGCTTCACGGTGCACCGTTTGTCTTTGTTGGCGACCCGATATTCAAAATATGTGTTCTCTTTGCCATCAGTGTAAACCATCAAAGAGCTCAAGAACTCAAGGATAGGTTGGTCCACGATCGATTCATCGTGACGAATACCTCCCACCCAAGAGTGCGAATGAGGTGGCTTAAACATGGTTTGCAATAAACGACTTCCACCGTCGCCGCATCGTACACGTCGGGTGCACAGATCTTTCATGCTTGGAACATCTCATAGGTTGTTTATGCATATCACTTCGGAAAGTCACCCTTGCTTTGGGATCACACTGAATAAATGTTGTCGATTAAGCTCGGTAACGCTCTTTTCCAGATGAGGAGGGTTCTGGTGGTGGTGAAGGAGTTTCTGCAACACGAGAACATTTGCTCCTTCCCATCTTTGAGCCAAATGGACGTAGAAACAAGAAACTTGCAAATGGTAATGCGTAAATCTCAAAGGTAAACCAAAAATTCGACACAAGTAACAAACAAGTAAGTTTGAAAAGCTTATGCTTAAATTCACTTGAAGTTACCTCAAATTGGAGCACTTGAACATGAATTCCAACCAGAAGGATTGATTCTTGCATGTCACATTGAATAGCAGCGGGATTGTGTGTGTGTGTCTTTTGATAAATACAATATGGCAATACAATACACAAATACAATGCAAGAACATAACACACCAATGCAGCACAAATGAGTAGGAAACGAATTTCACACAATAACACAAGAGATTACCTCACTATGGCTGTGAAGTGCAAGTGCTTGCTGAATGTGCACACTTGAACCGATTCTGGACGGATTTAGGGTTCCCAATAGTAAAATGGAGGGAGGAGTGATGTCGAATTGAGGGTTGAGAGGGATGAATGGGTGTGAGAAGATGTGGGTCGCGGTCGCTAGGGCTTAGAATGAGAGGGAGAGTCCAGTTTGTGAGAAAAGAAATGAGAAAAATTGAATAGAAAGTTTGACTTTTTAGGGCAGAACTGCATTGCACAGTGTTAGGTCGCGGACGCGACAGGCTCTATGGCGGGCGTGACCACCTAGAATGCTGGAATTGCTGGGAAGACCCATCGCGGTTGCTACTTGCTCCGTCGTGCCTGCTACTTCGCTCCGGAGAAACTTATGGCGGGCGCAATGTCCTGCTGGAGAGGTTGCCTGTTGCAGGTTGTTCCCTTGTAGCGGGTGCTACCCTTTATGTAGCGTCTGCTACCAGCTCCTGGCCCTCTTTTAAGGACCTTCAACACTAAAAAATAATCTAACTCTTAAACTCGCTCTTTGAATTCTTTTCATTCTCTCTTACACTAACATTCATCAATCCCACAACACTCATCCTAACATACATATTTTCCTTCTCAAAAGCTCACTCTCTCACACTTGCTTTCTTTCACTCCCAATCTTCAATTCTTTTATTTTTTCTTTTTCAACTCCTCTTTTTCTGTTTTTCACATTAAGTTTCCTCTTTTTTTTTTTGATCCAAACTTTTTCTTTTCACACTAGAACTAATCCCTTGAAAATACAAAAGAAAGAGATAAAGAAAACCAAAAAGACAAGAAAAAAGAGCAAACCTAAAAAGAGAACTAACAAGAAAATTGGAAAGAAGAAAAAGGAACAAATTAGAAAAAGTAAAAAGAGAATGAAAAACATAAAACTAGAAAAAAGAAACAACGAAAAATATGGGGTGCCTCCCATAGAGCGCTTGTTTTAGGTCCCTAGCTCGACCCAATTACTTACTTTATTCTTGGAAGTCTTGGAACACAAACCAAGAACATCATCAATCTTTTCGACCAATTTTTCTTCCTCTTTTCCCCATGATTCTCAAAGAGATTTGTTGATGAATTGGGGCACTCTTCCGTTGGTCCAGTCATCCATCTAGGAAATCTGGATAGCATTATTCTTGGTTTCCTCCACCAACGTTTTCTTCTTCTTTTCCAACTCCTCCTAATTTTGGGCAACAACGAAGCTCGCTTCTTCAAAAATTTAATAGGTCGTAGGAAAATAGATGTAGAAAGTAACTCCAACATGAGGTTGGGTGATTTATCAAGTCTAGGACCTTCGAGACTCATCTCATTGACTTTGTTGCACTCAAAATAAGTTTCACTCAAAGAAATCTCCTTCCTCCATGGAACAATCTTGAGAGGTTGATCATGGATGATGCTCTCAACTTCTATTGGATTAGAATACGAGGCCCATAGGTTCTTGATTCCTCCCCAATCATCGGGTTCAACTTCAAGAAAGTAAGATTCCCTTTGGTGCTCATCCAAGATGCCAGCCATTGTGTTGACTTTAAAAGGTGCTTCTTTGTGAGATGTCATCCTTGAAGGATTTATGTCAAAAACAATATGATCTCTACCCACATGAAGAGACAACCAACCTCTTTTCACATCTATCATAGCTCCTGCAGTGGCCAAGAAGGGTCGACCGAGAATAATAGGATTGTTCCAATCTTCATCCATCCACAGAATAATGAAGTCACAAGGGATGAGGAAACTTCCCACTTGAATTGGAACATCTTCTAGAATCCCCAATGGCCTCCTAATACTTCTGTCGGAGAGTTGCAAATTGATCGTTGTGGGGGTCAAATCATCAAGATTGAGCCTCTTGCATATGGAATGTGGCATGATACTCACACGCGCCCCCTAAGTCACAAAGTGCCTTGTCGATATTCATTTCTCCAATCAAGCACGATATGGAGAAACTGCCAGGATCAAATAGTTTCTCGGGAGTTGTGCTCCCCATAATAGCATTGCAACTAACCGTAAGATGAATGGTCGACGACTCCTTAATTCTTCTTTTATTTGTCAAAAGGTCCTTAAGATGTTTCTTAAATGAAGGAACTTCCGACATGACATCTAGGAAAGGTATATTAATTTGAAGCTTCTTCAACATCACAATAAACCTAGAGAATTTCTCATCACTCTTGTGTTGAACCAATCTTTCGGGAAATGGAATTGGTGGTTGATATGGTTTCAACTGCCCCGTAGGTCGATCATGGTCATTCTCCTTTACAATCTCCTTGGGTTTCATAAAATCTTCTTTCTCCTCACCCCTAGGCATCTCAATCACAACATCATCCTCCTTCTCCATATTACTAGATTGCTCAACTTCCATATCCTCACCCTCAGTTATATTCTCAACATTTCCCTCATTCTCTCCAAAAGGTTTCTCCTCCACGAACTTGGGTCCCTCAACTTCTCTTCCACTCCACAAAGTAATAGCATTCACCTCCACATCTTGAACGGGTTGAGGTTGGATGGGTATAGATTGAAGTTGGTTGGCTTGAGCCAATTAAAGCTCAAGGCTCCGGATATAAGCTTGATCCTTTTCTCGAGTGTAACTCAATCGAGGATTCTTGGGGTGGTTGAGAAATTTGAGGTTATGGAATGTCTTGTTGGGTTTGATGGAAAAACTCTTCTTGGATAAATGAGTGGTGGTCATGAGGTTGAGAAATAGGGTTGAATATAGAATTGATAAACGTGGTATAACTATGAGCATGATCTCCATAAGAATGGGAGAAAGGCTGGTTGGAAGATGATGGGTAGATAACATTCACATGCTCTACTCGATGATACTCCGCACATTGATGCTCGGGATATGGACCAAAACACAACTTACAAGTATGTATATTAGGAACGGGAGTAGATGTGAAGGTTTGCTTCTCTTGGACTGATCTCAATTGGTAAGAAGCCTCCTCACACGACCTTTCTTTTGGCATTTCATAGACGGTGGCCATAAGAAATTTAATAATGGGGTTATCCTCTAAAGAATAGCCTCCATCTCCTGAAGTTCGACCACCTCCCTAATGAGGAGCGTGTTCTGAAAGCTCATGTAAGAAAATATTGGCATCCTCCACGGTTTTCTTCAAAAACATCCCTCCGGATGTATTGTCAATAGATTCTCTAAGAGGACCACAAAGCCCATGATAAAAATGTTGAAGTAGCATCCAATCGGGTAATTTGTGATGAGGGCACTATCGTTGGAGACCCTTGAATCTCCCCCAAGCTTCAAAAAGACTCTCTCCTGACTCTTGCTTGAAACTCAAAATTTCTGCCTGAAGTCGGCGTGTCTCCTCCGTCGGAAAGAAACGATGAAGGAAATCTCCTTTAAGTGCCTCCCATGAAGAATAAAAACCAGGCGGACAAGTTTGAAGCCATGTCTTTGCTTTCCCCGTCAGAGTGAGAGGGAAGGATTTCAACTTCATAAACTCTGATGTTATCTTTGGAATTTGCATAAAACTGATCCAGTCTTCGAATTTGTCGATATGAGCAATGGGACTTTTAACATCGTCCCCATGAAACGGGTTTCTTTCGAAGACTTCAAGTAAGTAAGGCTTAAACTTGAACACAACAACGAGTGGTAATGGTGGTAATGTGATAGGACTGCCCCGCACCTGAAGATGGAACGTAATATGAAGCTAAGGTGCGAGATGAACCAGCTTGAGCCTCAGCCATAAGGACTTGAGACCTCCCATGGTACTAGATAAGGCACTAAGGCGAACGTGCATGCATCGACAAGAACCAAAGAAGCATCAAATTCATTTGGATTAACACAAGCTGATTTCTAGCATGAAAGCAATCTCAAAACAACTTATAACTAAGAAACTAAAACTACGGGCGCTAGCTCCCCGGCAACGGCGCCATTTTGTGTACATTGGTTGAATCTTCAAATCTTGAGTACAAACCAAAATCTACCAAACCCTAGATTCATCCAAGCTAAATCACACTAATCAAACCCTAATCTCTCTAATACCAAACGAAAACCTAATTCCCTACTTCATCTACTGCTTGATAATTAAGAAATAGTCTCTTGAGTATAAATACAAGGCCTATTTGTTGCATAAAACACTATCGTTTTGGCCGAGAAAACATGCTGAAATCCATTAGGTCGTGGGCGCGACCTAACTTGTGGCGGGGGCGAATTGATCAAAAGTGCCAGGCGATTCCAGACTCTGCGCTCGATCGCGGGTGCGACAACCTGCTGGCCAGATGGAGTGATCATGGTTGGCACTGGGGTAGCGGGCGGCACACTGCAAGTAGCGAGCGCGAATGTCCATATAAACTTCTTGTCGCGGGCGCGACTGCTAAGGTAGCACCCGCGACCACCTCCTGCCTTTATGTCCCTTGCCTTCATTCCATGGCTATAACGCCCGCTACAAGGATTGTAGCAGGTGTTACACCCCTGCTTTGCTTCAAAAGTGAGGGAAAGAGTTCCCGGGTCAACTCCGCTTTACTCCTCGGCTCGGCTTGGCTCGGAAAATCACTCGGGATTACCTAAAAAGCCTTAATTTAGCCCATATTCCTTGTTTTTGCTCCGAAAGTGTGAAAACCTACAAAACATCTAAAAAAGCTAATAAAAATGATGAAAAAGACTTGGAATTGAGCAAAAATAGCAAGTCGAAAGGCGTTATTTAGGCCTAAAACTGGGCCTTAACATCTTGTTATCTTGCTTCCAACTGGCGGGCTTGCACTTTGACCTTGACGAGGCGAGGAGAGTGACTCTGCCATGTCTACTACTCGAGGGTCCTTCAGATCCGATATTTTATCTAGGGGAGCACTTTTACTTTTAGCATACCGGGAAATGGTCAGCACGGGTTCCCGTGGATTTTGCCGAGCTTATCTTTGAAAGGCAAGATTTGACTAAATAGGAGATTGATCATTTCATGATCAGTGAACCAGCTGCGGGGTTAATTGTTCCTACTGATAATTTGGAAGAGGTTGCAGCCTGCCACAGGGAACACCTAGGTTTTGTCCAGGTACACCTTCCACTTTTCTTCGTTATCCTTTTTGATCTTGAGCTTTCACTAACTACTTGTTCGCCTGTAGTTGGGAGGATATCATGATCCTCTTCTTGACCACCATGCAGAGGATGTTAAAGACGAATAGGATGAGGAATTATTATGGGAATTTATTCGCCTCGTGCCTAATGATCATGAGCTGTTGCAATTATTTGATGCAAACCCGGTATGTCCTACATTTTTAGCATTAGACACCTGGCACACTTTCTCGTTTTGTTGTTTCTTTCTTATGTAGCAAGCTTATGCCCGCATTCACGTCTTGCTGAAGGAAGGCATCATCGCTTTGGAGTTCATTGCATATAACTTTGGAATTGGGCAATATCGGGGTCCCATGGCAGTATCGGAGGATGATGTTGATGATCCTAATCCCGTATGCTGGAGAAATGAGTAGAAAGCCTCACCGCTCAGGCTGTGGCAAGGGATCAAATGGATCAACATTTGATGGAGAGTGGTCGATTTTCCCATCCTAGCTCCTCTCAAACTTCCGATGGAAGAAGGGGAGCTCCAGATGTGCAAGAAGACATTGTAGAGGATTGCTCAGAATCGAGTGGATTTCGATGTTCTAGGGATAGGGTACCCAGTCCGTGGGCGCCTCAGTATCATCCTTAATCCATCGTTCCTTATAGGTAGCCCCCTGGTAATTATAGTCGGGCTATCCAGGCATAAGTGTCGGTTCGTATGGTACGACTTCTAGTCAATATCTGCACAGGCCCTCTAGTACACAAGCTGAGTCCCATCCTGGTTCGTTTGCCGATGCGGATTTCCAGAGCATCTTTGGAGGTTCAGGAGTTGGTGGAAGCTCGAGCGGGAACTATTAGGCATCACCGGCAAGGTTACCCATTTGTTGTGTGTGTGTGTTTGTTTTTTTTTTTAAATGCAATCATATATGCAAAATAATTTATGAACCAGTGAATGATTTATGCAACAATTTTCACTTTATTATGCAGGACGAATACACGTTAATACACAAACAACACTTTCTTTTTTATTCAAAAACAAAATGTAAACTACATGACAACCCCCAATTTAAACTTTTGCAGATCAATCTCAGGCCATAATACATAAAAAGGTTAAACTTAAAATTTCCAACTAAGGCAAGGTTTAAGTCTTCGCATCGAGCTGACTTGATCACTTCATACACATAATATCCTTGCATGTTCACCATCCACATAAAACTTGTCGCATAAAAAAGCTTGCATGCTAGTGTTCAAGGCTGATCAGACTACACTTTCACCGTGCATATGCATTACACGTTGAACAGGTGTATGCGTCAAAAGTTTAGAGCACTGACCCTCAAGGCCGATCGAACTTCACGCGTGTATCACCCTTTCCTTGGATAAACTAGATGCGTGTTAATATCCTCAATGCTAGTTCGCCAAGGCCGATTCGACTTCACACGTGGAGGATGAATTTTGCTCGAATTCTTGTATCATCGTGACTTCTCATAGGCCTCAATACACCATGTTAAGCAAAGCCCTTGTGATATTTCTGCCTCACTTTTCCTTTTTGCAAAATAGCCATAGCTTTCGAAAAGAAAATAAACTCCTGGATGAATGCCCTTACCAAAATCGAAAAGCACATCCTCACTTGCGAAAACCCCACCGCGATCCTTAGCCACAACAAGTCAAAATCAGTGGGAATTTCCTTAAGGTGGTTCTCGAATTTTAGGATCGCGAATTTCATTTCTTTCGGCTCTAATGGAATGGTTTGTGTCCTTTGCCGGAGGAATGGGTATGTATGCTTGGCTTTGATCTCTAAGTCCCTCCTACTACTCCATCTCTTAATCATAATCATCTAGAGAAATTCGAGGAGTTAACCAATTTTAACCATCAAGCCTTGGGGCACATCTTGGTAGGTGATATTGTCAATTTGCAAGCATTGGTGGAGTTCTTCCAGTCTCCTGAGGCACTCCGACTTTGACCGGTGACAAGAGTTCGATTGGTTTTCTGCAACTTTGCTGAATTTATGCTTTACTATGGAGTTCGGGAGTCGCTCCTCTTTTGCTCATTAATATCATAGATGAAATGGCTTGGGTTACAATCTCGCGCCGATGATGATAGTGGAGACCATCTCTGGCTTGGATTCTTGGAGTACAAACCAAATTTTCCGAAGAAGCCCTCTTGCTCTTCAAGTAAGTATTTTTCGTGTTTCTCTTTTTTTTTCACCTTTTTTCGTCTCTGTTTTGTTTTATTTTTTTTTTTCTAATTTTGGCATGGAATCACAAATCGATCCATATTGAATAATACACTAATAATGATCTGATTGTGATTTTTCTCTTTTTTTTTTGTGCATCCGGATACTAACTTTCCCCTTCTTCTTCTTGTAGATTTGGCTTATGGAGCATCTATATATGGTTTACTCCCCAATAATCGCCTCAGAGTTGGAAAAATTTTGTTAGCGAAAGAGGAAATATGATGCGTATAGAACATTAGATGAGTTGGTCTCCTTCTTGAAGAATTGCAAAGAAATTCAGTGGTGGGTTCAATGGTGGAAGATACCATGCTTCACCAACCATTCACACAAGGCCGCCCATGTCACCTTATTGGGCTTGTGGGAGCTCACCTACTCTGTGTGAGATTCTTGATCTTACTCATTTGTGAGCCTCAGTTATCGAGGCTTGGCTACGATACAGGAATAAGAGATCCCGAATAGTGTCACCCGACCCTCATCGCATATTTATTTCCTCTGCCGAAGGATACTGAAGTTGGCTCACTACATCCACTAGAACTCGCCGGTAGATTAACAGGAAGAAATCACAAACTTCCTAGAAAAAAAAGAGGTGTCTGCCCATCCTAGATTGAAGAACATCAATGAACTTGTTCTTTTAGGCATCACTATTCAAGAATCGGGGTCAAATTCCAACTGTCAAACATTAATTATCCCTAAGGGAAAGGGAAGAACCTATCATCGCTATGGAGAAACCTAAGAAGACCCAGTACCGCAAACTCGAGAGGACTAGTGAATCCAAGGATCCTGAGTCAGATAAGGATGAACTTAATTGACATAACTGGGAAAGGAGATAGAGAGAAAGAGAAGATGACATTGGAGAATAAACCGCTTAGGGGGGTGGTACAATTTTCTTATTTGATGCTTTCCCTTTTAAGTAATAAAGTAAATATGTAATCCAAAAAGATGTACTTTTTTTATTATTAATAAAATTCAACAAGTAATTATTTTTACATCTTTATTTTACAAGAATAGTACAAACTATGGACTTATTCTCTTGAATCTTCTTCTTGGATCTTCAAATATTCCGTACTCTGCTTTTACCTAACTCGCACCAAAGGATTTTCAAGTTAGTCTCTCATTTTTTTTCCTTTTCACGGTTTGTCTCAATGAGATTTTTTGAAACCGACCCGTCTATAGTTTTTCATTCTTTTTTTCTTTTTTTTCTTCTCTTTTTTTTTCTTCTTTTTTTCAAGTGGCTAGGGACATATAAACCCCTAGTAGCTTGAACGTTTAATCTTTTGAGCTGATCTAAGATAATTGGATAAATCAATTCTTCAGCTTCGAGTGTTGCTAAACGAGAAATACATCCTGGAGAAACGAAAATAATAACATAAGGACCCTTTGAGTTTGGAGCAAATTTTCCTTGAGGATCTTGACGTGCAACTCTCATTTCTTGCAACGTCAAGTCAACTTCTTTTAATTCCCGATCTTTGACTTTCTTATTGAATGCTCGGGAAATTCGGCTTTGATATAATTGGATGTTACACAAGGCTCGGAGCCATCGTTCATCTAACAAAGTTAACTCTTCATACTTGGCTCAGGCCCACTCAGCCTCTAGAATTCAACTTTCAGCGACGATTCTTAAAGAAAGGATAACAATCTCAACTAGCAGGACTGCCTCCATCCCGTACACCAAAGAGTAAGGCGTAGCCTTAGAAGTAGCCCTGATTAATGTCTTGTATCCCTATAGGGAAAAGGGGAATTTTCTGGCCAATCCCTATAAGTGACAACCATTTTCTTTATGATGTTCAACAGGGTTTCGGCCTCAACAATACCACTGGTCTGAGGTCGATAAAGAGAAGCATAATGATGCCGAATTTTGTACTTCGCCAGCGAATTCACGAGTTCACCCATGACGTGACTTCCATTATTGCTGATAACCTCATGAGGTACTCCATATCTGTGAATGATGTTATTCATCATGAACTTCGCCACATGTTTCGAGGTAGTCTTTGCATAAGAAGCAACCTCAACCTCTTTTGTAAAGTAATCCACAGCGACCAACACATATTCATGCCCTCTAGTGCCTCTGGGTGAAATTTTCCCATTCATGTCAATACCCCACACAGAGAATGACCAAGGCGAGGCCAGGGTAGTTAGGTAAGACGATGATTGATGCTTCAAATCAGCATACTCCGAACACTTCGAGCATTGTTGTATAAACTGAAGGTAATATGTTTCCATTGTAGACCAAAAATATCTATCTCATTGGATCTTCTTCATCAATATTCTCCCATTCATTTGGGGTCCACATTCACTTCCATGAGTCGACTTCATCCACTACAAGAAATATGGTTATTTGTGGCATCAAATTTTGCTACAATATATGAAAATAATGCCACAAAGATGCCACAAATGGCTTGTTACAAAACCCTTTTGTGGCAAATTTGAAATTGCAACAAATTGTAAGGCTTTTATGGAAAATCTAGAATTGCCACAAATGTTAAAATGCTACAATATCTTTCAATTTGTAGCTATTTTACTTTGCCACAAAATTAACTTTGCTACAAATTTATAGTATTTACGGCATACATTATTTGCTACAAATATTATTTTGATTGTCAAAACACATTTGTGGCAATATACATTTGCCACGATATGTATTTCCAATAATTGTAATATAGTTTATAATGTTCTTGCTAATGACAAAACAATTACAAGCTACTCGGGCATACCCGAGGGGTCAACATTAAGCGACCCAACCACAAAACCATCAAAAAACCAATTGAGGACAAAACAAATGCCACTCGAGAAGGTTTTAGTACAACCTCAAATGAACATCACATTTGATGAACAAAACTAAAACCTCCGGAGAGTATTTAATATTCTGGTGTAGCCTTGTGTTCCTTTCTCCCCACAGATGATACATTATGGCTACCAAAACCAATCTCTGTTTCTTGTTACCAAAACCCGCTGATTTCCAATTTTGAGAACTCCAATCAACCCATGAAGGAAGACTAGGGAAGAAAGAAGTCAAAACCAAATCACTTACTTGAGAAGAAAATGAAAACTCAAATAAAATATGAGTATTGGATTCACTATTCTGCTCACAAAGTAAACATCTGTTCGCAAGGCTTGTTCCAAACTTCTGTAAACGATCTTGCGTCAATAATCTGCCATTAATGGCAATCCAAGCAATAAAAGAACACTTTAGTATCCTTGGACTACACCAAATAAAATTATGCCAATAAACTTTTTGATTATGAGCTTTGATAAAGTCATACCCCAATTTGACTTTATAATTCTTGCCATCAGAGATAAGCTCCTTGAATAGAGGAAGAAGAGTATCCCTAGCCTTTAGAAGCCTTCTCCAATACCAACTCGCATTCTGTTTTAGCTCACAATCAAGAACAAAATCCTTTTTGATATAAATGTGATGAATCCAACGAACCCAAACAGTTTCTTTATGATATATTAGCTGCCATAACAGATTTCCTAACGCAGCCACATTCCATGCCTGAGCATCTCTGATATTAAGACCCCCCTCAAGGTTGTATAAGCAACAAACATCCCTAGATATTGGAGGGGCTTTTGAATCAATAACATTCTTTAGGATGATGAAAATCTGAGCCCAATATATATGAATAGACATCAAGATGCTATTAACCAACTGAGTTCTACCCGCATAAGTCAATTTCCGGACAACCCAGCCATTGATTCTGCTTGTCATTTTATCCAGAAGAATTGCACAGTCATGTCTATTCAGTCTGAAAGGTTTGATAGGGACTCCAAGATATTTAAAAGGTAAGCTACCTTCTTTGAAACCCACTTCTCCCAGAATCTAGTTTTTCGTTTCAACAGAAACGTTAGCAAAAACAATATCTGATTTTGCTTTGTCTGGGCCCAAACCAGACGCATTTGAGAAATGCTCAAAAGCATAGTTCAAGATTTTAACACTTACTAAATCACCATAGCAAAACATCAAGAGATCATCCGCAAAGCAAAGATGGGTGAGTTTAAGGGGAGCACAAAATTGATGATACCTAAATATAGAATCTTGAGTTGCATTCAGGATGGATCTGTTCAAATACTCCATAACAAGGACAAAAAGAAGAGGTGATATTGGATCGCCTTGCCTTAGACCTCTTCCACTCTTGAAATAACCAAAAGAAGCTCCATTAAACCCAACTGAAAATGAAGCAGTTGAAATACATGTCATAATCCAATCAACAAAAGTCCAAGGAATATATATATATATATATATATATATATATATATATATATATATATATATATATATATATATATATGTATATATATATATATATATATATATATATATATATATGTATATATATGTATATATACATACATATAGGTATATATATGTATATATATATATATATATATATATATGTATATATATATATATATATATATATATATATATATATATATATATATATATATATATATGTATATATATATATATATATATATATATATATATATATATATATATATATATATATATATATATATATATATATATGTATGTATGTATGTATATATATACCATCAATGATATGGATGGTAACAAGAAAGAAGGATACAATGAAGTAGCAGATGTAATGATCCAGTACTATAGGAACTTGCTTGGGGAACAGACATATAGGCGCACTCAACTAAGCCAAGAAATTGTCAAGAATGGCCCTACTCTCACAATTGGACACCAACTCAAACTCTGTGACAGTTTCACGAAGGAGGACATCAAAGCGGCTCTTTTTTCCATTCCCAATCACAAATCCCCGGGCCCCGTCGGTATGTCCAGTGGTTTTTTCAAAAAAGCTTGGCCTATCATTGGGAATTTGTTTTGTGATGCAGTTCTTGAATTTTTCAAGACCGGAAAGCTTCTGAAAGTGTTTAACATCACCAAATTGGTGTTGATTCCTAAAATTGAGGCTCCAACGGCTGCTACTGATTTCAGACCAATAGCTTACTGCAATGTGATTTACAAAACAATTTCAAAACTGATTGCATCCCGGCTAAAAGAAGTGTTGCCCTACATCATCAATGAAAGCCAATCTGCTTTCGTCCATGGTCGAGAACTACTCCACAATGTGTTAATGTGCCAAGAATTGGCAAGAGGATTTCAAAGAGGCTATACACAATCCCGCTGCATGATCAAGATAGATCTTCGAAAAGCGTATGACACAGTCTACTGGGACTTCATTGAGGAGGCTCTTATTGGCCTCAACTTTCCCCCAATTTTTACTGCCTGGGTTAAGGAATGCATCACATCCACCTCATTTACCATCAACATAAATGGAGGAAACCATGGGTTTTTCAAAGGAGGGAGAGGACTCAGGCAAGGCGATCCCATATCTCCTCTCCTCTTTGTCATAACAATGGAGTATCTCTCTAGGGGGCTTGCTACAGCCTCAAACCAAAAAGGTTTCAAGTTCTACCCGAAATGCAAGAAAATGAGGCTAACTCATCTGGTTTTTGCTGATGACTTGATGGTCTATTATGCTGCTGATATACACACTCTGAAACTCATCACAGACACACTCAATCATTTCGCGAATACTGCTGGTCTAGAAGCAAACCCTGCGAAATCTACAATCTTGATAAATGGGATCTCCAATCAACAGATACAAGAACTTCTGCAGCTCACAGGATATACAGAAGGTAAGTTCCCTCTGAATTATCTTGGAATGCCAATCACCTCAGGGAGGCTTAGCAAACTTAACTATATGAAACTTGTGGAGAAAATGACAGCAAAAATCCATGTTTGGAAGACAACTAACCTCTCCTACGCTGGAAGAGCTATGCTCATTCATACAGTTTTAATGGGGATGTACTCTTTTTGGGCCAGCATCACAATTCTCCCTAAGCAAGTCATCAAAGAAGTTATGACGATTTGTAGAAATTTCCTATGGTCCGGAAACACTAACTACACCCGGATCCCTCACATAGCTTGGGATACCATCTGTCTCCCTAAAGCCAAAGGAGGGCTAGGTTTTAAAAACCTAGATCATTGGAATACTGCTCTAATTGGCAAAAAAGCTTGGGCAATTGCTCAAAATAAACAAACACTCTGGGTTAAATGGGTGCACGAGAGATATTTGAAAGGATCTGAATGGTGGACATATAAACCACATACAGACTCCTGCTGGTACATGAAAAAACTCTGCAAGGTCAAGGATATTCTACAGAGCCTGCTTGATCACGACAAACCTTACAAGGTCTCCAATGCATACCGTGCCCTTACAGGTCATCGAGATAACTGGCCGTGGGCTAGATTTGTCTGGAACAGACTTAACACCCCGAGACACTCCTTTGTGGCATGGCTGGCAATGCATGACAAGCTTCCTGTCCGAACCAGACTGGCAGCACACTCAAATACGCATACAGACAAGACATGTATTAAGTGTGCTAATAGTGAGGAAACCACCTCACATCTTCTTTATGAGTGTCTGTATGCCAAAGAAATCAGAGAGCACATCTTGCTTTGGCTGAATATGCCGTGTTCTAGCCCAAATTTGCAAGCTTGGATCAAAAAACTTATGGGCTGGAAAACCAACAAACAAAGGAAACAGATTAGTTTGGCTGCGGCGGCAAGCATTATCTACAATGTCTGGAGGAGCCGAAACCTGCATATTTTTGAAAACGTCAATGTGGAGACCTTTAAGTGCTTCAATATCATAAAGAGCTCGCTTAGGGATAGGACACTCTTTGTCACACAGCTTCAAAAGCAGTTTGAGAACTGTATAGATATTATAGCTTAAACATCTTATACAGCTTTTGTAATTGATTGATTGCCTTTTGGCCTTATTGGAATATATTTAAAATTTCCAAAAAAAATATATATACATATATGTGTATATATATATATATATGTGTATATATATATATATGTATATATATATATATATATATATATTTGAAATAATGTGAATTATATTTCCAAAAAGAAAAACAGCAAAGCCCAAAGTTTACAACCCTAAGCACATAGCATGTCTATATAAGTATTTTGAAACTTTGTATTCCTAACAAGAAAGAGTGTTCTATCTCTAAGATGATATTTGATGGTGCAAAAAACTTGTGTTGGGTCTCTCTTGGCCTCTTTGAATATGTAACTGTTGCGTGACTGCCAAATGTTGTAAACATAGGAAGTAAAAATGGCGTAGACAATCTGCTTTTGAGCGTTGTTGGTTTTCAAGTTCAGAAACTTCCTCGACCAATCACCCTAGTTTGTAGCTGTAGGAAAAGTAACCCATGTGGATAGGTGTTCCCTGACATTTTTTGCAAAATCACAGCTATATAATAAATGCTCAATAGTTTCATCATGCTGCTGGCACATTGGACATGAGAGGTTGATATCATGAATATGTACCCTAGTTTTGTCCTAAAGTCTCCCGTGAAGAGGCATCCAAGCGCAGAAAGAGTGCCTGGGTGTATTGTATTTGTTCCAGACTAGCCTGGCCCATGGCCATTTAATGTTTCCTCTTGTTAACCAAACATAGCCATCCTTGGGGGAGTAGTGGGCTTGCGGGACATTGTACTGCTTAATCTTTTCCTTGACAGCACAGAGCTTCTTGAAGTACCAACAAGTGTCCCCCTTTGGTTGGTACTCCCATCAATCTTTCCCTTTGAGGTACCTCTCGTGAATCCATTTAACCCAGAGACTCTCCTTATTATTTGCAACAGCCAAAACCTGTTTAGCAATGAGGGCTGTATTCCAGTGTTTAAGATGCTTGATCCCCAGACCTCCACAAGTTTTGGAGTGGCAAACTGTGTCCCAGCTGATTGGGGGGGGGGGGGACTTAGCGTAATCAACATTAGCACCCTAAAGAAAATTACGACAGATGTTGGTAATGTGATCAATTACCTGCTGAGGGATGATCATGATTGTGGCCTAGTAGGTGAAAGCACCCATTATGACAGAGTTGATGAGCACGGCTCTTCCAGCATATGATATATTGCTCGTTCTCCAGCTTTTGATCCTCATTGTAATTTTATCAACCAACTTCTGGTAGTCGTTCTTGTTGAGCCGCCCATCAGTGATTGGCATGCCCAAGTAGTAGAAAGGCAGATCACTATCCTCAAAGTCGGCTATTTGCAAAATCCTTTGCTTCGTATCTCGTGGAATGCCATTAATTAGGACATTCGATTTGTTCGCATTAGAGCTAAGTCCTGAAGTTTTTTGAAAGTGTTCCAGAGTATTCATTATTTTCAGGACAGTGTAGGGATCCAAAACACTGAAGAGCATAAGATCATCTGCAAATATTAGGTGGTTGAGCTTGAAAGCATTACAGCGAGGGTAAAATTTGAATTTGTCATCCTGAGCTGCAACGGACAGGCTCCTGGACCATGTGAGCATTGTAATTTTGGGCCATTGGATCTTCAATCAATGGATGAGAAAAAAAGGGAATTTATGTTTTTTTTTGGCACAAATACACATGACTTCAATAATGAGGAACAAAAAAAAAGGGGGGGGGGGGAAGCAAAATGGATGTATTGGGAAGGGGGAGCCTACAATAAAAGAATTAATTATGGGAGCTTAAGAAATTAAAACAAAAAAAGGAAAACATAGGAATACCAGGGGTCATGCAACATACTGTACTTAGGGAAGAGAAGGAGCAAGGAGAAGAAATATTTCCTGTGGGGATGTCCTCAATGAAAAAATGTGGTGTCCATTGTAAAAATATTTAACATCCCAAAGAAAAAATTTGATGTCCCCGGTGAAAATACTTGACGTCCCCAATGAAAGTACTTGGCATCAATTATTTCTTGTGGGGACATCAAGTATTTTCATTGGAGATATGAATTATTTTTATTGAGTGCACTCAGTGTTTCCATTGGGGACATAAAGTATTTTCATTGTGGACATCAAATATTGAAAGAAATATCAAGTATTTCCATTTGGAGTATCAAACATTTTCATTCGGGACATCAAGTATTTTCAATGGGGACATCTAGCATTTTCAATGGGGACATTAAATATTACAAGGGACATTAAGTGTTTTGAATTGGGGACAACAAATATTTTCATTGGGCACATCACGTTTTAACATTGGTGACATTAAGTTTTACAAAGGACAGTAAGCATTTTGCATTCGGGTGTGGACATTTTTTCTCGCCGTTCGGGCTTCCGACCTCCCACGTTGGATTGGGGTGTGATTTGGTGGTCTGTGTTAGGGTTTAACCTTTAAAAATTCTTTAAGGAATTAATCGTACATTTCATGAATAATATCTTGTAAAATCACTTTCCCTTTACTTAGGCATTTTATGAGTCCTTGAATTAAACCTTTAAGAGTGAACATCCACTTGTTCCAAACTCTTCTAAATTTAACCCAATTTGCTCATTTAAATTTTAGGCTTCGAAAGAGTGATTTATGCAAATATTATTTAGAAATATAAGAAAGAAACCCTAAAGTTGGATCGATACATTGTAAAACCATGTTAACCATAGTTTATGCAATCTCCGATGTATTTTAGTTCGAAATGGGAGTCGCCACCCGAATTTTTAAGGGAAAAGCCAAGACAAAACCAAAAGAAAAGAAAGAAAGACTTCGCCTGCGAAACCCAAGAATGGATTCGGGGGTAAGGCTACGAACTCGAAAAGTAGACTTTAAGAGTTCGCCTCTCACAAAAGGAAAGACTCTACTAAAAGTTTAAAATGTGCTTTTGATAAAGTTTGGAAGGGAAATAAATAAGAACTTTATAGAATTGCGTCATTGAATCATGCAACAAGAATAAGAGATACAAGATAAACGAAGATAAAAGATGATACAAAATTCACAATTATGTACAAGTAAAGAAGAACACTTAGAAGCTTACATTACTACTATGTTGGGGAAAGCCTTGCCTAGCCTCTTGATGCTTGAAGAATCCTCTTTGATGTCTTTTAGAAACCTCTTCTCAAAGTGCCAAGATGATAATAGAAAAGATGATAAAAGATGATAAGAAAGAGGGTGGAAAGAAGGCTCTTTTTGTGGTTATGAATGCGTTTAAGCTAGGGTTTTTAATGGAGTTTGGGATGGTTAGAATAGGATATGTGTTTAGGCTTTTTTTGATGGAAGAATGAGGATTATGGTGGTAAGAAATATGGAGGATAATAAGGATGGTAGTAGAATGATAAGGGAGATGATATGAGAGTATAAGAAGTAGAGAGAGTTTATGAGATTTATGAGATGAGAGATGAGAGATGAGATAAGTAGTAGGAGGAAGAATGGATGAGTGAATGATTGAGTGAATGAGTGAATTTAACTTTGAGGAGTAGGGTATTTATAGGAGAATGAGAGGTAGTAGGATACATCCATGCAATCACATACATCCCACCTCTCGTCCAAGGCAGTCAAGGCACAGATAGCTAGGAAGTAGGGGGGAGTGTATGGAGGTGGACGGCAACACGTGGTCAATTGACCACGTGTGGTCGGTGTGTAGGCCGGTCGGCCACTACGCCAAGGGGGAGGTTCCAATCTCGTCCATGCATGCATGGACGGTGGTGTAGCGAGTCAACCTGCCTAGGGAATAGGAGGTTCACACTGGACGGAGATAGCATGTGCTATTTAGCTTTTGAGAGGTATTTTTGGATGCTTTTGTGAGGATTCGATCTCGTGATCTCCGGTGCTTGATCTTATGACTTGCATGGCTTGGCTTCCCTTATTTTCTAATTTCCTAATTTTCTAGCCAAAAAAAAATATACAAAGAGGAAATAATAAAAATTACATTAAAAGTACATAAAATCTATGCTAAAATCTAGCTTATCGACCGACTTCTTCTTCTTCTTCACTTTTGCTTTGTTATATAGATATGCTATATATTCATGTACCAAAATCCGGTGTCTACAGAGAGCCCCCACTTTGATTGAGTCCGAGGATAGGACGAAAATCAAAAGTAGACTTGATTTGATGGACACTGGTTGAGATATGACTTTGTGGTGTAAAGCCTGTGGATATGACTTTGGAGTGCAAAGCCTAGGGTGATGCTTAGAAGCTGAGTCCTGCATCGCAGTTGTGGGTGGCATGCGCCTTTGTCGGGGGTGATCTCGAGCAACAGTGATGCTCTACTTGAAGTGATCTCGGGCGTTTGGTGACGTCCTACTTGGGACGATCTCGGACGTTTGATGACATCCTACTAGAAAAAGTGGGCTGACACTTGGAAGCTAAGTCCTGTGTCGCGGTTGGCGAACTTGCGCCAATAGGTGATCTCGAGCAAGGATGATGCTCTACTCATCGGAGAGATTTTATCGGACACGATGCCGATGACTCTTAGATGTTGGTGCTGATTTTCTAGTCTTTCCCAGTGTCGTTTCCAGTCTTTCCCAGTGTCGTTTCGAGTCTTTCCCGGTGTCGATGTTGATGTTTGGTGGCATATTCAATGCTGAAGGACTTCATCGATCGCGATGTCGATGGCCTTGGGGTTGAGACTTCACCGAAACTCTGCCGATGGCTCAAGATTGGGGCTGCACCGAAACTCTGTCGATGACCCTGATTGTTGAGACTTCACCGAAACTCTGTCGGTGGCTCTGATGCTGATGGGGACTTACGCCGATTGGCGACCCTGTTTTTTGTCTTTTTGATGACGACGATAGTAGTGGTGACAAACTGGATGCGAGGCCAGATGCCGAGACTAACCAGACGCGAGGCTAGAAGCCGTTGATGATGATGACGATGATGATAGTGGTGACAAACTGGACGCGAGGCCAGATGCCAAGACTAACCAGACGCGAGGCTGGAAGCCGTCGATGATGGTGATGATGATGGCAATTCAATGCCGAGGAACTTCACCGATCGTGATGTCGATGGCCTGGGGGTTGAGACTTCACCGAAACTCTGCCGATGGCTCAGGATTGGGACTGCATTGAAACTCTGCCGATGGCCCTGATTGTTGAGACTTCACCAAAACTCTGCCGGTGGCTCTGATGCCGATCAGGATTCGTGTCTGGCAGATGATGAGTCTATCCTTCATGTCGGACAGTCGATTTATGACTTGACTAGATACTAGCTTGACCTGCTAGAGTTGGATTTAGAGATTGCTCCAATCTTGCTCTTAGTGATAAGAAACTATGTCAACTGGTCTGAATGAGATGGCATACATGCTTTAACCAGCCCCAGTGTTGCGTTCTAGAGCAGCAATGTGGTACTTCTTTCTTCTTGTTTTTTGATATGCAGGTATGCATGCAACTAGTCTACGAGACTCTTACACAAACAATGCATTTTTTAGACACAAGTATTTATGAACTTATGCATTTGTACATGACTACTGACTTTATGCATGACAGACTGACTCTATGTGACTTTAACATGACTTATGGATGCGATGCAAACCTATGGCGCTTTATGATTCTAAACATGCAATTCTATATGTAGGTAACCCCCGACTCTTTATTAAAACAACGACTTTCTAAGACAATGCATTCCTAAGACAATGTTTTTCTAGGACAATGATTCCCAAGACAATGACTTTTTTCATTTTCGGACAATACTTTCCTAAGACAATGACCTCCTAAGGATCAAGGCCACTTATGGGGAATGCAGGAAAATTCAGGATGAGAAACATTTCGGTCCAAGGGACAAGGAGTAATGGCGGGGGTGCTAGGCCTGAAGGAAGTGCTTCTTGGATGCTCACGTAGATGACCTCTATTGCTTGCAGATCTATGCTGACGTACGACAAGCCCCAGTTTGGCGTAGACCCTTGATGATAATGTTCTGCTCCAAGAGGACATATTAGGGGTTTGCAAGCCCCCAGCTTAATGTAAACTCTGGATGACTTTGTCCTGATTTGGAGGGCACCTTAGAGATTTGCAAGCCCCCAGTTTCGTGAAGATTGAGGATATGATACACGGAGACCATGGAATAGAAGGAGACATTGCTTCTTATGCTGCACTGATGGAGGTATGTCCCTAGTTGTGAGTCTCGATATTTCCTTTTGCCTAACTTTCCCAAAGGGTTTTCAAGTTAGCCTCTCTTTCTTTATTTCCTCTTTTTTCTCTTTTTTCTTTCTTTTCTATTCTTTGTTTCTTCTTTGTTTCTTTTTTTTTTCTTTTCTTTTTCTTTTTCTCCTTTTTTTTCTTTCTCTTTCATTTTCCTCAAGAGACTACTAGGACGTCAATGAAAATGAAGATCCAGGACCTTGTAGAATATTGAATAGGTGTCCCTCTTTGAAGTTATCTCCAGGAAATGTCTTGAACGATGTCACAAAGGTAGCGCGAGCCCCCAGTTTAGACTGGCTTGCTTCGAGTCTGTTCACGATTGCGTATGTCGCTAGTTAGCCGATGATCTGATGTGGACGGGTTTTTCTCTTGTTGAGAAGTGAGCCACACTCAGATGTGCTAAGAGTGGGCATTAAGAATAGAGCCTCATACATGCAATAATGACCGAGCTGAAAAGTCCTCAAAGGGTGAGATGAGATGAAGAGGCTAAAAAGGTTAGTTAGAAAGTGTTTGGTGTAAGAGATGATGGGAGAGGTATCATTAATGAATGGGATGTAGAGACACTTAAGAATGAATGTGCCTTAAAAAGGAAGGAGATATGGTCAAATGGGATAAACATCATCTATTGAGAAAAGGTTGGAATATGGGGATAAAGAAACACTTAGGGATGATGGTGTCTTGAAAGGGTGAAGAGATGGTCAAATGGGGTAGACATCATCTCTTGGGAAAAGGCTAGAATATGGGTGATGGAATGACGGTCAAGTCTAACAGAAGGAAAATGGAAGCTTGATGGTATCGATAGAATCCAGGGTTTTCCTCACCTTTTGCCTAGCCCGCCCATGTGGGTTTTCGGACTAGCTCTTTATTCTCTCTTTTTTTTTTCTTCTCTCAAAGACCAATTTATTTCCTAATTTGGGTAGGTTTTTCCCAGTGATATGAGGTGGTTGGTGATGGTGCTAAATCTTTTGAAAATCTCTTCAATAGTCTCATTTTCTTCTATTCTGAAGGCCTAATATGATCGAGACCATCCAGCAAGCCCAGCAACAGCTCAAGTGTCACCAGCCAGTTGAGATCAAGAGGAGGAAGATGATTCAGCAACAGCAACAGCATGAGTAACTTCTTCATCATCTTCATCACCCAAGGAAGATCAAAGCGGCTTGGCAAAGACCAAGAAATGATCACAAGCCTTGCTAAACCACACTCAGCAACTGTTGGAACATTTCCAGCAGAAACAGCAGGCTTCCATCCAGCTCAACAACAGTTCAGGAGTTCTACAGCAACCACCAGCCCACCAACTTCATCCATCCAGACTTGCTACACCTTGGTAAGGCAAGTCACGGCCAAAGACCACTCATCCCACCAAAGATTGGCCATCAGTCAATTTGATTCCAGCCGCAAGCGATCCAAGCAGGCATCTTTCTCAATTCTGGATCTATGAATTGAGTGAGATTCAGCACAAGTTCCCCAGGAGTTTTTTGTTCCTTGACATGCATTTTCTAAGGACAAGTCAAGTCCTAGCATGATCGAGTAAGAAAGCATCAAGTTACAGGGACCAGAACAAGCAACCCTGCAAGGTTGCCTGTTATCAGTTTTTCCAGAATCCCAGTCCTGTGGCTAACTTATTTTGATACAGCAACAATGAAGGTTAACTAAGTCTTTTCCAGCCTTCCCTAAGCTATTGAGGTTATATCTAGCTTAAGAAAAGCCCGGGAAAGTTACTGAGATAACTTATTTTTACCCCCAGCTAGGAAAGGTTCTGATTGGCTGAAATTGCCAACCCTTGGGAGTTTGGTCCAATCAGAAGCAAGCTTTGTTTTTCTTTTCATTTTCAATTGTATCCGGATGATATTAGCTAGACTAACATATAATATGATGTATTTAGTTTAGTTCTGTAGCTAACTTAAAAGGGAGATTAGCAGGTTACTTAAATTAAGTGCCTGTAATCAAACTTCTTTAGATTAGCTATATATAGTGATGTATTCAGCTGCTTAAGATGATCAATCAGTGATTTTTCAATAGCATTCTAAGTGCTAAAATTGAGCCTCTCGTTTGTGAGTGTCCTTAAACTCTCAATTGGTTAAATCTACTTCAGTATCCAGGAGCTGGCAAGCCTGGTGGTGTGTGTAGAGCTTGCTTGCTTCAATGGTGGTGAGTCTGTATCTATTGAGGTAACCAAGTCCCTGCCCTTGTGTTCATTCTGTGTTGTGTCTGTATCAGATTGAGAATAAGTCTATCTTTTATTTTCCTTATTGGGTTGTCATCCATTTCAACCAATTACATCCAATTAGTTTTGTTTTAAAACCTCAACTGCAAGTCTGAATCTGTGTGGTGTATTGTAAGTTCTATACTCTGATCTTAGGGAGCTTGCATACATCATCTTGGTATCAGAGCATTGTGTTCTTTCTTGGAGTGTGTTTGCTTGTTTTAGTTAAAATGGCCGGAACTAGTAAAACACCTCAGGAGGTCTTAGAACAAACTCTGAAAGAGAAGGAAGAAGTAGAACAGAAAATGAAATTTTTAAGTGAGCAGTTGAATTATTATATGAGATTGCATAGACATCAGTTGAATAAGGAGACTGATGATGAGATGGAGGAAGGAGAAGGTGATAATCCTTTCAGTAGGACAGGGAGAGGAGGTCGAGGTCTTAGGCCTACACCCAGAAGAAGGAGGAGAGTTAGGAGATCACCTAGGATCAGTGAACCTGAGGATGATAGTAGAA
The DNA here is from genome assembly GCA_029582165.1 of Portulaca oleracea. Lineage (NCBI taxonomy): Eukaryota > Viridiplantae > Streptophyta > Magnoliopsida > Caryophyllales > Portulacaceae > Portulaca > Portulaca oleracea. The sequence goes on along the minus strand of CM055877.1, from coordinate 43,567,922 downwards.
GTGAAAGAGAAGTAAGGAGGGAAGATAGGAGGGTTGAAAAGCTTGATTTCAAGATTGAAATACCTGAGTTTGCAGGAGAGTTAGACCCTGATGTTTTCCTAGATTGGTTACAGATAGTAGAGAGGGTCTTTGATTTGAAGGAGGTTACAGAAGAGAATAAGGTGAAGTTAGTGGCTTTGAAACTAAAGAAATATGCCTCTACTTGGTGGACTAATCTGCAGAAGAGGAGAATGGAGATTAGAGAAGACAGGGTGAGCACTTGGAGGGAGATGAGACAGAAGTTGAAGGAGAAATTCCTCCCAGGCAACTACATGAAAGAGAATTACTTCAAGTCGCAGCATTTTGTGCAAGGCAGCAAATCTTTGGAAGAATACACAAAAGAGTTTGAGCACTTGCTTTGGAAATGTAACATGCAAGACAATGAAGTGCAAACTTACATCAGATATCTTGCAGGTTTGAATGAGAGTATCAGGAACATTGTTGAGCTGCAGGTCTCTGATTCCCTTGATGAGCTGAGCTAGCAGCAAAAGAAAGCTCGAGCAAAGGACTACAACAGCAGCAGATACCCTGCCAAGCCTTATACTCAAACCAAACCCAATCTATTCAACAAGCCTTATATTCCCCCACAAAAAGCCTATCCACCCTTACCCCCACCCCAAGCCAGATATCCAGCCCCAAGACCCCCACAAAATCAGCAACAAAATGCCCCACAAAGAACCCCAGCCCCTGCTAGCAAAGCCTACCCAGAATGAAGATGCTTCAAGTGCCAAGGACTTGGGCATATAGCATCTGAATGTCCCAACAGGAGATCAGTCACATTGGCTGAATTTTAAGCATCTCTTTTGCTTGATCCTGAACCTTTTGATGAAGAAGAGCAGTATGAAGAGCCCCATGGAGACCCTGTGTATGATGAAGAGGAGGTTGAAGCAGGACCTGATGAGGGAGAGATGCTTGTGATCAGGAGGATCTTGAGCAGTTCAGTAGTAGATGAGACAGCAGAGCAAAGGGAGAATATTTTCTACACCAGGTACACAGTTGGAGGGAAAATCTGTTCCTTGATCATTGATGGAGGCAGCTGCACCAATGCAGCCTCTGAAACCATGGTGAAGAAGCTTAATTTGGCTACCAGCTTTCATCCAGCCCCTTACACCATACAATGGTTGAACCAAACTAAAGGTATCAAGATTTCTTCTAGATGCCTTGTCAATTTTTTAATTGGTTCAGCTTATAAAGATGAAGTGTGGTGTGATGAAATTCCTATGGATGCGTGTCACCTATTGTTAGGAAGACCTCTGATGTATGACAGATCTGTTAGTCATGATGGGAGAGCAAACACATATTCCCTTTGCCTAAGCCACAAAAAGATCACCCTTACCCCTCTTAAACAATCCCAGCTCACAAAAAGACCTAAAAACCTTATTGTTGAGCCAACTCTTAATGTCCTTTTGACAGCTGAACAACATGAGTTCAGTGAACAAAGTGGATTCATCTTGCTTGACATTGAGGAAGACCTACCCAGACAAAATAGCCATCCTCTCTTTTAGTCTATCCTAAACCAGTATCTGCATGTCTTTCCTGAAGAGATGCCCCCAGGCCTACCCCCTAAGAGAGACATACAACACAAAATAGATCTTGTTCCAGGATCAGTTTTGCCAAACAAACCTACCTACAAAATGACCCCAGCTGAGACAAATAAGATTCAAAGACAGGTTGATGAATTATTGGAAAAGGGTATGATAAGGGAGAGTCTGAGCCCCTGTGCAGTACCAGCCTTATTGGTACCTAAGAAGGATGGCAGACAAGGAATGTGTATTGACTGTAGAGCTATTAATAAGATAACTATTAAGTACAGGTATCCAATCCCAAGGCTTGAAGATATGCTTGATGAACTGCATGGCTCAGTGGTGTTTTCCAAGATTGATCTGAGAAGTGGCTACTACCAGATCATGATATGTCAAGGGGATGAATGGAAAACAGCTTTCAAGACTAAAGGAGGGTTATTTGAGTGGTTAGTCATGCCTTTTGGCCTAACCAATGCACCATCCACATTCATGAGGCTAATGAATCAGGTTTTAAAGCCATTGATTGGTAAGTGTGTTGTTGTCTATTTTGATGGCATACTTATTTACAGTCAATCTGAGTTGGAGCATATTAAGCACTTAAAGAGTGTGATGGAGATATTGAGCAGGGAGCAGTTATATGGGAACTTAAAGAAGTGTCAATTCTTTGCAAGCCACGTCTCTTTTCTTGGCTACATTGTGACAACAACAGGTATCCAAATGGATGAGGAAAAGGTCAAGGCAATAAGGGAGTGGCCAATTCCCAGTTCAATTCAGCAAATTAGAAGTTTTCATGGTTTAGCTTCATTTTACAGGAGGATTGTGAGGAATTTTAGCACCATCCTAGCCCCTATGACAGAGTTAGTGAAGGGCAAAAGTTTCTCCTGGACTCCAGCAGCACAAAGAGCCTTTGAAGAAGTTATAAGAAGCAGCTTACTTCAGCACCAGTTCTAGCTTTACCAAGCTTCTCTAAAGTCTTTGAAGTAGAGTGTGATGCTTCAGGTGTTGGCATAGGAGCAGTCCTGACTCAAGAAGGCAAACCTGTTGCCTACTTCAGTGAGAAATTGAATGATGCCAAGAGAAGATACAACACCTATGATAAATAGTTCTATGCTATCATAAGAGCTCTACAACACTGGAGGCACTACCTAATTGGAGCTGAGTTCATATTGCACAGTGATCATAAAGCCTTGAAATTGATTCAAGGGCAGCACAAACTCAACACCAGGCATGCTGCTTGGGTAGAGTTTATACAGCAGTTCCATTTCATGATCCATCACAAGTCAGGGAAGCTGAACAAAGGAGCTGATGCACTTTCATGGAGATATTTGTTACTGCAGGTTCTAGATGCAAGGGTACTTGGCTTTGAGCAGTTGAAATCCTTGTACAAAGAAGATGAAGATTTTGGTGAGATTTTCCAGAAGTGCCAAGAACACCCACAGAGTCTGTATCATGTAGACTAAGGGTTTTATTTCAAGGGAGCAAGATTGTGCATACCTAAGAGCAGTTTCAGGGAGTTACTACTCTCAGAAATCCATGGAGGATGTATCATGTAGACTAAGGGTTACTTTTGCATTGAGAAAACCCTTCTCATGCTAAAGGAGCACTACTGTTGGCCCAAAATGAGAAAAGATGTAGAGCACTGGGTTAGAAGGTGTGCAGTGTGTCAAGTAGCAAAGAGCCACAACCTACCTTAAGGGTCGTACACCCCACTGCCAGTCCCAACAAGCCCCTGGGAAGATGTGAGCCTGGATTTCATAGTTGGTCTGCCAAGATCACAAAGGGGAAAAGATTCAGTGATGGTGGTGGTAGACAGATTCAGCAAAATGGCACATTTTGTTCCATGCCGTACAACCAATGATGCAGTAAGGGTAGCTGAGCTATAATTCCAAGAAGTGGTGAGACTTCATGGAATCCCTAAGAGCATGGTGTCTGATAGGGATGCCAAATTCTTGAGTCATTTCTGGGTGACTCTCTGGAAGAAGTTAGGAACAAAGCTAAAGTACAGCACAACATGCCATCCACAGACTGATGGGCAAATAGAGGTGACCAACAGGACACTAGGAACTCTATTGAGATCACTGATAAGCACAAATAAAACAGGATGGGACACTCTTTTGCCCCATGCTGAATTTGCATTCAATAGAGTCCCTTCAAAGGCCACTGGCCTTTCCCCATTTCAGGTGGTATATGGAAAAAATCCTAACACTCCTTTGAATATATCTCCACTAACAAATTCTGTAAAGTTCAGTTATGAAGCAGATACACATACAGAGAAGATCAAGAAGCTTCATCAGCAGGTTAGAGATAAAATCATCAAGTATTCTGAGCAATCAGCTACTTCAGCCAACAAGCAACTGAGGAAGGTGGTTCTCCAGCCAGGAGACCTAGTGTGGATACACCTGAGGAAGAACAGGTTCCCAGGAAAGAGGAAAGGAAACCTCGTTCCAAGAGCAGATGGCCCATTTGAAGTACTGGAGAAAATAAGAGACAATGCCTACAGATTGGATCTTTCAAAAGACTATGGAGGAAGTGCTACTTTCAACATAGCAGACTTAAGGCCCTACTTCCCAGCCCATGAAGACCTTCAAAGTTTGAAGACAAACTTTCCTCAACCTGGGGAGGATGATGGAGACCATCCAGCAAGCCCAGCAACAGCTCAAGTGTCACTAGCCAGTTTAGATCAGGAGGAGGAAAATGATTCAGCAACAGCAACAACATGAGTAACTTCTTCATCATCTTCATCACCCAAGAAAGATCAGGCAGCAGCTTCAGCACCAGCAATGACAGTCACAAGCCTTGCTAAACCACACTCAGCCACTGTTGGAACATTTCCAGCAGAAACAGCAGGCTTCCATCCAGCTCAACAGCAGTTCAGGAGTTCTACAACAACCACCAGCCCACCAACTTTGTCCATCCAGACTCGCTACACCTTGGTAAGGCAAGTCCTGGCCAGCACAACCACTCATCCCACCAGCATTGGCCATCCAGGTCAATTTGATTCCAGACAAGCAAATTGCATCTTTCTCAATTCTGGATCTATGAATTGAGTGAGATTCAGCACAAGTTCCCCAGGAGTTTTTTGTTCCTTGACATGCATTTTCTAAGGACAAGTCAAGTCCTAGCATGATCGAGTAAGAAAGCATCAAGTTACAGGGACCAGAACAAGCAACCCTGCAAGGTTGCCTGTTATCAGTTTTTCCAGAATCCCAGTCCTGTGGCTAACTTATTTTGATACAGCAACAATGAAGGTTAACTAAGTCTTTTCCAGCCTTCCCTAAGCTATTGAGGTTATATCTAGCTTAAGAAAAGCCCGGGAAAGTTACTGAGATAACTTATTTTTACCCCCAGCTAGGAAAGGTTCTGATTGGCTGAAATTGCCAACCCTTGGGAGTTTGGTCCAATCAGAAGCAAGCTTTGTTTTTCTTTTCATTTTCAATTGTATCTGGATGATATTAGCTAGACTAAGACATGATATGATGTATTTAGTTTAGTTCTGTAGCTAACTTAAAAGGGAGATTAGCAGGTTACTTAAATTAAGTGCCTCTAATCAAACTGCTTTAGATTAGCTATATATAGTGATGTATTCAGCTGCTTAAGAGGATCAATCAGTGATTTTTCAATAGCATTCTGAGTGCCAAAATTGAGCCTCTCGTTTGTGAGTGTCCTTAAACTCTCAATTGGTTAAATGTACTTCAGTATCCAGGAGCTGGCAAGCCAGGTGGTGTGTGTAGAGCTTGCTTGCTTCAATGGTGGTGAGTCTGTATCTGTTGAGGTAACCAAGTCCCTGCCCTTGTGTTCATTCGGTGGTGTGTCTGTATCAGATTGAGCATAAGTCAATCTTTTATTTTCCTTATTGGGTTGTCATCCATTTCAGCCAATTACATCCAATTAGCTTTGTTTTAAAACCTCAACTGCAAGTGTGATTCTGTGTGGTGTATTGTAAGTTCTATACTCTGATCTTTGGGAGCTTGCATACATCATAATACTTTTGGATAAGGATATCTACTTTGATGTCCTTGACTTGACTTGTGCCTTCATATGAGGCTTTAAAATAATCCCAAACTTGTTTGGCAGTTACACAGTTAGATACATGCACGTTCAAAATCATTTCAATTTAAATGCAATAGATCAGTTTAGAGCACAAGTATTTTTTTCTCAATGTTTCTAGCTCTTTATTTTTCATTTCGGATCTCTTCTTTGGGACATCTTGATTTTCACTGTTCTTCTTTGAGGGAGTAGGAAAATCTCCCTTAGTCGCTATGACCCAGAGGTCCTCATCCTGATCTCTGGGGAATGTTTCCATCTTCCTCTTCCACATTCTGTAATTTTCACCAGTGAGGAGTGGAGCTCTTGTCCACGAGCGTCCTTGATGAGCTTCAGTTGTGTTGAGGCCGGCCATGATCTTTAGCACGAGTTCTTAAAATCTTTAGATCTGTGGACCTGCTCTGATACCAATTGAAATAAACCCTAGTGGAGGGTGGGGGGGGGGGGGGAGGGTGAATAGGGTTGTATAAGAATTCTGCACTTTGATGAACACAACTTGGTTAATATAACTTTTATAAGATGAAAAATTCTTTTTTATTGATTAAATGAAAAGTGCTTAAAGTAGAGGAAGGTTACAACTCAGCTCAGTTGAGAACCGTGAAGTCCTCAATGGGCTTACGTGAACAGAAGACCTTGCAGTTGTCTTCTGCACTTGAGGTCTCACAGAACAGGCGATTACAAACTGGGGAACAACCTAAAGCAAGAACCCTTTCTTACTTAATTACTCGACCTTGGAGGTCCTCACCAGAACACTCACTAGCTACAAAACTCACCACTCAATATAGTGGCTACAACTATGAATATTATCGCTCTAATATTCGTACACTCAGAACATTCTAGCCAAAGTTCCTACACAGATCTTCTTCCTCGGAATTCACATTGTTCGTGGAAGATGTTAATAGAATATATACTTGAGGGCTTCAATTTAGCAACGACCACTTTCCTTTAGAGAGGATTGTTTCTTTTCTTGGATTATTCCTCAATCTTCCATGTGATTTGTAATCTCTACTATTTTTTTCCTTTCCTTTCGTATCTGAGATGGAAATATTAGCTGTCATTATATCAACTCAGAAATGGCATGAAGGAATAATATTAGGATTTAGAAGATACTTCCCTAATTTAATTTTGACCAATCTTTAAAACAGCGTATTTGTGCTGGCGCTGGAGGTCCTCGTTTCCAAACGTGATGAGGTCCTCAAAGTGGACTCAGATTCTTCAATCTCCCCCTTTTTGTTTGAAAGATAGAATTTTCTTTGTTGTCCTTTAGCATAGCACACAGTATATAGCAGAGCAATGCAACAAACTTAATTCTCCCCCTTTATGTCTTTCGGACTGAAAGGAAACAGGATAGTACAAGCACTAAAGTGCGTGCCAAAATAAAAAGAGGAAGAGAGAGGGAGGAGGGATATGAGGAAAAGAAATGATGAGGACACCTTGTGATGGAGACCATCCTGAAGAACTGTAAGCAGCAACAACTTCATCAGGAAATGAGGCATCCAAAGGAACTTCATCAGCACTTTTAGCAGCAACACAGGGAGGAGATCATGTTGATTCACACAACTCAGCAGCAAAGGAAGCATTTCTAGCAGAAACAGCAGGCTTCCAAATCATAACATACATAGCAAAACAATCAGCAGTCCAATCATCCAAAAGGAGGATCGCATCACCTTCAACCGTCACCAAGTCACCTAGAGCATCCATCCAAGATTGTTACACACTTGTGAAAAAAGTCTTGGAAACCTCAACCATGCAGCCCATCAGCATTGGTCACTCAGACCAAGTTCAGTTCCCAACAGCAATAGTCCAAACAACAGTCTTTCTCAATATCATATCTCTTGATTGAGGAAGATTCAGCGAAGGTTACCTAGGAGTTTTTTGTTCTATGTCATGCCATTTTCAAGTCCAAGCCAAGTCCCAACATGTTCGAGCATGGCATCGAAGATTCATACCTGCAAACAAGCGAGGTTGTTTGTTATCGATTTTCCAACCTCGATTACGAGGCTAAGTATTTTTGTTATCTGCCCATGGGGGTTGTTTTGGTCTTTCCAGCATAATATTAACCTGTGGAGACTACTTCCAGGTTAGCATTGTCACGGAAATTACCTTAGTAATTCAATATTTACCCCCCTTGGGAGGAAAGCCTCTCATTGGTTCTTTTTGCCACCCTTTTGGCAAATTGGTCCAATAAGAACTTAGCTTACATTTTCTTTTATTTTTCTTGCAAGTGTAAGCCGGATAATATTAGCTAGGTTAGGATGTAATCAGTTCTATTTATTTTAAAGCTGAAGAACCTCAACTGGGTATGAGGACCTCAGCGTAATCGTCAATGAGGACCTCAAATGTCAGCACAAGATTATTTTGTTTGAAAGACCAACCGAGCTATGTTAGGGAAGTAAAAATCATATCCTAATCCTATATCTTCCCTTTATTCTGAGAATTATTTGTAATGATCTTCATTTCCTTTTTCAGATGACAAACGAAAAGGAAAGAAAGTATGACAAGGAGTCTTGCAAAATTTAGAAGATCATCTCAGAAAAGGAAAGAAAAATCCTAGCAGACTGTTGCACTAAATGGAGCTGCCTACAAAATCAGAATCAATTCAAGTTGGAAAGAATCAAGTGCAATGGAAGGCAACTAAAAGGAAATCGTTGAGGAGCCAAATATAAATAAGAGAACTCATTATCTTTAAGAGAGGGATTTCCCAGCAAGTAAATCGAAGTAGGAACTTTGTAAGAAAGTTCTGAGTGTAGGAATATCTTGTTGATATTATGAGAGTAGCCATTCTTGTGTAGTGGTGAGATATTGTAACTAGTTGTCATACTGGTGAGGACCTCCTAAGGTCGTGAATTGAATTGTTTCCGGTGAACCTCAGTTGAGTGTGGTCACTGTGTGTAATTGCCTCTTCTGTGAGGCCTCAAGATCAGAAGACAGCTGCCAAGTCTTCTGCTTCTATAAACTGTTCTAAGGACCTCATAGTTCTCTTACCAGCTGAGTTATAACCTCTTACCTTAAGCATTTTTTGTTCAATAATAAAGAAGTTATTTTCAATATTTAAAAGTGCTATTTAATCTAGTTGTGTTGTGTGAAGTGCAGATTTTTTTTATAACCCTAATCACCGCCCCTCTAGGGTTATTTCAATTGGTATCAGAGCGGGTCCACAAATTCAAGAGTTTAACCACTCGTGGAAAAGATCATGGCTGCTATCAACACAAATGAAGCTCCTCAAGGACGCTCATGGACAATAGCTCCACTACTTACTCGAGAAAACTACAGGTCGTGGAAAAGACAAATGGAGGTCTTCCTCAAGGACCAAGATGAGGACCTCTGAATTTGTGGTTCTGGGAGATTATCCCACTCCCACGAAGAAGAACAATGCTGGTCAAGATGTCCCGAAGAAATGATCTGAAATGACCAAGAAAGAGTTGGAGCAATTGAGAAAAAATACTCATGCCCTAAACTTGATTTATTGTAGTTTAAATTCGAATGATTTTGAACGTATATCTAATTGTGAATCTGCGAAACAGGTTTGGGATTACTTGATAACCTCATATGAAGGCACAAGTCAAGTCAAGGACACCAAAGTAGATATCCTTACCCAGAAGTATGAGGCCTTCAGAATGAAGGAAAATGAGACTATTGAAGAGATGTTCAAAAGATTCAGCAGCATCACCAACCACCTCATATCTCTGGGAAAAACCTACCCAAATGAGGAACAAGTTAGAAAGGTCCTCCGATGCCTGCCCAGAAGAAAATGGGGTCCAAAAGTCACAGCCATTGAAGAAGCTCAGGATCTCAAGGCTCTCAAGTTGGAGGAACTCATTGGAAAACTATTGGCCTATGAGATCCAATTGAATGACCTCTCAGAACCCAAGGAAATCGCCCTACAGGCAGTATGTAAATCTGACAGTGAGTCAGATGATGATGAGGAGGAAGATACAATGGCAATGATGGCTAGAGGGTTCAAAAGATTATACAAGAAAAATCCAACCTTTCGAGGATACATCAAGGATGGATAAAACAGAAAACCAACCTCAAAAGGTAAGTCCTCATTAAGAAAAGATGCTGACACATACACTTGTTTTGTTTGTGACAGCTCAAAACACCTTATGAAGGACTGCCCTCACGCCAGAAGAAACAAAGACAAGAGAAACAGTCGACCTCAACGGCATAACCATGAGGCAATGATGGCAACATAGAGTGATAGTGATTCTAGTGAAGGCCACAGTGAGGTAGAAGAAATATCAGATGTATGTCTGATGGCAAACACAAGTGACGATTAAGATCCAACCTCATCTCATGACGAGGTAAACATTGATGACCTCCTTAATCTTTCACCATTACATCTTGCTCATAAGTGTATGCATCTTTTTAAATACTCCAAGTCCTTGATAGAAAGAATCAAGCACCTTACCAACCATGTTCAAAGTCTCTGTGAGGCCTTAGAAAGCCTGAACTCTCAAAATGACCTCATGTTCACAGAAAGCAATAGACTGTCTCTTGAGGTCAAAGACTGCTATAAAACCATCACTCAATTATCCAATGAGGCAGTCAATAATTCCCATCCTTACCAAAGCAAACCGGTCTCCACAACCCCCTCTTCTCAACCTCGGACCAAAATTCCTACAAATCATCCTCTCAGAGGACCCCTCCTTCCCACACCCAATACACCACCTCTCAAAAACTATCGGTCCAAAAGTCCTCCTTTCCATGCCAACAGAGGACCTCTCCTTCCTATCCCGAACATTCCGCCTCTCAGAGAAAATCATCATAGAGGACCTCCTACAGAAAATAAAATAAGGACCTCATCAAATCCCCTGTCTAAAGGAACTAGACCTCCGTGCATTACTAAAATATGGGTCCCAAAGACCTCATTGCAACGATCTCATCCTTGGTCAGAGACCAAGAAAGGTATGGTGTCTTCTTTTACAGGAACGCCTCAAACACAGAGATCCAACCAAGCTCTTCAATCTGAAAATCAACAAGAATGCAAGAGTGACATTTGGAGACAAAATTAAAGACAAGATCCTAGAAATTGGGAAGGTCGTGAAACAACACCACCCGCACCTTTTGAGGGGGAGTCGTCTACTATGAGGACCTCAACCTATGCACAAGCTGTCAAATTGAGGGGGAGTTATATCATCCATCCTCCCTACATGTGGTCTCTCTCCTCCTCCCAGGTTCGTCAACTCACTGTGATGGAGATCAGCCCTCACAACCTCATTTGGTGTCACCATGCTTTGAGGCTATCCATGAATCCCAGAAGGTCCTTGACTATATCAAAGGTCATCCACTTGATGTGAGGCCATCCTTATTGTCTTAACACTTCAGAATTGAGGTCTCACTCACATTTGGTCCCTTGGAGGTCGTTCATAATGTCCAAGCTTACATGGTCCGAAGGTTATTTGGGTTTCACAGAACTATTTCAACCTTCGCATGTATTGAGGACGTTTATCTGGACATTGAGGACGTTTATCTGGAGCTGATTGTTCTTTTCAACTTGGTTTGTGTTTCTCTTCTCTTTGGAGGACAAGGAAGTGTATTACTAAGACATTCTAAATGCCAAAGGTTAATCCATTTGGAGGTCATTTGCATTCTGCACAACTATTGCAATCTGAGTACGTGCATAAGGACCTCATTCAGGATCAGCTTGTCTTTTGGTGTTTCAGCAAGGTCCTTTTGGTCTTTTCACTTGGGTTACGTCATCTTCTGCTTATTGGAGGTCATTAATCTTCTATGCAATCTGAATATGCGCATGAGGACCTCCATATTGAGTCTGTTGAGAATTTGGACGTCCAAGGACGTTCCCTACTGGAGGAAGACTATTTGCACCTTTTTGACTTCACTTCCTGAGTTGTTGAGGTCTTTCCAATTCAGTGAGGTGTTTGTCATTGAGGCCCTCTATGAAGACGTCACTTTCGAGCTGTTGAGGTCCTTCCACCGTGAGGTGGTTATCGGCCTTGCACGTGAGGAATCTTTGCTCCAAATGAGAAAGCGCCATGTGTGATGTTTCTAGAGCCTTCCAATTATTCTAGAAGCTTCATGAAGATGCCATGTGTGACGGTTTTATTCGCCCTCATTATTATTGCTCTAGAAGCTTCCTAAGTTAGTTACATATTATCTTTTTCTGATGTAATTAGCTAATTAAGCAAGATTAGGACGTTTTCTTTTTGCTCAAGAAACTACTAATTAGATATTTCAACTGGGCTTATATATACCCACTGTGAGGTCATTGTAATCAACAACTTGAAATATGAAATATGAGATTTGAGTGCCTTATTGAGCCTCTTGTTTGTGAGTGACGTTAAACTCTCAAATTTGGTTAATTCTGCTACAGTATCAAGGATTTGGCAATCCTTGTGGTGGGTGTAGAGCTTGGTAGCTTCGATGGTGGTGTGCCTGTATCCATTGAGGTCATCGAGTCCATTGGCCTTGATGTTCTAGCTGTGGTGTGCCTGTATCAGCTTGAGCTCAAGCCTATCTTTCCTTTTCTGTTTTTCCCATCCCTCATTATCCATTTCAATCCATTTGATGTCATTTGGTGCGTGGTGAACCGAGTTCTATCTTGGAGGAGGTTATTCGTGTTGTTCTTGCTCATCCGATCTTATTTCACACCTCACCCATTTCATCCATTCGATTACGTTGATTATCCCCTGTTTTGGAGTTGTTTCCATTCGATTATCCATTGTGAGGTCCCAGATTCCAGTGTGTGTGTGTCCGTTTGGTGTCTGTGAGGTCATCACTCTGATCCTAGCGACCTTGCATACATCAACTTGGTATCAGAGCTGAGTTTCATCTTAGGGGGATTATATTTGTGATGTTGGGCAGTGGCAGAACACCTCATGAAGTTGCAGAGCTAGCTACCATCTTGGTGAGTGAGCTTTGATTTCTTTGAGCCTAAACACATCCCAAAATCAGCCCTAACACATACCCACAAAAAAATCCAACAGCCTTGGTGATTCATTTATGATTTCTGAGCCTAAACACATCCTAAATCAGCCCAAAAACACAGCCACAAAAAAAAAAACCCAGCAGCCATGACTTTCAACAAGTCTTCATCTCGAAAGAGTGAGCATATTTTGGAGGAAAGGAGATTAAGGAGATTGAGGCGTGGGATCAATATGTTACAAGTGGAGATGGATTTATTTTGGTATGAATTTATTTATAATCCCAAGAAGTCACGTGAACCACCTTTGATTCAAGAGGAAGAACATTAAACTCGAGAGGAACCAGAGATTCATGATGCGACAGAAGTTGTTGAGGCCATTTTTTCTTTTGAGGTTCAATCTCAAGAGGCTGAACATGAGGATGAACACGAGGTTGATTTTAATCACCCTCCTATTTTTGATGAGTATGAAGATGAAGAGGATCATAAGGAGTTAGAGGAGGAAGAAGAGGACAAAGAAGAAGAGGAAGATCCCTTTAATGGATCGGGGAGAGGAGGTAAAGATCCTAGATATGATGAGGAAGTAGAGGATCTTGATGAAGAAGAATGTGTAAACAAATTTTTGGAGGATCCTGTCTGTGATGAGGAGGTTGAGGACTGTCTGTCCTTGGCACAACCAATGACCTCAGGGTTCTGTCAGCCAGTGACATTGGCAGAATCTGAACCTCAGATCGTGATTATGAACATCATGTCATCTTTGGGTGCTACAAGGACGAGAATGGAGGATGAAGCTTCCAGTGGCTTCAATGTTGAGTTGGTTTATTTCCAACCAAGGTCACTTGTATGGGTGAACTTGGAGGTGACAAGAAGACCAAAGCGGAAGAGGTGGAAGCGAAAGAGGTCAAAGTATGATGAATGGAGTATCAAGCCCCCAACAAACTCAGTGGAGGAGCTCATTGTTTTTACTGGTGATGTTGATTTTCCGGCCTTGATTCTTTTCAAGATAATTGGTGTCCAATATTTTGGTCAAGGTATGGGATCTCAAGAATTTCCTTACTACATTATTTTGATGGGCATGAATGAAGCATACTTGCGAATATTTTGGAGTTTCATGAATGTATGTTTTGTGAAATTTCATGTGCTGTGGTGTTATGTTGAGGAGATTATCATGATTATACATCTTTGGATGAGTCAAGATAGTGGAATAGCAGTGAAGTCATATTATCTTGATTTTGTGAGTCTTGATGATGCTTGTTGTGGATTTGTGTGGAGTGTTGTTAAGGCCTTGATCATATGTTCTATATTGGGAAGTATGCCTTGGATGTTTATTGTGAAAGAAATGCTTGTTGTTAGAAAGGTCCTTGGTAGTTCTTATGTACATGAACCAGAATTGGAAGATGAATATGAGAAAGTGTTTCTGGGAGGTCTGGTTTATGATGAAGAAATTGAAATGTTAATGGTGAGAAGAGTCCTTAGTGGTTCTTTTATGCATAAAGGTCAGAAGCAAAGGGAGGACAACATTTATTTGAGTTGTGTTAACAATGGTAATGATTGTCCCTTGACCATTGATGAAGGAAGTGGTGCTACTGATGCATACTCTTTTGCTCAAACTGTCATATGTTCTGTCTTGAGGCCCTCCAAACTGTCAAGCTTTGATATGCACACTCCTTACCAACCTTGGTTCGTCATTAATCCTACCATCATCCTACCACTGAAACCACCACTATCCTTAGCCCACAAAACAGCCCCAAAAGTCCCACAAAAGTCCCTCATACCAAATAACTTCCTTTTCAACAAGGGGAGTTCTCAAACCTACTTTCCATACCCCTTTATTCCCACATCACTACCCTCCACAAAAGAGCCAACCCTCAGAACCCACGAACCTAGGTTTCCATCCTTGAACCTATGGTTTCTGAAGATCCTTAACAAGGTTGAGGATCTTATTCTCCTAAACCAAAACACAAACCCAAACTCCTCAAATAGCCATCCCCTCCTTACCCATCCTTTGGAACACTATCCTTATGTGTTTCCGGAAGAAAAACCCCCCGGTTTACCTCCTGAATATGAGTTTCACCATGAACGGAAGAAGGAAACTAAGTTTCATGATTTTGCTCACAAGAAAAAGAAGAAGTTGGGTTTTCTGCCAGGAGATCTTGTTTGGATCTACCTCAAGAAGGACACATTTCGATCCAAGAGGAAAGGGAGGTTGGTTCCAAGAGTTGAAGGTCTCTTTGAGGTCCTTGGAAAGGTGGGAAACGATGTTTACAAGTTGGATTTTTCGGATGAACTTGGTGGAAGTGCAACCTTCCATGTTGCTGTTTTGAGGCCATACTATTCTTGGTGTATATCTTTGAGGCCATACTATTTTGAGGCAGAGGACTTTCCAAGTTTGAGGACAAACTTTTCTCAACTTGGGGGGAATGATGGAGATCAGACCTCACAACCTCATTTGGTGTCACCATGCTTTGAGGCCATCTATGAATCACAGAAGGTCCTTGACTATATCAAAGGTCATCCACCTGATGTGAGGCCATCCTTATTGTCTTAACACTTCAGAATTGAGGCCTCACTCACATTTGGTCCCTTGGAGGTCGTTCATAATGTCCAAGCTTACATGGTCCGAAGGTTATTTGGGTTTCACAGAACTATTTCAACCTTCGCATGCATTGAGGACGTTTATCTGGACATTGAGGACGTTTATCTGGAGCTGATTGTTCTTTTCAACTTGGTTTGTGTTTCTCTTCTCTTTGGAGGACAAGGAAGTGTATTACTAAGACATTCTAAATGCCAAAGGTTGATCCATTTGGAGGTCGTTTGCATTCTGCACAACTATTGCAATCTGAGTACGTGCATAAGGACCTCATTCAGGATCAGCTTGTCTTTTGGTGTTTCAGCAAGGTCCTTTTGGTCTTTTCACTTGGGTTGCGTCATCTTCTGCTTATTGGAGGTCATTAATCTTCTATGCAATCTGAATATGCGCATGAGGACCTCCATCTTGAGTCTGTTGAGAATTTGGACGTCCAAGGACGTTCCCTACTGGAGGAAGACTATTTGCACCTTTTTTACTTCATTTCCTGAGTTGTTGAGGTCTTTCCAATTCAGTGAGGTGTTTGTCATTGAGGCCGTCTATGAAGACGTCACTTTCGAGCTGTTGAGGTCCTTCCAGCTCGTGAGGTGGTTATCCAGCCTTGCCCACGTGAGGAATGCTGCTCCAAATGAGAAAGCGCCATGTGTGATGTTTCTAGAGCCTTCCAATTATTCTAGAAGCTTCATGAAGATGCCATGTGTGACGGTTTTATTCGCCCTCATTATTATTGCTCTAGAACTTCCTAAGTTAGTTACATATTATCTTTTTCTGATGTAATTAGCTAATTAAGCAAGATTAGGACGTTTTCTTTTTGCTCAAGAAACTACTAATTAGATATTTCAACTGGGCTTATATATACCCACTGTGAGGTCATTGTAATCAACAATTTGAAATATGAAATATGAGATTTGAGTGCCTTATTGAGCCTCTTGTTTGTGAGTGACGTTAAACTCTCAAATTTGGTTAATTCTACTATAGTATCAAGGATTTGGCAATCCTTGTGGTGGGTGTAGAGCTTGGTAGCTTCGATGGTGGTGTGCCTGTATCCATTGAGGTCATCGAGTCCATTGCCCTTGATGTTCTAGCTGTGGTGTGCCTGTATCAACTTGAGCTCAAGCCTATCTTTCCTTTTCTGTTTTTCCCATCCCTCATTATCCATTTCAATCCATTTGATGTCATTTGGTGCGTGGTGAACCGAGTTCTATCTTGGAGGAGGTTATTCGTGTTGTTCTTGCTCATCCGGTCTTATTTCACACCTCACCCATTTTATCCATTCGATTCTGGTTGATTATCCCCTGTTTTGGAGTTGTTTCCATTCGATTATCCATTGTGAGGTCCCAGATTCCAGTGTGTGTGTGTGTCCGTGTGGTGTCTGTGAGGTCATCACTCTGATCCTAGCGACCTTGCATACATCACACTGCATGCCTGGACCTCTGATGCCCTCATCAGCATGGCCTCTCGGGCACCTCAAAATTTAATTAGGGCCTGGTGAAGACAAAAAGGGGGAGATATCCTTGGTCTGTAACCGAAACAATATGGTGAACTGTTGCTTGCTACTATATGATACTCTATTGCAAGAATGTTCTGTTGCATCTATTGTCCATATCTGCTGTACATTGAGAATGCATGTATAGAAGCAACATCCAGGAAGTTGTGTCTTTCAAACAAAAAGGGGGACACTGAAGAACCTCAACTGGGTATGAGGACCTCAGCGTAATCGTCAATGAGGACCTCAAATGTCAGCACAAGATTATTTTGTTTGAAAGACCAACCGAGCTATCTTAGGGAAGTACAAATCATATCCTGATCCTATATCTTCCCTTTATTTTGAGAATTATTTATAATGATCTTCATTTCCTTTTTCAGATGACAAACGAAAAGGAAAGAAAGTATGACAAGGAGTCTTGCGGAATTTAGAAGATCATCTCAGAAAATGAAAGCAAAATCCTAGCAGACCGTTGCACTAAATGAAGTTGCCTACCAAATCAAAATCAATACAAGTTGGAAAGAATCAAGTGCAAAGGAAGGCAACTGATGTATGCAAGGTCGCTAAGATCAGAGTGATGACCACACAGACACCAAACGGACACACACACAACTGGAATCTGGACCTCACAACTGATAATCGAATGCAAACAACTCCAAAACATGGCTCACAACAGAGAACCAATCACAATCTCCTCCAAAACAGAGCATAAACACCAAAACACAAATGGATGAAATGGGTGATGTGTGAAATGTGATCGGATGGGCAAATAACATCAAGAACCCATGAAGGATTTTGGGACTTGTTCAAATGGATTGAAATGGATGATGAGGGATGGAAAATGCAGAAATATAAAGGATAGAATCAAGTGATTACCGATCAATACAGGCACACCATGACCGATAATCACAAGAGCAATGGACTTGATGACCTCAATGGATACATGCACACCACCATCGAAGCTACCAAGCTCTACACCCACCACAAGGATTGCCAAATCCTTGATACTATAGTAGAATTAACCAAATTTGAGAGTTTAACGTCACTCACAAACAAGAGGCTCAATAAGGCACTCAATTCTCATATTTCATAGTTCAAGTTGTTCATTACAATGACCTCACAGTGGGTATATATAGCCCAACTGAAATATCTAATTAGGAGTTTCTTGAGCAAAAAGAAAACATCCTAATCTTGCTTAATTAGCTAATTACATCAGAAAAAGATAATATGTAACTAACTTAGGAAGCTTCTAGAGCAATAATAATGAGAGCTAATAAAAGCATCACACATGGCATCTTCATGAAGCTTCTAGAACAATTGGAAGGCTCTAGAAACATCACACATGGCGCTTTCTTGTTAGAGCAGTATTCCTCACGTGGGCAAGGCTGGATAACTACCTCACGAGCTGGAAGGACCTCAACAGCTCGAAAGTGACGTCTTCATAGAGGGCCTCAATGACAAACACCTCACTAAATTGGAAAGACCTCAACAACTCAGGAAGTGAAGTCAAAAAGGTGAAAATAATCTTCCTCCACTAGGGAACGTCCTTGGACATCCAAATTCTCAGCAGACTCAAGATGGAGGTCCTCATGCGCATATTCAGATTGCATCGAAGATTAATGACCTCCAATAAGTAGAAGATGACGCAACACAAGTGAAAAGACCAAAAGGACCTTGCTGAAACACCAAAAGACAAGTTCATCCCGATTGAGGTCCTCATGCACGTACCCAGATTGCAATAGTTGTGCAGAATGCAAACCACCTCCAAATGGATCGACCTTCGGCATTTAGGAGAGCTCAATAATAAACTTCCTTGACATCCAAAGAGATGAGAATCACAAACCAAGTTGAAAAGAACAACCGACTCTAGATAAACGTCCTCAATAAGAACAACCGGCTCCAAATAAACGTCCTCAATGCATGCCCATAACAAGATAGCTCCGTGGAACCCAAATGACCTTCGGACCATGTAAGCTTGGACATTATGATCAACCTCCAAGGGACCAAATGTGAGTGAGGCCTAAATTTTGAAGTATTTAGACAGTAGAGATGGCCTCACATCAGGTGGATGATCTTTGATATAGTCAAGGACCTTCTGGGATTCATGGATGGCCTCAAAGCATGCTGACACCAAATGAGGTTGTGAGGGCTGATCTCCATCATTCCCCCCAAGTTGAGAAAAGTTTGTCCTCAAACTTGGAAAGTCCTCTGCCACATAATAATTTGGCCTCAAAGATATACACCAAGAATAGTATGGCCTCAAGGACATTGAACCGCCTCCAAAAGGATTAACTTCAATATTGATTACTCCAAGGACCTCAAACGAGTCCTCTAACCTTAACTTGGTAAAATCATTCTTTCTCTCATATGCTCTTGCCTCACCTCCAACCATGGTACAAGCAAGATTCCCAGACATTGTATTGATGTGCTATCCTTCCATTCAGCATGAAACACAACTATCAACCTTAGAATCTTGAAGGCCTCATCAGGGCTTGTTGAGTGGCTGGGTTGCATGGGAAAAATGATACCGGGACCAAAAGGCTTTTGTAACATCCTTTGTAAGGTAAGGCTTGGTGGTAGATCATGAAAAAGTTTATATGTCCTTGTGAGGACCAACGAACCACTGATCAGAATAAGGACCTCAACCTGGTTAAAGATCTTCAAAAACCATAGGTTCAAGGATGGAAACCTAGGTTCGTGGGTTTTGAGGGTTGGCTTTTTTGTGGAGGGTAGTAATTTGGGAATAAAGGGGTATGGAAAGTAGGTTTGGGAACTCCCCTTGTGGAAAAGGAAGTTATTTGATATGAGGGATTTTTGTGGGGCTTTTGGGGCTGTTTTGTGGGTTAAGGACAATGGGGGTTTCAGTGGTAGGTTGATGGTAGGATTAATGACGAACCAAGGTTGGTAAGGAGTGTGCATATCAAAGCTTGACTGCCTAGAGGGCCTCAAGACAGAACATATGACAGTTTGAGCGAAAGAGGATGCATCAGTAGCACAACTTCCTTCATCAATAGTCAAGGGACAATCATTACCATTGTTAACACAACTCAAATGAAAGTTGTCCTCCCTTTGCTTCTGACCTTCATGCATAGAAGAACCATTAAGGACTCTTCTCACCATTAACATTTCAATTTCTTCATCATAAACCAGACCTCCCAGAAACTCTTTCTCATATTCATCTTCCAATTCTTGACCAAAATATTGAACTCCAATCAACTTGAAAAGAATCAAGGCCGGAAAATCAACATCACCAGTAAAAACAATGATCTCCTCCATTGGGGGCTGGATACTCCACTCCTCAAACTTTGATCTCCTTCGCTTCCACCTCTTTCGCTTTGGTGTTCTTATCACCTCCAAGTTCACCCATAGAAGTGACCTTGGTTGGAAATAAACCAACTCAACATTGAAGCCACTAGAGGCTTCATCCTCCATTCTCGTAGCACCTAAAGATGATATGATGTTCATATTCACGAGTTGATGTTCAAGTTCTGCCAATGTCACTGGCTGACAGAACCCTGAGGTCATTAGATGTGTCAAGGACAGACAGCCCTCAACCTCCTCATCACAGACAGGATCCTCCAAAAGTTCATTTACACACTCTTCTTCATCAATATCCTCTACTTCCTCATCATATCTAGGAAGATCTAGATTGACTTCTTCTTTCTCCTCTAACTCCTTGTAATCTTCTTCATCTTCATACACTTCAAAAATAGGAGGGTGATTAAAATCAACCTCATGTTCATCCTTGTGTTCTTCCTCTTGAATCAAAGGTGGTTCAAGTGACTTCATGGAATCATAAATAAATTCACACAAATTTATCTCCAATTGTAACATTTTGATCTCACGCCTCAATCTCTTTAATCTTCTTGCCTCCTTCAAAATCTGCTCACTCTTTCGAGATGAAGACTTGTTGAAAGTCATGGCTGCTGGTTTTTTTTGTAGCTATGTGTTTGGGCTGATTTGGGATGTGTTTAGGCTAAAAAAAATCAGAAAAGAATCACCAAAATGGAAACTAGCTCAACAACCTCCTGAGATGTTCTGCTACTGCCCAACATCAAGAACAACACCAATATACTCCCCCCAAGATGAAACTCAGCTCTGATACCAAGTTGATGTATGCAAGGTCGCTAAGATCAGAGTGATGACCTCACAGACACCAAACGGACACACACACAACTGAAATCTGGACCTCACAACTGATAATCGAATGCAAACAACTCCAAAACATGGCTCACAATAGAGAACCAATCACAATCTCCTCCAAAACAGAGCATAAACACCAAAACACAAATGGATGAAATGGGTGATGTGTGAAATGTGATCAGATGGGCAAATAACATCAAGAACCCATGAAGGATTTTGGGACTTGTTCAAATGGATTGAAATGGATGATGAGGGATGGAAAACGGAGAAAGATAAAGGATAGAATCAAGTGATTACCGATCAATACAGGCACACCATGACCGATTAACACAAGAGCAATGGACTTGATGACCCCAATGGATACAGGCACACCACCATCAAAGCTACCAAGCTCTACACCCACCACAAGGATTGCCAAATCCTTGATACAGTAGTAGAATTAACCAATTTTAAGAGTTTAACGTCACTCACAAAAAAGAAGCTCAATAAGGCACTCAATTCTCATATTTCATAGTTCAAGTTGTTCATTACAATGACCTCACAGTGGGTATATATAGCCCAGCTGAAATATCTAATTAGGAGTTTCTTGAGCAAAAAGAAAACATTCTAATCTTGCTTAATTAACTAATTACATCAGAAAAAGATAATATATAATTAACTTAGGAAGCTTCTAGAGCAATAATAATGAGGGCTAATAAAAGCATCACACATGGCATCTTCATGAAGCTTCTAGAACAATTGGAAGGCTCTAGAAACATTACACATGGCGCTTTCTTGTTGGAGCAGTATTCCTCACGTGGGCAAGGCTGGATAACCACCTCACGAGCTGGAACGACCTCAACAGCTCGAAAGTGACGTCTTCATAGAGGGCCTCAATGACAAACACCTCATTGAATTGGAAAGACCTCAACAACTCAGGAAGTGAAGTCAAAAAGGTGAAAATAATCTTCCTCCAGTAGGGAACGTCCTTGGACATCCGAATTCTCAGCAGACTCAAGATGGAGGTCCTCATGCGCATATTCAGATTGCATAGAAGATTAATGACCTCCAATAAGTAGAAGATGATGCAACCCAAGTGAAAAGACCAAAAGGACCTTGCTGAAACGCCAAAAGACAAGTTGATCCCGATTGAGGTCCTCATGCACGTACCCAGATTGCAATAGTTGTGCAGAATGCAAACGACCTCCAAATGGATCGACCTTCGGCATTTAGGAGAGCTCAATAATAAACTTCCTTGACATCCAAAGAGATGAGAATCATACACCAAGTTGAAAAGAACAACCGGCTCTAGATAAACGTCCTCAATAAGAACAACCGGCTCCAAATAAACGTCCTCAATGCATGCCTAGAACAAGATAGCTCCGTGGAACCCAAATGACCTTTGGACCATGTAAGCTTGGACATTATGATAAACCTCCAAGGGACCAAATGTGAGTGAGGCCTCAATTTTGAAGTATTTAGACAGTAGAGATGGCCTCACATCAGGTGGATGACCTTTGATATAGTCAAGGACCTTCTGGGATTCATGGATGGCCTCAAATCACGCTGACACCAAATGAGGTTGTGAGGGCCGATCTCCATCAGCAACTAAAAGGAAATCGTTGAGGAGCCAAATATAAATAAGAGAACTCATTCTCTTTAAGAGAGGGATTTTTCAGCAAGTAAATCGGAGTAGGAACTTTGTAAGAAAGTTCTGAGTGTAGGAATATCTTGTTGATATTCTGAGAGTAGCCATTCTTGTGTAGTGGTGAGATATTGTAACCAGTGGTCGTACTGGTGAGGACCTCCTAAGGTCGTGAATTGATTGTTTCCAGTGAACCTTAGTTGAGTGAGGTCACTATGTGTAATTGCCTCTTCTGTGAGGCCTCAAGATCATAAGACAGCTGCCAAGTCTTCTGCCTCTATAAACTGTTCTGAGGACCTCACAGTCCTCTTACCAGCTGAGTTGTAACCTCTTCCCTTAAGCACTTTTTTTCAATAATAAACTGGATATTGGCAACTATAAACTGTTCTGACAACTCTCAATCCCTTATTAAATTAGCTCTTGTCACTGGATATTGGCAAAACTCCAGCAATTGTCAGTTGTGCTTGATCATCTATGCTTTAGTGTGTCTGTAGAGGCATCAATGTGAGTGTCCTTTGCCCTTGAATCCAGTTGTGGTGTGTCTGTATCAACTGTAAGCAAGTCTATCTTTTATTCTAAATTGGGTTGTCTTCTATTCCAGCTTGTTACTTCCAAACGGTTATTGTTTTACAAGCCATCAGCTGATTGTGTGAGATTGCATGGTGCATTCTAGTTCAATACTCTAATCATTGTGAGCTAGCATACATCACCTTGACCAGTCCTTGATTAAATTTTGAGGTACCCGAGAGGACATGCTGATGAGGACATCAGAGGTCCAAACATGTAGTGAGTTGACGAACATGGGAGGATGAGAGAGACCACATGTAGGAAGGATGGATGATAGGACTCCCCCTCAATTTGACAGCTTGTGCATTGGTTAAGGTCCTCACGATCGAGGGCTCCCCCTCGAATGGTGTGGGTGGGGTTGTTTCACGACCTTCCCAATGTTTAGGATCTTGTCTTGGATTTTGTCTCCAAAGGTGACTCTTCCATTCTTGTTGATTTTATGTTTGTAGAACTAGGTCGGATCTCTGGTAATGTGTATGAGGCATCCCTGCAATAGAGGACACTATACCTTTCTTGGTCTCTGACCAAGGATGAGAACGTTGCAATGAGGTCTTCCGGACCTAAATTTTAGTAATGCACGGAAGTCTAGTTCCTTTAGACAAGGTAGTTGATGAGGGCCTTATTATATTTTCTGTTGGAGGTCCTTTATGATGACTTTCTCTGAGAGGCGGAATGTTTGGGATATGAAGGAGAGGTCCTTTGTTGGTATGGAAGGGAGGACTTTTGGGCCGATTGTTTTTGAGGTGTGGTGTATTGGGTGTGGGAAGGAGATGTCCTCTGGGAGGATGACTTGTAGGAGCTTTAGTCTGAGGTTAAGAAGAGGGGGTTGTGGAAACTGGTTTGCTCTGGTAAGGATGGGAATTGGTGACTGCCTCATTGGTTAATTAAGTGATGGTTTTATAGTAGTCTTTGACAATAAGAGATAGTCTATTGTTTTCTGTGAATAGGAAGTCATTTTAATAGTTCAGGCTTTTTATGGCCTCACTAAGACTTTGAACATACTTGGTTAGATGCTTGATTCTTTCTATAAAGGACTTCGAATATTTAAAAAGATACATAAGTTTATGAGCAAGATGTAATGATGAGAGATTGAGGAGGTCATCAATATTTACCTCATCTTGAGATGAGGACGCTTCTAGATCCTTATTGAGTTGAGTCATTAGACAGATATTTGTTATTTCTTCTGCCTCACTATGGCCGTCATTGGAATCACTATCACTCCATGTTGCCATCGTTGCCTAATGGTTTTGTCATTGAGGCCGAATGTTTCTCTTGTCTTTGTTTCTTCTCGCGTGAATCTTTCATAAGGTGTTTTGAGGTGCCACAACTAAAACAAATAAATGGGTGAGATTCTTCTTTTATTAAGGCCTTACCTTTTGAGGACTCCCCCTCAATTTGACAGCTTGTGCATAGATTGAGGTCCTCATGGTAGACGAATCCCCCTCGAATGGTGTGGGTGGTGTTGTTTCATGACCTTCCCAATGTTTAGGATCTTGTCCTGGATTTTGTCTCCAAAGATCACTCTTCCATTCTTGTTGATTTTCAGTTTTTAGAACTTGGTTGGATCTCTGATAATGTGTCTGAGGCATATCTGCAATAGAGGACATGATACCTTTCTTGGTCTCTGACCAAGGATGAGATCGTTGCAATGAGGTGTTTGCGACCTAAATTTTAGTAATGCACGGAGGTCTAGTTCCTTTACACAGGGGAGTTGATGAGGTCCTTATTTTATTTTCTGTTGGAGGTCGTCTATGATGACTTTCTCTGAGAGGCGGAATGTTTGGGATAGGAAGGAGAGGTCCTTTGTTGGAATGGAAGGGAGGACTTTTGGACCAATAGTTTTTGACATGTTGTGTATTGGGTATGGGAAGGAGAGGTCCTCTGGAAAGATGACTTGTAGGAGCTTTGGTTCGAGGTTGAGATGAGGGAGTTGTGGAAACTGGTTTGTTTTGGTAAGAATGAGAATTAGTGACTACCTCATTGGTTAATTGAGTGATGGTTTTATAGTAGTCTTGGACCTCAAGAGATACTCTATTGTTTTCTGTGAACAGGAAATCATTTTGAGAGTTCAGGCTTTCTATGGCCTCACTAAGACTTTGAACATACTTAGTGAGATGCTTGATTCTTTCTATGAAAGACTTCGAATATTGCTCATGGAAGATTGTATTCCTACACTCAGAACTTTCTAGCCAAAGTTCCTCACAAATTTTCTACCTTGGAAATCCACATTCTTCATGGAAGATTTTAGTAGAATATATACTTGAGGGTTTCAATTCAGCAACGACCACTTTCCTTTAGAGAGGATTGTTTCTTTTCTTAGATTATTCCTCAGTCTTCCATGTGAATTGCAATCTCCACGATTTCTTTCCTTTCCTTTCGTATCTGAGACGAAATATTAATTGTTATTATATCAACTCAGAAATGGCATGAAGGAATAAGATTAGGATTTAGAAGATACTTCCCTAATATAATATTCATGCCGGCGCTAGAGGTCCTTGTTTCCATACGTGATGAGGTCCTCAAAGTGGACTCAGATTCTTCAATCTCCCCCTTTTTGTTTGAAAGACGAAATTTTCTTTGTTGTCCTTTAGCATAAGCACACAGTATATAGCAGAGCAATGCAACAAACTTAATTCTCCCCCTTTATGTCTTTCGGACAAAAAGGAATCAAAAGAGTACAAGTTTGTGGCCAAAAAAAGAGAGGAAGAGAGAGGGCGAAGGAGGGATATTAGGAAAAGAAATGATGAGGACACCTTGTCCAGCCCTGATTAAATTTTGAGGTACCGAAGAGGACATGCTGATGAGGACATTAGAGGTCCAGGCATATAGTGATTTGACGAACCTGGGAGGAAGAGAGAGACCACATGTACGGAGGATGGATGATAGGACTCCCCCTCGAACGAAGCGGATAGTGTTGTTTCACGACCTTCATAATGTCTAGGATCTTGTCTTGGATTTTGTCTCCAAAGGTCACTCTTCCATTCTTGTTGATTTTCAGTTTGTAGAACTTGGTTGGATCTCTGGTAATGTGTCTGAGGCATACCTGCAATAGAGGACACTATACCTTTCTTGGTCTCTGTGTAAGGATGAGATCGTTGCAATGAGGTCTTTGGGACCCAAAATTTAGTAATGCACGGATGTCTAGTTCCTTTAGACAGGGGAGTTGCTGAGGTCCTTATTTTATTTTCTGTTGGAGGTCCTTGATGATGACTTTCTCTGAGAGGCGGAATGTTTGGGATAGGAAGGAAAGGTCTTTTGTTGGTATGGAAGCGGGGACTTTTGGACTGATAGTTTTTTAGATGTGGTGTATTGGGTGTGGGAGGGAGAGGTCCTCTGGGAGGATGACTTGTAGGAGCTTTGGTTCGAGGTTGAGAAGAGGGGGTTGTGGAAACTGGTTTGCTTTGGTAAGGATCAGAATTCATGACTGCCTCATTGGTTAATTGAGTGACGGTTTTATAGTAGTCTTTGACCGCAAGAGATAGTATTTTGTTTTCTGTGAACAGGAGGTCATTTTGAGAGTTCAGGCTTTCTATGGTCTCACTAAAACTTTGAACATAATTGGTGAGATGCTTAATTATTTCTATGAAGGACTTCGAATATTTAAAAAAGATACAGAAGTTTATGAGCAAGATGTAATGGTGAGAGATTGAGGAGGTCATCAATATTTACCTCATCTTGAGATGAGGACGCTTCTGGATCCTCATTGAGTTGAGTCATCACTGTGGCCATCACTGGAATCACTATCACTCCATGTTGCCATCGTTGCCTTATGGTTTTGTCGTTAAGGCCAAATGTTTCTCTTGTCTTTATTTCTTCTCGCGTGAGGGCAGTCTTTCACAAAGTGTTTTGAGCTGCCATAACTAAAACAAATAAATGGGTTAGATTCTTCTTTTATTAAGGCCTTACCTTTTGAGGACTCCCCCTCAATTTGACAGCTTGTGCATAGGTTGAGGTCCTCATGGTAGACGGTCCCCCTCGAACGGTGCGGGTGTTGTTGTTTCACGACCTTCCCAATGTCTAGGATCTTGTCTTGGATTTTGTCTCCAAAGACCACTCTTCCATTCTTGTTGATTTTCAGTTTGTAGAACTTGGTTTGATCTCTGGTAATGTGTCTGAGGCATACCTGCAATAGAGGACACTATACCTTTCTTGGTCTCTGTCTAAGGATGAGATCGTTGCAATGAGGTCTTTGGGACCCAAAATTTAGTAATGCACGGATGTCTAGTTCCTTTAGACAGGGGAGTTCTTGAGGTTCTTATTTTATTTTCATTGGAGGTCCTTGATGATGACTTTCTCTGAGAGGCGGAATGTTTGGGATAGGAAGGAAAGGTCTTTTGTTGGTATGGAAGCGGGGACTTTTGGACTGATAGTTTTTGAGATGTGGTGTATTGGGTGTGGGAGGGAGAGGTCCTCTGGGAGGATGACTTGTAGGAGCTTTGGTTCGAGGTTGAGAAGAGGGGGTTGTGGAAACTGGTTTGCTTTGGTAAGGATCGGAACTCATGACTGCCTCATTGGTTAATTGAGTGACGGTTTTATAGTAGTCTTTGACCGCAAGAGATAGTATTTTGTTTTACGTGAGCAGGAGGTCATTTTGAGAGTTCAAGCTTTCTATGGTCTCACTAAAACTTTGAACATAATTGGTGAGATGCTTAATTATTTCTATGAAGGACTTCGAATATTTAAAAAAGATACAGAAGTTTATGAGCAAGATGTAATGGTGAGAGATTGAGGAGGTCATCAATATTTACCTCATCTTGAGATGAGGACGCTTCTGGATCCTCATTGAGTTGAGTCATCACTGTGGCCATCACTGGAATCACTATCACTCCATGTTGCCATCGTTGCCTTATGGTTTTGTCGTTAAGGCCAAATGTTTCTCTTGTCTTTATTTCTTCTCGCGTGAGGGCAGTCTTTCACAAAGTGTTTTGAGCTGCCATAACTAAAACAAATAAATGGGTTAGATTCTTCTTTTATTAAGGCCTTACCTTTTGAGGACTCCCCCTCAATTTGACAGCTTGTGCATAGGTTGAGGTCCTCATGGTAGACGGTCCCCCTCGAACGGTGCGGGTGTTGTTGTTTCACGACCTTCCCAATGTCTAGGATCTTGTCTTGGATTTTGTCTCCAAAGACCACTCTTCCATTCTTGTTGATTTTCTTTGTAGAACTTGGTTTGATCTCTGGTAATGTGTCTGAGGCATACCTGCAATAGAGGACACTATACCTTTCTTGGTCTCTGTCTAAGGATGAGATCGTTGCAATGAGGTCTTTGGGACCCAAAATTTAGTAATGCACGGATGTCTAGTTCCTTTAGACAGGGGAGTTGCTGAGGTTCTTATTTTATTTTCTGTTGGAGGTCCTTGATGATGACTTTCTCTGAGAGGCGGAATGTTTGGGATAGGAAGGAAAGGTCTTTTGTTGGTATGGAAGGGGACTTTTGGGTGATAGTTTTTGAGATGTGGTGTATTGGGTGTGGGAGGGAGAGGTCCTCTGGGAGGATGACTTGTAGGAGCTTTGGTTCGAGGTTGAGAAGAGGGGGTTGTGGAAACTGGTTTGCTTTGGTAAGGATCGGAACTCATGACTGCCTCATTGGTTAATTGAGTGACGGTTTTATAGTAGTCTTTGACCGCAAGAGATAGTATTTTGTTTTACGTGAGCAGGAGGTCATTTTGAGAGTTCAGGCTTTCTATGGTCTCACTAAAACTTTGAACATAATTGGTGAGATGCTTAATTATTTCTATGAAGGACTTCGAATATTTAAAAAAGATACAGAAGTTTATGAGCAAGATGTAATGGTGAGAGATTGAGGAGGTCATCAATATTTACCTCATCTTGAGATGAGGACGCTTCTGGATCCTCATTGAGTTGAGTCATCACTGTGGCCATCACTGGAATCACTATCACTCCATGTTGCCATCGTTGCCTTATGGTTTTGTCGTTAAGGCCAAATGTTTCTCTTGTCTTTATTTCTTCTCGCGTGGCGATCTTTTCACAAAGTGTTTTGAGCTGCCATAACTAAAACAAATAAATGGGTTAGATTCTTCTTTTATTAAGGCCTTACCTTTTGAGGACTCCCCCTCAATTTGACAGCTTGTGCATAGGTTGAGGTCCTCATGGTAGACGGTCCCCCTCGAACGGTGCGGGTGTTGTTGTTTCACGACCTTCCCAATGTCTAGGATCTTGTCTTGGATTTTGTCTCCAAAGACCACTCTTCCATTCTTGTTGATTTTCAGTTTGTAGAACTTGGTTTGATCTCTGGTAATGTGTCTGAGGCATACCTGCAATAGAGGACACTATACCTTTCTTGGTCTCTGTCTAAGGATGAGATCGTTGCAATGAGGTCTTTGGGACCCAAAATTTAGTAATGCACGGATGTCTAGTTCCTTTAGACAGGGGAGTTGCTGAGGTTCTTATTTTATTTTCTGTTGGAGGTCCTTGATGATGACTTTCTCTGAGAGGCGGAATGTTTGGGATAGGAAGGAAAGGTCTTTTGTTGGTATGGAAGCGGGGACTTTTGGACTGATAGTTTTTGAGATGTGGTGTATTGGGTGTGGGAGGGAGAGGTCCTCTGGGAGGATGACTTGTAGGAGCTTTGGTTCGAGGTTGAGAAGAGGGGGTTGTGGAAACTGGTTTGCTTTGGTAAGGATCGGAACTCATGACTGCCTCATTGGTTAATTGAGTGACGGTTTTATAGTAGTCTTTGACCGCAAGAGATAGTATTTTGTTTTCTGTGAACAGGAGGTCATTTTGAGAGTTCAGGCTTTCTATGGTCTCACTAAAACTTTGAACATAATTGGTGAGATGCTTAATTATTTCTATGAAGGACTTCGAATATTTAAAAAAGATACAGAAGTTTATGAGCAAGATGTAATGGTGAGAGATTGAGGAGGTCATCAATATTTACCTCATCTTGAGATGAGGACGCTTCTGGATCCTCATTGAGTTGAGTCATCAGTGGCCATCACTGGAATCACTATCACTCCATGTTGCCATCGTTGCCTTATGGTTTTGTCGTTAAGGCCAAATGTTTCTCTTGTCTTTATTTCTTCTCGCGTGAGGCGATCTTTCACAAAGTGTTTTGAGTGCCATAACTAAAACAAATAAATGGGTTAGATTCTTCTTTTATTAAGGCCTTACCTTTTGAGGACTCCCCTCAATTTGACTTGTGCATAGGTTGAGGTCCTCATGGTAGACGGTCCCCTCGAGCAGTGCGGGTGTTGTTGTTTCACGACCTTCCCAATGTCTAGGATCTTGTCTTGGATTTTGTCTCCAAAGACCACTCTTCCATTCTTGTTGATTTTCGTTTGTAGAACTTGGTTTGATCTCTGTAATGTATGCAGGCATACTGCGATAGAGGACACTATACCTTTCTTGGTCTCTGTCTAAGGATGAGATCGTTGCAATGAGGTCTTTGGGACCCAAAATTTAGTAATGCACGGATGTCTAGTTCCTTTAGAGAGGAGTTCTTTGAGGTTCTTATTTTATTGTCTGTTGGAGGTCCTTGATGATGACTTTCTCTGAGAGGCGGAATGTTTGGGATAGGAAGGAAAGGTCTTTTGTTGGTATGGAAGCGGGGACTTTTGGACTGATAGTTTTTGAGATGTGGTGTATTGGGTGTGGGAGGGAGAGGTCCTCTGGGAGGATGACTTGTAGGAGCTTTGGTTCGAGGTTGAGAAGAGGGGGTTGTGGAAACTGGTTTGCTTTAGTGAGATCGGAACTCATGAGCGCCTCATTGGTTAATTGAGTGACGGTTTTATAGTAGTCTTTGACCGCAAGAGATAGTATTTTGTTTTACGTGAGCAGAGGTCATTTTGAGAGTTCAGCTTTCTATGGTCTCACTAAAACTTTGAACATAATTGGTGAGATGCTTAATTATTTCTATGAAGGACTTCGAATATTTAAAAAAGATACAGAAGTTTATGAGCAAGATGTAATGGTGAGAGATTGAGGAGGTCATCAATATTTACCTCATCTTGAGATGAGGACGCTTCTGGATCCTCATTGAGTTGAGTCATCACTGTGGCCATCACTGGAATCACTATCACTCCATGTTGCCATCGTTGCCTTATGGTTTTGTCGTTAAGGCCAAATGTTTCTCTTGTCTTTATTTCTTCTCGCGTGAGGGCAGTCTTTCACAAAGTGTTTTGAGCTGCCATAACTAAAACAAATAAATGGGTTAGATTCTTCTTTTATTAAGGCCTTACCTTTTGAGGACTCCCCCTCAATTTGACAGCTTGTGCATAGGTTGAGGTCCTCATGGTAGACGGTCCCCCTCGAACGGTGCGGGTGTTGTTGTTTCACGACCTTCCCAATGTCTAGGATCTTGTCTTGGATTTTGTCTCCAAAGACCACTCTTCCATTCTTGTTGATTTTCAGTTTGTAGAACTTGGTTTGATCTCTGGTAATGTGTCTGAGGCATACCTGCAATAGAGGACACTATACCTTTCTTGGTCTCTGTCTAAGGATGAGATCGTTGCAATGAGGTCTTTGGGACCCAAAATTTAGTAATGCACGGATGTCTAGTTCCTTTAGACAGGGGAGTTGCTGAGGTTCTTATTTTATTTTCTGTTGGAGGTCCTTGATGATGACTTTCTCTGAGAGGCGGAATGTTTGGGATAGGAAGGAAAGGTCTTTTGTTGGTATGGAAGCGGGGACTTTTGGACTGATAGTTTTTGAGATGTGGTGTATTGGGTGTGGGAGGGAGAGGTCCTCTGGGAGGATGACTTGTAGGAGCTTTGGTTCGAGGTTGAGAAGAGGGGGTTGTGGAAACTGGTTTGCTTTGGTAAGGATCGGAACTCATGACTGCCTCATTGGTTAATTGAGTGACGGTTTTATAGTAGTCTTTGACCGCAAGAGATAGTATTTTGTTTTCTGTGAACAGGAGGTCATTTTGAGAGTTCAGGCTTTCTATGGTCTCACTAAAACTTTGAACATAATTGGTGAGATGCTTAATTATTTCTATGAAGGACTTCGAATATTTAAAAAAGATACAGAAGTTTATGAGCAAGATGTAATGGTGAGAGATTGAGGAGGTCATCAATATTTACCTCATCTTGAGATGAGGACGCTTCTGGATCCTCATTGAGTTGAGTCATCACTGTGGCCATCACTGGAATCACTATCACTCCATGTTGCCATCGTTGCCTTATGGTTTTGTCGTTAAGGCCAAATGTTTCTCTTGTCTTTATTTCTTCTCGCGTGAGGGCAGTCTTTCACAAAGTGTTTTGAGCTGCCATAACTAAAACAAATAAATGGGTTAGATTCTTCTTTTATTAAGGCCTTACCTTTGAGGACTCCCCTCAATTTGTGACTTGTGCATAGGTTGAGGTCCTCATGGTAGACGGTCCCCTCGAGCAGTGCGGGTGTTGTTGTTTCACGACCTTCCCAATGTCTAGGATCTTGTCTTGGATTTTGTCTCCAAAGACCACTCTTCCATTCTTGTTGATTTTCGTTTGTAGAACTTGGTTTGATCTCTGGTAATGTGTCTGAGGCATACCTGCAATAGAGGACACTATACCTTTCTTGGTCTCTGTCTAAGGATGAGATCGTTGCAATGAGGTCTTTGGGACCCAAAATTTAGTAATGCACGGATGTCTAGTTCCTTTAGACAGGGGAGTTGCTGAGGTTCTTATTTTATTTTCATTGGAGGTCCTTGATGATGACTTTCTGAGAGGCGGAATGTTTGGGATAGGAAGGAAAGGTCTTTTGTTGGTATGGAAGCGGGGACTTTTGGACTGATAGTTTTTGAGATGTGGTGTATTGGGTGTGGGAGGGAGAGGTCCTCTGGGAGGATGACTTGTAGGAGCTTTGGTTCGAGGTTGAGAAGAGGGGGTTGTGGAACTGGTTTGCTTTGGTAAGGATCGAACTCATGGCGCCTCATTGGTTAATTGAGTGACGGTTTTATAGTAGTCTTTGACCGCAAGAGATAGTATTTTGTTTTCTGTGAACAGGAGGTCATTTTGAGAGTTCAGGCTTTCTATGGTCTCACTAAAACTTTGAACATAATTGGTGAGATGCTTAATTATTTCTATGAAGGACTTCGAATATTTAAAAAAGATACAGAAGTTTATGAGCAAGATGTAATGGTGAGAGATTGAGGAGGTCATCAATATTTACCTCATCTTGAGATGAGGACGCTTCTGGATCCTCATTGAGTTGAGTCATCACTGTGGCCATCACTGGAATCACTATCACTCCATGTTGCCATCGTTGCCTTATGGTTTTGTCGTTAAGGCCAAATGTTTCTCTTGTCTTTATTTCTTCTCGCGTGAGGGCAGTCTTTCACAAAGTGTTTTGAGCTGCCATAACTAAAACAAATAAATGGGTTAGATTCTTCTTTTATTAAGGCCTTACCTTTTGAGGACTCCCCCTCAATTTGACAGCTTGTGCATAGGTTGAGGTCCTCATGGTAGACGGTCCCCCTCGAACGGTGCGGGTGTTGTTGTTTCACGACCTTCCCAATGTCTAGGATCTTGTCTTGGATTTTGTCTCCAAAGACCACTCTTCCATTCTTGTTGATTTTCAGTTTGTAGAACTTGGTTTGATCTCTGGTAATGTGTCTGAGGCATACCTGCAATAGAGGACACTATACCTTTCTTGGTCTCTGTCTAAGGATGAGATCGTTGCAATGAGGTCTTTGGGACCCAAAATTTAGTAATGCACGGATGTCTAGTTCCTTTAGACAGGGGAGTTGCTGAGGTTCTTATTTTATTTTCTGTTGGAGGTCCTTGATGATGACTTTCTCGAGAGGCGGAATGTTTGGGATAGGAAGGAAAGGTCTTTTGTTGGTATGGAAGCGGGGACTTTTGGACTGATAGTTTTTGAGATGTGGTGTATTGGGTGTGGGAGGGAGAGGTCCTCTGGGAGGATGACTTGTAGGAGCTTTGGTTCGAGGTTGAGAAGAGGGGGTTGTGGAAACTGGTTTGCTTTGGTAAGGATCGGAACTCATGACTGCCTCATTGGTTAATTGAGTGACGGTTTATAGAAGTCTTTGACCGCAAGAGATAGTATTTTGTTTTCTGTGAACAGGAGGTCATTTTGAGAGTTCAGGCTTTCTATGGTCTCACTAAAACTTTGAACATAATTGGTGAGATGCTTAATTATTTCTATGAAGGACTTCGAATATTTAAAAAAGATACAGAAGTTTATGAGCAAGATGTAATGGTGAGAGATTGAGGAGGTCATCAATATTTACCTCATCTTGAGATGAGGACGCTTCTGGATCCTCATTGAGTTGAGTCATCACTGTGGCCATCACTGGAATCACTATCACTCCATGTTGCCATCGTTGCCTTATGGTTTTGTCGTTAAGGCCAAATGTTTCTCTTGTCTTTATTTCTTCTCGCGTGAGGCGCTTTTCACAAAGTGTTTTGAGCCGCCATAACTAAAACAAATAAATTTGTTAGATTCTTCTTTTATTAAGTCCTTACCTTTTGAGGAATCCCCTCAATTTGACTTGTGCATAGGTTGAGGTCCTCATGGTAGACGCAGTCCCCTCGAGCAGTGCGGGTGTTGTTGTTTCACGACCTTCCCAATGTCTAGGATCTTGTCTTGGATTTTGTCTCCAAAGACCACTCTTCCATTCTTGTTGATTTTGGTTTGTAGAACTTGGTTTGATCTCCGTAATGTGTCTGAGGCATACCTGCAATAGAGGACACTATACCTTTCTTGGTCTCTGTCTAAGGATGAGATCGTTGCAATGAGGTCTTTGGGACCCAAAATTTAGTAATGCACGGATGTCTAGTTCCTTTAGACAGGAGTTCTTGAGGTTCTTATTTTATTTTCACTTTGAGTTCCTTGATGATGACTTTCTCTGAGAGGCGGAATGTTTGGGATAGTAAGGAAAGGTCTTTTGGTGGTATGGAAGCGGGGACTTTTGTACGGATAGTTTTTGAGATGTGGTGTATTGGGTGTGGGAGGGAGAGGTCCTCTGGGAGGATGACTTGTAGGAGCTTTGGTTCGAGGTTGAGAAGAGGGGGTTGTGGAAACTGGTTTGCTTTGGTAAGGATCGGAACTCATGACTGCCTCATTGGTTAATTGAGTGACGGTTTTATAGTAGTCTTTGACCGCAAGAGATAGTATTTTGTTTTCTGTGAACAGGAGGTCATTTTGAGAGTTCAGGCTTTCTATGGTCTCACTAAAACTTTGAACATAATTGGTGAGATGCTTAATTATTTCTATGAAGGACTTCGAATATTTAAAAAAGATACAGAAGTTTATGAGCAAGATGTAATGGTGAGAGATTGAGGAGGTCATCAATATTTACCTCATCTTGAGATGAGGACGCTTCTGGATCCTCATTGAGTTGAGTCATCAGTGGCCATCACTGGAATCACTATCACTCCATGTTGCCATCGTTGCCTTATGGTTTTGTCGTTAAGGCCAAATGTTTCTCTTGTCTTTATTTCTTCTCGCGTGAGGGCAGTCTTTCACAAAGTGTTTTGAGCTGCCATAACTAAAACAAATAAATGGGTTAGATTCTTCTTTTATTAAGGCCTTACCTTTTGAGGACTCCCCCTCAATTTGACAGCTTGTGCATAGGTTGAGGTCCTCATGGTAGACGGTCCCCTCGAGCAGTGCGGGTGTTGTTGTTTCACGACCTTCCCAATGTCTAGGATCTTGTCTTGGATTTTGTCTCCAAAGACCACTCTTCCATTCTTGTTGATTTTCAGTTTGTAGAACTTGGTTTGATCTCTGGTAATGTGTCTGAGGCATACCTGCAATAGAGGACACTATACCTTTCTTGGTCTCTGTCTAAGGATGAGATCGTTGCAATGAGGTCTTTGGGACCCAAAATTTAGTAATGCACGGATGTCTAGTTCCTTTAGACAGGGGAGTTGCTGAGGTTCTTATTTTATTTTGTTGGAGGTCCTTGATGATGACTTTCTCGAGAGGCGGAATGTTTGGGATAGGAAGGAAAGGTCTTTTGTTGGTATGGAAGGGACTTTTGGACTGATAGTTTTTGAGATGTGGTGTATTGGGTGTGGGAGGGAGAGGTCCTCTGGGAGGATGACTTGTAGGAGCTTTGGTTCGAGGTTGAGAAGAGGGGGTTGTGGAAACTGGTTTGCTTTGGTAAGGATCGGAACTCATGACTGCCTCATTGGTTAATTGAGTGACGGTTTTATAGTAGTCTTTGACCGCAAGAGATAGTATTTTGTTTTCTGTGAACAGGAGGTCATTTTGAGAGTTCAAGCTTTCTATGGTCTCACTAAAACTTTGAACATAATTGGTGAGATGCTTAATTATTTCTATGAAGGACTTCGAATATTTAAAAGATACGAGTTTATGAGCAAGATGTAATGGTGAGAGATTGAGGAGGTCATCAATATTTACCTCATCTTGAGATGAGGACGCTCGATCCTCATTGAGTTGAGTCATCCGTGGCCATCATGGAATCACTATCACTCCATGTTGCCATCGTTGCCTTATGGTTTTGTCGTTAAGGCCAAATGTTTCTCTTGTCTTTATTTCTTCTCGCGTGAGGCGCTCTTTCACAAAGTGTTTTGAGCCCATAACTAAAACAAATAAATGGGTTAGATTCTTCTTTTATTAAGGCCTTACCTTTTGAGGACTCCCCTCAATTTGACTTGTGCATAGGTTGAGGTCCTCATGGTAGACGGTCCCCTCGAGCAGTGCGGGTGTTGTTGTCACGACCTTCCCAATGTCTAGGATCTTGTCTTGGATTTTGTCTCCAAAGACCACTCTTCCATTCTTGTTGATTTTCGGTTTGTAGAACTTGGTTTGATCTCTGGTAATGTGTCTGAGGCATACCTGCAATAGAGGACACTATACCTTTCTTGGTCTCTGTCTAAGGATGAGATCGTTGCAATGAGGTCTTTGGGACCCAAAATTTAGTAATGCACGGATGTCTAGTTCCTTTAGACAGGGGAGTTTCTGAGGTTCTTATTTTATTTTCTGTTGGAGGTCCTTGATGATGACTTTCTCTGAGAGGCGGAATGTTTGGGATAGGAAGGAAAGGTCTTTTGTTGGTATGGAAGCGGGGACTTTTGGACTGATAGTTTTTGAGATGTGGTGTATTGGGTGTGGGAGGGAGAGGTCCTCTGGGAGGATGACTTGTAGGAGCTTTGGTTCGAGGTTGAGAAGAGGGGGTTGTGGAACCGGTTTGCTTTGGTAAGGATCTAACTCATGACTGCCTCATTGGTTAATTGAGTGACGGTTTTATAGTAGTCTTTGACCGCAAGAGATAGTATTTTGTTTTCTGTGAACAGGAGGTCATTTTGAGAGTTCAGGCTTTCTATGGTCTCACTAAAACTTTGAACATAATTGGTGAGATGCTTAATTATTTCTATGAAGGACTTCGAATATTTAAAAAAGATACAGAAGTTTATGAGCAAGATGTAATGGTGAGAGATTGAGGAGGTCATCAATATTTACCTCATCTTGAGATGAGGACGCTTCTGGATCCTCATTGAGTTGAGTCATCACTGTGGCCATCACTGGAATCACTATCACTCCATGTTGCCATCGTTGCCTTATGGTTTTGTCGTTAAGGCCAAATGTTTCTCTTGTCTTTATTTCTTCTCGCGTGAGGGCAGTCTTTCACAAAGTGTTTTGAGCTGCCATAACTAAAACAAATAAATGGGTTAGATTCTTCTTTTATTAAGGCCTTACCTTTTGAGGACTCCCCCTCAATTTGACAGCTTGTGCATAGGTTGAGGTCCTCATGGTAGACGGTCCCCCTCGAACGGTGCGGGTGTTGTTGTTTCACGACCTTCCCAATGTCTAGGATCTTGTCTTGGATTTTGTCTCCAAAGACCACTCTTCCATTCTTGTTGATTTTCAGTTTGTAGAACTTGGTTTGATCTCTGGTAATGTGTCTGAGGCATACCTGCAATAGAGGACACTATACCTTTCTTGGTCTCTGTCTAAGGATGAGATCGTTGCAATGAGGTCTTTGGGACCCAAAATTTAGTAATGCACGGATGTCTAGTTCCTTTAGACAGGGGAGTTGCTGAGGTTCTTATTTTATTTTCTGTTGGAGGTCCTTGATGATGACTTTCTCTGAGAGGCGGAATGTTTGGGATAGGAAGGAAAGGTCTTTTGTTGGTATGGAAGCGGGGACTTTTGGACTGATAGTTTTTGAGATGTGGTGTATTGGGTGTGGGAGGGAGAGGTCCTCTGGGAGGATGACTTGTAGGAGCTTTGGTTCGAGGTTGAGAAGAGGGGGTTGTGGAAACTGGTTTGCTTTGGTAAGGATCAGAACTCATGACTGCCTCATTGGTTAATTGAGTGACGGTTTTATAGTAGTCTTTGACCGCAAGAGATAGTATTTTGTTTTCTGTGAACAGGAGGTCATTTTGAGAGTTCAGGCTTTCTATGGTCTCACTAAAACTTTGAACATAATTGGTGAGATGCTTAATTATTTCTATGAAGGACTTCGAATATTTAAAAAAGATACAGAAGTTTATGAGCAAGATGTAATGGTGAGAGATTGAGGAGGTCATCAATATTTACCTCATCTTGAGATGAGGACGCTCGATCCTCATTGAGTTGAGTCATCAGTGGCCATCATGGAATCACTATCACTCCATGTTGCCATCGTTGCCTTATGGTTTTGTCGTTAAGGCCAAATGTTTCTCTTGTCTTTATTTCTTCTCGCGTGAGGGCAGTCTTTCACAAAGTGTTTTGAGCTGCCATAACTAAAACAAATAAATGGGTTAGATTCTTCTTTTATTAAGGCCTTACCTTTTGAGGACTCCCCCTCAATTTGACAGCTTGTGCATAGGTTGAGGTCCTCATGGTAGACGGTCCCCCTCGAACGGTGCGGGTGTTGTTGTTTCACGACCTTCCCAATGTCTAGGATCTTGTCTTGGATTTTGTCTCCAAAGACCACTCTTCCATTCTTGTTGATTTTCAGTTTGTAGAACTTGGTTTGATCTCTCAGTAATGTGTCCGAGGCATACCGATAGAGGACACTATACCTTTCTTGGTCTCTGTCTAAGGATGAGATCGTTGCAATGAGGTCTTTGGGACCCAAAATTTAGTAATGCATGATGTCTAGTTCCTTTAGACAGGGGAGTTGCTGAGGTTCTTATTTTATTTTCTGTTGGAGGTCCTTGATGATGACTTTCTCTGAGAGGCGGAATGTTTGGGATAGGAAGGAAAGGTCTTTTGTTGGTATGGAAGCGGGGACTTTTGGACTGATAGTTTTTGAGATGTGGTGTATTGGGTGTGGGAGGGAGAGGTCCTCTGGGAGGATGACTTGTAGGAGCTTTGGTTCGAGGTTGAGAAGAGGGGGTTGTGGAAACTGGTTTGCTTTGGTAAGGATCAGAACTCATGACTGCCTCATTGGTTAATTGAGTGACGGTTTATAGAAGTCTTTGACCGCAAGAGATAGTATTTTGTTTTCTGTGAACAGGAGGTCATTTTGAGAGTTCAGGCTTTCTATGGTCTCACGAAGATTTTTAACATACGTGGTGAGATGCTTGGTTCTTCCTATGAAGGACTTCGAATATTTAAAAAGATACATAAGTGTATGAGCAAGATGTTATGGTGAGAGATTGAGGAGGTCATCAATATTTACCTCATATTTAGATGAGGACGCTTCTGGATCATATTGAGTTGAGTCATTAGACAAATATTTGTTATTTCTTCTGCCTCAATGTGGCCGTCACTGGAATCACTATCACTCCATGTTGCCATCGTTGCCTTATGGTGATGAATTCAAGGTCGCTAAGATCAGAGTGATGATCTCACAGACACCAAGCGAACACACAACACTGGGATTCTAGGACCTCGCATTGAATAATCGAAGGCAACCAGCTCAAAATAGGGTTCAAACAACAGGGATCATATGGATGAATTGGGTGAGGTGTGAAATAAAATCGGAAGAGCTAGAATAACACGAATAACCTCCTCCAAGATAGAACCCGGTTCGCCACGCACCAAATAACATCAAATGGATTGAAATGGATAATGAAGGATGGGAAAACAGAAAAAGGAAAGATAGACTTGAGCTCAAGCGGATACAGGCACACCACAGCTAGAACACAAGGGCAATGGACTCGATTACCTCAATGGATACAGGCGCACCACCATTGAAGTCACCAAGCTCTACACCCACCACAAGGATTGCCAAATCCTTAATACTGTAGTAGAATTAACCAAATTTGAGAGTTGAACATCCCTTACAAACAAGAGGCTCAATAAGGCACTCAAATCTCATATTTCATATATCAAGTTGTTGATTACAATGACCTCACAGTGGGT
Organism: Portulaca oleracea; assembly: GCA_029582165.1. Taxonomy (NCBI): domain Eukaryota; kingdom Viridiplantae; phylum Streptophyta; class Magnoliopsida; order Caryophyllales; family Portulacaceae; genus Portulaca; species Portulaca oleracea. The sequence continues at coordinate 43,527,800 of CM055877.1, read as the reverse complement.
ATATATAAGCCCAGCTGAAATATCTAATTAGGAGTTTCTTGAGCAAAAAGAAAACGTCCTAAACTTGCTTAATTAAACTAAGTACATCAAAATAAGATAAAATGTAACTAACTTAAGAAGCTTCTAGAACAATAAAAATGAGGGCTAATAAAAGCATCACACATGGCATCTTCATAAAGTTTCTAGAACAATTGGAAGGCTTTAGAAACATATCACATGACGCTTTCATGTCGGAGCAGTATTCCTCACGTAGGCAAGGCTGGATAATCACCTTACGAGCTGGAAGGACCTCAACAGCTCGAAAGTGACGTCTTCATAGAGGGCCTCAATGACAAACACCTTACTGATTTGGAAAAACCTTAACAACTCAGGAAGTGAAGTAAAAAAGGTGCAAATAGTCTTCCTCCAGTAGGGAACGTCCTTGGACGTCCGAATTCTCAGCAAACTCAGGATGGAGGTCCTCATGCGCATATTCAGATTGTATAAAAGATTAATGTCCTCCAATAAATAGAAGATGATGCAATCTAAGTGAAAAGACAAAAAGGACCTTGCTGAAACACCAAAAGGCCAGTTGATCCCGAATGAGGTCCTCATGCACGTACCCAGATTGCAATAGTTGTGCAGAATGCAAACGACCTCCAAATGGATCACCCTTGGGCATTTAGGAAAGCTCAATAATACATTTCCTTGACATCCAAAGAGAAGAGAATCACAACCCAAGTTGAAAAGAACAATCAGCCCCAGATAAACGTTCTCAATGTCCAGATAAACGTCCTCAATGCATGCCCAGGTTGAAATAATTCTCTGGAACCCAAATGATGTATTACCGGATCAAGAAAGGTTCTTGATTCCAATAATACATGAAACACGTGTAACCAAACAATAAGGAGGGGTGATTCACGAGATTAAGGGAGGAAGAAAAGGGGAGGCTCTCCTCGTGATTTAGGGTTCTTTTGTGGAGGTTGTTTTGCCGTGAGGGCTTTTGTGGTTTCAAGATTCAAGAAGGGTTGAATCTTGAATGGGAAGAGAGAGATGAAGGATTCTTGGATGGGAATTGGAGGGGGATGACGTGAAGAGGGAAGAGAGGGGGAGGGAGTTGGCGTTAGGTTTGGTGGAAGGGAGAGGGTAAAGGTTGTTGGATGAGAGAGAGAGTTTGTTGAGAAGTTGTTATGGAGAGAGAAAGATAGAGGGGATGTGGCGTTTGAGTGAGATGGGTGACGAGTTATGGGGGGGTTTTGAGGAGGTGGAGGTGGCGTTGGGAATAGGGGGTAGGATATAGGGTTGGATGTGACTTAACTATTTTGAGAGAAAGCTCACAGGGTAATTACCTTAACTATATTGATAGAAAGGTAAGAACGGATAGAGCTAGGTTTCTATCCTGAATCCACAAGATAGACAACCTAGGGCTAACTTGACCTAGACCGCAACCTAGGGTCAGGCTCTTCCTAACCACTTGGGTGCTAGACCAAGATACAATAGAAGAAAGGGGTGAGGGTTTATGCAAACACTCGAGGGGGTAAGCTCAAAGCTTGATTCATATTTCTCAACTGGGTTATTGAATTGATTACAAGCCTAGGCTATTTATATTAGGAGAGTCCTTAAGGGACTAGTACTCCTACTTGGCGTGAAAGCCAAGTTATTCTAAGCTAGGAGACTCTCACTTGGCGTGTGATCCAAGGAGAACCCTTCTATTTAGACGCTTACATACTCCTATTCTCCCTTGGATTAGGAATTCTTATCCTAAGGGCAGTTTGTTATAACTAACCTTATCCTAATTGGTTTTGGATTTCCTAATCCAAGATGGACTAGTTACAAAATAGCCAATCTCTATCTAGGAAAGATAAACTACACGCCTAATCTAGCTTATTAAAAGAAACACACCAAAAACTAATTAAATTATAACTAATTAAATTACATCCAAAAATAAGGATCATAAAATTGAGCTTGGATTCTTGACTTGGACGTGTGCTTGCTCCTCTTGGGCTGGACGTGTGATCTTTGCCCATCTAGGATGTTTGGACATCCTCTTGAAACAAGAAGCACCCCATGTGAATTGGTCTTTGGGCTTCTGATTTATACCTTCCTTCATTGGCCCACTTGATGTAATCGAACCAAATATGCCATGTTGGTCCTGTACGGGAAGTCATTTGATGAAGGACCCTATATGTGTCATGGACCTTCAATTGGGCCTTCTTGTTTGGGCCTACGGGAATAAGCGTGGGCGTATTTCCATCACAAATAACCTTCGGACCATATAAGCTTGGACATTATGAACGACCTTCAAAGGACCAAATGTGAGTGAAGCCTCAATTCTGAAGTGTTGAGACAATAAGGATGGCCTCACATCAGGTGGATGACCTTTGATATAGTCAAGGACCTTCTGGGATTCATGGATGGCGTCAAAGCATGCTGACACCAAATGAGGTTTTGAGGGCTCATCTCCATCATTTCCCCCAAGTTGAGAAAAGTTTGTCCTCAAACTTGGAAAGTCCTCTTCCATTGAATAATATGGCCTCAAAGATATACACCAAGAATAGTATGGCCTCAAAACAACTACATGGAAGGTTGCACTTCCACCAAGTTCATCCAAAAAAACCAACTTGTAAACATTGTTTCCCACCTTCATAAGGACCTCAAAGGGACCTTTAGCTCTTGGAACCAACCTCCCTTTCCTCTTGGATCGAAATCTTTCCTTCTTTAGGTAGGTCCAAACAAGATCTCCCGGCAGAAAACCCAACTTCTTCTTTTTCTTGTGAGCAAAATCATGAATCTTAGCTGCCTTCTTCCGTTCATGGTGAAACTCATATTCAGGAGGCAAACCAAGGGGTTTTTCTTCCGGAAACACATAAGGATAGTGTTCCAAAAGATGGGTAAGGATGGGGCGGCTATTTGAGGAGTTTGGGTTTTTGTTTTGGTCTAGGAGAATAAGGTCCTCAGTCGTATCAAGGAACTTCAAAAACCAGGGCCTTAACGACAAAAGCATAAGTTGGTGGATTCTGAGAATTGGTTCATTTGTGGAGGGTGATGATGTGGGGATAAAGGGGTATGGAAAGTAGGTTTGGAAACTTCCCTTGTTGAAAAGGAAGTTATTTGGTATGAGGGGCTTTTGTGGGGCTTTTGGGGCTGTTTTTGGGCTAAGGACAATGCTGGCTTGAGTGGAGGGTGATAGTAGGATTAATGATGAACCAAGGTTGGTAAGGAATGTGCATAACAGCGGTTGACTGTTTGGAAGGGCTCAAAACAAAACAGCTGACAATTTGAGCAAAATGATATGCGACATAGATGCTTTTCTTGCTAAACATAGTGAAGGTATGACACGACAATGTGCCTCCTAGCATAGCTTCCACAATAAACATCCAAGGCATACTCCTCAATATAGAACATATGATGAAGGCCTTAACAACATTACACACTAATCCACAACAAGCATAATCAAGGCTCACAAAATCAAGATAACATGATTTCACTTCTACTCCACTATCTTGGCTCAACCAAAGTTGTATTATCACGATAATCTTCTCAACACAACACCAAAGCACAAGAAATTTCACAAAACATGCATTCATGGAACTCCAAAATATTCGCAAGTATGCTTCATTCATGTCCATCAAAATAATGTAATAAGGAAATTCTTGAGATCCCATACCTTGACCAAAATATTGGACACCAATTAACTTGAAAAGGATCAAGGCTGGAAAATCAACATCACCATTAAAAACAATGAGCTCCTCCACTGAGTTTGTTGGGGGCTTGATACTCCATTCATCATACTTTGGCCTCCTTCGCTTCCATCTCTTTCGTTTTGGTCTTCTTGTCACCTCCAAGTTCACTTATAGAAGTGACGTTGGTTGGAAATAAACTAACTCAAAATTGAATCCACTGGAAGCTTCATTCTCCATTCTCATCCTTGTAGCACCCAAAGATGACATTATGTTCATAATCACGAGTTGAGGTTCAGATTCTGCCAATGTCACTGGATGACAGAACCCTGAGGTCATTGGCTGTGCCAAGGACAGAGAGTCCTCAACCTCCTCATCACAGACAGGAGCTTCCAAAAGTTCATTTACACACTCTTCTTCATCAAGATCCTCTACTTTCTCATCATATCTAGGATCTCTACCTCCTCTCCCGGATCCATTAAAGGGATTTTCCTCTTCTTCTTTCTCCTCTTCTTCCTCCTCTAACCCCTTATAATCTTCTTCATCTTCATACACATCAAAAACTGGAGGGTTATTAAAATCGATCTCGTATTCATCCTCGTGTTCACTCTCAAGAGAAAAAAGGACGTCAACAACTTCTACCGCATCATCAATTTCTAGAGGGAAATCAAAATGAATTTCTGGTTCCTCTCGAATTTGATGTTCCTCCTCTTGAATCAAAGGTGGTTCACGCGACTTCCTGGGATTATAAATAAATTCATACCAAAATAAATCCATCTCCACTTATAACATATTGATCCCACGCCTCAATCTCCTAAATCTCCATTCCTCTTTCAAAATTTGCTCACTCTTTCGACATGAAGACTTGTTGAAGGTCATGGCTCCTGGTTTTTTTTTTCTTTTTTTTGTCGCTATGTGTTTGGGCTGATTTGGGATGTGTTTAGGCTCAGAAATTAGAAATGAATCACCAAGGCTGCTAGGTTTTTTTGTGGCTATGTGTTTGGGCTGATTTCGGATGTGTTTAGGCTCAAAGGAATCAGGACCTTCACGTGAACCATGGTAGCTTCAGTAATCTTCACGTGAATCAGTGCCATTACGTGAACTGTGACTCCTTCGATAGATTGACATCTGTTATCCTCCATGAACCTTTGGTCCCCAAAGGTGAGACCAAGGCTAGGTAGATCTCTAGTATTCTTCGTTGGTTGCCAAGAACACAACGGACTGAAAGAGATCTTATTACTGTATAAGCAGAGTTGGCTTCCATTATCTTCCATGAATCTAGGGTCACCGAACTTCTCCCTGTAATAGGCTAAGGGGCGACCTTCCTGAGATAGACCGAATAGAATAGCTCCAATACCAACTCCAGAAGCATCACACTCTACCTCAAACTTCTTATCAACATTTGGTGGGGCTCGGACCGGTGTGGTGCAGGGTCGTTCCTTGCTGGCGTTGAAAACACGCCGAGCATGAACACTAGTTGGAGTAGACCGCTCCTTGGTATCTTTGATATTTTCTTCATCAATCTGCACTACTTCAGCCGAGAATACATAGCCGAGAAGGACTTTGTTGTTGATGAAGAAGTAATACTTGGATAGGTTCACATGCATCTTTTTGTGAGCTAAGATCTCCATAACAGACTGGAGGTGAATGATGTGACCTTTCTCACTCTTGCTATTCACAAGTGTGTCACCAAAGTAGATAACAATACACTAGCTAACAAGGGGCTTCAGAACCTGATTCAACAATCTCATAATAGTAAAGATAGCATTAGTTAGACCACAAGGTGTGACTAACCATTCATAGAGATCTCCTTTGGTATTGATAGAAGTATCCCCTTCTTGAATCTGAATCTGATTGTACCCACTTTGTAGATTAATCTTTGGAAGAACGTTGGTACCAAAAGACTCATCCACTGGATCTTCAATTCTAGGAAGCTTGTACTTGATAGGACTCTTGCTGATGCACAAACTTTGGCTTCCTTTTTCCTTTGGGATCAAAAGGGCAGGAACGTCGCATAAATTGCAGTTTTCCCTGAGTATACCCTTTGTTTGAAGATCATCATCTTGCTTTTGATCTTCTTGATTGCCACTGGCGTTCTCGTGATGTGTAGACTCGTTATGCCCAACAGATCTAGGAACAAGATCAATTTCGTGATGAATGTCACGTTGGGGTGGCGATCCTGGTGGTATCTCTTCTTGGAACACATGAGAGGGTGGTTCCAACTGAGGGGTGACGAGTGGGTGACCCTTTTCGAGAGTAGGGTTCTCGTTGGTGGAATTTTCATGGCTAGGTTTTGTGTTTGGGTTTAAGGGAGTGATCTCCTTATACTCATTAAACTTAGAGCGTTCAGTGGTCATAGGACTTATGGGATTTGGATCACTCTCTTTGGGTGGGGATGGATTGGCTATTTTTAGTGGAGCTAGGGTGATTTTCTTGTTGTTGAGCCTGAAAGTGTAGGTATTGGCTCTTCCATCATGTATCACGCTCCTGTCAAATAACCATGGTCTTCCAAGCAGAATATGACAAGCATCCATAGGCAAAACGTCACACCATAAAGATTCTTGAAAAGATTTGCCAATGGAAAAGCTTACCAAACATCGTTGTGTTACTTGTAACCCTTCACCCAGATTGAGCCACTTGATGGTGTAAGGATTTGGATGGGGACTCGTGTCCAGCTGAAGTTTATCCACCATAGTAGTTGACACCACATTGGTGCTGCTTCCACCATCAATCATCAAAGAACATACCTTTCCCTTGATTGTGCAATGAGACTGAAAGATAGCTTCTCGTTGTTGTTGATCTTCTAGAACAATTGAACTGTTGAGGATCCTCCTCATAAAGAGCAATTCGTGTGTCATGGTAGGGGTTGGGAACGTCCAGAGTGACGTTGGGTAAAAAGGGGTAATGTGTTTAGGCTGTTTGTGGAGTTTAGGGTTGCTGGTTGGTACTGAAGGTTTGAAGGTTAAGCGTTTGGATTGCAGGTTAAGCTTGTGGATTAGCAGGTTAAGCTTTTGGATTAGAAGGTTACGTGTTTGGTTTACACTCAACCTTAACCTAGAGCTCTGATACCACTTTTGATGTATTACCGGATCAAGAAAGGTTCTTGATTCCAATAATACACGAAACACGTGTAACCAAACCACAAGGAGGGGTGATTCACGAGATTAAGGGAGGAAGAAAAGGGGAGGCTCTCCTCGTGATTTAGGGTTCTTTTGTGGAGGTTGTTTTGCCGTGAGGGCTTTTGTGGTTTCAAGATTCAAGAAGGGTTGAATCTTGAATGGGAAGAGAGAGATGAAGGATTCTTGGATGGGAATTGGAGGGGGATGACGTGAAGAGGGAAGAGAGGGGGAGGGAGTTGGCGTTAGGTTTGGTGGAAGGGAGAGGGTAAAGGTTGTTGGATGAGAGAGAGAGTTTGTTGAGAAGTTGTTATGGAGAGAGAAAGATAGAGGGGATGTGGCGTTTGAGTGAGATGGGTGACGAGTTATGGGGGGGTTTTGAGGAGGTGGAGGTGGCGTTGTGAATAGGGGGTAGGATATAGGGTTGGATGTGACTTAACTATTTTGAGAGAAAGCTCACAGGGTAATTACCTTAACTATATTGATAGAAAGGTAAGAACGGATAGAGCTAGGTTTCTATCCTGAATCCACAAGATAGACAACCTAGGGCTAACTTGACCTAGACAGCAACCTAGGGTCAAGCTCTTCCTAACCACTTGGGTGCCAGACCAAGATACAATAGAAGAAAGGGGTGAGGGTTTATCCAAACACTCGAGGGGGTAAGCTCAAAGCTTGATTCATATTTCTCAACTTGGTTGTTGAATTGATTACAAGCCTAGGCTATTTATACTAGGAGAGTCCTTAAGGGACTAGTACTCCTACTTGGTATGAAAGCCAAGCTATTCAAAGCTAGGAGACTCTCACTTGGCGTGTGTTCCAAGGAGAACTCTTCTATTTAGACGCCTACATACTCCTATTCTCCCTTGGATTAGGAATCCCTATCCTGGGGGGAGTTTGTTATAACTAACCTTATCCTAATTGGTTTTGGCTTTCCTAATCCATGATGAATTGGTACGGGTTGAAGTCCTTTGATGAAGGACCCTATATGTATGATGGACCTTCAATTGGGCCTTCTTGTTTGGGCCCAGGGGAATAAGCGTGGGCTGAATTCCATCACAAATAACCTTCGGACCATATAAGCTTGGACATTATGAACGACCTTCAAAGGACCAAATGTGAGTGAGGCCTCAATTCTGAAGTGTTGAGACAATAAGGATGGCCTCACATCAGGTGGATGACCTTTGATATAGTCAAAGACATTCTGGGATTCATGGATGGCGTCAAAGCATGCTGACACCAAATGAGGTTGTGAGGGCTCATCTCCATCATTCCCCCCAAGTTGAGAAAAGTTTGTCCTCAAACTTGGAAAGTCCTCTTCCATCGAATAATATGGCCTCAAAGATATACACCAAGAATAATATGGCCTTTAAACAACTACATGGAAGGTTGCACTTCCACCAAGTTCATCCAAAAAATCCAACTTGTAAACATTGTTTCCCACCTTCTTAAGGACCACAAAGGGACCTTCAGCTCTTGGAACCAATCTTCTTTTCCTCTTGGATCGAAATCTGTCCTTCTTTAGGTAGATCCAAACAAGATCTCCCGGCAGAAAACCCAACTTCTTCTTTTTCTTGTGAGCAAAATCATGAATCCTAACTGCCTTCTTCCGTTCATGGTGAAACTCATATTCAGGAGGCAAACCAGGGGGTTTTTCTTCCAGAAACATATAAGGATAGTGTTTTAAAAGATGGGTAAGGATGGGGTGGCTATTTGATGAGTTTGAGTTTTTGTTTTGGTCTAGGAGAATAAGGTCCTCAATCGTATCAAGGAACTTCAAAAACCAGGGCCTTATGGACAAAAGCATAAGTTGGTGGATTCTGAGAATTGGTTCATTTATGGAGGGTGATGATGTGGGGATAAAGGGGTATGGAAAGTAGGTTTGGAAACTTCCCTTATTCAAAAGGAAGTTATTTGGTATGGGGGGCTATTGTGGGGCTTTTGGGGCTGTTTTGTGGGCTAAGGACAGTGGTGGCTTGAGTGGAGGGGTGATAGTAGGATTAATGATGAACCAAGGTTGGTAAGGAATGTGCATAACAGCGCTTGACTGTCTGGATGGTCTCAAAACAGAACAACTGACAATTTGAGCAAAATGATATGCGACATAGATGCTTTTCTTGCTAAACATGGTGAAGGTATGACACGACAATGTGCCTCCTATCACAGCTTCCACAGTAAACATCCAAGGCATGCTCCTCAATATAGAGCATATGATCAAGGCCTTAACAACATTCCACACTAATCCACAACAAGCATAATCAAGGCTCACAAAATCAAGATAACATGATTTCACTTCTACTCCAGTATCTTAGCTCAACCAAAGTTGTATTATCACGATAATCTTCTCAACACAACACCAAAGCACATGAAATTTCACAAAACATGCATTCATGGAACTCCAAAATATTCGCAAGTATGCTTCGTTCATGCCCATCAAAAAAATGTAATAAGGAAATTCTTGAGATCCCATACCTTGACCAATTAACATGAAAAGGATCAAGGCTGGAAAATCAACATCACCATTAAAAACAATGAGCTCCTCCACTAAGTTTGTTGGGGGCTTGATACTCCATTCATCATACTTTTACCTCCTTCACTTCCACCTCTTTTGTTTTGGTCTTCTTGTCACCTCCAAGTTCACCCATAGAAGTGACCTTGGTTGGAAATAAACCAACTCAACATTGAAGCCACTGGAAGCTTCATTCTCCATTCTCATCCTTGTAGCACCCAAAGATGTTTGTAATCAAGGTTATTGTTTCAAGAATTCATTTATTCTCGTAAGAGATATAGGTCAAGAAGTTATTCTTGGTACTCCTTTTATTAATATATCCTTTCAAAGTAGATCAATTCGGTGTTCACACTGAGATAATGGGAAAATCAATTTCTTTCAGATTTATTTCTCCCATTCGTACAAAAGACTTATCTCTACTCCAGCAATCTACTATAATTAAACAAATTAACTTTATTTCAAATAAAAAACATCGGATTAATTTTTTACGAAAAGAAATTGCCTACAAAAGAATTGAAGAAAAATTACAACAACCTTCTATTCAAAATAAAATAAAAGAATTACAGGATTTATTTCAAAAAGAAGTATGTGCTGATCTTTCTAATGCTTTTTGGGAAAGAGAGAAACATGTTGTAACACTCCCTTATGAAAAGGAATTTTCAGAGAAAAATATTCCAACTAAAGCTCGCCCTATTCAAATGAACAGAGAACTTTTAGAATTTTGTAAAAAGGAAATTCAATCACTTTTAGATAAAAAATTAATTAGACCTTCTAAATCTCCTTTGAGTTGTGCAGCCTTCTATGTCAATAACCAAGCAGAAAAAGAACGTGGAGTCCCACGGTTGGTCATTAATTATAAACCCTTAAACAAAGTGTTACAATGGATTAGATATCCCATTCCAAATAAACGAGATTTACACAATCGATTATATGATGCAAAAGTATTTTCCAAATTTGATATGAAAAGTGGGTTTTGGCAAGTTCAAATTGCAGAACAAGATCGTTACAAAACTGCTTTTACAGTTCCATTTGGACATTACGAATGGAATGTAATGCCATTTGGTTTAAAAAATGCTCCTTCAGAATTTCAACATATAATGAATGATATTTTTAATCCTTATACTCATTTTACGATAGTCTATATTGATGATGTCCTTGTTTATTCAAATATTATTGAGCAACATTTCAAACATTTACAAACATTTTTACATGTTATCAAGAAAAATGGTTTAGTTGTTTCTGCTTCAAAAATGAAATTATTTCAAACGAAAATAAGATTTTTAGGACATGACATACATCAAGGAACTATACGGCCGATTACTAGAGCTATAGAATTTGCAGATAAAATTCCAGATGAAATAAAACATAAAACTCAATTGCAAAGATTTTCAGGTTGTTTAAATTATGTATCTGATTTCTTTCCAAATTTAAGGCAGCTTTGTCAGCCCCTGTATAGGCGATTACGTAAAAACCCACCTCCATGGTCAGAAGAGCATACTCAAGCCGTCCGTCTTCTCAAACATAGAGTCAAGTCTTTACCATGTCTAGGTATTCCACATCCAAATGCATTCATGATTGTCGAAACCGATGCATCCGAATTAGGATATGGTGGTATATTAAAGCAAACCATGAATAACTCCTCCACAGACCAAATTGTCCGTTACCATTCAGGCATTTGGAATGGGGCACAGAAAAATTATTCAACTGTTAAAAAAGAAGTTTTGTCAATAGTTCTATGTGTTTCAAAATTTCAAGATGATTTATTTAACAAAAAATTTCTTCTTCGCATTGATTGCAAATCAGCGAAAGAAATTCTTGAAAAAGATGTTCAAAATCTTGTTTCTAAACAAATCTTTGCTCGATGGCAAGCAATTTTATCATGTTTTGACTTTGACATCGAATTCATCGAATGAGAAAATAATTCTTTGCCTGATTTTCTAACAAGAGAATTCCTTCAAGGATCTTTTAGCTCTCAAAACACATAAACCACCTCCAGCCTCTCAAACAATTCCACTTACTTCCCTATTCAATGAAACATATGAATTAAACCAAATCCTCCAGCTCAAGTCATTCCAGCAACTCCACAAAAGCACACAAAAAATCAAAAGGAAAAGAAAGAAAAAGTTCAAGTTGATGAAATTCAATTACTCAAGCAGGAAATCAAATTACTCAAGTAGCAGCAGTAGCAATTATTCCTACTTCCAGTACCAATTCATCATAATCTTCAACATCAGTCCATTAAAATTATGATCCATTTGATGGAGCTTGTGCTCAAGACCCATATGAGATTTAAAATCTCATATGTGGATATTCAATAAAAAAAAAGTTTTATTACTAACGTTTTCTTTGCAGGTATCATTTCAAGAGAATAGTGAAATTCACAATTTCACTACAAAAATCCCTCGAGAGGGAAGTATAAAGTTCAATTGTTCAATTATGATTGAAGCACATGCCATATGATTCAAGCACATGCTAACAATGGAGTCATTCATGGAATCCACTCAAGTCATGGATGTCAATCAACCTTGTCAAAGATCATTCATGTCGGCAAAATAATTTAGGTTACTATTCCAAATAGCTGATTCATCAGATACTGTTCAAGATTCGTCAGTCTTGAATTATTGATTAATACTGTTCAAGTGCTACGTGGTTCAAGTCTACAGTCAACAATAATTCAAGTTTGTCGGAGATATTTTCAAGTTCAAGATTCCATTCCAGTCAAGGCATATCTACCGTCCAAGTGTTCGACGATAATTCAATATTGTATTCTATAAATATGTATTCAATTGTTTAGTTTTAGGCATTCGACAATTCGAAGATCAATTGTAAGCACTCTCAAGCATCCTCTCTCACACTCATCACCCACTATCCTCTCCAGTGTATTCCCAATCCTTTCCCACTCCATATCTTTCCATACTCTCCATCCTTCTCAAGAGAGCAGTTGTAATTCAATTCTCTTGTACGTTTGATTTTCATTCAATCAAAGTAAGTTTTTGATCCATTCGTCTTTGTTCTTTGTACGTGTTTGATTTCAATTAATTAAAGCTTTATTACATTAAAATTCTTTCATTGCAATTATTGTTAGTCCTTTGAAAATCGATTTGTCGCTCCGCTCCCCTCGCCCCCAAGACCATACCAAGTCCTCTCCTGCTGCGTCCCCTAGCTCTTATCTGGAATACAACTGCCCTGGGAAAGCTGGCTTGGCAAGTTTCGATGTATAAGGAGTCGTTGTGGGTAAAATGGGTGCATAATATCTACCTCAAGCGACAGCCATTCCTCAAGTGTGAAATCCGGCAGAACAACAGTTGGTATTGGAGAAGAATGTTGAAGGTTAGATATGAATTAAAGCAAAATATGAAAGTAAGTAAATATTCCATTTCTTCTGCTTATTTTGATATGCTGGATTCCCACACCCCTGTTGAATAACACGATATCGTTTGGAATAAGTTCAGGGTTCCAAAGTTTTCATTTATAGCTTGGCTCTGTCTGAAAGGAAGGTTGTACACACTGGATAGAATGAAGAAATTTGGTTACAACCTTGCCAACAGGTGCAGTTTGTGTGAAACGGATAAAGAGTCTCATTCCCATTTGTTTGAGGAATGTGAATTTAGTAAATTGATCTGGGATAATGCCCTTAACAAGCTTGCGTGGCCTTTTTGCAAATGGGATGACATCATGAAGCATATACAATTTGGAGCCTGGTCCAAGAGAAGAATGAATCAAGTTTTCCTGTTTTTTACACCTTACATATACTTTATATGGTTTGAAAGAAATTGTAGGATTTTTAAGAGTAAGGCTCATTCAGATCAAATGATCTGTGAGTTCATTGTTGGTAATGTAGTGAGCAGATTAAATGTAAATAGGGTTTAGATAATTAGATTGTTTTTGGGCAATTTTGTTGTGAGCCCCTCTAGGTATGCCTAGAGTAGTTTTGTAATCTTGTTTTGTTAATGGAATCATCTAACCGATTTTTCCAAGTATATATATATATATATATATATATATATATATATATATATATATATATATATATATATATATATATATATATATATATATATATATATATATATGTATGTATATATAAATTTAGTGAAAAATGATGTAGTGAACAAAGTCCTACTAGCAGCAAAATCCAGGAAAAAGTACAAAAGTCTTGTTGACACAGTATTTAGCATGTGATTGCGAGGAATCCTGTCCTCACTCATGTCAACTACATTGATATTGTTATATATAACCTGTTTCTTGTGCAAAATATATATATATATATATATATATATATATATAGGGAAATTGGATTCTAATAATCCCTACTTTGGCAAATTGGATGGCAATAGTCCCTACTTTCAATTTGTATTCTGGTGGCCAAAAAAAAAAAATTGTATTGTAATAGTAGGGATTATATATATATATATATATATATATATATATATATATATATATATATATATATATTTATATACATATATATATACATATATATATATATATATATATATACATGCATATATATACATATATACATATATATACATATGTGTGTGTGTGTGTGTGTGTGTGTGTGTGTGTGTGTGTGTGTGTGTGTCTGTGTGTGTGTGTGTACGTACATATATATAAAAGGAGAGATCAGAGCCTTTTCCCATTCAATTTGAAACGGATGCAACACGTGCAACCAAACTAAGGAATAGGGATGCTTCACGTGATAATGGAGAAGAGACTAGAGGAGATTCACGAGAATAACCAGGATCTATGGAAGCTTTTATGACGTGAGAGAGGGTGACATGAGAGAGATGGGAGGGAGAAAACTACTTTAGCGACAGGCCTTTGTGAGAGAGAGATTGAATGGAGAAAGTAGGGAGTTTGTTGGATGAGAGAGAGAGTTTGTTATGGAGATAGGAGAGAGGGTGAGAGACGTTTGAGGGGATTGAGAGAGGGAGAGAGTGACGTTGGAGAGGGGGTTGAGAGCTTTGTGAGAGAATCTTGACTAGCCTAGGGTTAACTAACTTGAGATAGAAGTAACCGGGATAGTTCAATGGATTCTATTCTTGATACAGAAACACCACAAGAAAGAAAACCCTAGGGCTAACTTGACCTTTATACTAGTTAAGAAACACCTTCTAGGATCAGGGTTCAAGCTTGAAAGAACCCTTGAGGGGGGGTGAATAGGGTTATGAAAGTTTTTGCACAAATAATCATTAGTAAAGGACGTTAGGTTCTTAATTTGGTTAGATTAAGATTCAATATAATGCAGGAGTATGATAAAGGACAATAAGCATAAACTGAATAACTTCCTTTATTTTACTGAAACAGAATGAAGGAGAGCAACCTAAGGTGAATGCCCTTAGGCTGTACACAGAACCAAGCGCCTTGCAGAGGACGCTTCTAGTTTTCTAGAAAATACCCACCAAATTCAACTTTGGTGTAATCACTGATCGATCCTAAATCCTTCTAGGAATCGATTACAAGAGTATCAACCAAATCCTAAATTCGTTAAGGTATCGATTACACTCAACCACAATCTCACTCAAACTCGGTTTTCTCACTCAAAAGAAAACTCAATCAAAATGAAGAACACTCTTCTTGTTTTGAACACCCGATTCTTTCGTGGAATCATTGATTATCTTCAACCTCTAGCTCTTCTATTTATAGGTGTGTTTGTAACAGCAAGATAAAGACGTTGGGGGCTGATTCTTCACGATTCTTTCCATCTTCATGTTTTGCGTTGCCTTCCATTTTACGCAGATCTTCTTTCCTTCTTATGAGATTTCCGAAAATTCACAATATTGTCTTCCTTCCAATTTCTTGATTGATTGGTTCTTGCAAATCAATTAGGTGCAATCAATTAGTCTCGTTAGAAAATGATAGAGAAAACAGATATTAATCTTTCCAGAAAACTTCCCCGTTTTGACTCGCATCGAAACTTCTTGCCTAGGGTGAACATCCTTATGATACCTTGGGTGAACGTCCTTATGAAGCCTTGGGTGAAGGTCCTTCTGTCTTCTTGAGATTTCTTTCCTTGTGCATTATATCTTTTCTGGATATTCGAATTTTGACTTTCATTCAAAACTGATCCAGTGCCAAGGTCCTTGAGCCTGAGTCTATCAACGTTCTTGAGGGGTTCTAACAATCTCCCCCTTTTTTATGAAAGACAAAATTCATTTTAGCACTTCTCCCCCTTTTTGACTTTTATCAAAAAGTCTATAGAGAGCTCCCCTTTAATATTGTAACTATTTACAATAAACTGCAAAACTCAATGAACTTGTTAGTCCTAAGAGAGGGTGCTCCCCTTCAATATGTGCCATAAAAATAATCATTAATACTGCTATTTGAGTAGATCCATTTGTCAATGTCCTTGATCCTAGGTATGACAAGGTCCTTGAGGGGTTCTTATTGCTGACGTAAGTAATGTCCTTGAGTGCTCCAAGCTCCCTTAAGCATCCACTCTTCTGGATGCTGAATATACCTGCAAAACTTTAGACACCCTTCCTCAAACCATAATTGACATTAAATTTAGGTTCTTGACTACTAGTAACAACCATGTTAGGTCGTCTTGTTCCTTTTAGAACCCAAACTTGTACAATTTTAGAACGATAATGGTTGACCATATTTGCTTTTGGGAAAAGATGAATGACCTTGATATCTTGTCCCAAGATAGTTGTGTCGTTCTTGGTGCCATGAGTGAAATTTGTGGCCTTGGTACTGCTCATTAAGGTCCTTGTGTCGACCTTGGTGCCTGGTTCTGATAGCTTGTCCTTGCGAGACAGAATGTCCTTGACGACAGTTTCGCTCCTTAATAGGGGATGAATTTTCATGCCATTTTCCAAGGTTTTCTTGTTGCTTGGTTGCTTCAGCCAGAGACTTGTGACAATCATCAAGGTTGTCCTTGAGGTCTAGTATTTCAGCTTTGAGAATGTCGAACCTGGAGGTAAGCCCTTCACATAATTTCTCCAATTTCTCATTGGACTCTTTCAGGCCTTTGTTGGTTTCTTTTAGTGACCTAATCTCACTTAAATGCTTGGTCTCCCGTCCTGCAAACTTTAAAAGGCATTTTCCCAAGTACTTTTTAGGATAAGTAAGGAGATCATCAAATGTTACCTCCCTTGATTCATCCTTGTCACTGCTCGAATAGTCATCATTGGCTGCACCAACTTCCTCTGTATCGTTGGTGTCTTTTCTCATGATGCAATGACTAGTAGTTTCCTCATCATCACTCCAAGTGGCCATCAAGGCCATGTGATTTCTCTTTTCTTCGTTCTTTCTATGGTAGGGACAATCCTTGATCAAGTGATCTGGGTTACCACAAAAAAAAAAACAAAAAAACAAGAGAGTGAGTTAGTACTATTATTTGATGAGTCATTACCTCTTCGGTTGATTTGTTTGGAAGAAGGTCCTTTGGAGGTATGACTTTTCTTGCATGATTTCTTGAGTTCCTTGGCCATCAATGCTAAGAAACGGTCCTTATCATTGTTGTTAGGACTATGGATGTCCTTAGGGGCTACTTCTTCCTTTTCATTTTGCTCTTCCTGGAGACGCATTTCATGAGTAAGAAGGTTTCCAATGAGGTCATCTAATTGGAGGGTTTCAACATCATGAACTTCCTCAATTACAATGACCTTTGATTCTCATTTCTTTCTTAGAAGACATCTAAGGACCTTGTGAACTTTTTCTTCACTGGAGTAGGTTTTCCACAAGGACTTGAGATTATTGACTATGACATTGAATCGTTTGTACATGTCCTTGATGGATTCTCCATTCTTCATTTTGAAGGATTCATAGTGCTTGTCATAATTGTCAAGCCTTATTTTTTGAACTTGGCTCGTTCCTTCTTATGTTGTCACTAAGGTATCCCACACCTGTTTAGCTATATCATAGCCAGAGACAAATTCAAACTCATTAGAATCAAGTCCACAATAAAGGATATGTAAAGCTTTAACATTTTTATCCGCCTTTTCTACTTCTCTGGCAGTATATTTGGATCTAATTTTGGGTTTCCCGATCCCTTCCTCTGTGATCATGGGCACACAGTCTCCATTTTCAATTCTGTCCCAAAGGTCATAGTCTTGATCCATGATGAATGTTTTCATACGCTTCTTCCATTGGGAAAAGTTTGATCCTCTGAATAGTGGGGGACTGTTCAAGCAACATCCTTGCCCTATATCACCATCTTTGATCCCAGCCATGATCCTTTCCACAGAGCGGTTAGTCACTTCTTGAGTGGACCTGCTCTGATACCAATTGAAAGAACCCTAGAGGGGGGGTGAGTAGGGTTATGAAAATTTCTGCACAAATAGTCACTAGTAAAGGACGTTAGGTTCTTAATCTAGTTAGATTAAGATTCAATATAATGCATGAGTATGATAAAGGACAATAAGCATAAACTGAATAACTTCCTTTATTATACTGAAACAAAATGAAGGAGAGCAACCTAAGGTGAATGTCCTAGGTTGTACACAGAACCAAGCGCCTTGCAGAGGACGCTTCTAGTTTTCTGGAAAACACCCACCAAATTCAAGTTTGGTGTAATCACTGATCGATCCTAAGTACTTTTAGGAATCGATTACAAGAGTATCAACCAAATCCTAAATCCCTTAAGGAATCGATTACACTTAACCACAATCTCACTCAAACTCGGTTTTCTCACTCAAAAGAAAACTCAATCAAAACGAAGAACACTCTTCTTGTTTTGAACACCCGATTTCTTTCGTTGAATCGTTGATTATCTTCAACCTCAAGGTCTTCTATTTATAGTTGTGTTTGTAACAACAAGATAAAGACGTTGGGGGCTGATTCTTCACGATTCTTTCCATCTTCATGTTTTGCCTTGCCTTCCATTTTGCGTAGATCTTCTTTCCTTCTTATGAGATTTGCGGAAATTCACAATATTGTCTTCCTTCCAATTTCTTGATTGATTGTTTCCTACAAATCAATTAGGTGCAATCAATTAGTCTGGTTAGAAAATGATAGAGAAAACAGATATTAATCTTTCCAGAAAACTTCCTGTTTTGACTCGCATCGAAACTTCTCGCCTAGGGTGAACGTCCTTATGATGCCTTAGGTGAACGTCCTTATGAAGCCTTAGGTGAAGGTCCTTCTGTCTTCTTGAGATTTCTTTCCTTGCGCATTATATCCTTTTTGGATATTCGAATTTTGACTTTCATTCAAAACTGATCCAGTGCGAGGGTCCTTGAGCCTGAGTCTATCAACGTCCTTGAGGGGTTCTAACAAAGCTCTTCCTAAACCACTTGGTTTCCAAACCAAGATACAACAAAAGAGATCAACGAGGTTCTCACGAAACACTCAAGGGGTAACCTAAAAGCTTGATTATATTCATGATTGATAAACTAGCTTTTTCTTTGAAAGGCTACATGCCTAGTTATTTGTAATACTACAGTCCTATATAGACTGATACTCTCCTACTTGGCGTGCAAGCCAAGGATTACTACTAGACCTAGATGTCAACTATGCTAGCCCCACCTTGGATTAGGACTCCTTATCCTAAGGGGAGTTAGTTACATCAATCTTATCCTAGTAGGACTTGGCTTTACTAATCCAATATGGATTAGTTACAAAATAAGCCAACCTTATCTAGGATATTAACAACCAAAATTGGCGCCAAAGTTATCCTTCATACACCACTCACACACACACAAACCTTCTAGAACATTCTAGAACATCCTAGAACCTTCTAGACTAATATGACTTGACGCTCAAGTTTATAACTTACTTGGCATCTTACATGACTCAAAATAATAAGAGAATAATATATATCACACTAAAATTAACTGTAACGTCCCAAAAATTCAATTATAGAAAAGTCAAAGTCAAACTAACGTTAACGGAAAACTCA
The DNA here is from genome assembly GCA_029582165.1 of Portulaca oleracea. Taxonomy (NCBI): domain Eukaryota; kingdom Viridiplantae; phylum Streptophyta; class Magnoliopsida; order Caryophyllales; family Portulacaceae; genus Portulaca; species Portulaca oleracea. Next base: position 43,508,672 of record CM055877.1, on the reverse strand, counting down.
GTGGAAGTCTCATTTTTTTTCTTTTACTTGGGCGTTACTGCCGTATCCCCGAAGGAATACAAGGCAAGAAGGAAAACTAACAACTGCTCTTGTAATTAAAGCCAACCTAACAACTTCATATCCTAAAATAAAACAACTCAACTTAACTAACTCCAAAACTTTCTCAATTGAAAGACTACATGAATGACAACTATTAGGCACGCCATCCTCACTTCTAATTCCCGTCCCCAGCATATATATCTTCATCTGAAAACAAAACATTTACAAAAATGAGTGGGAAAACTCAATAATGTCTACCCCTAACTGTTAAAAACAAATTAAATTCATTTCAACTCATTTAAGGGAAAGGGAACAAGTTAAACCATTTCACAAACTTTTAACCCTTACAACTGTTTTCCTTAACCCAACCAATTCATTTTATTATGCGGGCGGGATATCAAATTCCTTAGAGTAACATTCTCCCACCAAAGGCATCAAAACAATCGCCAACCAAAGGCATCAAAACATTCGCCCACCAAAGGCATCAAAACATTCGCCCACCAAAGACATCAAACCATTCGCTCACCAAAGGCATTAATACATTCTCCCGCCAAAGGCATATCGTAACATTCGCCCACCAAAGGCATCAAACATTCGCCCACCAAAGGCATCGAAACATTCGCCCACCAAAGGCATAAAAACATTCACCCACCAAAGGCATAAACATTCGCCCACCAAAGGCGTCGAAACATTCGCCCGCCAAAGGCATAAACAATCGCCCACCAAAGGCATAAACAATCGCTCACCAAAGGCATAAAACATTCGCCCACCAAAGGCATAAACAATCGCCTACCAAAGGCATCAAAGTAACCGCCTACCAAAGGCATCAACAAAATAAACCCGCTTAATGTGTCACTTTGAATTATTAGTATCTTATGCAAAGCTCAGCTCACAGCTCTCAAGTGAAACCCAACCCAGGTATCAAAACCAATAATAAAACCACGCATAAAAGACCATCACAATTTGTCAACTCATAAATCAACAATCACAAATAAATATCAAAAACAAATAGCAACATTTTCTACATAAAGTCCCCTTCGGGATGCAAATTCCAAAAACAAAGTAGAAACCAACAAAACACTTTTAAAGTGCATCCCAGTGGGGATTAGGGCATAGACATTACCTGATTATCTTCACTTCGCTGCAATTAACGAACACACTTGAGCTCACTAACGACGCGAACTAGCTCGGGCCTAAAATAGAAATAATTACTCTAATCAAAACGCGTCCTTCGAAGTTAGTATTAACTACCTTCCATCTAACACTCCCCTAGGAACACTATAGGTTCCCATCATTCATGAATTTACACTTTAAATTACCCAACACATTCCAAGTAATCATATAAAACCAAATCAACCTTTTCACTCAACAACACATTCACTAACAATTTATATCAACAAGACAGATTACAACATCCACATAAAAAAGGGTCGTAACTTGACTTCCCGACATCCTATGGGTCTGGTTTTAGACTTTCCGGAAACCTCGGGATGTCTACTATGTTGAACTTGAGACCAAAAGCACGCTCTAATGTCCTCAAAAACAGATATCAATTCAAACTCTCCAAATCTAACCAAGGTCTTGTAATCGGGGTATAACTCGACTTATACTACTCCAAAGTCTGATCTGTAAAATTCCTATGAAAGCTAACATATAAGGAAACTCCAGTTCAAACGGCTCGATCAAAGGATGACTATACCCCTCATGGTGACCCGTTCTTTAGACCCTATCAAAATTGTCCCGTTCCCGGTTCCCATATAGTTGGTAATTTCGGTTCTAACTTTCACCATTCGATCCCGGGGTCCTAATTTGGGTCTAAAATAATGACTAAGGTTAAAGTTTCTATACTAAACCAACTAAGGTCTAAAAGGTACCACTTATAATCAACAATTTACACCTTCTTATGTAAAGAACATAATAATAACAATATAAACACGTAATAGTCACATGAATAAATAAAAAATAACGTAAAATCATCTAACTAATTAGTCGAGAATTATAACTTGCATCATATGGGAGACATCACAGTAGCATACGTAAACAGAATATATAAATACATAGCTAACAAGCATTAGTCATACTAATTAAAACTCTAATTCATGAATAAAACTAAAATCATACAATTAAAACTATAGTAATCTTAACTCTACTTCAACAATTAACATGACTTGAATAATATGAATCACATCACAACAGCATAAATAAACAAAAATATATAATCACCTAGCTAATAAGCACTAATCTTGCTAATTAACAACCTAATTCATGTATAATTAACAAAACTAACCCTAAACATGCTCTTCCTATTATTCACAAAGAATATCACGTTTTAGCCACAAAAGGATCAAAAGAATCATACAAATGCTTAACTAACAGACCCAATATTAATCTTGATGATTACTCATTTTTGCAACACTTTAATTAACATGAATAGGGAAATTAATTGCCTTTAAACAAGATTATCATCACCTAAAACACACCCAAGCAACAAGACATAGAATCACAACAAAGCATGAACAAAGGAATTCCAAATGAAATTTGAAACAGAGTGTTACGTGAGGGCAGTTTTCCGACGGTAGGGGTGGTGCTTGGTGGTCGTCGGTGTCGATGGTGGCGCCTGGACTCAGCTGAGAACAACAGCGGCAGCGGCGACAGCAAACAAAGCAGCAGCAACACGACGATCCTTGGTCTAGTCGTGGAGGTGGCGGAGGCGGCTGGTGCGGCGGTTTCTGACGTCGAAGATCGAGGTGGCGTGCGGTGTTGCGATAGTGGTGGCACGGCGGAAGACGAAACCGAAACCGAGTGAGAAGGAGCGTGGAACGGTGTAGGTCGGGAAGGAAGAAAAGAGAAAGGGAAGGGAAGGGGAAGATCGGCGGCGGCGAGGGCGGTGCTGGGCCTGTCTCCGGCGACGTTCCGGCGGTGGCGGTGGCGGCGGCGAAGTCACACAGAGGGGATCAGCAGAGATGGAAAAAATAGTGAGGGGGAAAGAACGGAGGGGGTGGTCTGCGTAGGTTTTAGGTTTTGTAATTTTAATTAACTATTAACCTATCCTAATCTAACCCTAATCCTAAACTAACGCCATAATCTCTTCTAATAAAATCCTAATCTCTAACCAACTCTAGTAACTATCAGATTATTACTACCACTACTAACTAACAACAATTAATCTAATTTACATCATTTAACTAATATAAAACATAATCTCCCACAACTTCCACATAAACAAATCTCTGAATTTATAAAATAATAATAATAATAATAATAATAATAATAACACGTAAATAATGATATTCACATCACAATAATAATAATAATAATAATAATAATAATAATAATATGCTACTAATAATAATAATAATAATAATAACGACACAAAATATTACCAATATACCCTTGTTAGTTCCCCAACGGTGCTACGAGCTCAAGTGTCAGCATAAATAATCACAACAAAAATTTAACAATTAACGGAGTCAAACGTAATTTACTAACGTCGTCATGGTCAACACATTTAAATTTTTCCGGGGTTTTACATTAACTAAAAGGCTAAAATATAAAAGTTACATCCAAAAGACCGAAACTGTGAAATTCAATTTGAACTTTGCTTCTGCAGTTCTTGAACTTGAACGTGTGATGGGCCTATTTGGGCGTGAACTTTGACTTCCTTGGAGTTGACTGACATGACCTTGGTCCCTCTAGGATGTTTGGACATCCTCTTGTCATATGAGGCATACCATGTGAATGGGCCTTCAGGCCTCTACTTTGAACAGAGTCTTCTTTATTGGGCCAAGGCTAGTTGGACTTCTCTCTTGAAGGACCCTATCTTTATACTTGTGTTTCACTGGGGCCTTCTTGGTTGGGCTTTGAGAATTTAGCGTGGGCTGATTTCCATCATTACCCCCTTGTTGAAAGAGGTTTGTCCTCAAACTTGGAGGTTCAAGTTCAAAGACTTTAGTTGGCCCAACTGCAATCTCTACATGGATTAGGACCTCTACATGAATCGTGGTTGCTCCAATAACCTCCACGTAAATCACTGCCTTCACATGTACCTCCATGATGTGAAATATTTGGTTTTTCTCACTCTTGCTATGTGTGGATGAGGTCTCTTCAACTGATTTCTCGTGAAAGACGATGGGTTGGGGCACTTCTACTGGTTTCACGAGACTAGTGGATGTAGGAATGACCTCCTTTTGTTCACTAAACTCAGGGCGTTCGGTGATCATGAAAGATATGAGCTTTGAATCATTCCCAGTTGACGTTAGTGATGTCTTTAGAGGAGCTAATGTGACCTTCTTGTTTTTCACCATCAGTGTGTAGGTATTAGCTCTTCCATCATGTGTAACACTCCTGTCAAATAACAATGGTCTTCCAAGCAGAATATGACAGGCTTCCATAGGTAGTACATCACACAAGATTAAATCTTGATAAGACTTTCCAATAGAAAAGCTTACCAAACAGCGTTGATTCACCTTTAAGCCTTTACCCTGGTTGAGCCACTGGACAGTGTATGGCGTGGGGTGTGGGCTTGTGGTGTGTTGAACTTGTTCCCCATAGTAGTTGAAAGTGCATTGGTACAGCTTCCACCATCAACAATCAAAGCACAAACTTTCCCTTGAATAGTACAACGAGAATGGAAGATGGCTTCTCGTTGTTGCAGATCTTCAAGAACTGGAGAGCTATTCAGAACTCTCCTCACAACCAGCATCTCCCCTTGATCTGGTTCTTCCACGACCTCTTCTTCAGATTCAGTATGATGGGCGTGGGTTTCCTCCTATTTATCCCCGGGTTCAGGTGCAAAGAGAGCGTTTTGGAATTCCATAAGTGTGATGGCTCTCTTATTAGGGAATTCAGAAGCATAGTGACCGAGCCCTTGACACCTGAAGCATCTCCTTCTATCAGTTGGCGTCGCCTGGACAGGTTTTGTGACGGCTTGAGAGCGCGTTTGGGGCGTTTTTGTGGCGAACGATTGGGAGGGGGTTTGGCTCTGTTGTGGAGTGTAATTTTAAGGCGAGTAGGTGGTTCTTTGAGAGCTAGGGTTTCTAGTAGACACCTCTTTGCCTCTTCTTTTTCTTTGTTGTTCCACTTTGTTAGCCAAAGTACTCAATTCATCAAGAGTTTCATAAGGTAGAAGTTCCACCACATACCTTATGTTTTCGTTTAGTCCAGCAAGATACCTTACAAGAGTTTGAGGTTCATCTTCTTTCAGATCACACCTCCAGAGTAGGTGTTCAAATTCCTTAGTACACTCTTCGACACTTTTAGACCCTTGGGAGAGTTGTTGTAGTTTGAAGTAGTTATCTTTGAAGTAGCTCACAAGAAGAAACTTGGAGTGGAATTTCTCTTTCATCTTTTCCCAAGAACAGATGAAGAGTCTCAGGTTCCGTTCTCGTCCCTCGTAACATTTGCCAAGCGAGCCGCCTCAACCTCAGTGAATCTCAAAGTGCAATTCCCGGTGAAGCCCCGAAACGCACGGGTAGTCTCGGCCATCCATTGGATGGGAACCGAGACCTTCTAAGGAGGCCGCTTGTGCCCCGACCCCCGGAGGCCCGAGGTCGTACCGTCCCAAGATGGTGAAAAATGCCTTGACGGGTCCGGGTTACTTCTGGATCATAGGAGTGGAGCTACGGGTCCTCATCGGGGCCTACTTCAGACCTTTAAAAGGGTTCGGAGTCATTCGTAAAGAATATGCGGAAAAGGGTCAACGTAGGTTGGCGGAATGGACACGCCTTCATGCTTTGGGTCATAACTCCTTCAATGTAACTCCGATGGATCTCAAATTTTGGGAGCTTAAAGTACACACCTAGTGCTTTTCATAGATATCTTACGAGCCTAAAACAGAGTCCGGATGAAGAAGTTATGCACATTTGAAGTCGTGAAAAAGCGCCAACAAGACGATCACGCGTCGATCGCACGATCGTGCGTTCTTCGATAGGCGTTGCACGATCGTGCCATACGATAGCACGATCGTGCCATTTTCGAACGACGACCATTTTTTTGGGGCTATTTTGAGTTGCACGTTCGTGCCGTGGAATATCACGATCGTGCCATTCTCAACGGGTTTTTTTTTCCCCTTTCCTATATATACCCCCTCCCTTGATATTATTTGTAGTTTTTGATATCTGAATGTAATGCTAAGCATTGTTAGGGTTCTTCCCTTGCTTTCTCTCAAACCTTGTTATCTTTATCCAATCAAGTTTGGTGGTGATTCAAGTCATTCCTTTAGTGATTATTTAGTGGATTACCTTTAATAATCATGGTGGGATGTTAGGCCTAGAGTTGTTGACTCTCCTTGCTCAAGGTTATATCCATTCCTTTGGTGTTCAAGGCTATTGTTCTTGTTGATTGTTGATCTCCATCATACACTCAAGCTAATCTCATCATCCCACCACGACGGTAACGCTCCAACAGAACTTTCCTTTCCCGACATGATGTCTCTTCTTCTGTAAATTAGTCCACCATATACTAGCATGCTTTCGTAGTTTAAGAGCAATATACTTGAATTTCTTATCATTAGCAATATCTTTCAAATCAAAGACTCTTTCAACAGTTTCAATCCAATCAAGAAAGATTTTTGGATAAGGATTACCGTCGAATTCAGGAATATCAACTTTGAAATCGAGCCTTTCTTCTCTTGGTGCATGCCTAGATTGACGTGACCTTTGGGTTGAGCTAACAGATTGCTCAGCTTCGCTAGGAGTGTTAGGGACGTCCTCTTCTTCAGGATCTCGTGGTGTCCTGAATTGTAGATTCATGTATCGCTTTAGTTGATCGGTGAGATAAGTCACTCTTGCTTCCAATTCAGCTTTCTCATGCTTCAATTGTTTAGTAGGATCATCACCTTCACTACTTTTGCTTCCAGACGCCATAGGATGGGTCTTGGAATGTCAGGTTGACGTTTTGGATTTGAAGGTTATTGTTGAGTTACTCTTAGTATTATAATTTTGATGCAAGACAAAAATGATAGATAAATAAATAAATATGGCTAATAGAAGAAAGATATAAATTGATCATTATGATAATATTTGATATGAATTGTTCAATCATGATTGGGATCCATAACATCTAAGGAAACTAATTTGACTATGACTTACTGATTGATTGTATGTGAGGAAACAATACACGTACAAGAATCAAGTTTTTATGAATGCATATCCAATAGATACAGTACAATATTTTGCATATCCTATAATGCAATAAATATGATCTCAGTAGCCTTTTATTATTGATTTGACACTTCAAGGATTATGTTTAATATATATGTGCTTCCAGAGAGAGTTTGTGCAAAGAAAAAAAAGGATTACAAATTTGTCTTATACTCTCTTCTTCATGAGTAAAATAGCCACGACAAAATCTGTCATGATTGTACATGATCAAGATGATCATATGATGATTATGCATATCATCATTTTGCATGGTTGACGTGACAAACATCAGCACAAGAATATCAAGACTTGCCTTCAGCTTATCCGATTCACTCCAAATTTTTGAAGGCAAATTCAAGTATAAATACGAGGAGTCTTGTCATTGAAGGAGATAAGAAACAAGACAAGCATACTACTCACTTGAGCGTTATTATTTCATACTATTGTTTGTGAGATCACAAAAAATTATTGTATTACGTACATTTCTATTTATTATTTGAGCCAAGAGTATTAGGGTGAAGATTAGGAGTTGAGAGGAAGACTCCTCCCACACTTAGTTGAGAAGTGATATTAAGTGGTGGGTTAAATCTTGAGAGTAGAGGAGGCTCTAAGATTGTCTACAGTTCATCCTAATAAGAGCTCGAGATTCAATCCTAGAGTTGGAGAACTCTATGAGAGGATTAGAGAGGGAATATGGATGATGGAATTTTGAGAGAGTTTAGGTGATAATAATGGTGGTAGTTGATAATAGTTTGGGTAGAATGGCGATAATAATTGATGATATGAGGGTGAAATGGAGGGGGTATTTATAGGTGAGGGAGTGAGTGTTTAGGAGGGAAAATGGAGGGGACATACCCCAAAGATCAAGACATCTCGGATCAAAACCCAGACGGGTTTTATGGGGTCAATGGGAGGGTCAATGCACGTGGCATTTTATCAAGGGATTGCATGGGAATCAAATTTGGCGCCAGAATATTAAAACCCAGGCGGGTTTTAGAGTTGCATGGCACAGATCGATGACGTGGCCAAAACGACGACGCGTCACTGAGTATAAAACCCAGGCGGGTTTTATCATTTCTGGGTCAGGGCGCGCTTTGGGCCCGCTTCTGTGTGAGCTTCCTTCTGAATTTTAAAACCCAGGGGGTTTTTTTAGGTGGGCCCTTTTTGATTTCTTGGGCCCATGCTGTTGACTTTATGGGCCCGACGATCCATTGTAGTGTTTAGCCCAAATGACTTGTTGAACTTGATGAGTCGAGATTACGTTGGTGTAAATCCCGGTGTCTATAGAGAGCCCCCACTTTGATCGAGTCCGAATAGTACGAAGGTCAAAGTAGCCTAAGATGTTGTCTGCTTGAAGATAGATGTCGTCGGTGCTCTTTTATATGGTGATCGGTAGGTGGATGATGTGGGCGATGTCGTCGGAGCCCTTTAGGTGGCAACCGTTGGATAACTAAAGATGATGATGTCGTCGGAAACCTTTAGGTGGCAACTGTTGGAGACTGATGCCGATGATGTCGTTGGAAACCTTTTTGGTGGCAACCGTTGGACGACTGAAGATGATGATGATGTCGTCGGAGACCTTTATGCTAGCAACCGTTGGACGACTGAGGATGTTGATGATGGCGATGTCGTCGGAGGCCTTTAATGGCAACTATTAGACGACTGAAGATGCTAGTGATGTCGTCGGAGGCCTTTAGGTGGCAACCGTTGGATGACTGAAGATGTCGGTGATGTCGTCGGAGGCCTTTAGGTGGCAACCGTTGGACGACTGAGGATGATGATGATGGCGATGTCGTCGGAGGCCTATAGGTGGCGACCTTTGCACAACCGAAGATGCTGATGATGTCGTCGGAGACCTTTAGGTGCAAACCATTGGACGACTGAAGATGCCTGCTATTGGCGCTCTTTTATATAGCAACCGGAAGATGTCTGTTGTTGGCACTCTTTTATGTGGCGGCCGAGTGATGGATGATGGTCACTGCTCTTTTAACGACAGCTGGAGGATGGTGTCAGTGATGACTCCCTGCACAGAAACCAAAGTAGAATGTCAAATCATTTTGAGCAATGAACGGAGATACAGAGATTTACCTGTCTGGCAGATTGATCGCAGCTGATCTCCCTTTCTGTCGATGTCCCAGTCTTTTGTGGTGTCGATGATGCCTATCGGATTTTCCAGAGGCAGATCGAATTTTCTCGATGTAGTTTGATGATGGCCAACGGATTTTCCCGTGGCAGATCGGATTTTCCCGATGTAGTTGATGATGCCTAACGGATTTTCCCGAGGCGAATTGGGTTTTCCCGATGTTGATGATAGTGCCCAACAGAGTTTCCTGAGGTGAATCGGATTTTCCCGATGTTGATGGTGGTGCCCAACGGATTTTCCTGAGGTGGATGATTATGTCAGCGGCATCCATGGTAGACTGGAAGATCGTCATGAGGATGAGCTTTGGATGATAGATAGAAGTCTTCTTGCTCTTGATGATTAGTAGTCGAGTTTGAGCCTCTGTGCGAGATGACATTACTTGATTGTCGTTCTTTTCTCAATGAGCATGTGTGGTTCTTTCATTCTCACACCTTGGTATGATTTATTTCTTCTACAAGCATGTTATCATTAAAGCGAATTTCATGTTCATGCTTGTTTTAGCACTTTAAGTTGAATTTAAAGTAGGTGATACTTCAAATTTTGCTTCAAGCACACAGATGCCAAAATTTCACTGGGGGGAAAGGATTCTTGAATATCGACCGGTCGTTGATCTGTATTAGTCAAGTGAAAATCATGTCCTTCATGTCGGACATGCACCATTCGTGTCTGGCTAATGATGCATGACTTGACTGGATGCTAACTTGTCTAACAAGAGTTGGATTAGAGATTACTCTAATCTTGCTCTCAGTGACTGGAAACCATGTCGATCTGTCTAATAGCATATGGGCTTAAACAGCCCCCAGTGTTGCGTTCTGGAGCAACGATGTGGCACTTCCCTGCTTCTCTTTCTTTTTTTTTTTATTTTCAGATATGCGGGTATGCATGCAACTAGTCTACTAAACTCTTACGCAAACAATGCAATTTTATTTTATTATTTTTTTGTTTTTGACTCAAACATTCATGCATTTATGCACGACTATCGACTTTATGTATGATAAATTGACTTGATACATGACAAACTGACTCGATACACAACAGACTGACTTGACGCATGACAGACTGACTCAATGCTTGACAAACTGACTCGATACATGACAGACCGACTCAATGCACAACAGACTGACTCAATGCACCACAAACTGACTCAATGCACAACAAACTGACTCAATGCACAATAGACTGACTCAATGCATGACAGATTGACTTGATGCATGACAGACCGACTTGATGCATGACAAATTGACTCAATGTATGACCAATGACTCTATGAGGCCCTGACACGACTTATAGATGCAATGCAAACCTATTATGCTTAGACAAGATACACACATGATGATTTTATGCATCTATACATGCAATGCATCCAGACAACCCTGTGACTTTATATTTAGACAAAGATTTTCTCGGACAATGATTTTCTAAGACAATGCTTTCCTAAAACCATGACTCCCTAAGACAATGTTTTCTAAGGATCAAGGCCAGTCGTGGGGAATTTCAGGAAAATTTAGGATGAGTTAATGTTTTGATCCATGGGACAGGGAACAAAGATGGAGGCAACAGGCCTGAAGGATGCGTTTCTTGAATGATCATGTAGACGACCTTGATTGCTTGCAAATGTATGCTGGTGTATACAAGCCCCCGGCTTGGCGTAGACTCTTGATGACATTGTCCTGCTTTGGAGAGCACCTTGGAGATTTACAAGCCCCCTAGACGAGATGACGCATGGGGACCAAAGAATAGAAGAAAGCATAGTCCTTAGTAGTGAGTCACAATCTCTCCTTTTTCCTAACTTGCCCAAAGGGTTTTCAAGTTAGCCCCTCTTTTCTTTTTTTTTTCCTCTTTTTTTTTCCTTCTTTCTTTTTTTTTCTTTTTTTTTTCTCTTCTTTTTTTTCTTTTTTTTCTTTTTTTTTCTTGATAAGACCACTATTAGGACGTCTATGAAAATGAAGATGCAGGACCTTGTAGGATAGGGAGTAGGTGTCCCTCTTAGAAGCTTTCTCCGATAAATGTCTTGACTGATGTCACAAAGGTAGCGCGAACCCCCAGTTTAGAGTAGCTTGTTTCTAAGTCTGTTCATGATAATGTGGTTGCCAGTTAGCCGCTGATCTGATGTGGACGGCTTTCGCTCTTGCTGAGAAGTAAGCCACACTTATGTGTGTTAAGAGTGGGCATTAAGAAAAGAACCTCATACTTGCATTAATGACTTAGCTAAGAAGTCCTCAAAGGGTGACCTGGGATGAACGGGTTGGAAAAGGTTGGTTGGAAGATGTTTGGTGAAAGAGATGGTTGACAATGGTTTATTAATGAAGGGGATGTGGAGACACTTAAGAATGAGTGTGTCTTGAAAGGGAGAAGAAATGGTCAAATGGGATAAACATCATCTCTTGAGAAAAGGTTGGTAAATGAGAGTTTATTGATGAATGAGATAAGGAGACACATTGACGGAGACCATCTCAAAGAACAGCAACCAGCAGCAGCTTCATCAGCAAAGGAGGCATCTATAGGAGCTTCACCAGCACTTTCAGCAGCAGCACCAAGAGGAGACCATGCTGACCTACCAAACTCAGCAGCTAAGGAAGCATCTCCAGCAGAAACAGCAGGCTTTCTAATCCCAACAAACACAGCAGGTTACTCAGCATGTCACCAAGCAATTCAACCACCCAGCAGAAGGTTCACAGCTTCAACAGCAGCCACTAATCCATCTACAGCATCCATCCAAGCTTGTTACACACTTTTGAAGCAAGTCATGACACCTACAGTCATCCAGCCCAGCAGCATTGGTCATTTAGACCAAATCCAGTTCCCAGCAACAACAGTCCAAGCAACAGTCTTTTTCAATGTCATATCTCTAGATTGAGGAAGATTCAGCCAAGGTTCCTTAAGAATTTTTTGTTCCTTGTCATGCCTTTTTCAAGTCTAAGTCAACTCCCAGCATGTTCGAGCATGGCATCAGCAACTTTCAAGTGCCAAAACAAGCAATCCCAGCAGGGTTGTTTGTTATCAGTTTTCCAGAACCTCAGTTTTGAGGCTAAGCCTTTTGTTATCTGTCAGTAGGGGTTCTTTTGGTCTTTCCAGCTCGTTCTTAACCTGTTGAGATTACATCCAGGTTAACTTTAGCACGGAAATTACCTCATTAACTTAAGTTTAACCCCTTTAGGCACGAAAGTCTCTTATTGGTTCATTTGCCACTCTTTTGGCATTTGGTCCAATCAGAGCTAAGTTTGTATTTTCCTTTTATTTTCTTGTAAACTATAATCCGGACGATATTAGTTAGCTTAGGATGTAATGTAATGTGTTTATTTTAAGCATTGTAAGTTAGATTAAGTCAAGGAGATTAGGCAGATCAGCTTATTTTAAGTAGTTGCTAATTCAATTGCTAGCTAGGCTATATAACTCGAGTTTCCAGCAATGAAATGGACATCAATGTTTCTTCAATAGTATTCTCGAGTGTCGTAGAACCTTTGTATGTTTTTTAGTAGCAGATAACTCTCGACCCGTAGTTAATTCAGCTCCTGTCACTGGATTTTGGCAAGAATTCAGCAAGTGTTAGCTGAGCTTGATCAATCCTGCTCTAGTGTGTCTGGAGGAGTAAGATTGTGAGATTCCTTTGCCCTTGATTGCAGCTGTGGTGTGTCTGCACCAGTTGTAAGTAAGTCTATCTTTATTTCCTTATTGGGTTGTCATCTATTCCAGTTAATTGCATTTAATCAGCTTATTTTCAATGCAATAGTAGAGTGTGTGTGATTGTATGGTGTTTGCTAGTTCAATACTCTGATCTTTGTGAGCTTGCATACATCATCTTGGTATCAGAGCCTTGTGTTCTGTCTTGGAGGAAGTTTGTTTGTGCTTTTCAGAATGTCGAGCAGCAGTAAGACACCTCAGGAGATTGCAGAACAGGCTTTAAGAGAAAAGAGTGAAATGGAGAGACAAGTGAAGTATCTGAAGGATCAACTGAAGCATTATGTGTATCTGAAGGAAAAACATATTCAAGAGGATGAAATTGAGAGGGATTAGGGATATGAAGAGGAGGAAGCAGAAGTAGAAGATATAGTGGAACAGGAAGAGGAGGAAAATCCATTTGGAGATTCTGGATTTACAGGAGAAGTTGGCAGGGGAACTCCAACAAATAGGAGGTTCATTAGGCGAAGTTATAGAATGAAAGGTGGACGAGGAGATCAATAGGGCAGGAGGGGAAGTGATAGAGAAGATAGGGAAGATAGGGATGAAAGAAGAGTGGAAAAATTAGACTTTAAGGTGAAAAAATTATATTGGTTACAGACCATTGAGAGAGTGTTTGATCTGAAGGAGGTTTCTGATGAGAGTAAAGTTAAGCTTGTTGCTCTCAAACTGAGAGGACATGCTTCAACTTGGTGGAGTAATCTACAGAAGAGAAGAGTAAAGAGGCCTGGGAAAGATAAGGTCAGAACATGGGAGAAAATGAAAAAGAAGCTAAAACATAAATTTCTGTCTGAGAATTACTTGCAGTCTAATTACTCTAAGTTGCAGCAGTTGGTCTAAGGAGGAAAATCTGTGGAGGAATACACTAAGGAGTTTGAGCACTTGTTGTGGAGGTGTGATTTGAAAGAGGATGATGTGCAGACTTTGGTGAGATACTTGTCAGGGCTGAATGAAAGCATCAAGAATGTTGTGGAGCTCAATCCTACTCCAGCTTGGAAGAGTTGAGCTCTAAGGCTCATAAAGTAGAGCAGCAAAGGAAGAACAGATCAAGGGAGTATCAATCCAAGCCCCAACCAAAAGCCTGCCCACAAAACAGCCATACTCCTACCAAAAGCCAACATATAACCATCTCCTAGACTACAGCCAGTTCAAACACCACAAAATAGATTCCCAACCCCAAGACCCCCACAAACACAACCTCAAAACTACCCCCAAAGACCCCAAGCTCCAGCAGGAATAGTTTTCAATGAGAGAAGATGTTTCAGGTGTCAAGGACTTGGGCACATTGCCTTTGAATGCCCAAACAAGAGGATGGTTACTCTTGCTGAGTACCAAGCAGCCTTGTTAATTGACTCTAAACATGTGTAGGAAGAAGAACGGGATTATGAGAAGCCTGAACATGATCCAGTTTATGATGATACCATAGAAGAGGGTCCGGATGAAGCAGAAGAGCAGAGGGAGAATATCTTTCATACAACATGTAATATTGGAGGGAAGGTGTGCTCTGTGATAGTTGACAGTGGAAGCTGTACCAATGCAGCATCCAGCACCATGGTGAAGAAGCTAAACCTGGCAACCAAGCCCCACCTAGCTCCTTACACCGATCAGTGGCTCAGCTCAGGGAAAGGTATCCACATTTTTACTAGAAATGCCTTGTAAGTTTTTCAATTGGTCAATCATATAAGGATGACGTCTGGTGTGATGTATTGCCAATGGATGCTTGTCATTTTCTTTTGGGTCCACCTTGGTTATATGATAGATTAGTGAGCCTTTGTGGCATAGCTAAAACATATACCCTTACCTTAAACCACAGAAAGGTCATTCTTACCCCCATGAAACCCTCACATTTAGCCAAGAAATCCAAGAACCTATGTCTTGAACCTAGTCTTGATGTGTTGCTTTTATCTGATCAGCATGAATTTAGCACATAAAGAGACTTGATCCTTTTAGACCTTGAAGAACCCTCAGCCCCACAAAATGACCACCCTTTATTCCTACCTTTACTCCAGCAATATCAACATGTATTTCCTCAAGAGATGCCACCTAGTTTACCACCTAAAAAGGATATCCAACATAAAATTGACTTAGTGCCTGGATTAGTGTTGCCTAATAAGCCAGCTTATAGGATGACACCAGTAGACACCAATAAGATACAGAGGCAGGTGGATGAGTTGTTGGGAAAAGGAATGATTAGGGAGAGTCTAAGCCCATGTGCAGTTCCAACCTTGTTAATGCCTAAGAAAGGTGGGAGTCAGAGAATGTGCATAGATTGCAGGGCTATTAACAAGATCACAATCACATATAGGTACCCTATACCTAGGCTTGAAGACATGTTGGATGAGTTACATGGCTCAGCAGTCTTTTCTAAGATTGATTTGAGGAGTGGATACTATCAAATAAGGATCTATGAAGGAGATGAGTGGAAAAATGCATTTAAGACCAAGGGAGGATTGTTTGAATGGTTGGTCATGCCTTTTGGCCTGACTAATGCCCCATCTACATTCATGAGACTCATGAACCAGGTCCTAAAGCCACTCATAGGCTAGAGTATTGTTGTGTACTTTAATGATATTCTTGTCTATAGCAGGTCTGAGCAAGAGCATGTCAAGCTTTTGCAAGAGGTTTTAGACATTCTGAGCAGGGGGCAGTTATTTGGCAATCTCAAGAAGTGTCACTTCTTCACATCACAAGTGAACTTATTGGGGTACATTGTCACAGCAGCAGGTATTCAGGTTGATGAGGAGAAGATTATAGCCATCAGAGAGTGGTCTGTGCCCACTTCTATTCAACAAGTCAGAAGCTTTCATGGCCTGGCTTCATTCTATAGAAGATTTGTCAAGAATTTCAGCAACATTTTGGCACCAATGACTGAAGTGGTGAAGGAAAAGTCCTTTATTTGGACAACAACAGCCGAGATGGCCTTTGAAGAAGTCAAGAAGAGGCTTACTTCAGCACCAGTTATAGCACTGCCCAGCTTCAGCAAAGTTTTTGAAGTGGAGTGTGATGCTTCAGGTGTTGGCATAGGAGCAGTCTTAACCCAGGAGGGCAAGCCAGTTGCCTATTTAAGTGAGAAGTTAAATGATGCCAAGAGAAAATACATCACCTATGATAAAGAGTTCTATGCCATCATTAGAGCCCTTTAGCACTGGAGGCACTACCTTATTGGAGCAGAGTTCATATTACACAGTGATCATGAGGCCTTGAAGTTCATTCAAGGGCAGCAGAAACTCAACACTAGGCATGTTGCTTGGGTCGAGTTCATGCAGTAGTTTCACTTCATGATCCACCACAAATCAGGAGTGTTAAACAAAGGAGTTGATGCATTTAGTAGAAGGCATATGTTTCTTCATATACTTGATTCTAGAATTTTGGGTTTTGAGCATTTGAAAGTTCTGTATCAGGAGGATGGAGATTTTAAGTAGGTGTACCAGAAGTTTCAGCAGCAATCCCAGGGTCTATATCACATAGACCAGGGTTACTTGTTCAAAGGAGGCAGATTGTGTGTTCCTAGAAGTAGTTTCAGGGAACTATTAATCTCAGAAGTCCATGGAGGGAGTTTAGCAGGTCATTTTTGGAGTTCAAAAGACATTGATGATGTTGAAAGAGAACTACAGTTGGCCAAAGATGAAAAAGGATGTGGAGCATCTACTGAAGAGGTGCAATACTTGTTAATTGGCTAAGTCACACAGTCTACCCCAAGGCTTGTACACACCATTGCCAGTTCCCAGCAGCCCTTGGGAAGATATTAGCCTTGATTTCATTGTGGGTTTGCCAATAACTCAACGAGGCAAAGATTCAGTGATGGTGGTAGTAGACAAATTTTCAAAGATGGCACATTTCATACCATGCCATACAACCTATGATGCCACAAGAGTTGCTGAATTATTCTTTCAAGAGATTATAAGGTTGCATGGAGTACCAAAGACTATGGTATCTGACGAAGACACCAAGTTTTTGAGCCATTTTTGGGTTACTTTGTGGAAGAAGTTAGGCGCACAACTCAAGTACAACACCACTTGCCATCCACAGATTGATGGACAGACAGAGGTTACTAACAGAACACTTGGAGTCCTATTGAGAGCACTGATTCACAAAAATAAAGCAGGATGTCACACTCTCTTGCCCCATGTTGAGTTTGCTTATAACAAGATACCATCCAAGGACACAAGCTACGCTCCATTCCAATTAGTCTATGGTAAAAATCCAATTTCCCCTTTGGATTTAGTTCCACTAACTACTTCTGTCAAATTTAGTTTTGAAGCAGGTCGAAGAGCAGAACAAATCAAGGAGCTTCATCAGCAAGTGAAGGAGAAAATAGCCAAGTATACTGAACAGGTGTCTACCTCAGCAAATAAACACGGGAAGAAGGTGACTTTCCAGCCAGGAGATCTAGTTTGGATCCATCTAAGGAAGGACAGGTTCCCCAGCAAGAGAAAAGGCAAGTTACTACCAAGAGCAGATGGCCCCTTTGAAGTGCTTGAGAAAATTGGAGACAATGCCTATAGGTTGGACTAAATTGAAAAATATGGAGGCTCAACAACATTCAATGTAGCAGATCTTCGACTATACTATCCAGCAGATGAAGACTTACCAAGTTTGGGGACAAACTTTCCTCAACCTGGGGAGGATGATGGAGACCATCTCGAAGAACAGCAAGCAGCAGCAGCTTCATCAACAAAGGAGACATCTATAGGAGCTTCACCAGCACTTTCAGCAGCAGCACCATGAGGAGACCATGCTGACTTACCAAACTCAGCAGCTAAGGAAGCATCTCCAGTAGAAACAGCAGACTTCCTAATCCCAGCAGACACAGCAGGTTACTCAGCATGTCACCAAGCAATTCAACCACCCAGCAGAAGGTTCACAGCTTCAACAGCAGCCAGTAATCCATCTACAGCATCCATCCAAGCTTGTTACACACTTGTGAAGCAACTCATGACACCTACAGTCATCCAGCCTAGCAGCATTGGTCATTTAGACCAAATGCAGTTCCCAGCAACAACAGTCCAAGCAGCAGTCTTTCTCAATGTCATATCTCTGGATTGAGGAAGATTCAGCCAAGGTTCCCTAGGATTTTTTTTGTTCCGTGTCATGCCTTTTTCAAGTCTAAGTCAAGTCCCAGCATGTTCGAGCATGGCATCAGCAAGTTTCAAGTGCCAAAACAAGCAATCCCAGAAGGGTTGTTTGTTATCAGTTTTCTAGAACCTCAGTTCTGAGGCTATGTCTTTTGTTATCTGTCAATAAGGGTTCTTTTGGTCTTTCCAGCTCGTTCTTAACCTGTTGAGATTACATCCAGTTAACTTTG
This sequence comes from Portulaca oleracea, assembly GCA_029582165.1. Classification (NCBI taxonomy): domain Eukaryota; kingdom Viridiplantae; phylum Streptophyta; class Magnoliopsida; order Caryophyllales; family Portulacaceae; genus Portulaca; species Portulaca oleracea. The sequence goes on along the minus strand of CM055877.1, from coordinate 43,490,368 downwards.
GCAGGGGAATTACCTCAGTAACTTAAGTTTTACCCCCATAGGCATTTGTCCAATCAGAGCTAAGTTTGTATTTTCCTTTTATAACTCAAATTTCTTTGCCCCAATTTCAATGTTCATTCTAGTTCTTCATTCATGCTTTTCTAAGGATCCCCAAATTAAGAAAGTAATAAAGCATCAAATAAAGCATGAATGAAGAACTAGAATGAACAATAAAATTGGGGCAAAGAAATTATACCTTTGATGAACAAGACCTTCACTGATTCCTCAATCTTCACTTGGAATTTCCCCCGAACAAACAAGAAAATGTGAATTGGATTACCAAGGATCCCCAAATCCTCACTAGGAAGTAGAATTTATGACCCTTGATCCTCCTCCTCACTAAAAGTGGATTGAGTGTGATTAGAACTAGAAAGCTTTGAAATCAAACATCAACGGCAACCAAAGAGAGAGAAAGAGAGGGAGAGAGACAGAAAGGGAGAGAGCAAAAGCTTTGTAAAACATCAATAGAAAATTGCTTGAATTGAGAAAGATTGAAGAAAGTTGAATACAATTGCAAGAAATAAAAGAAAGTTTGAAAAACAATTAAAACCTTCAAGAAAGATTAAAGCAAGATTAAAGGAAAGCAATTAAATCTAATTCTACTCTAATCCTACTCCTAAACTAATTCCTGAATGATGTAGATTTGGTCCCAAATATACATCATGGGAGCCAAATACTTGATTACATGGAAAAGGAGCTTCATTCACTCGTGTGTCTCTCTCTCAAACGAATGGCTTCATCAAGGGTAGCTCGGTAATTTGCTCTATATCTCAAGAACCATGAAGATATTGTGAAAGTCATCCTAAGGCCGAATTATCTACATCAAAGGAGCTTTCCAATGGGTTTTGATTCTTGAAGTTTGGAAGAGAAACGAGTAAGCTATCATTGTTTTAATCTAGCTTATGTACATTTGTTTCTTTATGATGTCACACTTGTATTAGATGATGTAAGCTAGGATCCCTTGTATTTCTTTCATTGTACACGCCAAAGGGGCCTCTCATTTACTATAAATAGACCCCTTGGGTGCCTTGTAAACACATTCATTCAATATATCAAATACAAATCAAACACACATGATGTTGTTTACTCTCTAGCTTTTGTGCTAGTTTTCGATTCTCTTGAGGGAGTTTCGTCCCATCCCTACTTCTAGCCTTGGGTTGGCGTCCCTTGGTGGTGAAAGGTAGAATTGGAGGATTCTTGGAGTGGTGTATCTATATCTCCATTGAAGACTTCAAAGCCATTATCATCCACTCGTCCATTCATTCAATCGTTCATCAAGCATTCATCATTCGTTCATCATTCAAATGTCCATTTTGGTAAACGAATCTCATTCTTGTTTCGTTTTCCATCTTCTTTCATTCAATTTGGTTGATCCTTAAGAACTTTGAGAAGGAAGATTCTCATCTTGTTCAAAAAGATCCTGAATTTGTGTGTAGTGTGATCATCCTTGATCCCATTATACATCAAAAGTGGTATCAGAGCTTAGGAGATTGATTCTCTTAGTTCTTGCACCATCTTTTTGCAATCTTTCCACAAATCCATCCCCCACCATCCCTCCATTACACGTCCACCATGAACTCCAAAGAACCCCAAAACCAAACACAATCAAGCCTAAACACATACCCCCTCCCCCCCTCGTCCTTACATTCTAACCCCAAAACCGTGAGTTTCTTGTGATCTTTTTTAATCAAGATTGATGGATAGTGCAAGTACTCCAACGAATCAGCCCACGACATCCCAAGAAGATGTAGAGTTTATGAGGCAAAAGATCACCTATCTCTCCGATCAATTGAAGAGATACATGCATCTCCAACATAGGGTGATCCGTGAAGGTAGTGAATCTCATGATGAGGAAGAAGACGTTCAAAGTGAAAGGCGTGGACGTCCAAGGGGAGAAGAAAGATTTGATTTCAAAGTGGAGATTCTGGAATTCGATGGTAATCTTGATCCTGAAAACTTCTTAGATTAGATGCAAACTATTGAACGTGTTTTTGATCTTAAAGAAGTTCATGATGAAAAGAAAGTGAAGTATGTGGCTCTTAAGTTGCGTAGACATGCGTCCATTTGGTTGACCAATTTACAAAAAAAGAGGCAAGCTAAGGGCAAGGACAAGATTAGAACATGGAGTAAGATGAAAAGCAAGTTGCAAGGGAAATTTCTACCACCAAGTTATCTCCAAGATAACTACTACAAATTGCAACGTTTGGTTCAAGGAAGAAAAAGTGTGGAGGAGTACTCGAAGGAGTTTGAACATCTTCTTTGGCGTTGTGATCTCCAAGAGAATGAACCTCAAACTTTGGTACGTATCTTGTTTGGTCTTAATGATTGGATTCGCAATATTGTTGAGTTACATTCTTACGAATCTTTGGATGAGTTGAGTTCTTTGGCCTTAAAAGTAGAAAGGCAAAGAAAAGAAAGAGGAAAAGAGACCATGACAAAGTACCAAACATCCTACAAACCACCCCAAAACACACGTCCATACACTCCACAACAAAGACCCACATTCCCCACAAAACAACCAAACACCAAAACTCCACAAAATCAGCCCCCATCCAATCCCAAACCTCACGTCCAAGAACCTAAACCTCTAGCCCCAAGAAGGTGTTTTTCGTTGCCAAGGCTTAGGTCATTATGCCTCTGAATGTCCTAACAAAAGAGTTGTATCTTTGGTTGAATATCAAAGTGCTTTGTATGTTGAACCGGAGTATAATGAAAGTGAAAATGAAGAGATTGATGGTACTATTAGCGTAAATGAGGAAGAAAATGTAGAGGAAACGGATGAAGGAGAAATGTTGGTAGTAAGAAGGGCTCTAAGCGTTGCTTGTGTACCAAACGAGCAAGAACAAAGGGAGAACATCCTTCATACAAGGTGTACTATTCAAGGCAAGGTGTGTTCTCTAATCATTGATGGCGAAAGTTGCACTAATGCCGCTTCAACAACCATGGTGAATAAGCTACAATTTGAGGTTAGTCCACACTCATCCCCCTACACAATTCAATGGCTAAGTCAAGGGAAGGGAATTCGTGTGGTTCACCGTGTGCTTGTAAGTCTTTCCATTGGTAAAAACTACAAAGATTGTATTTGGTGTGATGTAATTCCAATGGATGCTTGTCATATTTTGCTTGGGAGACCTTGGCTTTTTGATAGGCCTGTCACGCATGATAGGAGATTAAATACCTACACGTTTGTTCTCAACAAAAAGAAGATCACTTTGGCTCCTCTCTCACCATCATCGATCATACGTCCCCAACAAAAACAACAAAAGGAGGAGACTAATATTGTGACCTTTATGAAGGCTGAATATCATGAGTTCCAAGAGCACAAAGATCTTATTCTAGCTAACTTGGAAGAGGAGGAAGCGCCCCCAACACATGAGCATTCTCACCTCCAACCTCTTTTGGAACGTTTCAAACATTTGTTCCCAAAAGAGATGCCAAAGGTGTTGCCTCCAAGAAGGGATATTGAGCACAAAATTGATCTAGTTCCGGGTTCTATGCTCCCCAACAAACCGGCCTACCGAATGAATCCGAAAGATGCTCAAGAAGTGCAAAGGCAAGTAGATGATCTTTTATCCAAATGCTTGGTGCGTGAAAGTATGAATCCATGTGCTGTTTCGGTTTTGCTTGTACCAAAGAAAGATGGATCTCAATGAATGTGCGTGGATTGCCGAGCCAAAAACAAGATCACAATCAAGTATAGGTTTCCAATACCACGGCTGGAAGATCTACTTGATGAGCTACATGGGAGTGTTGTGTTCTCCAAAGTTGATTTGAGGAGTGGATATCATCAAATTCAAATTCATGAAGGAGATGGGTGGAAGACGGCATTCAAAACAAAAGAAGGGTTATATGAGTGGCTTGTGATGCAATTTGGTCTTACAAATGCACCATCTACTTTCATCCATCTTATGAATCATGTATTGAAACCTCTTATTGGCAAGTGTGTTGTAGTTTACTTTGATGATATTCTTGAATATAGTAGAAGTGAAAAGGAGCATGTAAAGCATCTAGAGTTGGTCATGTACATTTTGGAGAAGGAGTAACTCTACGCCAACATGGAGAAGTGCCACTTTTTCTCGTCCAAGATTGTGTTTCTTGGATATATCCTTTCAAAAGATGGCATACAAGTCGACAAGGAGAAAGTGAAAGTTATTCATGAATGGCCTACACCGACATCTATTCATGAGGTAGGGAGTTTTCATGGTTTAGCATCATTCTATAGAAGATTCATAAGGAATTTTAGCTCCATTCTTGCACCTATGACCGAGTTGTTGAAAAAGAAAGAGTTTTCATGGAGTAAGGGTGCTAATGAAGCGTTTGAGTTGATTAAGGAGAAATTATGTCATGCACCTATTCTTGCATTACCTTGTTTTGATAAAGTCGTTGAAGTTGAGGTTGATGTAAGTGGAGTTGGAATTGGAGTCGTTTTATCTCAAGAGGGCCGACCTCTTGCTTTCTTTAGTGAGGAGTTGAATGAAGCCAAAAGGAAGTATAGCACATATGATAAGGAGTTCTATGCAATTATAAGAGCTCTTGAGCATTGGCGACATTATCTTCTAAGTGGTGAATTCATTCTACATAGTGATCATGAGGCTCTAAAGTTCATTCAAGGGCAACATAAGCTTAATCCAAGACACGCCAAATGGGTTGAGTACATGCAAGCGTTTCATTTTGTGATAAGGCATAAAGCGGGTCATCTCAACAAAGGAGCGGATGCTTTATCAAGAAGGTACTTACTCACTCATATTCTTGATTCAAGAGTCCTTGGTTTTTGAGCATATTAAAGGGTTGTATGAGAATGATGAAGATTTCAAGGAGATTTATGAGCTTTGCAAGAAGCATCCCCACCAACTCTTTCATATTGAGCATGGATTTCTTTTTAAGGGAAATCAACTATGTATTCCAAAGAGTAGTATTCGTGAGTTGTTGATTATGGAAGTCCATGGAGGATCTTTGGTGGGACATTTTGGTATTGAGAAGACTTATTTGATGATGAAAGAGCATTACTTTTGGCCTAGCATGATCAAAGATGTCGAGCATATGGTTAAAAGGTGTGATACTTGCAACATTTCGAAGGCTCATGCGTTACCACAAGGGTTGTACACTCCTTTGCCTATTCCACATAGTCCTTGGGAAGATGTGAGTTTAGACTTCGTTGTGGGTCTACCAAGAACTCAAAGAGGCAAGGATTCCATTATGGTGGTTGTTGATAGGTTTTCAAAGATGGCACACTTCATTCCATGCCATACCACCTATGATGCTACTAAAGTTGCAAATCTATACTTTGAAGAAGTGGTGAAGTTACATGGTATTCCAAAGACCATGGTGAGTAATAGAGATTCGAAGTTCCTTAGTTATTTTTGGCTTACATTGTGGAAGAAGCTTGGTACAAAGTTGAAGTTTAGCACCGCATGTCATCCACAAACGGATGGACAAACCAAAGTAACCAACCATAATTTGGGAGCTCTACTTCGAGTATTGGTGAGTAAAGACAAGAAAGAGTGGGATACTCATCTATGTCACGCTGAATTCGCCTTCAATAGAAGTCCAAGCAAAGCTACGGGTTTGTCCCCTTTTCAAGTGGTTTATGGAAGGAATCCTCTCCAACCTATGGATCTCACACCTTTTTCTACATCAACATAGTTTAGTTTTGAAGCTAACAAAAGGGTGGAAGAGATTAAGAAGCTACATGAAGAAGTTCGTGAGAAAATCTTGAAGTATACACAAGATGTAGCTAGTAGAGTGAATAGAACAAGGAAGAAGGTTGTATTTGAACCAGGAGATCTTGTTTGGATTCACTTGAAGAAAGAAAGATTTCCTTCTAAAAGGAAAAGGAAGCTAGCACCAAGAGGAGATGGTCCTTGTGAAGTTTTGGAAAGGATTGGTGACAATACTTATAAACTACAACTTGGTGAAGACTATGAAGGAAGTTGTACTTTCAACGTGATTGATCTTAAGCCCTACTATAGAGGAGAAGACGAACTTCCTAGTTTGAGGACAAACTCTTCTCAACTAGGGGCGAATGATGTAGATTTGGTCCCAAATATACATCATGGGAGCCAAATACTTGATTACATGGAAAAGGAGCTTCATTCACTCATGTCTCTCTCTCAAACGAATGGCTTCATCAAGGGTAGCTCGGTAATTTGCTCTATATCTCAAGAACCATGAAGATATTGTGAAAGTCATCCTAAGGCCGAATGATCTACATCAAAGGAGCTTTCCAATAGGTTTTGAATCTTGAAGTTTGGAAGAGAAACGAGCAAGCTATCATTGTTTTAATCTAGCTTATGTACATTTGTTTCTTTATGATGTCACACTTGTATTAGATGATGTAAGCTATGATCCCTTGTATTTCTTTCATTGTACACGCCAAGGGGGCCTCTCATTTACTATAAATAGACCTCTTGGGTGCCTTGTAAACAAATTCATTCAATATATCAAATACAAATCAAACACACATGATGTTGTTTTCTCTCTAGCTTTTGTGCTAGTTTTCGACTCTATTGAGGGAGTTTCTTCCCATCCCTACTTCTAGCCTTGGGTTGGCGTCCCTTGGTGGTGAAAGGTAGAATTGGAGGATTCTTGGAGTGGTGTGTCTATATCTCCATTGAAGACTTCAAAGCCATTATCATCCATTCGTCCATTCATTCAATCGTTCATCAAGCATTCATCATTCGTTCATCATTCAAACGTCCATTTTGGTAAACGAATCTCATTCTTGTTTCGTTTTCCATCTTCTTTCATTTAATTTGGTTGATCCTTAAGAACTTTGAAAAGGAAGATTCTCATCTTGTTCATAAAGATCCTGAATTTGTGTGTAGTGTGATCATCCTTGATCCCATTATACATCACTAAATATCCAAATAGTGTTGAATTACATGGGTATTTATAGAAGGAGGAAAAAACCATAACCCAAACCCTAAAATAAACTCAGCAGCACGCGCGAACATTTCCGCATAATTGTCAGGTCGCGGGCGTGACACCCTTTGTCGCTGGCGCGACAAAGGTCTGTCTGTTCCCAACCGTCGCTCGTTCAACGTCTGTCGTGGGCGCGAGCTAGCCAGTCGCGGGCGCTACAACTCATCGTCGCGGGTGCGACGCAATCGGTAACGGGCGCTACATTCGTCTGTCCGCAAGCCTTTCTTCTCCCGCAACACGTAGCGGGCGCGACGGCCTGTGTCGCGGGCGCGACCTCCGGCTCTGTGGCATGTCTTGACGCGGCAGAGAAAACTTACGGGTGCGACCAGCACTTCACTCGGGCGCGACTTGCTTCTTCCTTTTTCCCCCGTTTTGCTTCGGTTCTTGACTCGGGTCGGCTCGGGAAATCACTCGGGATTCCCTAAAAAGCCTCAACTAAGCCCAATTTCCTTCTAACTCTTTATTTTCCTACAAAACAAAAAATTATTATAACTAATATATAATTAAGGGGTTAGAACAAGCAAAAATACCCTAAAAACAACACACCCACACAAGGGTTTGCTCGCTCCGAGCAATCTAAAAACAAAGATAAAGACAGAGAAAAAGAAACTAAAAAGCCTAACTCACTTTCGCATGAATCGCTAATGCATTTAGCACTAATGCATTTAGCACATGCATCAAGCCCTTTAAACCCCTTGGCAGCCCAAGTGAACGAGGTAGGTCTCGTGAGGGTTTATGACAACTATACCCACAAAAGACAAAGAAAAGGAGAGAGGGAAAGTGAAAAACAAAACAAGCTTTGAAAAGAAATAAAAAGAGAAGTTGCTTTGCTCAACGAATCATGCAATCGCCACTAAGAAAATAATATTAATCAACCAAAAGGAACCAAGTTATACTGGCTATTATGCGGACTAGAATAATGTTCAACAAGACTGACGACCCACTTCTCCTTTTTTTTACTTTATTTTTATTTATTTTTTTTACTCAAGGAAAACGGATATTGTAAAGGACTGGATAAAGTCAACAAGAAGCGAGTTATAATTAGTTTATGGGCTTAATTGACAAATAAATTATGGTTGGGCCTAACAACGGGCCGGCCATAAATATAATGGATTTATTAATTAAATCGATAAATTAATTTACTCAAGTCTAGTGACTATTATACAGTCTAAGACGCTATCCATTAACTTGTTGGACTTTTAATTAATTTTTTTTGGACCTTTGTTAAGAGAATTTCGTAAAAGGACATATAATATCATCAAAGGTGAGTCAATTTTTATTTATTAATTAAGATAATCAACTTTCATACATAAATGGGTCCTTCCATTTGGGCTAACCATAATGCTTTTGAGTTAATTATACTAATTAACAAATAATCATTTTCTCAACCCAATGAATTTTATAAGGACTAGGACGAAGTCTCTAAACTAAGGTCGACTCTTTACAAAAAGGAAAAGGGGAAGAGGAGCACATAGCACATAGCATACAACATTAAGGGATACCCTAAACCAAGGTTTTATATTCAATGGATTACTATGGTTGGGTTAACATGGCCTACCGCATGTTCTCGCCTCGGTTCACCTTACCCTTAAAATTGTGGGCAAAGAGTGTGAGGTGTTGCTCATTGGACTTCAAGGAAGTCCTTCGAGTATAACATGGGGAGAGGAGAGACCAAATTCTTGGCGATGTAGGGTGCATCACACAAGTAGTGGTCGCCTCCTCTCGGGGAAAGAGTCCTAGTTATTACTTAAACTGTCACCTTTGTGCTAACGTGTCAAAAGACCCGATTAGTAGCCCGGTATGCAAAGGATGCCTAAAAAGAATAATAAAATTGCGAAATAAATCAACTTCTCCCTTTTACAATTTCAAATCAATTCGATTTGTTCAAGTTTTACCCTCTTTTTAAGTTTAAGTCCCCAGTGGAGTCGCCAATCTGTAGGACCCGGGAAATCTGCCCCCGTTTATGGGTGTCAGATTTCGGATGCGCTACTTAAGTGATCGAGAGCCGACTAAGGTTCTTTAATCCTTAAATAAGGATATTTTTATTTTCAAAATTCATTTTCTAAGTGATGAAACTTTATTTATTTACGAATCCGTTTTTTTCCTTTAAACTCGCCTGGATTTCGATGAGTTCTACGCTGGGTCTTTTTCCTCCCCGGCCCAGAGAGATACGGGATGAAATTGATAAAACCCGCCTGGGTTTTATCAACTTCTAGTCCATTTCTCTAGGGGCTAGCCTTGAATTAGTGATGGACATGAATTAAATCATTTTTTAAATTATTTTTATGCAAAAACGAACATTCTAAATAATTAAACAGATTTATAAAATGGTAAAGAGTCGCCAGCCGATTTAAGGAAATCGACAAACCGTAAAGATAATAAAAAGTGACTCCAGTCTACGAACCCAAATTCTAAGTTCGAGGGTAAGGTTATGGATTCGAGAATTATAAGAACTCTCGAATCCGCCTGTTTGAAAAACAGACTCTACTAAAATCGAAACTTGAAATGAAAAAGAGAAGGGAGAAGTTTAATTAATTTCGCGATATTATATTCCCAACATGCAATATAAAATGCGATTTTACTTTATAAAATATGTACAAGTGAAGGAATTAAAGTATAGGTTACATGATGAAATACAACAATATGAAATCAAACCTTGCTTAAAGGTGGTAGATGTGATGGATTTGATCCCTTGACTTGACCTTGACCAATAGATTTGATGGAAGGATGTAAGTGGTTTAGAAGGATGGTATAAGGATGATGAGATGGATATAATATTATGATTATGAGAGGATTATAGAGGGAATATGGATGATGGAATTTTGAGAGAGTTTAGGTGATAATAATGGTGGTAGTTGATAATAGTTTGGGTAGAATGGTGATAATAGTTGATGATATGAGGGTAAAATGGAGAGGGTACTTATAGGTGAGGGAGTGAGTGTTTAGGAGGGAAAATGGAGGGGACATACCCCAAAGATCAAGCCATCTCGGATCAAAACCCAGGCGGGTTTTATGGGGTCAATGGGAGGGTCAATGCACGTGGCTTTTATCAAGGATTGCATAAGAATCAAATTTGGCGCCAGAGTATTATAACCCAGGCGGGTTTTAGAGTTGCATGGCACAGATCGCTGAAGTGGCCAAAACGACGACGTGTCACTGAGTATAAAACCCAGGCGGGTTTTATCATTTCTGGGCCGGGGCGTGCTTTCGGCTCGCTTCTGTGTGAGCTGCCTTCTGAATTTAAAACCCAGGGGGGTTTTATTAGATATAGGTGGGCCCTTTTTAATTTCTTGGGCCCATGCTGTTAACTTTTTAGGCCCGAAGACCCGTTGTGGTGTTTGATCCAAATTACTTGCTGAACTTGATGAGTCGGGATTACGTTGGTGCAAATCCCGGTGTCTACAGGTCTAAGGATTACAGGAACAAAATCTTCAATTTATTAGGCTATTGGCCTCATTTCTTTCCTATCAAAACTCAAAAGTAATCTAATTAATCGTTCGGTTGCGTATTTTTAGGTTTTCTAGAAGTAAGGGTTGTCGAATTGATGTATGCTAACTCACTAAGATCAGAGTATTGACCTATTATACATCATACAGTCACACATACACACAGCTGGATGCTTGAACTTACAACAACTGATAGAAAGCAACAAGCTGGAATAGAAGACAACCCAATAACATATTAAAAGGATAGGCTTGCTTACAACAACTGCATTCAAGGGCATTGGACTCTCACACACATGCCTCTACAGATACACCAAAGCATGGATGATCAAGCTCAGCTTTCACTTGTTGAATTCTGCCTAATCTCCCTAGATTATCCTAAGCTACAAGGCTTGAAACAAATACAGCTGATTACATCCTAATGATCTTGAGTACAAAATGTAAGAAAATAAAAGGAAAATACTGAGCTAAGCTCTGATTGGACCAAATACCAAAAGAGTGGCAAAATGGACCAATGAGAAGCTTTCCAAACCAAGGGGGTAAAACTTGATGTACTGTGGTAATTCCCGCGCAACTATTTACCTAGAAATAATCTCAACAGGTTAATAACATGCAGGAAAGACCAAAACAACCCCTATGAATGAAAAACAAACATAGCCCCGTAATCGGGTTCTGGAAAAACTGATAAAAACAACCCTGCTAGGATTGCCCTTTTCTATCTTCTGAATCTTACTATGCCATGCTTGATTATGCTGGGAATTAACTTGGGCTTGAAAAGGACATGGCAAGGAACAAAAAACTCCTGGAAAACATTAGCTGAAACTTCCTCAATCAAGAGATACAACATTGAGAAAGTCAGCTCCTTGGACTGTTGTTGTTGGGAACTGTAATTGGCTGGATGACCAATGCTGATGGGCTGAGTGGCTGTAGATGCCAGAACATGCTTTACAATGGTGTAGCAAGCCTGGATGGATGCTGTTGGTGGTGTGGTAGCCGTAGATCTTGAGAACCTCTTCTTTGAAGTTGGGAATCTGAGAATCCCTTTGGGTGACTTCTGTCTTTCTTTGGGATTAGGAAGCCTGCTGTTTCTGCTGGATAGGCTTTCCTAGCTGCTGAGTTGTGTGAAACAACAAGTACTCCTCCTTGTGCTATTGCTGCAATTGCTGGTGAAGCTCTTGGAGATGCCTCCTTTGCAGATGTTGTTGGTGAAGCTGGTTGTTCTCCTTGATGGTCTCCATCACGAATCCATAGGGATGGGTGTTTAGGGTTGACAAGGAAATCGGTTTGTGTTGGGGTTTTCTCAATGCAGAAAGCGGTAAATTATATAAATAAAGCAATCAAACTAATCTAGACATGGATTCAAAGAAAGCAATAAGAGCAAGAAATAAGAAAGCAATTAGAAAGCAAGAAATGAGAAAACTAGAATGAACAATGAAAATGGGAGCAAGAAATTATACCTTCGATGACCAAAAATCTTCACTAATTCTTCAATCTTCACTTGGATTTTCCCCCGAACAAACAAGAAAATGTGAATTGGATTACCAAGGATCCCCAAATCCTCACTAGGAAGTAGAATTTGTGACCCTTGATCCTCCTCCTTACTAAAATTGGATTGGTTGTGATTAGCACAAGAAACTTGAATCAAATCAACAATGGCAATTGAGAGAGAGAGAGAGAGAGAGAGAGAGAGAGAGAGAGAGCAAAGCTTGTAAAAACTTCAATGGAAATTGCTTGGAAAAGAGTTGAAATACAAAATTGCAAGAAAACTTGAAGAAAGGTTGAAGAATAATTAAAGGATTAAAGCAAGGTAATGGAAAGCAATTAAACCTAATTCTACTCTAATCATACTCCTAAAACTACTTCCTAAGGTACTAAGAATGATAAAAGTGCTGAATTACATGGGGTATTTATAGAAGGAGGAAAAACATAGCCAAAACCCTAAAATTAAATCCAGCAATCGCGCGCAGGTTCCCACAGAATTTCGTCAGGTCGCGGGCGCGACAACAAGGGTCGCGGGCGCGACCCCTCCCTAGCCTTTCCATCTGTCACTTTCTCAAAGTTTGTCGTGGGTGCGAGCCAATTGGTCGCGGGCGTTACCCTCGACTGTCGCGGGTGCGACACAACTTCTGTTGGGCGCAACCAGGCTCTGTTCCGCAGGCACTTCTTCTTTCCGCGGCAGTTCGCGGGTGGGACGGCTTTCTGGCCTGCTGCTTTGGCTCGTTGTGTTGGCGCAGCAGAAATCTGTCACGGGTGCGGTCCACCTTGACTCGGGCGCAGCCCACCTTAACTCGGGCGCGACCTACTTCTGCCTTTTTCCCTTGTTTTGCGTCAATACTTGACAAGGGTTTCCTGGGTTGGTCTCGCCTCGGTTCTAGGCTCCGGTCGTCTCGGGTCGGCTCGGGAAATCACTCGAGATTCCCTAAAAAGCCTCAATTAAGCCCAAATTTCTTCTAACTCATTATTTTCCTACAAAACACAAATTCATCATGTCTAATATATAATTCCGGGGCTAGAACAAGCAAAAACACCCTAAAAATGATAAGAATTTGGCTCGAAACGAGAACGAACAACACTCCCACACAAGGGTTTTCTCGCCTCGAGCAAACTAAAAACAAAGATAAAGACAAAGACAGAGAAAATGAAACTAAGAACCCTAACTCATTTTCGTAGGAATCGCGGATGCATTTAGCACATGCATCAAGCCCTTTAAACCCCTTGGCAGCCCAAGTGGACGAGGAAGGTCTCGTGAGGGTTTATAGACGCTATACCCACAAAAGCCAAAGAAAAGGAGAGAGGGAAAGTGAAAAACAAAACAAACTTTGAAAAGAAAGAACGAAAAACTGCTTTGCTCAAGGAATCGTGCAATCACCACTAAGAAAACAATATTAATCAACCAAAAGGAACCATTATGAGCACCTCAAATCACCTAACTCAAGATATTGTCAATCTTTAAGGTTTTCGATTCCCAACATCTCCTACAAAACAAAATCCTATGTGCTCGAGTGCAAGTGTTATTCAACTCGATTTTGATTGATCTAGAGCAAACCACAATCCAAGCTTGTTTCAAAGCAAAAATTATTTAAGTGTCGTCCTCCCTCGCTTATGTCGCCCTTGGCTTGGTGAGGGCCGCAGGAGACGCAAGGAAAGAATTCACATTTATTCGATTTAGCTTCCTTTTTGGTGTTGGGTTTTTCCGAGAATTTAACGGCGCAACCTTTTCAACTTAGCTCAACAAGATTTGGTGTTAGTTTTTTCGGGAATTGTAGCCCATAACGGGGTTTACCCTCCCAACATGGGCTACTCCATACGCAAACGAAGTGCTTAAGGGGTAAGAGCGTCGCACCGCTCATACCGGTCCCGTGTAGGTATACTAACTTAACATTACACTTTCAAGGTTAATGTCGAGTCTTTCGCGATATTGAACAGCCCATAAAGGGGTCTACCCTCCCAACACGAGCTACTCCGTTCACAAACAATTAAAGTGCTTAAGTGCCACCCACTCACACCGGCCCGTGTAGGTTTAGCCTACAAATAACCAATTAATTTAATTTTATATGTTTCACTTTTTCAACAAGCTTGCAAACGATCTACTAAAGTCTCACAGTTTCAAGAAGAACGTGAAAGAATCAAGGATCTTTATTAAGCATTTAACGAAGGGAATCTACACAAATGAGTCATGACAATACTTGAACTAAGGACGATAATGCTCATACGAGTTGATTTCAAGGAGATTAAGAAATTTTTCTAAGCCTTGACTACACTTATCCTAAAAAACAAAGCAAAAACAAAAGAAAAAGAACGAAAACTTTGATAGGCTTTTCACTCCCTTTTTTCTCCTTTTTCACACAGAATTTTTCGAATTTTAGCAAAAACTATGAAAAACAAAATCAAAATACTAGGTTGTCTACCGAGGAACATGAAAAATATCACCCCCACTCCCACACAAAACATCACAATGTCCCCATTGTGAGAAGGGTGTCACAATGAAGGTAGAAAACCAAAGAAAAGCATTCATACAAAACATTTATCACATAAAAAGCGGTGGCGACCCAAGCCCACACGGCTCCAACAACAAGATAATCCCAACATCACACTAAAGGGGTTCGCCACCAAAAAGGAAAAATCAAGAATGCAACATGGATCAAGAATATACACTCAAAGAGAGGGCAGAAGGACGTTACCTCAAAATCTTCAGTCAAATACAACTCGATCAACGATCCAAAAGCACCAAGCATAAGGTTAGGATATACAATTTAAACTCATTTAAATGCTTAGAACTTGGTATGCAAGATTAAAAGAAAAATAAAAATATATATATACAAGACACTACTAACTAAAGGACTAAAGAAAAACCAAAATATTTACAAATTGAATCTCACTCTTTTTTTTTTCTTTTCTCTTTAGACTCAAAAGTCGGAATGCATACTATCCCCCCACTCCCACACAAAGAGGTTGTCATGTCCTCAATGGAAACATAAGTAAGGTACGCAAGCACTCCAAAAGGAAAGAAAAAGAAACACACAAAAAGAAAACGAAATAAGAAAAGAACGATCACACAAAAATAAAACTCTCAAAAGAAAAGAGAAACACAAGACGGCATGCATGCCATCCCCACTCCCACACAAAAAGGCCACATAATGTCCTCATTGTGACTAGTAATAGAGATAGACAAGCACCCAAAAGAAATTAAACACACCAAAAAGAAAATAAAAGAAGGAAGGAAAGAAAGAAAGAAAGAAAGAAAGAAAGAAAGAAAGAAAGAAAGAAAGAAAGAAAGAAAGAATACTCACTAACTGTACAAGAAAGGTGAGGAAGGATATTACATGGAAGGCTTCTTATTAATAGACTCACTCCTTCTCACCTCAAGATATCAGGCATCATGTCAGAACCATTCAATGCCCGAAGTAACAAGACATGCATCCGTGAATGCATCTCAGAATGGTGTAGGTAAGAGCACAATCTCAAAATCACATCAACAAACATTAGTGCTCTCAATAGTTTATCGAATTCCTTAGAAAAGTCATAGAAAGGACGAACTACAGGAATATACAAGACTTTCCTAGGCACGGTGAAGTGAGACATGACAAATGATTCCTCCCATTGACTCGTAAATGGAGATTGGGTATACAAATCAATAGGAGGGGGCAACACAACACAATCCTGAACATGCTCATGCAAAGACTTGGATGCCAACAATGATTCAAACTCAATATCCATGCAATTTTCATCAAACACCGATTCCAAATCACAACTTTCATTCAATTCATCATAATCATCAATAGGTGAGAAGGAAAAAGTAGGGTTAGACCACATCATAACACTCCCAATATCACAAACAAACACATCTTCATCTTCATCAATTTCATACTCATCAGAAGAACTATCAGTATTAAAAGACAAAGGTGCATCATTTAAAACAACATCAAAAGTGAAAGTGGAAGGTTCAGGATTATAACTCATCGTGAATGACTCATAAGCATATCATCATCAAAAGCATCATTGTCATAAACCAAGTGCAAACAATTAGGATCATTCCCCAAAGAATTAAGCTCATCATCATAAGATTCCACATCAATGGATGCACATAAAAGGGTAGCTAATGCCTCACTAATGCAATGATTCTCAATGAAAGTGAATAATTCAGTATCAAGCACACATTCAATCACAAAGGATGAAATTTCACTCTCAACAAGATCATGTTCAGTTATGTCACAAACATCATGGCATTCATCAGACTCAACCTTCTCTTCACACAAAAGCATGGACAATGGTGTGGACAATGGTTCATCATCAAGTATGTTTTCATCAAGTTCTTCATCATCACACACAAAATCATCATGTTCCTCATGCTCACTAGGGCAGCTAGAGCTAAGGAATCGCTAAGCCGGCATGCGAAACTAGGTATGTTATAGTAGTCATTATCCTCATCATAGTCATACAAAGAAGAATCAACACGCATTTCAGGACTTAAAGATGACGAATGATCTACTTCAACATTCAAATCAAACATTTGTGAAGAAAAAGCTTCTACCCCAGTTTTAAGCACGTGTTCAAATTCTTGCATGCATTCATTCAATTTCACACGCATCTCAACTTGCAAATCATCCATTTCAGCACGAATATTATCTAGTTCAACTCGCACACAAGATTCGGAAGCATGATATGGAGATTCACAATGCACGCACAAAAGATGAGACTCAACAACATCACATGGGGTAAGATCATAAGAATTTTTCACATAACCCCCACCATAAGATTGAGCATCAAAATACAGGGGTATTCACATGATTGTTCAGTTTCGGTCCAAGAGGGTGGTGCATAAGGAGATTGGAAGCTAGGACTAACACTTTGTTGCTCAAATTCATAAGAATCCGTAGACAACCTTTCAAGTAATTCTCATGCTTTTTCTTCCCCTAAAGCGGCAAACCCGTGATATTCTAAGAGGTTTCGGGTCTCATAATTCACACCCTCATTCACAAGTCCCAACATATCCAATGTATCATAAAAGATACCATACAATTCACATTGAGCACCATAATCATGTAATCTAGCAAAATACCTCCAAAATATTTCATGCTCATATTAAAGAAATTGGGGACTAGCCATAATCTCTATCTCTTTTTTTTCTAATTTTTTCGGTATTCAGTTTTTTTTACTACATTTTGTTTGGAACAATCAAGAAAGCAATAAACTATTTAGAAACAAACCAATAACCTAATCTACCAAATAACGCCATCCCCGACAACGGCGCCATTGTTCGGTTGCATATTTTTGGGTTTTTCTAGAAGTAATGGTTGTCGAATCCACAGGGATGGGTGTTTAGGCTTGACAAGGAAATCGGTTTGCGTTGGGGTTTTCTCAGTGCGGAAAGCGGTAAATTATGTAAAGAAAGCAATTAAACTAATCTAGACATGGATTCAAAGAAAGCAATAAAGAACAAGAAATAAGAAAGCAAGAAATGAGAAAACTAGAATGAACAATGAAAATGGGAGCAAGAAATTATACCTTCGATGACCAAAAATCTTCACTAATTCATCAATCTTCACTTGGATTTTCCCCGAACAAACAAGAAAATGTGAATTGGATTACCAAGGATCCCCAAATCCTCACTAGGAAGTAGAATTTGTTACCCTTGATCCTCCTCCTCACTGAAAGTGGATTGGTTGTGATTAGCACTAGAAACTTGAATCAAATCAACAATGGCAATTGAAAAAGAGAGAGAGAAAGAGAGAGAGAGAGAGAGAGAGAGAGAGAGAGAGAGAGAGAGAGAGAGAGAGCAAAGCTTGTAAAAACTTCAATGGAAATTGCTTGGAAAAGAATTGAATACGAAATTGCAAGAAAACTTGACGAAAGCTTGAAGAACAATTAAAGGATTAAAGCAAGATAAAGAAAAGCAATTAAACCTAATTCTACTCTAATCCTACTCCTAAAACTACTTCCTAAGGTACTAAGAATGATAAAAGTGCTGAATTACATGGGGTATTTATAGAAGGAGGGAAAACACGGCAAAAACCCTAAAATTAACTCCAGCAATCTCGCGCAGGTTCCCTCAGAATTTCGTTAGGTCGCGGGCGCGACAACAAGGGTCGCGGGCGCGACCCCACCCTGGCCTTGCCATCCGTCACTTTCTCAGCGTTTGTTGCGGGTGCGAGCCAAATGGTCGTAGGCGTTACCCTCGACTGTCGCGGGTGCGACACAACTTCTCTTGAGCGCGACCAAGCTCTGTTCCGCAGGCACTTCTTCTTTCCAGAGCAGTTCGCGGGCGCGACAACGCCTGTCACGGGTGCGATGGCTGTCTGGCCTGCTGCTTTGGCTCGCTGTGTTGGCGCGGCAGAAAACTGTCTCGGGTGCGACCCACCTTGACTCGGGCAAGACCTGCTTCTGCCTTTTTCCCTTGTTTTGCGTCAATACTTGACAAGGGTTTCCCGGGTTGGTATCGCCTCGGTTCTCGGCTCGGGTTATCTCGGGTCGGCTCGGGAAATCACTCGGGATTCCCTAAAAAGCATCAATTAAGCCCAAATTCCTTCTAACTCTTTATTTTCCTACAAAACACAAAATCATCATATCTAATATATAATTCCGGGGCTAGAACAAGCAAAAACACCCTAAAAATGATAAGAATTAAGCTCGGAACGAGATCGAACATTAATCTATAATTTTTTTTCTAATTATAGAGATCTTGTTTAGAAAAATTTTATTGTTTAGACTTTAGAGTTTAGATACATAGTGATTGTGGTGGAAATATGTTAACGTATTCATTTTATGTTTTTATGTAGGTTTGAAATTGTAATCATCACAATTTACAAAAATCCGATTTAACTTAGAGGTAAATATGGTTTATATTGGCGTGATGGTATTTGACAGTTTGGTTCTAATCTGATCAGATTATAATCAGGTCGGGTATAGTTAGGTTTGGGTGTAAATGGGGTTGGTTCTTGGTTCGGGTGTACGTCGGTTCAGGTGTGCCTCGGTTCGGGTAAAATTTGGTTCAGATGTGTCTCAAGCTAGGTAAAATTCAATTCGGATGTGTCTCGAGCCGAGAAAAACTCGATTCGGGTGTGTCTCTGGTCGGATTAAATTCGGTTCGGCCGATTCAGATACGGGTTTATTCGGGTTTAGCATGACTCGGATCGGGTTCGGGTCGTTTCGGATGCTTTCCTTATTCGATAGACTTTGGGTTTCGGATCTGTGTGATCCGGGTTTCGAATGAAGACTGGGTCCTAACATTCGGGTTCGGATTCATATGGATCGGATTTTGGATAAGGATTGCCAGGCCAATTTGGAAGATATGTTAAGAGCATGTGCTTTAGACTTTAAAGATTCATGGGATGACGAACTAACTTTGGTTGAGTTCTCCTACAACAATAGCTTCCATGCTAGCATTGGGATGTCGCCATTTGAGGCATTATATGGGAGAAGATGTAGGACTGATCCTTTGTGTTGGCAAGACATCGATGAGGCTCTCACTATCGGCCTGGATTTAATCCAACTCACAAGGCAGGAGGTGAGGGTCATATAAGATAGGATGGGCGGCATAAAGTCGACAGAAGATTTACACTGATCAAAGGCTAAGACCTTTGGAGTTTGAAGTAGGAGATTATGTGTTTCTGCATGTATCGCCTACAAAAGGAGTCATGAGGTTTGGTCAAACGAGAAAATTGACACCAAGATACATCGGGCCATACCCTATTTTGGAACGCATAGGAGAAGTGGCTTATAAGTTGGAACTACCAGGAGATCTGCCTCGAGTACACAATGTATTTCATGTCTCTCAATTGAGAAAATATGGAGCCGGAACCGGTGCAGCTGAGGGAAGATTTAACTTATGAGGAGCAACCAGTCGAGGTCTTGGATCGTAGAGAGAAACAGTTGCGCAGGAAGACTGTTCCTCTAGTCAAGGTGCTGTAGGAAAATCATACCACGACCGAGGCCACTTGGGGAACTGAAGAGGAGATGCCGGCGAAATATCCTCACTTGTTCAACAATTAGGTGAGTTTAAGTTTCGGAGACGAAACTTCTTTAAGTGGGGAATGATGTAAAGCCTCGGGTTTTTGAATAGAATGTCGCTATGAAAACAAGTGTTATGGTTAACGTTAGATTTAAGTTTCGAGGACGAAACTTCTTTAAGTGGGGAATGATGTAAAACCCCGAAAAATGCTATTATGTGTATTGTTAAATTACCTGAAGTGTGTTTTCTTTCTGTTAAATACTTATTTGTTTTCACATGGAGCTATTAGGACCACGAGTGAGTTATTTGACATTTTTAGTGGCTTAAAAATATCAGTTAGAGAATTTTTGGACATTAGGTGATTTTATTTGGGATCAGTTTATAACAATTATCTAAGAAAGGGTGTTATTTTAGGAAACTAATTCTTGGGAAGGTGTTATTAACACTTAGGGAAAATTTTGCTAACACTTTCTGACCTAGATTTTCTTATATTAACATATAGGAACCCCCTTGGATACCACAATACCCTAGATTTGTGCTACAGCCGCAAAGTTGTTAAAATATTTCTTTCTTTCTCACGTGTCCCTCTCTCTCCTCTCCCCTCCCTCATTCTTGTGCTACTATTGTTGCAAACCCGACACCACGCACGTCACCAGCAAACCACCATCACTATCACCACCACCTTGTACCTCCTCTTTCCACCCTCTACTCACCGGCGACCACCACTCCACCCCTTTCCGACCACCACCATATCCCCGCCAGCCTGTTCCGCCGCCAACAACGCCACAAAACCCCTCCTTATCTCTATGTTCTACCCAACTCGACCTCGTCGTTGACGCCACTAGGGGTCGCCGCCGCTGCACCGATATTCCTCGTCGACCTAGACGAAGCCCAGCATCGACGGCCACAACCACCCCAGCTACGGTAAAGGCACCACCGGCTTCGATATCACCTTCACCCCACCCTCTGTTTTCCACCTCGGTTTCCGCTTGCCGCCGCCTGTCGCTGCCAACAACTCTGACGACCGGCGACCTCCCCGAGCCACCGCTGGTACCACCACCAGCACCTCACCCTTCTTCTTCTTTCAGTATAACTCCCTATCTCTCTCTCTCTTTCTCTTATTTTGTTTTAGCTTGTTTCTTAATTTGTATGTTCTATGATTATATATCCATGTTTGAATGATGTTGTTTGAGGTATTGTTGGATGGTTATGGACAGTAGATACTTATTTTAGATGGTTAGATAGCTTAAACACATGTTAATAGCATAAAGTTTTGTTCTTGCTTAGGTTTGAGATGTTTACGAACTAGGTTTTGTTTGATTGAAACCCACGTAAAAGGTCTTGTGTTAAATGTGTTTTGTTCTTGAATCATGTTCTTTGCTGTGTTAATAAACTCATATGAAGGTTTTAGGTCATAAAGATTCAATCTTTCATAAGTTTGAACATGTTAGAAGTTACTAGGGTTTTTCTTGTTTTAAATGTTGAAATGAGTATGAAATTTTTTGTGTATATGAAGTATGGACTGTTTTGGAATGTTAGAAGCATGTTTAGGAGCAAGATTATAGGTTAGTTTCATTAGAGTAGAATTTTGGTTGATCTTGAGTATGTAACACCCCGTATATATGGTTAAAGTGTTGCTTAATAGCATTGAAATGACTACCTATATCACCAAGGTGCACCTTCTTTTAAGGTAGCTCATCCGTTGGGAACTTTTTAGTTAAGCGTGCTTGGATGGGAGTAGCCTCAAGATGGGTGACCTCCTGGGAAGTTTTTCCAGGCAGTGTGTGAGCGAGGACGAAACACGCTAGAAAGACTCGTGGTGATTTGTGGGGCCAGTCAACGATCGTTAAAGCGGTTATCGGTAATGTCCGCGGCCCGGGTGGAGCCGAGGCGTTACATATGGTATCAGAGTCGACCCGCGACCATGAGTTGCGCTAGTGGACGGGAGAGCCATGGGTAGTCACCTAGCGGGGCAAAGATTCTGGAGTGTATTGAGGCACAACGAGGACGTTGTGCGCTTAAGTGGGGGTGATTGTAACACCCCGGATATGTGGTTAAAGTGTTGCTTAAGAGGATTGAAATGACTACTTATATCACCAAGGTGCACCTTCTTTTAAGGTAGCTCATCCGTTGGGAACTTTTCAGTTAAGCGTGCTTGGCTGGGAGTAGCCTCAGGATGGGTGACCTCCTGGAAAGTTTTTCCAGGCAGTGTGTGAGCGAGGACGAAGCACGCTGAAAAGACTCGTGGTGATTTGTTGGGCCAGTCAACGATTCTTGAAGCGATTATTGGTAATGTCTGTTGCCCGGGTGGGGCCGAGGCGTTACAGAGTAAGTTTGAGCCAGTAAATGTGCTTATGTCCTTAGATATTTCATGTTGTTATTAGCATAGCAAAAGTTCTTATGTCATTAGTTGGGAATGAGTGAGTGTTGAATATGTTTCTAAATATTTCATTAGATAAGATTATATGTTTTTAAATATATTAGTTTTCTTTAAAGATCATGTTAGGGTTTAGGTGACTAAGGGTAAGATTATGATTGTTTTAGAACCTTAGAAACATGCTAGGAACCCTAAATGTATTATTGAGTAAGAATGTATGTTTATAAGACCTAGCATGCTTTTTATGTGTTATAATGACATGTTTGTAATTTTTGTGAATAATATCATGCAAGTTCACATGCTTAGGGTCATGGTTGTTCTTAAAGATTAGTTAATGTTCGAAATAATGTTGAAATGATTTCATGTGAATACATTTTATGTAATTATTCTTGTCCTAAAGACCTTTATGACTACATGTGGTTAAGTTAGTATGTGATTTCTATATTCCAAAAAACTCATGTTAAGACCTTTTAGTGTAGCAATAGTATTGAACTAGTTTGATTGTGATATTCCTATATTATTATTGTTCTTGAGTGTTAGTGTAGTGAATAGGTTGTGTAATCCTTATATTGATACTCTTCTTGAATTACTAACTCTTTGGAGGAGGTTAAGTTGGGATAGAAGGTGGTTAGTTAAGGGCGACAGAAATATTGACTGTAGGCTGTTTTAAAATTCTAGGACCGAGCGAGTTTTTGTGTAGTAGACCCTGTGAGTTTTCAACGTGAAGTACATCGTATATTCAGGTAATGTCTATGCCCTAGTCCTCTTTGGATGCCCTTTAAATGTTTTAATGGTTTTACTGTTAAGCTTGCATCCCATAAAGGGGACTTTAAATGAAAATAGACTATCTGTGTTTTGAGAAGATGTTGTTCCTTATTTAATTTGGCAGTCTTTTGATCCTTTCGATGTTTGTGTGTTGAGTTGGTTTCAATTATTTTTGGAAAGTGTTAAGTCTTGAAAAGGTTGGTTTTGAGACAATTATGACTGGAGAATGAAACCTGACTAATTAAAGGTTATGATTAAAACGCGGGTTCGGGCAATCTCCCCAAGACCAGGTTAAGTACCTGCAGGGAGACTGTCAGAGACCAGGCCACGCCTAGTAGTTTGAAATGAATTTAGTGATTGCCATCCGGGATTGAGTTTATGATGAGTTGGATGATGAGAATGGAAATAGTGAGGAAAGAATGATGGAAAAGTATTGTGAATGTTATTCGGGAAGTCTTTGACTTCGAGGGGCAATACGGACGCCCCGCCCGCATTAAAATATGAAAAGAATGGTAAGGTTGTCTGGTGAAAGGTATTTGAAATGTTTGACCGGTTTCCCCTTCCCTCTAAATGTGTTGAAATGATTTAAGAATGGTTTTGACTATTAGGGGTAGTCATTATTGATGTTTCCCCCTCTCACGTGTTTAAATGTTTTGTTTTCAGGTGATGATCTGTTAGATGTTGGGGATGAGCTATAGAAATGAGGTCACCCGATCGTAGTGTTTAAAATAAAATAGTTATGTCTAGTTTTGAGATAATATCGTTAGTTCATGTTGTCTTTTAGACTTGAAGTCTTCTTCTAAGACATTAAAATTTGAGTAACGTTATTTGTTGTCGGTTTTTTTTCCTTCTTGCCTTGTATATTATGATATCGTTAGTTCATGTTCATTTACAAATTATTACACAAACATGGTTTTGATATTATGATTACGTGATTATGAGATGAAAAATATACAAAATAATCAAACCTCGCTTGCTTGCAAGTACCATGGAGAATGATGGAGACCCGAAATGACGAACTTCAATATCGTACTTCACTTTGGAACTTTTTTATGGAAATAGAATATGCATGTTTTGGGAGAGATGGGAGAGGATTGATGATGGAAGTGTTAATGGTGAGATCGAGTTGAGGATGATTGTTGATGAAAGTTGTGGGTGAAATCATATCATATCATATCATATATCATTTTGAGCCCTTGATTTTAGCACCTCTTTCTTAGGGTTTTTACCCTTTCTTTTACCTAAGTCGTATATAAAAACCAACGCATTACATGGGAGAGAACAACCATGAATGATGAATGATGAATGTAATATTATATTTTGAGATCAAAATTAAAACATTCTAGAGCTTTATCCATCAATGGTGATGCTTTATTCATCTTTCTTTATTAGTTGATTGGTGTTTTCCTTATTTAACCATAATGGAAGATGATTTTGGATAGATGGTCATGGTGTTGATCGATGATCATATCTTACTTTTATTTCATTGAATTTATGTTTGTTTGGAGCTGTAGTTTGTTGGTTTCTTGGCCATATTTGGTGTGTTTTTTTTATCTTGTTCTATTAATAAAATGATGGGTAATCATAAGGTGATGACCGAAAGGCATATGAACAAGTTTGAGATTGATTTGGTCACGCATTATAGATGAAACTCTAAAAGTTGTAACAATCTAGATGTATAAGTTCTAGTTTGTTTGCTTGCTTGATTTTATCTCTTCTTGAGCTTATTTTAATCATTGGCCCATCATATATTTACAAAGTTTCATCTTTCTAGTTATATATGGATCAGTTGGACATGACAAAATTTACCAATTTGATAAGAGAATGTTGAGAGATTGAACTCTAAACAAAATACACAGATTATGTAGATGATATTTGTTGATTATGCTTTAGGTTTACTCCCTCACGAAGGGTCTTTTCTTACTTCCAGATAAAGTTTTAACGTCGTTTCAATAGGTGTTTGTGTGTATATAAAGAAAGTGTGTACCCATAGAGAACTAGTGATTATTTTTCAACGCATACATTGTCTCATAGAAAACTTTCTCATGTATACTTTATTTGTAACTTGAAAGTTGTAGATTGTGATAATAATTATATCAAATTTAAAATACTTTCCGAATTAAAATGTTTAGAATAAAAATAAAATGTTGAATGTACTAGTACCTATTCACCACAAAGGGGTGGCCAATGGGCCGGAGCCCCATAGGGTCAAGAGGGTCGGGCTCTAAACATTAAGAGTTGTGAAAGGGCCGGGTCGGTGAAGGGTCGGGTCATTAACAAGCCGGCCCATCTCACAATGTTAAAAGGTCGATGAATCGACCGGATCGGGTCGGCCTACGATAACTCAAAATAAATAGTTTTTCCTATTATTTTAAATGCTAACCTTATTTAAATATATTATTAATACTCCACATTAAATAATAATTAGCATAAAATTTTCTTTTGTATAAATATATTTAATTTTAACTTTAGGGTCAAATGGGTCGACCTATGGGCCGGCCCTTATTTTCACTAAAAAGGTCTGACCCAACCCATACTATGAAAGGCCGACCTTGACCCGACCCGCCCTACATGACCAATGGGTCGACCCTGACCCAGCCCAACCCGGTCCACAACTATAAATCACAAAGTATAACATACCAAAAACTCCTTTATATTATTAGAACTGTCACCTCTTGTCATTTTGACTTGCTTTTGTACAAAACATTTCTCAATAGTTTCCACACCAATTTTTAATAAAAATAGAGGAAAAAGCTATCTCAAATATATTCAACATAAGGAAGATACCAAAAATATAAGCACCAAACATGAACTGTTACAGTGTTTGCTTGACAGAATTAATTACTTTTATTTTTTTGTACTCATTTCAAACCCAAATTAAATGGACTTGAATTTGAGCAGGTAGAAAAAATTATAAAAGGGAAGACCGTGAATTTTATATTTGTTGTGTGTGGAGGTCTGATATTGAGTGATGAGGATATGCTGAACATGTCCTCAGTCTCCCCTCTCATCAGATCTTAAGAGGCGTTTCTCTGAATTCTCTCATCTGGGTCTTCTTTAATCGGTGGGTGTTCTCTTAATCTGAAATCTGGATATGGGTTCCTCGATCTTTTGCTGAGCTGCCTGTTTTTGTTGATCTGGCTATTTTACTGATTAATGTGAAATGATCACACAAATTTCAGGCTCCATATTCGTTGATCGATGAAGGATCCGATACTTGTTGCTTGAATCCGAGAATCTCCCCAACTTTTATCGGGCATTGTAACATTTTTTTTTGGGGGAATTAAGGTATGGCTCCTGCTGCTTTTGCTTCCTTAATGTTGTTTTTTTTTCCTTTTTTTTTTTGTAATTGTCCCAATCGAATCGAATGTTTCTAAATTGAATAGGGTCATTGGTAAATAGAGCTTGTATGACTAATGCAACTGCTAACTTGTTATATGTTTTGGCTTGAATTCTTGCCTAAATTGATTGGATCCGTATGTCAAGTTCTGGCAGTGCTCTGTTATTAGTGGATTGCTTATTAGTTTTTTGCATTCTCTATATTTTGTGAGCTGTATTAAAGATGTGTTCTTTGATCAGTAGAAATATGCAATCTGATCTTGGTAAGCTGTTCATCGGTGGAATTTCATGGGAGACCAGTGAGGATCGCCTTAAGGAGTATTTTACAACATTTGGGGAGGTGGTTGAAGCTGTCATTATGAAAGATCGGACCACTGGTCGTGCTCGAGGATTCGGTTTCATTGTTTTCTCTGATCCAGCTGTAGCAGAGAGAGTCATTAAGGAGAAACACAACATTGATGGAAGGATGGTAAACGCTCAAGCATGCTTGTTGGAATTATCCTGTTTCGTTTCTCAGTATAGTGTTCAGAATGTCTGTTTTGTAGTTGGAAGTTGACATCTTATGTTCCAAGGAGACTTAGTTAATTTGACTTAGCTTATTCATGTACTTTCTATCATTTTTTTTCAACTTCATCTTATTCTACACATTCCAAAGCGTTGAACGTGTGAAGACCTTTGATTTCTTACTTAATTAATTTTTAAATGTTAGGTCGAGGCAAAGAAGGCTGTTCCTAGGGATGATCAAACCATTTTGAGCAGAAACAGTAGTAGTGTTCATGGTTCCCCTGGTCCAGGACGCTCTAGGAAGATCTTTGTAGGAGGTTTAGCTTCCACTGTCACAGAAAGTGATTTTAGAAAGTACTTTGAGCAGTTTGGGACAATTACAGATGTTGTTGTAATGTATGATCATAATACGCAGAGGCCAAGAGGTTTTGGGTTTATCACTTATGATTCAGAGGAAGCAGTAGATAGAGTTCTAGTCAAGACATTTCATGAATTAAATGGTAAGATGGTCGAAGTCAAGCATGCTGTTCCAAAAGAACTGTCTCCTGGTCCAACTCGGAGCCCGATTGGTTATAATTATGGTCTTAATAGGCTCAATAACTATATTAATGGCTACACCCAGGGTTATAATCCAGGTACACTCGGAGGTTATGGAGTCAGAATGGATGCAAGGTTTGATCCAATTGCAAGTGGAAGAGCTGGATTCCCTCCATTCGGCTCTAGCTATGGAATTGGAATGAATTTTGAGCCTGGACATGCTACGTATGGAGGGAGTGCTAACTTTGGCAGTGGTCTTGGTTTTGGACGGGGCTTAAACCCTTATTATATGGGCAACTCTAATAGGTTTGGTAGTCCTGTTGGGTATGATGGTGGGAATTTGGGGAGCACTTCCCTTTTCAGCTCAACAAGGAATCTGTGGGGAAATGGGGGCCTCAGTTATGGATCAAACTCTTCAACTTCGACTGCTTTTATGGGATCTGGGACTGGTAATGTTGGAGGAGCGGTTGGACGTAGCAATGTGAACTGGGGTTCCTCTCAAGTATCAGCCCAGGGTGGGGGAAATGCTACTGGTGGTGCTGGGAATTTGGGTTATGTCGGTGCTGATAGCAATTACAACCTCGGAGGTGGAGGCTATGTAAGGAACAGTGCAAGCAACGCAGCCCCGACGTCCTTATCTTATGCGTCATCAAATGGAGGCTATGATGGGGCATTTGCAGACTTATATGCTGGCAACTCTATTTATGGAGATGCAACGTGGAAAGCAGAAGCTACTGAGAGGGATGGTTCTAGTTCTTTTGGTTATGGGCTTGGGAATGCTGCTTCAGATGTCTCTGCTAAAGGTCCAGCTGGTTATGTAGGTGGATATGGTGTTACTAAGAGACAGTCAAACAGAGGTAAGATCTCAATATATCAGCTTTTATTCTTTTTTTTTTTAAAAAAAAATATACTAGAGGTGACATATAAGAGTAAGACTAATCTTTAACTACTAAACATTCAGTTCCAAAGGGTAAATATCGCTCTAGATGCTCGATTGTATCATGTTAATTTTTATTTTTATTTTTTTTAGCAAACAGGAGCACATTCATTAGTTAACTAAATTTCAGGGAGGAAAAGCTTTTATGTCATGATAAAATGATAGACCGCACATGTCAAATTGACTGCTTAGTATTACTTGTTGTCCTTATCTACTTTGTTTTCGTTTCACACAAGACCTCTTCTGTTGCTTCTAAATTACTTTTCTGTATGGATTGGATTAGCCAAAGGGAAGGGATATTCCTACTTTGTTACATAAATATACCTTGTCTTAGTTCTGTGTTGAAGACTTACACTGCTGCGGCAAAATCACTTATCAGATCATTTGCCCTTTTTCTCGGCACAGCTGCTCTCTAAGGAAGACTCTCTTGGAAAATTGAAATGATACTTTTTCTGGGGCAATGAATTTTTGCTAATTTTGCTTGGAGCTTTGTCTTGTTAGCACTTGCTGATACTGGTAAATTTTGTTGGTTTTGCTCTTCATGAATTTAGAACGATCCAATTTAACATCTTGACAACAGAAACCTCTGTTCTCTACTGTTTGAGGAAATAGTTATTACGATTTACGAATGGACACTATTACAATGTGACATCCCTTGAGATTGACTGCCGCACTTTTGGTTCTGTATTGATGATAGTTTGGTGTGTATTATACGTGGATGGTGTACATAAGTTCATTATCCTAAGTTTCAATTATTTATTTATTTTTTTTAATTTTTTAACCCCAGTGGCCCACATTTCGCAAGGGGAGATTGGTTCTGGTTCCGTTTTTCTACATGGTGTTATAGGCTAAAAGGCATATCCTGTTGCCAAGGGGATGTATGGAGAATTTCTATCAGGATATGTTGTCTTATAGACACGTCTTTGAGAATCCTTAAAGTGACATAGGATAAGGCGGTTAACTGGGTTTCCAAATGGAGAATACCATGTTCACACACCTACATTACCTATTGTCACTTTATCGTATTCTTGAGAGGGTACAGTCCTTTACTTTGCTTAGACAACACATGACCATTTCTAATTCAAACTTTAACCTCCCTAAACCATACGTTTCAAAAACTTCCCTCTATCATCCTCCTTTCCACTATGAGGCGTGTCAATTTGGTAGGCAGGTGAAATAGGGGTCAGGTGTATTCTGATTTCGGGTAAGTAAGGGCTGGATGTATTTTGGGTTCGGGTAAGTAAGCTTCGGGTTTATTGGTGGTCATTGAGATTTTTCTTTTTTCCCTAACAAAATAAGATTATCTCAGTACACTAACTTGTTCAATATATACAAGTTATATGCTAACTTGTTCAATGTATACTAATTATACTATTACTTTCTCTTGACTATAAATTAATAATAGTATTTTGACAAAATATAGATAAATAATATATAATGGAATTCCATTTGTGGTCAAATAGTCAAGAGTTACAATCCAAAATAACTATTATATACCAATTTTAATTATTTTTGGTCATTTTCTTTAAAATGTGGGATGCGAATGGCAAAATCAATTAGTTGATCAGTCTTAAAAATATTATTCTTGAACAAGGTCACAAAAATGTTAAGAAATTAATATCTTTCGTTATAATCTTGCAAAATAAATAAATAAATGTAGTGCTAAAGTTCACTCCATTTTTATTCTTACAAAAGACGGGATTAAAATTGAACCATGCTTATATTTCCTTAATTTTATTGATTTTTGCTAAACACATGATATGTTTTGTTAGGCTATTTTTTCATCAAATATTAAAAAGTTTGTCTAAAAAATCTCTAATGAATGTCAAATCCTAAAATCCTAGTCTGAAACATCAAATTCGTTTCTAACGCCACAACTTTAAAGAGAAAAATTTCTCAAATGAATGTCAAATCCTTGTCCAAAACATCAAATACGTTTCTAACGCCACAATTTTAAATAGAATATCTACCATTCATCGCTCAAAGTCACCAGTGAGATCTTTGATGTCGGTGAACCCACGAGAAGAATCACCATTTTTAGAGAACTTGAATAGGTTCACACATCGACCTCAATCAATACCGCCAGTATGCCATTATTGCCTCCCTCGCAGATATGTCCTCCAAATTTCAATTCCATGAGCAAAACTCCTCATGGCCCCCTCTAATGCCACTTACAGCTACTAGGCATATATTACTTGATTTTTCAATCCTCTTGCTACTCTCTTCTCCTTCATCCCTCAAAATCTTCATTTTGTTGTGCGTGAGTATTATCGTGACAGATAAAGCAAAGGAGCATTTAACATCTTTCCATATTGTATACTTTGGTGGATAAGCTATTATATCAGGAGTGACAAGGTACATATAAATTCATAGATATATAATAATAAAAGAACCTGAGAAATTGTTTTTAAAAAATCATTTTGTTGCCTTGACCCTACAGTTCAAGATGTAGATGGAGTCAAACCTGCTAATCTATGGGGCTTTTTTTTTTTTTTTCAGGTTTGGGTTCAGAATATCGTGTTCAAAACCTAGTTTAGGTTGCGCTAATTTTTGGCAAGGTTAAATTCATCCGCATATAGAATATGGATGAACATTTATAAGAACTAAAGCTTGGTTTTATGCATTTTCCTTGCTGTGGTAGGGTTTTGAGTTTGTAGTTTAGATTTTTTTTTCTTTTTTTTTTGGGAGAAAAGAGGGGGGGGGGGGGGGGGTTAAGTGCATAAAAAAGCTCTGCTTACCGGATGTATGGTCCTATAGCATAAAGTTCTGAAGTTATTGAAATATGATGTACTTTGGGTCATGTACAGGCCGCTGTCCTTTTCTTTAAAGGAAACCATAAATATTTTGGCAGGTTTGCGTTTCTGTACTGTGAGAGAAATGTGGGTTCTAGATATGGTTGAATCCTGCGCTTGGTTAATTCAAGTTCTGTTCAAGCATTCGACATAGCCATTCGGTAATTATGGGAATGTTTGATGAGTGTCTGAACAATAGAAGGATTCTTGTTGGTCTTATTTCGTTAAACAAGTAGTCATGTATGAATAGAATTTCTGGTTGAGGATGTAGCTAGCTCGGAACTCCTATACATGGTGAAATTCTGATGTTTTATTCTATTGACAACAGTTTAGGCAGAGCAGTTAAAACTAGTTAATACTCATATATTTGACCTATATATTGGAGGTCCATTGATTGAATTAGAGAGCATTATAGAAACCTCATTTACTCCGGCTCGGCATTTTGCCGGAGTGCTGGCAATACAACTGTCAACCTGACCAGATTCTAATGACCAGACTTGACACGGCATTTTTCCGGAGTGCTAGGTCAAAGAATGAAAGAGAAGAAGAGAACAATGTTTACCCGGTTATTAAGCCCTTCCTAAATGGTGGTAGAGCAGAAAGACAGTGCTGGGGCTTCATGGCAGTGATAATGGTGGCTAGAGAGAGAGAGAGAGAGACCTAGGGTTATTAACCAGTGGGAGAGGAGTTATAAGGAGAGAGGATGTAGAAGTAGAAGAGATGTGAAGAAGGTTTGGCAAATTGAATGCAAAGTAAATGTTGCTTGGCTTTGTCAAATTAATTTCGTTCATACCTGTAAGCCACTACCACAATGGTTCGTTGAATTACTTTCCAATTTTAGTACACTACTAGTAAAATAAATACTGTAGTGAACTTCTCTTTTAACTTTCATAAAGTCAAATAACACAAAAGTTTTATATTAAACAAATACCAGCCTTTTTTTAAAACTTTCAGAAAGTCAAATAAACTCACAAAAGTCTTATACGAATAATTATGTACAAATTATTTGTAATGCTTATGGGTAATCTTTTATTTGTTTATATTTTTATTTAAATCAATGAAGGATCTAGAAAAATAAAATAAAAAAAAGCAGTGTCCCCATATGGGTGTCCAGTTTTAGGACAAGGTCCTGGTGTCCTACATTTGTCTCTAAGGCAGGTCTGACACATGGATATGTGTCCGTGTCTGACCTGTACTAGAGTCTGAGTAACAAAGGGCAACTAAAAGAGGAACTGTGGAGCTATGCTGTTTATGGTGAGCTCAGTTACAATGGTGCACCAATGCCTGACATATTTCCTGTTTCTCCAGAAGGGGTGTGAGTCCATGAGGCTTTTGCTATAGGCCGGAGGTTCTAGGATGGTGTAACTATATCTCTCAAGTCATTTCCCTACCTTTATTAAAATCAGTATCAACAATTTTAAGGCCATCACCAATATGCTTTGCATAAAATTAGTTCTTTGTGCTCTATTTCACAAGAAAATCAATGGTTGAGTTCATTGTATAGTTCATATGGGGGATCTTTTATTCTGACAAGTCCCACACTTGCCCAACACATTGTTGCTTGTCCTAAAGTGCCCTAGCTCCCATGGCTGGCTGTTCATCTGATGACTTGGATGATATTACCAAGTAGAGGGTCTAGGCGCTATCTAAACCCAAAAAAATAAATAAAAAAGAAATTAGGCCAAGCATTACAGTCATTTTCTCTTTGAAGATGTCTAACACTTTGGGTGTGTTTGGACTGTGGAAAATATGGTGGAAAAAAAGATATCTTGGAAAAAAGTTAGGCGGAGCAAAAATTTGGGTAAAGTAAATTTCTTTCTATTATTTGGTTTAAGCAAAATTTTGAATGATAAAATTGATTTTCCATTCAATTTGCTCTTCGTTGCTTGGTTTAAGGAAAAATGCATGGAAAAATAAAATTTGCATCGAAACTTGTAAATGTCAAGCTTTCTTTTTCTAGATCATACGATGTGATTTGAGATATATATATATATATATATATATATATATATATGTATGTATATTAAAATGGGTGCGTGCGAGAGAGGATGGGAAAGAAAGAGAGAGAGGGTAAGTAAAATGCATATGTGTGTGTGTGTGTGTGAGAGAGAGAGAGAGAGAGAGAGAGAGAGAGAGAATTTTGAGAAACAGCTGCGAGAGATGGAGAGAAAGGTTGGTCTTTAGATCCAAATTTTTCTCTCAACTCCCTCTTATTTTTAAAGGGAATTTTTTTTTTATTCTTTCTTACCCCAAATTTTCCATGCACTTTTGCAACTAGTACTTTTTTTCCCATTCCTTTTTCTTCAAACCAAACAAAGGAAACATTTTCGTTTTCCAATTTTTTTTTCTTTCCACCCATTCTTCCGCAGTCCAAACACCCCTTTAATCTTTGTTTGCCCCCTGCCTTCTGTTCCGCTAGTTTCCTGCAGGAGGCATGTGAATGAATTCTTTGAAATGAAAACAAGGTATAAAGAGTTAGAATTAGGAAGCGGATTTTGCTTTTCATGTAAAGCCTCCAAAGGTTGCAAAATCAAGGACCTTTTTATTTTCAGTTATCATTAATTAGTAGAATTTGTTTACGCTTGATTGATGACAGCATTAACGCCGTTTATCCATCATGTTTTCCCCTTAGCTTCTACAGTATGTTCTTGCAAAATTTCTGTTTATGGAATTAGGGAGAAAGGGACAAAGGGAATGCCATATTCGTTTTCTTACTTCAAATTTAAGTGTTGGATACGTTGTCCTAAAATGAAAGTTGTATTTGGGACTATTGACAGTGTAAGGTCCTTTCTGAAGTTACTTTATGCACCGATACGTAACTAGTATGGTTCTTGGGTCTCTTACTCAACAGCGAACAGTGAACAGGATTTGAAATGCTATTATTTTTCAAAGTGAGGACATGGAAAGGAAGGTTAATTTCTGTAGGAACTATGCAGACAATCCAGTTTAGTTGGGGTGTTTTTCGGTTCTGAAGTTGATGAAACCTTTCTGCAAGTTGAGACCTTTGTGCGATTCTGTGCTGTTTCATAAATTAAGCACAATCAGAAAGTTGCAGGATGGAATTTAGAGTAGATATCCCGTCATTGTAATTGTCGAAAGAATAGTCACTGGACATTGGGAGATCTGAAAATATTTTCTGATTAAGTGAACATGTAAGGTAGCTCTAGAGATGGTTCAAGATTCTCCATTTAAGCTTAAACAGTATCATTTCTTCTGTGCTGAGTTTGAGCTATCTAGTTTCAGTGATGTACATTCTTCCTATGTTAGAGGATCAGTGCACAAGTGCAAGTATTTGATCATCACAAAACAGATGAACCACACCTTGCTTTTTAGAAGGCATTCTATTTCCATGGCTTTTTTAAATCATAAAAATATGTTTCTGTTGAAAGTTTAGACGTAAACAATCCAATCTTTTGGGTTACTGGACGAGACCATACCAATATTTTTCCCTTGTATGTGAGTATAATCTATAGGAGGTATTTTTGGCCATGCGTTCACCAACGTTTGAGGGGTTTGACTCACTAATAAATTGAAGTGAATGACGATTTTGGAAATCCTAATTTAGACTCATCAACTATAATGCTTCCACATTTCCTAAAGTACTATAAAATAGCTTAAAAATGAGTCAAAGTCCTCAACTCAAAAATCTGTGAAAGCATATCAAAAGATGTCATGTGCAAGGAACTTTTTTTTCGATTTTGTCCAGTATTCCCAAAGGCCAGATTATTCATGCCCAATCTCATTGTTGCTCATGGTCTTCTATGTTGCTATAGTGGTGATTTAGAATGAACTTTCCATTTTGTGCAAAATCCGAAATCTTTTTGATGAGTTAAGTGTTCGCTTTGTTTCGAGGCTCTTCATTTAGCCATTAGAAAGCTACTTCTACTTAGAACCTGAGGCTTTGTCAATTTGATGTTCCGAAAGGTTCTTGTGATAGGAGGTATAGCCTTAAAGTACGACGATTGTCCTCTGGATGTTGACACATTGACTGACTATCATAGAGATTCCTTGAGATACAGTTTCATATAGTTGCAGTTTATGATGTTAGAATGTGGATTTTCGTTACAGAAGCACCGTGTGCTAGCAAAGCAACTCTGCAACTGATTGAGTTTTTAGGTTTGGCAATATACATAAGTTGATATTGAAAGTCTATGATCCAGGAGTATGGTTACAGTTACATGCATCTTATTCCTCTCCAGCCACCCACATTGTGCTGGCAATATTATGTAGTTGTTGTGATTGTCACCTTATCTTAAATGTTATTTTTGATTACATGATATTATATATTATTGTTTTTCCCCGTCCACATGACAGGAACAGGAATTGCTAGCTAGAAGGCTTGAGTATAAGGACATTATGGTAGATGGAACAATCCGGAAAAGCAGGTGAACCATGACTCATATTTAAATTAAAAAGTCCAGTTTAAAAACATCTGGAAAAGCAAGTTAAACTTGTTACCTAGAACTGACTGGAGGAGTGGCTGGTCTCAAAGAGGAGGATTACATACAACAAAAAAGAGTCGGTTCGGAACGGGTTTTGATTGTTGTAGGGTTTTTGAGTTTTGACTTTTGAGAGAGGTGTAAAACTCAGATTGCGGGATTATAGTGAGAAATATATGAAATAATGTCTCAACTCAAGTGTCTCTGGAGATGTGGCAGAGACATAAAAGGTTACCCAATTTTTTATTTTTTTTATTTTTTTTTTAAAGTTTCCTTCCCCCTTTTCATTCACTGCCGCAGCCTAGTTGGTTTTGTGCTGTAATAGCTTTATACCAAGGGTTGGGCTTCTTCTTCACATTTGGATTCTCTTCTCTTTGTTTTACCTCATATTTTGATGAGGCTGCTTCTTTTGTTTTAAGTGTGAAAACAACAGAGAACCCATATAGGGTTCTCGTCAAATAAGGGGCTTTTTTTTTTTATAATCATTTTGCTGTATAAGCTTTCTCCATCTTTGTTTTTAAGCTTGATCCGCTAGTGAAATACACTGTTTGATGGGCCTTTTTGTTTAACTGCCAACTCTGCCATCTGTATACACACATGTCAATTTGTAGAGATGATTGAATGAGTCAAGTGTATTTCAGTTTAAGGTTAATATGGATTGGAGTATTTTGGGTTATGGTAAATATTATTTATTTATTTATTTATTTTGATTTCGGGCGTAAGAGAAGTACAAAAGAATATATGAGACTCTTCTCGCAAGGCGTCTAAGTTGTCATTGAAAAAAATTAAAGAAAATCAGTAGTAGAACTACGACTCCAAACATCCATGATTTGAGTAGAGTGCCATTTGTTGGTTAACTAGCTTGCTAGCATATTTGCCTCTCTAAACATATGTTTGAACCGAAAAAACCTCAAATTGTTGTAAATGATTCTTGATATCTCTAATAATCATATCTATCTACCAAGGTGACTTTGAAGACCCCTTAGATTGTCTGGATAAGAATAAAGTTATCACTTTTAATTTGGACTTTTCTTGAAAACTTGCTTGAAGGGTATAATGAATCTGCGGTTTCATTGCTAGTGTATGTGCAAGGAGAATAGATTCCAAGGGAAGTTTATAGGAACTCGCTCGAACTAGTCTACCAAGGACAAACCCAACTGTTGCCCCATGACTGTTGACGAAGAGTTTTACCTACCCATGATTTGGACGTTCCCACCCAACATGAGCAGAAAGATGGCATTTTTGGTGGGTAGCCTGTCATTTTTGCTGAAAGGAAGGATAGGTCTGAAAAGATCTTCTAGCTTGCTACTTCGTATAACTCTTCTTTGCCCAGCTGAAAACTCTAACATGGTTGAAGATAGAATTGACGAAGACACAGTCGTTCCGCTCCTTCCAAATGCTCCAAAGAAGATGGGTGACTCTGTTGTGCTCACTAAGTGAAAGAGTGGCCTTAGAAAGATGTTCTGACCACTAGTATCTAGTGGCCAAGCTATTGTGGAATTCAACCGATTATGATATTTGGCTGTTTTATACACTCTATCTGAAATAGATACTGGTAGATTAAGCAAAAAATTACTCGGAGGTACCCCAATATTTGGGGAAACTATTTTTCGATACCCCAACTTTTTAAAACTCATTTTGAGTTACCCTTAATTTTTGGGTTAGAAATTATTTGGTGCTTTTCCGGCCATCAATTTATTAAGTGATCGAAATACCTTTATTCTTCTTCTTCAAGGGTATTTCTTTCAAGAATGGAAGAACAAGGGTATTTAGGTCACTTAATAAAACTGATGACCAGAAAAGTATCTAATAATTACTAATTCAAAAATTAAGGGTACCTAGAAATGAGTTTGAAAAGTTGAGGTACTAAAAAATAGTTTCCTCAAATATTGGGGTACCTTCGAGCAATTTTTTATGGATTAAGTGCTGATTAGTTTCTAATGCTCGGTACACATGCTACTAGAAGGATCAATGTTGGCACATTGTTGAACTAACTTTCCTTTTTAGGGAAAAGAGCATTATGGAAAATTTGCCAAAGAAAATGTTTAAACTTTGGTTGAACATCAAGTTTTCACATCCAACCATCTTGCCATTTATCTCTTTTATTAGACCATGGCACAACGAAGATGCTGATTTATATTTTTAAAAAAAATGTCGATTGTTAGTCCCTAATACTTCTCATCATCTTGAGCAAATGAGGGGATAGGGGTAGAGAGCACAAGTTTAACAATATCATGGGGAAGATTGTCCCACTGCTTTTCAATAATAAAATCACTAACAAGAAGACTTTCATCAACATCTTGACAATTGAAAGGGCATATGTCAATCAAGGGGGCTTGCTGTAACCAATCTAGAGCTTAATTTTGGAGTCATCCCCAATTTTTCAATGAATACTCGATTTATCAAAGTTATAGTTTGTTTGCAAATTCTTCCAAACCCAAGAATCTGCCGACGCCGGGTGATTAATGAATGAAATTCTACCATTCGCATACTTTAATCTTATTTGATGGGCCCATTAGGTATTTTTTTATGGAAGTTATTCCAAATTAATTTACAATGAAAGGCTAGATTTACGGTGTGAGTTTTTCTGAGGCCAAGTCTCCCCTAGTCTTTGGGCTTGCAGATTTTATCAGAACCTATCATTGCATTTTTTTTTTTTTGCTAAATTTTGGCAAAAGAAATTCATATTTATACTGTCTATTTGTTCACAAGTCTATTGTGGAAACAGAAAACATTGCATAATCTAAGCTGATAGCAATTTTAAGTTAGTCTGTATAAGAATTGTTCTTCCTATTTTTGGGACTGAGTTCGCTTTCCAATTTGAGAGTTTTCTATTTGCGACTTCAAGAATAGGTGACAACAATTCAATTTTCCTTTGATCAGGGACCGATGGGCAACCAAAATACTTTTCCCAAAAGAATGCTTGATTGGGATGTTAAAGATTCCCTAGACAATATCTTTTTCCTATTGGTGGCTTCTAAAGAAATGATCATAGATGATTTATAATAATTAATGAGCTGACCTCATGGGATACAATATGTATTATGGTTGGTTTTGAGAAGTTCATAAACTCTCTATGTACCCTTGGAAAATAAGAGACTATCATCGGCAAAAATAAAGCAAAGAATGGTGGTTGCTCCTTTGCATATTTCAATTCCAATACCGTTCTTTTTTTCTCTACTGAGATTATGGAGTCGTCATGAGAATGCTTCCATACATAATAAAAATAGATAGGGAGACAAAGAGTCCTTGTCGATGTGGGCTTGTTGGTTTAATCAAACCACATGTTGATAA
Organism: Portulaca oleracea; assembly: GCA_029582165.1. NCBI lineage: Eukaryota > Viridiplantae > Streptophyta > Magnoliopsida > Caryophyllales > Portulacaceae > Portulaca > Portulaca oleracea. Next base: position 43,451,533 of record CM055877.1, on the reverse strand, counting down.
TTTGCATTACTGAATAACAGGCCAATGAAATGCATTCTATAACACATTTGATCCTTGTATAAGGGAATCCCGTTTTCTTTAAGATTTCATTGAGAAAATCTCATTCAACTCATCATATGCTTTTTCCATGTCAAGCTTAAGAGCTATCTAGGGAGTCTTATTTTTAAAACATGAATCTTATGCATAATTTCATGTTCTAAAAGGACATTATCATGGATATGCCTATTAGGAACCAAGGCACTTTGGCTAGGGCTAATTAAAGAATCTAGAATAGGTCTTGACCTATTAACCATGATCGTCACTATGATTTTGTAAATAATGTTACATATTCTAATTGGCCCGAACTAGCTTGGAAAAGAAGGGTCTTCTACTTTTGGAATAAGAGCAATAAAGTCATGATTTACTTCTTTCAAGAGTTTTCCATTATGAAAATATTCTTGAATAGCAAGGTCCATTTGGAAGAGAGTTGTTTTAATTTTCTCCCTGGTTATAATTGTTATAAGAAGATTGCCTTAGTTCGTAGTTATCTTTGGGAGGTTTAAACGATTCAAATGTGATACGTTTCTATCATATTAGAATCTGTTTTCAAATTCTATTACAAATTGTTGTATCCTTTTCATAATCAATCTAGACCCTAGAGAGGTCTTTTAGTCCTAAATTGTCGATCTGTGCTTGCAATAGGTGACTACGTTATGGGTGAATGACGAATTCCTTTCTCTTGCAATTAACACCTTTTCTTACTAAATTTCAACCAATATTTTTGGTTGAATAAAAGCATTTTTTCCTTTGGGCTATTAAGAGATTATTCCATTGATTAAGATAAATACTATCAAGATTAATCAGTAATTTATCCTCAACAATTTATCCTCAACAATTTGAAGTTTGTTGCCATTTCCTCAAGTTTCTCATCAAAATTTTGAAATATTGGCTGGTATATTTGAAATGATGAAGAAATACTATCAAAATTTTGAAATATTTGAAATGTAAAATGAGTAATACAATAAGATTAATGAGTAATACTATCAAAATTTTGAAATATTTGAAATGTAAAAATGATGAAGAAATGAAGGAACTCCCCCCCCCCCCCCAAAAAAAAAGAATATTTGAAATGTAAAGTTACACCCAACCCGTGTCACCTCGGGAAGCGCATCGACCTTTGGAAGCATGCAGTTGGGCCTTTCCTAGGCCCAGTATACATGCAGGTATTTGGGCGGGTCATGTCCGACCCAGGTTGCCTCGCGAAGCATACCGACCTAGGGAAGCCCCCAAGTGGGCTTCTCCTAAGCCCAACATACCTGCAGGTATTCGGGCGAGTCATGCCCTTCCCGGGTTGCCTCGAGAAGCATGTAGTTGGGCTTCTCCCAAGCCCAGTGATGTATGCAATGTCGCGATGATCAGAGTGATGACCTCACAGACACCACACAGACACACAGCACTGGAATTCTCGGACCTCACAAAGGATAATCGAATGCAACCAGCTCCAACAGAGTACAATCAACAAGGATAAAATGGATGATGTGTGAAATGTGATCGGATGAACAAGAACAATCAATCAAACTGTAAATGATAGATAGACTTGTGCTCGAGCTGATAATGGCACACCACATCAAGAACAACAAGGGTAATGGACTCGATTACCTCAATGGATACAGGCACACCACCATCGAAACTACCAAGCTCTACACATACCACTAGGATTGCAAAACCCTAGATACTGAAGTAGAATTAACAAAATTAAGAGTTTAACGTCACTCACAAACAAGAGGCTCAACAAGGCACTCAAAATGCTATTGATATCACTGATTTGTTAAACCTCACAAGCTGCCCAATACAAGATATATATATATATACCTAGGGTTGAGCTAGTTGATTAGAGCTTTCCTAATGCCCAAGCAACCTCCTAATTAAGCATTAAGCTACTTAACTATCTTAATAAGCTGCTTAAGGAGCATAACTTGTTGGATTACATCAAATAACTCTAAAATAAAAGGAAATAAAGACTATAAAAATGCGCCCTCATTATTACAAAGCTGCTGAATCACCTCACAAGCTGGAAAAATCTTAACAGCTTGGAAGTGAAGTCTTCATAGAGGACCTCAAGACTGGAAAATGGGAAATATCTTCACTGAGCTGGAAGGACCTCAACAGCTCTAAAGTGAAGTCTTCAGAATAGTTGGTGAGGTCCTCAATCTAATGATATGGAATTGAGAAATAGCCTCAGTGGTTGGCTGTTGCTGTTGATGTTGTTGCTGCTGTTGCTGGACGTCCTCATGATCTGATGAACCACCATAAAGCACTCCTGAATATCAGTGTTTGATGTTGTTGATGATGGCATCAATGCTGGTGTTGATGAGGTCGTTGTTGCCCCTGATGTTGGTTCTTGATCACTGGCCTCTGGACTTGGAACATTTGATGGAGGACCTCCATCATCCTCCCTAAGTTGAGGAAAGTTTGTCCTCAAACTTGGAAGGTCTTCATGCGCTGGAAAGTAAGGCCTCAAATCTGCAACATTGAATGTAGCACTTTCTCCACAGTCTTCTGAGAGGTCTAACTTGAAAGCATTGTTCCAATCCTCTCAAGTACTTTAAAAAGACCATCTGCTCTTGGTACTAACTTTCCCTTCCTCTTGCTTGGAAATCTGTCTTTCCTTAGATGGATCTACACTAGTTCTCCTGGCTGGAAAACCACCTTTCTCCTATGCTTGTTTGCTGATGTAGAAATTTGCTTAGAATACTTGATGATCTTCTCCCTAACTTGTTGGTGAAGCTTCTTGATCTTCTGTGCATGTGTACCTGCTTCATAACTAAACCTCACAGAATTTGTTAGTGGGGGTAAATCCAATGGAGTTATAGGATTTCTTCCATTGACAACCTGGAATGGGGAAAGGCCAATTGCCTTTGATGGTGCTCTATTAAAAGCAAATTCAGCATGAGACAAAAGGGTGTCCCATCCTGTTTTGTTTGTGTTTATCAGTGATCTCAATAGAGTTCCAAGTGTCCTGTTTGTGACCTCTATTTGTCCATCAGTATGAGGATTGACAAGCTGTGCTATACTTCAATTGAGTCCCTAGCTTTTTCCAAAGAGTTACCTAAAAATGACTTAGGAACTTGACATCCCTATCTGAAACTATGCTCCTAGGAACTCCATGAAGTCTCACTACCTCCTGGAAATATAATTCAGCCACCTTCACAACATCATAAGTGGTATGGCATGCAATGAAGTGAGCCATTTTACTGAATCTGTCCACAACTGCCATGACTGAATCTTTCCCTCTTTGAGTTCTTGGTAGACCAACAATGAAGTCTAGGCTGATTTCCTCCTGAGGACTGTTTGGGACTGGCAAAGATGTGTATAACCCTTAAGGTAGGTGACAGGGCCGCAAGCGCACGGTGTACGGAGTAGCACGTCAAGGTCGATCCCACAGGGACTCAATTAGCAGCACAGAAAACTAGTCTCTAATGCGATTGCTAAGCTAACCAGGTTTTGGGTTTTGAAAAGGTTTTAGAAACTAATAAAACTAATAAAGCAGGGAAAAATCAATCACAGATTCTATAAAGAGAGAAAGACTTCTAGGAAACGCTAACTTAACAACGAGTTCTATTACTGAAATCTAGCCTGCATAATCATACATTCAAGAACGAATCAAGAATCGACAACCTTTGAATCATATCGCCCTTTCGATGCTAAATAGAATTATTCTAAACAACCTAATCAACAACTTCCATGTGTCTTTTAGATTAAACAGAATTGAAGGTCTCAAAAAGGTCGGGTTGTCTAATTGATTCCCTAGTTCACTACTCCTTTCTCAACTTTTGTAAACCTAGGTAGACAGGTTAGGAGTCAGATTACCCTAATTCACCTTTCAATACTTCTCAGGTTAATCTCTAACTCATGAGTATTCGAGCGCTCAAAGAACACACATGAACATGGAAAACACAACCTTCTATTGATTCATAACAAGAATTCATGCACAAACTAATAATATTAAATCGAACTACATTGTTTGGGGTTGCAAAACCCTAGAATTCAAAAGAACTACTCACTCATGTTCAAGAAAAGTACAACACAAGTTCCAAACATTACGATTAATTCTTCAAAACAAAGAAGGAATCGAAAAGAAATATAATTACGAAAAATACAACCGTCGTGTCTTTCGATCCCGGGGTGGTGTCTTCCTCGCGAACATCGCTAATTTCTTCTTGATTCTTGATCTTGAACCTTCTTGAATTAATCTTGATCTTGGTCTTGATGGAGTAATTAATGAGTAATGGGATTATTAGGGTTTTCTCTCTCTTGAAAAGGATGGATGGGTGATAGAATAATGGATGAATGGTTGAATGAATCCCCATATAACCGTCCCCTCTTTCCTCTTTTGCTTGAAAGCCACGTCCAAACACGCACAGCCGTCTCGCCACGGACCGTGGCAGTTACCACTGCTAACCCATGACAGTCGCTGCCCAATTTTCCCTATGGTTGTGCCTTCTTGTGCTGGGCCAATCAATTGAATTGTATCCAATTCTCTCTCTTGCTATTGACCGCATGGATGATGATCCAGTGGAATGAATCTAATGGAGTCAAAGGCCCTCACTCTAGTCCTTCATGATTGGGCCGAAACAAGCAGGAAGACCACATGGAATCATTGAGGGAATGAATTGAATTGGGCCGACTGATTGTTTGAATGAAAGGAATTGAATTTCCTCCACTCCCCTCATCTTTCATTGGATCGAACGGAACCATGGCCCAAGAATCATTTGAATTCATCCATTCCCCTCTTTTGTTGATTGGGCTGAATGGGGGATGAATGAATGCAAATGATTTGTCCAACTTTCTCTCCTTTTTATTGGACCGAGTGAAGGGAAAATCATGGCCCACAATTTTGTTCTTGTTCATTGGACCGCATGGAGACTTCAATGAATGCAATTAATTCATCCCACATCTTTCTTATGTGATTGGGCCTCTGAATTGTGCAACAAAGGGAATGAAGGCCCACGATTGGAATCAATTATTGGCCCAAATAAACTGATCCTCCTTTTCTTCTCAAACCAACGCAGCTGGCTGTGTACAAGAGGACCAAGGACCGTGAGGCTCACCATGGTCAGACCGTGGTGGCCTCTGTCCGTGTGATCCTTGCTTTGTTTCGCCTCAAATTTGTACTACGGTTCGGGTTTGGCGTGTAGAGGTCCGTGGTGCATCGATTCTTACCAAAGATTGAGGAATTGTTGGTGTTTTGGCCTCAAAACCAACAAGTTTACGTCACAAACAACACCAAGTGTAGTAGGGAAATTGAAATATAAATCAAAATTTACACTCAAAACTATCCCTAATTCACTATCGAAAACCAACAAAAACATAGTAATAAAAAGCACTTATCAGTAGGCTATGACTCTTGGCCAATTGACATGTTGTACACCTCCTGACCCAATGCTCAGCATCTTTCCTCATTTTAGGCCAACAATAATGTTCTTTCAACATAAGAAGGGTTTCCTCAATGCCAAAATGTCCTGCTAAGTATCCTCCATGAACTTCAGAAAGAAGCAACTCTCTATAACTGCTCCTTGGAATACATAACCTGGTTCCTTTGAAGAGAAACCCCTGGTCTATATGGTATAGACTTTGAGGGTGTCCCTAGCACTTCTAGTACAACTCTCCAAAATCTTCATCATTTTTGTATAAAGCTTTTAGTTGTTCAAAACCAAATACCATGTCTCTAGAACTTGCATCAACAAATACCTCCTGGAGAATGCATCAGCTTCTTTGTTGAGTTTCCCAGATTTGTGATGGATCACAAAATGAAATTGTTGCATGAACTCCACCCAAGTAGCATGCCTGGTGTTGAGTTTATGCTACCCTTGAATGAACTTGAGGGCCTCATGATCACTGTGCAAAATAAATTCAGCTCCAACAAGATAATGCCTCCAATGTTGTAAAGCTCTAATGATAGCATAGAACTCCTTATCATATGTGTTGTATTTCCTCTTGGCATCATTGAGTTTTTAATTGAAATAAGCAACATGTTTTCCTTCTTAAGTCAACACTGCTCCAATGCCCACACCTGAGGCATCACACTCCACTTCAAAAACTTTGGCAAAACAAGGTAATGCCAGAACTAGTGCTGAGGTTAGCTGCCTCTTGATCTCCTCAAAAGCTTTGTGTGCAGCTGGTGTCCAAGAAAAACTCTTACCCTTCGCTAACTCTGTCATAAGAGAATGGTGCTTAAATTTCTCACAAATCTCCTGTGGAAAGAAGCCAATCCATGAAAAATCTTGATCTGTTGGATAAATGTAGGAACGGGCCACTCACTGATTGCTTTGACCTTATCCTCATCTACTTGAATTCCTTCTGATGTCACAATATAGCCAAGAAATATGACCTGGCTGGTGAAGAACTGACACTTTTTGAGGTTCCCATACAACTACTCTTTACTCAAGATCTCCATAACACTCCTGAGGTGACTAACATGCTCCATTTCAGACTAGCTATAGATAAGTATGTCATCAAAATAAACAACAACACATTTCCCACTCAAAGGCTTTAGGACTTGGTTCATAAGTTTCATGAATGTGGATGGGGCATTTGTCAAACCAAAAGGCATGACAAGCCACTCATATAGAACTCCCTTAGTCTTGAAGGCTGTCTTCCACTCATCTCCCTCATAAATTCTTATCTGATAATAACCACTCCTCAAATCAATCTTTGAAAACACAGTCGAGCCATGTAGCTCATCAAGCATATCCTCAAGTCTTCGAATATGATATCTAGCTATACTTAAGGGTGATCTTATTGATGACCATATAATCAATACACATCCACTGACTTCCATCTTTCTTAGGAACCAACAATGTTGGCACTGCACAAGGGCTCAAACTCTCTCTAATAATTCCTTTCTCCAACAAATCAACCTGTCTTTGGATCTCATGGGTTTCTACAGGGGTCATTCTATAGGCAGGTTTATTAGGTAAGATAGACCCTGGAATGAGGTCAACCCTATGCTAGATGTCTCTCTTAGGGGGTAAACCTAATAGCATTTCCTCTGGAAAAACATGTTAGTACTGGTTTAGGATGGGTTAGAATAAAGGATGGTCATTTTGTGAGGCTGGTTCATCCTTAATGTCAAGCAAAAGAAGCTCTCTTTGTCCACTGAATTCATGATATTCAGCTGGCAAAATCACATCAAGGGATGGTTCAACAATGAGGTTTTTGGTTCATTTTGTGATTTATGATTGTTTAAGTGGGGTAAGGACAATCTTTTTATGGTTCAGGTTAAGGGAATAGGTATTGGATCTTCCATTGTGGTTAACAGTTCAATCAAACAACTAAGGTCTTCCCAATAACAAATGACAAGCATCCATAGGTATAACATCACACCAAACTTCATCTTTATAAACTTGACCAATAGAAAAATTCACAAGGCATCTAGATGAGATTTTGATACCTTTTCTTTGACTCAACTACTTAATGGTGTAAGGTGTTAGATGAGGACTAGTTGGCAAATTGAGCTTTTGCACCATAGTTTCTGAGGCTGCATTAGTACATCATCCTCCATCAATGAACATATCATCCTATGAACAGTGCACTGAGTGTGAAAAATATTCTCCCTCTGTTCAACTTCCTCATCAATTGCAGAACTGCTGCTGAGGATCCTCCTAATCACTAACATTTCACCCTCATCTAGTCTGGCCTCAACTTCCTCTTCATCATACATAAGATCTCCTTGAGGTCAATCAAACTGTTCTTCCTCTACAATTGACTCGGGATCAATAAATAGTGTTGCTTGAAACTATGCCAAAGTAACCACTCTTTTATTGGTACATTCTAATGCTAGATGTCTAAGACCTTGACATCTAAAACCCCTCCTCTCATAGAATGCTCTGCTAGTAGGAGATGGGGTTCTTTGTGGGGTGTTTTGAGGTTGTGTTTGAGGTGGTTTAGGGGCTGGATATCTGGTTTGAGGTTGTGGGGATGGATAGGTTCTTTGAGGTGGGTTGTAGGATTTATTGTAAGGGTCTGATTTGGTTTGAGGATATGTTTTGGCTAGATACTTGCTTCCATACTCCTTCCTTTGGGCCTTCTTCTGTTGCTCCACCTTTTGAGCCAAAGAGCTCAGCTCATCAAGTGAATTATACACCTGCAACTGAACAACATTCTTGATGTTATCATTCAATCCTGCAAGATACCTCACATAGGTCTGAACTTCATTCTCCTTCATGTTACACTTCCACAGAAGATGCTCAAACTCCTTGGTGTATTCCTCAACAGATTTACTACCCTGGACCAAATGTTGAAGCTTCGAATAATTCTCCTTCATGTAATTTCCAGGTATGAACTTCTCCTTGAGCTTCTACCTCATCTCAATCCAAGTACTGACCTTAGCTTCATCTATCTCCCCTCTCCTCCTCTACAAGTTATTCCACCATGTAGATGCATACTTCTTCAATTTCAAAGCAACCGATTTCACCTTATTCTCCTCATACACTTCCTTCAAATCAAACACTCTCTCTACAGTTTGTAACCAATCCAAAATACATCAGGATCCAACGCTCCTCCATACTCAGGAATGTCTATCTTCAAATCCAACTTCTCAACTCTTCTATCATCCCTCCATTCTTCCCTATCACTCCTACTACTAACTTCATCTTAACTAATCCTAGGTGACCTTCTAACATGCCTCCTTCTCTGTAATGTCTAGGACCTCAACCTCCTTGCCCAGATCCACTAAAAGGATTTTCCTCTTCTTCTTCCTCATACTCCTCATCATTCTCTCTATTGATCTCACGCCTATGCAACTGTATATAATATTGCAACTAATCACTCCTAAGCTTGATTTTCCTCTCCAATTCCTCCTTATCTTTTAAATCTTGCACCGCTACTTCCTAAGGTGTTCTACTACTGCCTGACATCATAAACAACACCAATAACCTCCCTCCAAGATGGAACACAGCTCTGATACCAAGATGATGTATGCAAGGTTGCGATGATCAGAGTGACGACCTCACAGACACCACACAGACACACAACGTTAGAATTCTGGGACCTCACAAAGGATAATCGAATGCAACCAACTCCAACAGAGTACAATCAACAAGGATAAAATGAATGATGTGTAAACTGTGATCGGATGAACAAGAACAATCAATCAAACTATAATAGATAGATAGACTTGTGCTCGAGCTGATACAGGCACACCACAACAAGAACAACAAGGGCAATGGACTCGATTGCCTCAATGAATACAGGCACACCACCATCAAAGCTACCAAGCTCTACACGCACCACTAGGATTGCCAAACCCTAGATACTGAAGTAGAATTAACCAAAATTGAGAGTTTAACATCACTCACAAACAAGAGGCTCAACAAGGCACTCAAAATGCTATTGATATCACTGATTTGTTAAACCTCACAAGCTACCCAATACAAGAAATTTCCTTCGTGGTTGACTAGACCACCGGAGGATCATCCCGGTTTATTCATGAGTCTTATTGAGATGTGGGGGAGAAGAAGGAAGAAGAGTTGGTGGATAAAGCTAATCGTGCTTCTCTCATGCACACCGCGCCTTTCGAGAATCAAGTAAGTAAACAGGTCAAGCTTGGGTCCTTAAACAAGCGATTTATGGGAGGCAACCCATACTTTTCTTATGTTCGTTTTCTTTCTTCTTTCTTTTGAGGTAATTTCCAGTTTTTCTTAGTTAGTTTCTTTTTTATGTTTTTAATCTTGCATGCAATATTATCAAGCTTTGGTTGCTTTTACTTGAAAATCCCAACCCTTTGTTTGGCTACTATGGATCGCGGATTGAGTAGTCATATTTGAAGAACTAGAGGTAATATCTCTCCGCTCTTCTCTTTTTGAGTTGAATATTTTATGATCCGTTCGCATGCTTGATTTTATTTTTGGTGGCATGCCCCTTGGTGTGAACGTGTTGGGACTATTTGTTGATGGAGTCGTATGGGCTCGGGTCGCCACCACTTTTACGTGCTAGTTGTTTTTGTTTGTTTGATTTTTATAGGTTCTCTACCCTTTCTTGTGACACCCTTCCCACAATAAGGACATTGTGGAGTTTTAAGTGTGTGGGGTGGGGGGGGGGGGAAGAGTTTTACTTGTTTCAAGGGTAGTTCGCCTAGCATTTTTATTTTTGTTTTTCTTAGTTGTTGCTAAAATTTGAAAATTTTGTGTGAAAAAGGAGAAAAAAGGAGTGAAAAACCTCTAAAGTTTTCGTTTTCTTTTGTTTTTGCTTTGTTTCTAGGACTGTGTAGTCAATGTATCGAAAACTTTGTTAACCTTCTTAAAAGAAACCGTTATGAGCATTGTCGTCCCTAGTCTGGGTGTTGTCATGACACATCTAATTAGATTCCCTTCGTTGATTGTAAAATGAGGTTCTTGTTTCTTTCACTTCCTTTTTGAAACCGTGAGACCTTAGTTATTCACCCTCGAGCTTGTTGGAAAAGTGAAAGTTAATTTAAATTGGATAATTTGGTTAATTTTCGGTGAAACCAACAAAGGCCGGTGTGAGTGGGCGGCACTCACGCCCCTTAAGCACTTCGTTTGTGTATGGAGTAGCCTGAGTTGGGAGGGTGACCCCTTTTCGGAGGGCCGTGTCAATTCCCGAAAAACCCGACTTTAACCTTGTAAATCTAGCGAGCAGTTGGTTCACCAACGTGGTTTGACGTGGGTGGTTGCGGCACCCTCGTCCCTTAAGTACCTTATTACGTATAGAGCGAAACCACGCTGGGAGAGTAAACCCCTTCCCGGGCCGCGTTAATCTCGAAACATGCCAACTAGAAAAAAAAAAGTGTTAATTGAAAGAAAAGAAAAAAAAAGAAAAGAGCTTGTTAAGTGAATAAACAGTGGAGTTTTTCCTTGCGTCTCCTGCGGCCCTCACCAAGCCAAGGGCGATATAAGCAAGGGAGGACATTGCTTAAACAAACCTTCTTGCTTCGATACGAGCTTGGGACGTGTTTTTGCTCGAGTCAACCGGAATCAATTAGAATACACTTGCACTTGTGCACATAGGATCTTGTTTTGCATGAAGCGTTGGAAGTTGAAAACCCTTAAGATTGACAATGCTTTGGATTAGGTGTTCTTGATGTGCTCATTTTTGTTCCTTTTGGTTGATTAGCATTGTTTTCTTTACGGTTGATTGCGTGTTTCTTTTGACAAGCAGTTCTTTCTTTCTTTGTTTTGTTTTTCACCTTTCCTCTCTCCTTTTTCCTCGGCTTTTGTGGGTATAGCTGCTACAAACCCTCACAAGACCCACCTCGTCCACCTGGGCTGTCAGGGGGTTTAAAGGGTTTGGTGACAAACAAAAAAAAACAATTAGCAAGCAAGTGGTGGCGGCCCGAGCCCACACGGCTCTAACAGCAATATAATCCCAACACAGACACTCAAAGGGGTTCGCCACCAAAAAGAAAATCAAGCATGCAACATGGATTAAGATATATACACATCAAAGAGAACGGAAAGAGCTCACCTCGAGGTCTTCAATTAGATCAAACTCAATCCGCGATCTAGAAGAACATCACACCATAGGTTAGGAATAAACAATAAAAATCATATTATGTGTGAATGTTCACATGCATAAAAGAAAAAGAACAAAAACAAAAAAAATAAAAATAAGACGCTAGCTAAAGAACAAACTAAAGAAAACTGAAAAAAAATGCACAACATATACATTGACACTGGCTAAGCTCAACCCCGAATCTCACCCTTTGAGGCGGGAATTGAGGGTGAAACAACTCTCCTAACCGGTCTTACGAATGATGAAGCAATGAAAGCAAAACAACTCAAACCATGGGGACGACGAACCCAACAAAACCAAACTAACCGACACACTTCCCCAACCTTCCCCATAAAGCACCCCCCCCCCCCCCACACACACACTTTTCTAACACTATCAGTGTAAATCAAATCAATAAAGAGAATAAAGTGGGTGCGGGGACACTTACAATTCATTGCTCGGGTCCTCCGGGGGGAGGATATGGATGATAAGGAAAGTAGGTAGGATAGTGGCGGTTTGTATACTCTGGCGGCGCCGGGGCATGGTTCTTAACAGAGTAGTAGTAATACCCCCAGCCACGCCAGTACTGGCTTTGTTGTTGAAAGTACTCCTCGTGTCTTTGGACATGTGCATGCACATTGTTGAGTGTGGTTTGCTGGGCACGTAGCAAATCTTGTTGGCTCTCCAATAAGTTGTGCTGGTTGTGGAGTAAAGTCCGTTGTTCTCGAAGGTCAACTCTCATTTGCTCGAATTGAGAGTTGAGATGTCCAAGTGAAGCTTCCCATGGTTGACTTCCACTTCCACTAGCTTCACCGTTGCCGGCATGCTCCTCTTCCTCTTCCTCATCTTCTCCTTCTTCCTCTTCCTCTTCATCGCCCTCCTCTTGCTCCTCACCATCAAACACATCCGGACCTCCCACCTTAGGATGGGTACCATGCTCTTGGCCACAAGACCATTTATTCCTATTAGTGACATCTAACCATTGCTCGGCATGGTCCGGATCTAAAAGGATCTCCATTCTGTTATCATCGTGCATCGTGCAAGTCGAGTGCTTCATGAGGATGTTCATTTTCTGCGGCGTACTCTATCGATAGGATCTGGAAGATAGCGTGGATTCCACTTCTTCAAGTATTTCCGGAAACCTTCTTGGACGAGGAAGTGGCAAATGATATGCCCCATCCCGATGGTAGTAGGTCGGGCTTCCGTGCTAATCTCCCGGAGACAATGTAAAATATAGGAGCCGATGTTGACTCGTTTACCCCTCACAACATTGTAGATCACGAAGAGATCGTCTTTCCGAACTCTGGGGCGTCCATCATCTCTCCCGAACACCGAACTCGTCACGATCCTATGAAGGATTTGGACAGCTAGATTGCGAAAATCACGCCCCTTAGAGTTACGGGGGCAATGATACCGTGGGTTTCCATCTCTCATGCCAAGATCCATCCTCCTCCAACATGTCAAGGCTTGCATTGCCTTTTCTTCATCAAAGTTCTCGCACCTCTCATAGTACCTTCCATCATCGGGCAAACCCAACCTTTGGCATAGACTCTTCACGGTGCACCGCTTATCCTTGTTGGAGACTCGGTATTCAAAATATGCGTCATCCTTGCCATCCTTGTGAACCTTCAAGGAACTCAAGAACTCAAGGACGGGTTGGTCCACAATCGATTCGTCGATTGTGATGAATACCTCCGACCCTAAGGTGCGAATAACGTAGTCGAAGCTTGATTTGCAATGGACGACTTCTACTGTTGTCACATCATAAATGTCCAGTGCACATACCTTCCGTGCTTGGAGCGCTTCATAACGTTGTCTATGCTCATCATTCCGTAAAATCCCATCTGCATTAGGATCACACTGGATTAGTGTGGCCGGTTGCGCTCGGTAACGTTCCTTCGTGAATGAGGATGGCCCTGATTGTGATGAAGGAGTCTCTTCAACACGTGAACGCTTATTCCTTCCACTCATGATGAACAAAAGCAAAACTTGGCAATGTAATTCCACCAAATAAACTCACTGGGTGCCCTAATCTCAAAGAAATTAAAATATCCAACACGAGAACAAACCAGGTGAGCTTGAAAAATCGAAATCACTAATAATGGCAGAAGGTTACCTCAATTTGGGACTGTGAAGGCTAAGTTTCAGCAGCAAAAGATGAATACTTTGAAGAAATTGCAAATGCAGTGGCTAAATCGAGCCGTTTAACGCACAGCAATCAATACCCAGTGAAACAAGTGTGTATGCGCATGTATTGCCAACCACAAAGCACAAACACAAGAAATCCAACACAAAGCATGTGAGAATGAATTAAATTTCACACAATAACAACAGTAGTCACCTCACTTGCTATAAGGATGAAAGCTTGCTGAAATGTCGCACGCCTGGCCAGATTTTGGGCGAAAATGGAACCCAACAGTAGATTTTGCACAGCAAAGAGAAGAATTAGGGCATGGATTCAAAAAATGGAGGGAGAAGGGAAATGAAATTGATGATTGAGAGGAAGGAATGGGTGTGGGTGTGAGTTTTTCGCGGTCGTTAGCGATGTATGCAAGCTCATAAAGATCAGAGTGTTGAACTTACAAAACACCACACATAATCACACACACTGCTATTGCTAATTGAATGCAATTAGCTGGAATAGATGACAACCCAACAAGGAATTAAAAGGATAGACTTGTGTTCACTCTGATACAGGCACACCACAAGTTTTCTTGAGAATCATAACGCTAACATCGAGCGGACTCTTCTGGAGATTGCGGCACAAATGAACACTTTGTGATGCAAGACAACGCCGGCGGGCAAGTTGAACGTCGGAGGCGTGCACAAAGCCCTATCCGTCCTCCTCCAAACTTTGAGTCGAGTGACGATGCTAGAGGCTCTCCACAACACCAAATTCGTCGGAATGTGCATGATCAACACCCTCGTGACGACTTCCAAGACGTTAAAATTGACATCCCCGAATTCAACGGCTCCACTGACCCGGATGACTACATTGAATGGATCCAACTGATGGATAGGATCTTCGAGACCAAGGGGTATGATGATGAGAAGGCTTATAAGATTGTGAGATTGAAAATCACCAAGGTTGCATCCTTTTGGTTTGAGAATGTCAAGGCACAAAGAGTTAAGGAGGGTCGAGCAAAAGTCACCTCATGGACAAAGCTAAAGTGATTAATGAATCGACGATTCTTGCCTAGTACTTACAAGTGAGACCATGAACTCATTTTATCACTTGATGGACAAAGAAGAAGAGATGATTCCTCCTGGGAAAAGTCATTCCACTGTTCCCCACTAACGACCTTTACGTTCCAAAAATGTGTCAAATGTAGACGTGTGGGACACGATGCTTCGCAATGTCTGACAATGACTATGGTTGAAGCTTGGGTTGAGGAATCTTTTGGTGTGGATGAGTATACATGTGACATGGTAGAAGGTGTTGATGAGAAAAACGTTGAGAAAGAGAAAAGTTCAATGAACGGGGTTATTGTCATTGAGGCCGTTGAAGGGAAACCTCTTGAGCTACTTGAAGTACATAGTGAGCTTGAGAAAGCTCCATGCCAAGAGGAAGAAGAGGAGCTGCACCATGTTCTCCAACTAAGCCAATTTGAAGAAACCCCACAAGAAACCCCGATGATCATATCAACATCGTTTTTTGAGGAGCCAAGCAACGATGAAATCGTCACCATCACCTCTCACGGTTTGGTCACTTATGATCTTCTCATTGCGAACGAAGAGGTAATCCAAGACTCTCTAACTAAAATCAATGGTGGATATACTTTGGAGTCTTTGACTAAATCACATTTGTTACTTGGAAGAAATTTGTTGTTTGAGAGTGATTGTTGGCATGATAAGTTGTATGAAGAGTCTTTTGTGACTGTTGGATGTTGTGATATGAGCTCGCTGAATGGGTCGTACATTTTGTTTGGTCGTCGTTGGTTGTTCGAGGAGTCTATTGGGATATCGAATTTGTCATTGTTCGTTACACCATTGATGCTTTCATTACCCTGAAGCTATGTTGATGCCCTTATGCCCCTCATTTGGTGTTTCCTACACCGTGTCCTTCCTATGCCTATGAAACCACCATTAAACCACAAAAACAAAACTTGGGTGGGAAGTGAGTTGAGGAACCTTCTCATGTTGAGCGAAACACGGGAAAAGTGCGCTCTTGCTCAGGACGAGCTACCTTTGGCTTTTTCATTACCTTGTAGTGACCCAAGTGAGAATGAGAGTTCCCAAACACCACAAAAATTCCCTTTTCCGTCCCTTAACCCCTCACCTCCACAAAACAAGCCTCCAACCTGCTTCTTTTATTTGGATGATGGATACATAGTGGGTTTCGAAGCTTGTTGGATCCCTCGTGTGATTGTTCATGGCGGTCGGGATGTTTGGAGCTCTAGGGTGCCAAGTTGTGGAGAGGGCCTCGATTTTTACTCCCAAGAGTTGAGGGCAACTCTTTTTCAAGAAGGGGAGTATGGAGTGTATCAGGCGAGGACCCAAACTTCGAATTATGTGTTTGCAAAACCTTCCCACACTACCTTTGAGAATCACGAGCGAACTCACTTCAAGGTCGGGTGTGGGGTGCATTTTAAGGTGGACCCGGGACCCTGGAGGCTTGGTATAATCGGCATCGGGTGTGGCATCCACTTCAAATGGGACCATGGGAGTGGAGCTACGTGTCCTCATCGGGACCTACTTTGGGCCTTTAAAAGGGTTCGGAGTCCTTCGGAAAGAATAAGCGCAAACGAGTCAGCGTGGGTTTGTCGGAATGGACGCGCCTTCACACTTTGGGTCATAACTCCTTTAATACAACTCTGATGAGTCTCAAATTTTGGGAACTTATAGTACACACTGAGAGCTTTCCAACGATATCTTACGGGTATAAAATGGAGTTCGGATGAAGAAGTTATACGCGTTTAAAGTCGGCAGGGAAAAGTTGCCCAGAAGCATGGCTCGCCCGAGCCACCTTCTACCTTGATTTGTTGCGCCGCACAGTCAATGACAGACGAAGGACTCGCCCGAGCCAGTTTTGGCTCGCCCGAGACATCCTTCTGTGACGGACGCGCTGTTTCATAATTTTGTTCTGTTTTTAACCTAAATTCCTGTTTTAATATAAATAGCTTGTTAGCACGTTTTTCCAGGAGCTTTTGATGATTATGAACATGCTTATGCATTGGTTAGGGTTTCCCTAAGTTTTCTCTCAAAATCTAGATTACTTTATCCATTGATTAATGGTGGTGTTTCTAGTCATTCCTTTATTGATCATTTGGTGGATTCTTCCTTTATGATGGTCATGGTGGGGTGTTAGGCTTTGGTGGTGGAATCTCCTTTATCCAAGGTCATATCCAATCCCTTTGGTGTTCAAGGTTATTGATATTGGTTGATTTTGGTTATTATTCTTGTTATTATTCAAGTTCAAGGCTATTGTTGAGAAGTTCAACCATGGGTGATTGAGATGTTCATCTTTCTTCCCTTATTCTATTGCTTATGGATTTCTCTCATCTCTTCTACAACAACAACTCAAGCTAAGTCTTCAATATCTCCCACCGCGCCACGCTCCAGATTGTCTGTTTCTGGTGCCTGCAACTTAATGCTTCCTTGCTCGATCATGCTAGAACTTGACTTGTCCTTGGAAAATTCATTTCAAGGAACAAAAACTCCTGGGGACCTCTTGCTGAATCTCACTCAATTGAAAGATACAAAATTGAGAAAGATGCTTGCTTGGACTGATGCTGCTGGGAACTGGAATTGTTCTGAATGACCAATGCTGGCAAAATGAGTGGTTATGCTGGGCAGGACTTGCCTTACCAAGGTGTAGCAAGCCTGGATGGCTGATGTTGGTGGACTGGTGGCTGCTGTGGACTCATTGAACTGTTGCTGAGAATGGAAGCCTGCTGTTTCTGTTAGGTTTTAGGTTATCTATTTCCTAAACAGATACAAATTAATTGGTGCAATATTCATAACGGTTATAAACAATTAAGCACAACAATTGCAGAGGCTTTAGTAATTATACCTGATCGCTAATTCCGGCTGAAGAAGAGGTTGACCTTCTAGATTCCAATGTTGAAACCCTCTACTGAAAAGTCCACGCAGCACTCCGGGAACCCGATTGCTAGATCGAGACGAATCTCAATCTAAGATGTATGTATTTGGTATATGTGAATGTTTCCGGAAACAGAGAATGTTTCCTGAAACAAGAAATGCAAACTAAAAGAGAGAGGAACTCAGGAAATCACCCTGGTATCTCTCTAAGAGTCTTAGGCAATTGGTATTGAATAATTTCTCCCAGAGACCCCTTTATATTGTGTTTAGAAAACCTAGGGAAAGGGTTCAAAACCCTAAAGGGCCGACTTAACGCAACGGCGGATTTCTTAGGCCCAACACGGTCCGTGTTGAATAAATACAGTCTGTGTTGGTCTCCAGAAAGTCCATTAACTTGGCCAATGGACACCACGGACCGTGTTGGGTCAACACGGTCCGTGTTGAACCCAATTCGGTCCGTGTTGGGCTGATTTCTTACAGAAATCAATTTCCAACTTTCCTAAACGTGATACAATATCACTTAGGTTACATACATTCATCCAGGGCACTGACTTGTGTGACCCAGTGGTAGGACCAAATAATATAGTTGTAATTTAAACATATTCAATTACTAATTATAGAGGTCTCTAGCAAGACATATAATTACTATATTACTTTGGTTTAATCTCCGTGTATATCGAACATTGTCGGGACATTCTGAACAATCTCCCACTTGTCCAACAAGTGTTTGATTCCTTGAATTCCCTTGTCACTTACTGTCTCTAGTTCGGATAAGTTAAGCTAAAGTCATCCTTATGTAAGACCCGAACGTTCCTCGATCTCCGAGTTGGCAGATGATCAACTATTGATTCATCTGAGCTCGGCCAAGCATTTTCAGTCCAATCTCACCGAATGGCCAACGAGACAACAGTCCCCAATAGGGAGGATAATGCCATCTTGTTCAAATACATATTCTCACATGATCCAACTGTAACCCAAACACCGCCTTTATAGCCTACTTTTACGAAAGACGTTTGACGCGCTCCAAAGTTACAACAGACCATGTAGTCTATGTACTGAACTCAGGATTGATGGCAATGGGTCGGAGGTGAATCGGAGGTAGGTACCTTCACCTTCGCTCCAATTAATAATCGGAGGTGGAGGTCCACCTCCGAA
Source organism: Portulaca oleracea (assembly GCA_029582165.1). NCBI lineage: Eukaryota > Viridiplantae > Streptophyta > Magnoliopsida > Caryophyllales > Portulacaceae > Portulaca > Portulaca oleracea. Next base: position 43,432,846 of record CM055877.1, on the reverse strand, counting down.
TCCGATTAATCGGAGGTCGGAGGACCTCCAAATCCAAATTCAATCGGAGCTAATCGGAGTCGGAGGTAAACGATTATCTGTTATACATTTCCATAAAATGATTTCCTCCGACTCCGATTACTTCTAACTCCGATTATCTCTGATTATATATCATATTTATTAAAATAAAACACCAACAATAATTCTTAAAAATGTTTGTGTGCGGTGGTCCTAACGTCGCGGTCGAGTGTCGTGAGGGGGTGCGACGGTCGGGTGTCGTGAGGCGGTGCCGCGGTCGGCTGAGACAGAGAGAGGAGAGTCAGCTGAGAGAGGAGAGGAGACGGGGCCAGACGACAGCTGTAGACAAAGAGAGGTAGAGAGGACAAAGGTCAGAGGAGACTGAATTGGAGATGATGGTGGTAACGACGTTGAACTCAGAACTCGAAACTCGGAAGAAGAAATCAAAGGCGGTGAAGTGAAGGTGGTGGATGATGGTGGTAACGACACTAGGATGGGAGCCTGGGCGTTGGAATGCGCAGGTGAAGAACAGAAGAGGGCAGTGAAATGAAGGGGACGATGGGAGCCTAGGGGGCGGGGGCTGGGACGCGCAGGGCAGGTGAAGTGAAATTCATGAAATGAAACCCTAATGACTAATAGTAATACACGATTTCCCTTTTAAAAAAAGAAAAAACATAAACTTTTACAATCTACTATAAAAAAAAATCGGTCATTTTAATTTTATTTATTTTTCATTTTTTATATTAATTATTATAATCGGACTTAATCGGACTTAATCGGATCGAAGGTGGTCACCTCCATACCCGCCCCAATTATAATCGGAGTCGGATTTTTTTAATCGGATTCGGATTCAGAGTTTTTTTAGTCGAATTCGAATTCGGATTTTTTCGTCGGAGCGAATCGGATTCGCTTCGGATTCGGACTTGACTGCCATCCCTAGGATTCAGGAATTTTGAGTGGTGAGAGCTCCTATGACAATTCTCAACTTAAAAAGCTCCCACTGCGGGTCAGTTCGGTAGTTGTTCTCAGCAATACCCATGTGATTGATTTATGATGTCATCACATCATTATGATCACGAAACTTGATCATCGCCTCAATCCTACATGCTAATTGTGTTGATATTATCACTGTTCCTACGTGATAATACAATTAGGAACTAGGTCGACTGTCGACCAAGACTAGCGTTATCAAGTTCACTAATGGGGTTTCAAAAATTGAACCTCATCCAATTTCCCATTTTGAATTCGCTAACCTTTTTGGACATTTACATAATTCTAAACCGCAATTAATGTAAATTTTGGAATCTTATTCTTAATGATGAATCAACAAGGTCATAATTCATGAACAATTCATGTAAATTTGACTTGTTAATATTCCGGAATGTGTTTAATATCTATTGCCCATGTATGACTATCATGCTATAACTACAACAGGGGTTTAGTACATAATACTTGCAATGAACCTCGCACATATACCATCTCACTAATGACCTTTCATTCAGGAAGATATTTCCGGAACTCATGTTTGGATTCACAGTGAGCTTCAGTTCCTTTGCTTGAGTGATGGCTCCTATCAACAAGGCTCCATTTCTCTCGCAAGGCTAGAAACATCACCCAGTTCTAAAAACAAACTTCGCAATCCTAACAGTTTCTGCCACAACTTCTAAAGTCGTGTCATACTTGTCTTATTTGTAGAATTAATCGCATGTCATGTTAGGAATTTCTTCCAGTTCACCTCAATACCACTCAAAACAGATCGTATAATTTTCTCTGACCTTTCAGATAATCATATTTCTCTGCATGAGTGTAGCATCAATGCAACTCTTCACACTTAGCTTTTATCAACCACTTTAGACTAAGGACACATCCTTAGTTTTGAGACATCTCATGTCAAACATTAATCTCACGCCTGAAGCATGAGTTATATGTATCATCCTTCTTAGAACTTCTGATTGTTTTGAGACAATCAAATTCCCTAAGGATATGCCATGATTTATGGAAATTAATCCATTCTCGAAGTGAGTTGAACTATTCAACACCTAGGTAACTTTGATTCAAACAATCAAAATCTTTAATCTATCATTATAGATCTTGTCTCCAAGAAAATTCTTAGCCCCACCAATCCTTCACTTTGAAAATTATTTTCAAGTCAACCTCAGTAGAAGCAACATTGGAATATTCTTCTCTGTAGGCAGTAGGCAGTATGTCAATCACATACAATATCAGAAAACGCATTGCTCCCACTGAACTTCTTGTAAACACAATATTATCTTTGGCACTTCCCAGTATGTCAAACCTTTTTGATATCCTGGTCAAGAAGGTCAATGATTCCAACTCCTAGAAGTTTCCTTAAGACCACAGATGATCTCTTGAAGTTTACAAGTATTCCAACAAAAGACCACTCAGTTGTGTAAAGTACACACCTTTCTTCAAAATCTAATTTGGAAGTCAGTCTTGATGTCTATCTTAATGAACCCATGTTTTGCCTTAAAACCCTCCTATGCCTGATGGCTCACACCTTCAGACAAATCAACTGAGTTCGAAACATGGTTGTATACATGGAGTGCATCTTAGACCTTATGGAATCTTGACTTGATAAAGCTTCTTTGTTGTAGATAGTGTCATTACTTTCTAAAAGTAACATCTCACGATCATCCATAGAAGATCGATATCTCTGTGGTTGACGGAGTTGTTTACCTGACCTTGCTTGGAGTAATGTTCATGACACCTTCTCCTCAACGTTTTGAGGAACTTCAACTGCTTCAACCTTTTTCTTAATTTCCCGACCAATAGGAAAATTTGAACAAGGATCAAGTAGCGGAGTTTCAGGTGATGATTATAGTGTTTTGTGTCTCTCGAACTTCGGTAAGTTCAAAAACTCTCCCACTCTTTCTTTTAGAGAATAACATATTCTCTAAGAAGAAAGCATTTTGAGACATAAACACTTTCCTCTACAACAGTTTGTAGAAGTGATACTCCTTTCTTTCAGAAGACGGTTCAAGAACCTCTCTTCTCCATATCATATATAGTGTCTTCTTTAGTGCTTCAGATAATTTTTATTCAGTAATTGAAGTTATGGTTAACTGCGTGTATCCCCAAAAGGTAATCGGCAATGTTGACTCAACCATCATTGATCTCACCATATCTAATAAGGTGTGATTTCTCCTTTAGATACGTCATTGAGATGTCGTATTCCTAGAGGAGAGAGTTATGAAACAATTCCACATTCTCTGAAATGGTCAGCGAAATCATGGCTCAAATACTCACCTCCTCAATCTTATTTAAGGGTTTTGGTTTTCTTGCCAAGTTGGTTTTGTACTTCACTTTGAAAATCGTCACTGAAAGTGATGAAAAAGTACAACAAACCTTCTTCTAGCACTAGTGCTCATAGGCCCACATACATCAATATGCTTGCATCCTAATAAGTCATTAGCTTGTTCACCAATTCCAACAAGAGGTGATTTTAGTCATCTTAACCATCATGCATGCTTTACAAACATTGAACTTTTCAAGGTTTAGGTTTTCCAAAATCCTACACTATGCATAGTTTCTGAATGCATTTCTAATTAATATGACTTAAGCTTATAGTGTCAGAATTATGTTTCATTTGAGTCATTTGTTCAAACTCTTGGCTCAACCATTAGCATCTCTTCGATCGTATCCAGGTTCTTTCATTGTTTCGCCAAGACTACTTCATTTTGGAAATCTTCAAACTATTTTAACATTCCAGCTTCAGATGAATCTCATAGACATGAATCACCATGTGTTATTTTATTCATCTTTGAAGATTTGAAGCAATCCATCCCTTGTACTTGTGCTCAATTGGACTACATACATCCATATGCATGAGTGTTTGTTGGCACGTTCACCCTTTCTTGTAAAAGGTACAATCATGCTTTGCAGACATCACATGTTTCAAAGTCTTATCATTTAAAAGTCTATCACTGTGACACTTCTGAATGCGCTCTGATTGCGTGACTTAATAGATAGTTACAAGTTTTATGTTTGAACATGAGTTATTCCTTTTAAACCTTTTGGTTTTGATGTGTTGTGTGCGTTTATCCGAGATCCTCTCTCTCTAATTGAGAGCAAGAAATCAAATTTCTACTAATAATGAGAATATAGAATCACCTATAAGTTTCTCTTATAAGTCTTGAGGGAATGGATAAACAACCAACTATTCATACGGAACTACAACTAATTGCATGTTTCTATTTGTAGGCTAACTTTCATCCTTCAAAGCACATGTACTTTGCTGTAGATACTACACATTTGCATAAATGCGAGTTTCACAGCCGGTATCTTATACTCAAAGTGGGTTTAATAAGGGTAGTGTGTATCATATTCGCATTTGCCTAGAATTGAAATCATATCTCAAGTCTTCCTTATAGTTATTCACGCTCCAAGTGTCATACATGATCTGGTTGTTAACCGATTGCTGTCATTGGTTGGGTATGTATAACTGTTTGTCCTTACCTTTCCTTTGACTTCTTGTCTTTGATAGATTTCTTAAATCTTTATTTTCCCTTTCACTAAAAGACTATCTTTGGTCGCCAATCTTTTGGCTAAAGGGGATCCGAGGTTTCTCATGTTTTAAAATAGTCAAATTATTTCAGAACATGAGCGCCATCAATTAGCCTTTATCTAACTTAACCGAGACTATCTGGTTATAGGTTTCATATTTATCAACTCTAACTAGTTTGATGAACTTGGTTTTGAGTTGGTAATATTGAAACCCTTCCTCTAACCTTCAAACATTTTGAAGTTAAAGTTGTGTGAATACTATGACATTACATGTATTCATTTGGCTTGATTGACCTCTTAATATTGATGCCTAGCTCAATGTTATATCAAAGACATGTTCCTTTTATTCGCCTCCAAGACAATCTTGTGATGGCGATGCCAATTAAGGAATTGATGTTAATTGTTTTTCTCTTTCTCAAGGAGAAAACAATATTCTATTAGTGGTGGATGTTCGAGTGAAAAAGACATAAATAATTCTACGAGACAAGAAGTGGTTCATATTAGTTATTATTCATCAAAAGAAATTAAACTAATTTTAATTTCAAACGAAAACACTTTATCAACTCTCATTTAGTGTTTTAATTTACCAAGACCCACAAGACTTATGGGCTCAAGTGGACTTTGGCCCAACAAAACTCGATCCCATGTTATCTTTGGTGGATCATCTTATGATTGATCATTCAAAATGACTCTTGGCAAGAAATTTGTATCGACTACAATATTTCTCTTCCTCTGCTCTTGGCCCAAAACTATTTTGATAGCCAATTTGAATTGACCTGGCTCCCACCCTACTTATCAATGATGGACAAATAATTCGCTTTGGCTTTCTTTATTTATCCATCTAAGTGGTGTTTCGATAGGTTGTGCAATAATTCATTTTGAGAGTAGGTTTTACTATCCTAAGCATGCAATTCTATGTGAACTCTTTCGAAAAGCATAAAAGGCATAATAAAACAACATGCAATAACGAATTTAAAGCATAAATAAAACCCCTAGTATGGCCACCTAGACTTAATCAAACTAATTTTAACTAAGCCTTGACAGTCTTCAAGAAACTCTTCTTGGATTTTGCAACTTCCTTGGATGGGCTCCCACTCGAATCACCACCTCCATTACTATTGGGCTCCCACTTAACTTGATATCTCCAATTACAACAAATTTACAAAGTGGACCTCACAATTGAGGTCTTACATGAATTAAAATAAACTTAACTGAAAATTTAAATTTAAAATTAATTCAACGACGGCACGCAGGCCATATTTCACCCAACCCGGTACGCAGACCGGTAAAACCGACTATCTATGGCCATACTAGAAGCACATGCAAACAGGTAATATTGCAATAATTATATCAAATATAACACATGCTTAAATAACAAATTATAAAGGCATATATAATTGCAATATAACACATAAGGAATTGAATACTAAATAAGATTTCCTAAAAAGTTTGCATGATTAATAAAATAAATCAAATCCAAATTTTATCTTAGTTACCTAAACAGATTTAGGATTTTATACCTATACACACAAAATACTCGATTTTCCTAAAATCAAGAAATCTAAAAGATATTATATCTTTTAAGGATATTGTAAGTTTCCTAAACTTTACAAAGTTAATAGATTTTATACCCATTAATTGATTTAGTAGTAACAGAATTTAATAATTAATTTCTAAAATTAATTACAAACCCTAAAACACACGAATTCATCAAAACTGCTGGCAACACGGTCCGTGTTGGATCAACACGGTCCGTGTTGCTTCCCCGTTTTGGTTAATTTCGTAATAAAAACTTCAATAAATTATCATAACTTATCGAATTAAATAATTTCATATAAATTTGTTATCTAATAGCCCAATATGAAAATTTTCCAGAATTTTAACAGTTTTCAAAAGATTGTAAAATTTTAGGGAATTAAACATTTTAATTCTCCGTTTAAGAGGAAAATAAATAATAATAGTCCGATAAGTTTAAAAATCAAATTTTATAATTTTCCCATACAGTAGGTTCATCCAAAAAACTACTCTAAAAATTTCAGATTTTTATCAAATTTCTAAAATTAGAATAAAATTCAGAGAAATAAATAATTTTACTTTTCTGTTAATCTGAAAATTAAAGGAAAATTAATTAACATTTCGAAAATTCACGAAAATTTTATCCATAACAGAATGGTTACCCAGTAACCTATTGTAAAATTTTCAGAAAATTTGCAAATTTCTATAAATATAAAAAATTCAGAGAAGCAACAAATTTATTTCTCTCAGATCTGAAAATCTAAATTAAAAACTATAATTTGACCGGATAAATTAACGGAAAAAATTTTCCCTAAAATTATGGTTACCCAGTAACCTATTGTAAAATTTTCAGAAGTTTTAAAAATTTCTACAAATTTATAAAATTCAGAGAATTAAACGTATTTTAATTCACTTCATATCTGAAAACTCAATTAAAAATCCATTTTAATTTGGAAACTTTACAATAATTATGGAACGTCCAGAACACTTCCAGACACCTCCAGTAAAAATTTCAGAAATTTTCGAGTTCGTTTGATATTTTATTTCGATTTTTCATATTTACCGTAAATAAACTAAATCAGAAAATAATTCTACAAAACCCTATTTTGCGAATTTTGACCTATTTCATGTATTGCCTACTGTTTAACAACAACATTAAACAAGATTGTTTCTGAAACATTCAAAAGCAAATCAAGTTTATGCTATATTTAATAATTAAACAAACATAAAATCGATTAATTAAAGGTAATAAGAAATAAACAATAACAAAGCATGAAATTTTACAATAAAATTCCAGATTTACTATCATGAATAATAAAGATTAAAACTTTCATAAAGATTCAAAATTGTAGACATAAATCTACTCTAGCATATTCATAATATAATTCAACTATTGACAAAATTACTTATGAATGCAAGTACAATACTTTAGCATGCAATTGGTGGCTCTGATACCACTGTTAGGTTTTAGGTTATCTATTTCCTAAACAGATACAGATTAATTGGCGGAATATTCATAACAGTTATAAACAATTAATCACAACAATTGCAGAGGCTTTAGTAATTATACCTGATCGCTAATTCCGGCTGAAGAAGAGGTTGACCTTCCAGATTCCAATGTTGAAACCCTCTACTGAAAAGTCCACGCAGCACTCCGGGAACCCGATTGCTATATCGAGACGAATCTCAATCTAAGATGTATGTATTTGGTATATGTGAATGTTTCCGGAACAAACAGAGAATGTTTCCTAAAACAAGAACTGCAAACTAAAGAGAGAGAAACTCAGGAAATCACCCTGGTATCTCTCTAAGAGTCTTAGACAGTTGGTATTAAATAATCTCTCCCAGAGACCCCTTTATATAGTGTTTAGAAAACCTAGGGAAAGGGTTCAAAACCCTAAAGGGCCGACTTAACGCAACCGCGGATTTCTTAGGCCCAACACGGTCCGTGTTGAATCAACACGGTCCGTGTTGGTCTCCAAAAAGTCCATTAACTTGGCCCATGGACACCACGGACCGTGGTGTCTCAACACGGACCATGTTGGGTCAACACGGTCTGTGTTGAACCCAATTCGGTCCGTGTTAGGCTGATTTCTCACAGAAATCAATTTCCAACTTTTCTAAACGTGATACAATATCACTTAGGTTACATACATTGTTCCAGGGCACTGACTTGTGTGACCCAGTAGGACCAAATAATATAGTTGTAATTTAAACATATTCAATTACTAATTATAGAGGTCTCTAGCAAGAAATATAATTACTATATTACTTTGGCTTAGTCTCCGTGTATATCGAACATTGTCGGGACATTCCCAACAGTTTCTACTGGAAATGCTCCAACAGCTGCTGAGTTTGGTTCAACAAGGCTTGTTGCTGTCAATGCTGGTGCTAAAGTTGTTGGTGTAACCTCCTTGGGTGATGAAGATGATGTAGAAGTTGCTCGAGCTGCTGCTGTTGCTTAATCATCTTCATACTCCTGGTCTGCTGCTGTTGGTGATGCTTGAACTGCTGTAGGACTTGCTGGAGGGTCTCCATCATCCTCCCCAGGTTGAGGAAAGTTTGTCCTCAAACTTGGAAGGTCTTCATGTGCTGGAAAATAGGGCCTTAAATCTGCAATGTTGAAGGTAGCACTCCCTCCATAGTCTTCTGAAAGATCCAACTTGTAGGCATTGTCTCCTATTTTCTCCAAGACTTCAAAGGGGCCATCTGCTCTTGGGACTAACTTGCCTTTCCTCTTTGCTGGGAACATGTCCTTCCTTAGGTGTATCCACACTAAGTCTCCTAGCTGGAAAACCATTCTCCTCCTGTGTTTGTTGGCTGAAGTAGCTGCCTGCTCAGAGTATTTGATGATTTTCTCTCTAACCTGCTGGTGAAGCTTCTTGATCTTCTCTGCATGTGTACCTGCTTCATAACTGAACTTTACATAATTGGTTAGTGGAGATAAATCTAAAGGAGTGGTAGGATTTCTCCCATATACCACCTGAAATGGGGAAAGGCCAGTTGCCTTTGAAGGGGCTCTATTGAATGCAAATTCAGCATGGGGCAAAAGAGTGTCCCATCCTGTTTTATTTGTGTTTATCAGTGATCTCAATAGAGTTCCTAGTGTCCTGTTGGTCACCTCTGTCTATCCATCAGTTTGTGGATGGCATGTTGTGTTGTACTTAAGCCTTGTCCCTAGCTTCTTCCATAGAGTCACCTAGAAATGACTCAAAAACTTGGCATCCCTATCAGATACCATGCTCTTAGGGACTCCATGAAGTCTCACCACTTCCTGGAAGTATAGATCTGCCACTTTCACTGCATCATTTGTGGTGTGGCATGGAATAAAATGTGCCATCTTGCTGAATCTGTCTACCACCACCATCACTGAGTCTTTTCCCCTTTGTGATCTTGGTAGACCAACAATGAAATCCAAACTTACATCCTCCCATGGACTTGTAGGGACTGGAAATGGTGTATACAACCCTTGAGGTAGGCTGTGGCTCTTTGCTACTTGACAGATTGCACACCTCTTAACCCAATGCTCCACATCTTTTCTCATTCTAGGCCAGCAGTAATGCTCTTTCAGCATGAGAAGGGTTTTCTCAATGCCAAAGTGGCCTGCTAAGCATCCTCCATGGACTTCTGAAAGCAATAGCTCCCTGAAGCTACTCTTGGGTATACACAATCTTGATCCCTTGAAGAGAAACCCTTGGTCTATATGATACAGACTCTGAGGGTGTCCCTGGCACTTCAGAAAAATCTCACCAAAATCTTCATCCTCTTTGTACAAGGCTTTCAACTATTCAAAGCCAAGTACCCTTGCATCTAAGACCTGCAACAATAAGTATCTCCTTGATAAAGCATCAGCTCCCTCATTCAGCTTCCATGACTTGTGGTGGATCATAAAGTGAAATTGCTGCATGAACTCTACCCAAGCAGCATACTTAGTGTTGAGTTTGTGCTGCCTTTGAATGAATTTTAAAGCTTCATGATCACTGTGCAATATAAATTCTGCTCCAATTAAGTAGTGTCTCCAGTGTTGAAGAGCTCTAATGATGGCACAGAACTCTTTATCATGTTGCTGTATTTTCTCTTGGCATCATTCAACTTTTCACTGAAATAGGCAACAGGTTTGCCTTCCTGGGTTGGAACTGCTCCTATGCCAACTCCTGAAGCCTCACACTCCACTTCAAAAACCTTAGAGAAGCTTGGTAAGGCCAGGACTGGTGCTGATGTAAGTTGCCTCTTAACTTCTCCAAATGCTCTATGTGCTGCTGGTGTCCAAGAGAAGCTTTTGCCCTTCACTAGCTCTGTCACAGGTGCTAGGATGGAGCAAAAATTCCTCACGAACCTCCTGTAAAATGAAGCTAAGCCATGAAAACTTCTAATTTGCTGAATTGAACTGGGAATAGGCCACTCCCTGATTGCCGTGACCTTTTCCTCGTCCACTTGAATTCCTACTGCTGTCACAATGTAGCCAAGAAAAGAGACTTGGCTTGCAAAGAATTGACACTTCTTTAAATTCTCATACAACTGCTCCCTGCTCAATATCTCCATCATACTCTTTAGGTGGCCAATATACTCCATCTCAGATTGACTGTAAATAAGTATGTCATCAAAATAGACAACAACACACTTACCAATCAATGGCTTCAAAACTTGGTTCATCAGCCTCATGAATGTGGATGGTGCGTTTGTCAAGCCAAAAGGCATGACTAACCACTCAAACAACCCTCCTTTTGTCTTTAAGGATGTCTTCCACTCATCCCCTTCACATATCCTGATCTGGTAGTAGCCACTTCTTAGATCAGTCTTGGAAAACACCACTGAACCATGCAGTTCATCAAGCATATCTTCAAGCCTTGGGATTGGATACCTGTACTTAACAGTAATTTTGTTAATAGCTCTACAGTCAATACACATTCTTTGACTGCCATCCTTTTTAGGCACCAATAAGGCTGGTACTACACAGGGGCTCAGATTCTCCCTTATCTTACCATTCTCCAGTAGTTCATCAACCTGTCTTTGGATCTCATTTGTCTCAGCTGGAGTCATTATGTAGGCAGGTTTATTTGGCAAGACTGATCATGGGACAAGATCTATCTTGTGCTGTATGTCTCTCTTAGGGGGTAGGCCTGGGGGCATTTCCTCAGGAAAGACATGTAGGTACCGGTTTAGGATAGGCTACAATAGGGGGTTGTCATTTTGTGGGGATAAGTCCTCCTCAATGTCAAGCAGAATGATTTCACTTTGCTCATTGAACTCATGTTGTTCAGTTGACAAAAGGACATCAAGAGTGCGCTCAACAATAAGGGTTTTGGGTCTTTTTGTGAGCTGGGATGGTCTAAGAGGGGTAAGGGTGATTTTCTTGCTATCAAACAAAGGGAATATGTGTCTGCTCTCCCATTGTGGCTAACACATCTGTCATACATCCAAGGTCTCCCTAATAACAGGTGACAGGCATCCATAGGAATCACATCACACCAAACTTCATCTCTATAAGCTGATCCAATTGAGAAATTGACAAGGCATCTAGAAGAAATCTTGATACCTTTACTTTAGTTCAACCACTGTATGGTATAGGGGGCTGGATGGGTGCTGGTAGCCAAATTGAGCTTCTTCACCATGGTTTCGGAGGCTGCATTGGTACAGCTGCCTCCATCAATGATCAAAGAACAAATTTTCCCATCAACTGTGCATCTGGTGTGGAAAATGTTCTCCCTTTGTTCTGCTGCTTCATCCACTGCTAAACTGCTCAAGATTCTCCTGATCACAAGCATTTCTCCTTCATCAGGACCTGCTTCAACCTCTTCATCATCATACACAGGGTCTCCATGGGGCTCTTCATACTGATCTTCTTCATCAAAAGGCTCAGGATCAAGTAAAAGAGCTGCCTGAAACTCAGCCAAGGTGATTGCTCTCCTGTTTGGACATTCAGATGTTATGTGTCCAAGTCCTTGGCACCTGAAGCATCTTCTTTCTGGAAAGGCTTTGCTGACAGGGACTGGGGTTCTTTGTGGGCATTTTGTAACTGATTTTGTGGGGGCTTCGGGGCTGGATATCTGGATTGAGGTGGAGATGGGGGTGGATATGCTCTTTGTGGGGAAATGTATGGCTTGTTGTAGGGATTTGGCTTGGTTTGGGAATAGGGCTTGGCTGGATACCTGCTGTTATACTCCTTCACTCGAGCCTTCTTCTGATGTTCCACTTTGTGAGCCAAAGAACTCAGCTCATCAAGTGAATCTTAGATTGCAGCTCAACAACATTTTTGATACCTTCATTCAAACCTGCAAGGTATCTAACATAAGTCAGCACTTCATTTTCTTGCATGTTACACTTCCAAAGCAAGTGTTCAAACTCTTTGGTGTAGTCCTCCACAGATTTGTTGCCCTGCACCAAATGTTGTAGCTTGAAGTAGTTCTCCTTCATATAGTTGTCTGTAAGGAATTTTTCTTTCGACTTTTGATTCATTTCAATCCAAGTGTTCACCCTATCTTCTCCAATCTCCATTCTTCTCCTCTGCAGATTAGTCCACCAAGTAAAAGCATATTTTTTTAACTTCAAGGCTACTAACTTCACCTTATTTGCTTCTAAAACTTCTTTCAAGTCAAAAACCCTCTCTACTGTCTGCATCCAATCTAAGAAAACATCAGGATCTAACTCCCCTGCATACTCAGGTATATCAATCTTGAAATCTAACTTCTCTATCCTCCTGTCTTCCCTCCTTTCTTCCCTTTCACTCTCACTATTTTCCTCTGGCTCACTGATCCTAGGTGATCTCCTAACTCTTCTCCTCCTTCTGTGTGTAGGCCTAGGACCTCGACCTCCTCTTCCTGACCTACTAAAAGGATTCTCACCTCCTCCTTCCTCCATCTCTTCATCAATCTCTCCATTAAGCTCATTCCTATGCAATCTCATATAATACTGCAGCTGCTCACTTAAGAACTTCATTTTTTGCTCCATTTCTTCTTTTTCTTTTAAGGTCTGTTCTAAGACTTCCCGGGGTCTTCTACTGGTTCCGACCATCTCAATTATCACAAACAACACACTCCAAGATAGAACACAGCAATGATACCAAGATGATGTATGCAAGCTCACAAAGATCAGAGTGTTGAACATACAAAACACCACACAGAATCACACACACTGCTATTGACTTTAAACAAAGCTAATTGAATGCAATTAGCTGGAATAGATGACAACCCAACAAGGAATTAAAAGGATACACTTGTGTTCACTCTGATACAGGCACACCACAGGATAAACACAAGGGCAAGGACTTAGTCACCTTAGCAGATACAGGCACACCACCACTGAAGCAAGTAAGCTCTATACACACCACCAGGTTGCCAACTCCTGGATACTGAAGTTGATTCAACTAAATGAGAGTTTGCTGACACTCACAAACGAGATGCTCAACTAGGGCACTCAGAATGCTATTGGAAATATCACTGATTAGTTTGCAAGGTGCTGAATACATCACTATATATAGCTAATCCTAAACAGTTTGATTAGAGGCACTTAATTAAAGTAACCAGCTAATCTCCCTTCTAATCTAGCTGCTTAACTAAAATAAATACATTACATTACATCCTATTCTAGCTAATCAGGGCCTTTCCTAGCTTCTGATTGGACCAAAACCCCAAAGGTTGGCAATTTCAGCCAATCAGGGCCTTTCCTAGCTGGGAGGGTAATTCTAAGTTACTTCAGTAACTTTCCCGGGCTTTTCTCAAGTTAGATATAATCTCAATAACTTAAGGAAGGTTGGGAAAGACTTAAATAACCCTCATTGTAGCTGAACAAAATAATTTGGCCTCAGAACTGAGGTTCTGGAAAAGCTGATAACAAGCAATCATTTTGGGATTGTCTGTTTCTGGTGCCTGCAACTTAATGTTTCCTTACTCGATCATGCTAGAACTTGACTTGTCCTTGGAAAATGCATGTCAAGGAACAAAAAACTCTGGGGGACCTCTTGCCGAATCTCACTCAATTCAAAGATACAGAATTGAGAAAGATGCTTGCTTTGACTGATGCTGCTGGGAATTGGAATTGGTCTGAATGACCAATGTTGGTGAAATGAGTGGTTGTGCTGGCCAGGAATTGCCTTACCAAGGTGTAGCAAGCCTGGATGGATGATGTTGGTGGAGTGGCGGCTGATGTGGACTCATTGAACTGTTGTTGAGAATGGAAGTCTGCTGTTTCTGCTGGAAATGCTCCAACAGCTGCTGAGTTTGGTTCAACAAGGCTTGTTGCTATCAATGTTGGTGCTAAAGTTGTTGGTGTAACCTCCTTGGGTGATGAAGATGAAGTAGAAGCTGCTCGAGCTGCTGCTGTTGCTGAATCATCTCCATACTCCTGGTCTGTTGCTGTTGGTGATGCTTGAACTGTTGTTGGACTTGCTGGAGGGTCTCCATCAGTTAAGGCTTGTAGAGAGAGAGAGAGATAGTCGAGCTTGTGAGAGAAAGAAATGAGAAAAGTGAAGGAAGGTTGGGATTTTACGGCTGAAAGATTCGCAGAACAGTGTCAGGTCGCGGGCGCGAAACATGGTGTAGAACAAGAAAATTCTTGCCAACCTTCGCGGGCGCTATCTTCCTTGTTGCGGCCGCTACCTTGTTCTGGAGGAGTTCTGTTGCTGCTGTTTGCACGATGTAGCGGGTGCTACGGATGGGGTAGCGCCTGCTACCTTCTGCTGTCAACTCCTTCAAAAATACCTCTAAAAATTTTCTAACTCTTAAAAACTTCCTCCTCTTAACTCATTTTACTTCACTTCTTCATACTTAACTCCAAAATTTCTAATTTTCAAACTCTCCTTCAACACTCATTTTCTTTCAAAAACTCACTCACTCACGCTTATTTTCCTTCACTCTCAACTTCAATTTTTTTATTTTTCAACTCCATCTTTTTTTTTCTTTTTCACATCATTTTTCTCTCTTTTTTCAAACTTTTTCTTTTAAACCTAGAACTAATACCTCAAATTACAAAAGAAAGAAATAAAGAAAAACAAAAAGACAAGAAAAGTAGAAAACCTAAAGAAAACTAACAAGAAAAATTAAAAAGAAACAAAATTAGAAAAATGCAAAAATTAAAAATAAATGAAAAAAGAACCTCAAAAATTATAGGGTGCCTCTCATAGAGCACTAGTTTTAAGTCCCTAGCTCGACCTAAATACCTGTTTGATCTTAGAGAGACATGGTGCACATGAGAGGTACATAATCAGCTTCTTCCACCATGATCGCTTCTTTTTCCTAGCTTTCCAACTCCTACCATCTTTGGACAACCTTAAATCGAGTCGTCGTTCCGATCGTACAGTTGACCATGAGCTAGGAAGAGGTGATGACATTTTCAATTTCTTCCATCGTCGCTTCCTTCTCCTTTTCCAACACCTCCTCATCACCTCGACAAAAAGAACAAGGTTTTCCTCCGGTGGTTTGACTTGGTGATGGGGATAAAGAAACAACCTAAGCTCTTCTTCAAGTGGTTCTCCAAGTTTCAGACACTTGGGAATAATCTCCTCAATTCCTATGCCCTCAATGTAGACCTCATCTATGAAATTTCCCTCCTTAATGGAACAATCTTGAGGGAATCATCATGAAATGCATCTTCAATTATCTCGGGTTCGGGACATAAGGCCTTGGGATGGTTGTTTTCATTCCCATTGTTGGGTTCCACTTCAAGAATGTAGACTTCCTCTTGTTGCTCATGAACAATTGTCTCTATCATATTGACTTCAACACAAGGTCCCATGAAGAAGGGTTTCTCACTTGGAGCATTAAGCTTTGATTCAATATGTCCTTCATCAATCAAGTATTGAATCAACAATTCGAAGAGAGGAATTTGCATTTGTTGGGAATCAAATTGCTCTTTGGGGCATTCACCAACATTTCCTTCCAAAATCTCTTCTTGTTCTTCCTCCACCTTCTCTTCTATGCACTTGGCTTCCTCAACTAATACTTCCTCCTTCTCATAACCAACCACTTGCTCAACCTCCGTACCCTCTTCTTCGGTTAGATCCTCAACATCTCCCTCATTCTCTCCAAGAGATCTCTCCTCCACCAACTTGGGTTCCTCAACTTCTCCTCCACTTGGCAAGGTAATAACATTCACCTCCACTCCTTGATTACGAGGGGGCTGGATGGGTGTAAGTTGAAATTGGTTAGCTTGAGCCAATTCGAGCTCGAGGCTTTGGATGTAAGCTTGATCCTCCTCTCAGTCATCCATGATTCGCTCCAACATCAACTCAAACGAGGATTCTTGAGGTGGTTGAGAAATTTGAGGTTGTGGAATGTTTTGTTGGGTTAGATGGAACGTTTCTTCTTGAATAAATGAGTGATAGCCAAGGGGTTGAGAGGTAGAAGGGTAATGGTTGGTAGGTTGGCATGAGCAAAAGGATCTTGATCGATGTGAGAAAAATGAATGGCACTCACTTGCTCTATTTGTTGAAAATTGAAGATTTACGTTTCTTGAGTCATTCTCAATAGATTAGAAGTCTCCTCATTCGCCTTTTCTTTTTGCATTTCATAGATGGAGGCCAAGAGAAGTTTAATAATGGGATCGTACCCCGACGTTAAATCTTCGCCTCTTGATCGGTTACCTCCCAAATCGGGAGCATATTGAACGAGCTCATGAAGGAATTTGTTAGCCTCCTCCGCAGTCTTCTTCAAAAATGTCCCTCCGAATGCAATATCGATTGATTCTTTGAGAGAATCAAAGAGTCCACAATAGAACTGCTGAAGAAGCATCCAGTTGGGTAGATTATGGTGTGGACACTGACGTTAGAGACTTTTGAATCTCCCCCATGCTTGAAAAGAGACTCTCCGGCTTTTTGCTTGAAGGTCATAATATCTTCCCGAAGTCTACAAGTTTTATCAGTCGGGAAGAATCTTTGAAGAAAATGTCTCTTTCGAGCCTCCCATGAAGAGTAATATCCAGGTGGACATATATCAAGCCACATCTCAGCTTTTCCCATCAAAGTTAGAGGAAAGAACTTTAACTTTAGATACTCCGAAGGTATCCCAGGCATATGCATGAAACTGATACGCTTTTCAAATCTCTCCATATGAGCAATAGGACTATCGGAAATATCTCCATGGAACGGGTTACTTTCAAAAACTTCGAGAAGACACGGCTTAAACTCGAATACTGCGTCAAGTGGTAATGGTGGTAGGATGATTGGGTTGCCTCCTGTACCCGAAGATGGAACGACATATGAAAGAAGGGTACGGGGTGAATCAGCTGGAACTTCACCCATCAGGACTCGAAGCCTCCTACGATGCTCGATGAGACATTAGGGTGTACCTACATGCACCAACAAGAACTAATAGAAGCATCAAATTCATTGGGATTAGCACAAACTAATTTCTAGCGTGAAAGCAATCTCAAATAACCAAAAACAAAGAAACTAAAACTAGGGGCGCTGACTCCCCGGCAACGGCATCATTTTATGAAACGTGGTTTTGTAACCTCGGTTTTTTATCGTTCTTCTCAGGGAGCGAGGGGCCTTGGTCATAGAATCTAGGTCTAAGGTCGGGATCGAAATCGCTAGGTAAGGAAATCGGTTGAAAAGGGGATCACAACGCAAGAAAGAAAACTAAGGTCGGCCAAGAATGGAAAATGGGCTTCGGGGGCTTTTCGGGATGCAAACGGGGATGAGGAAATGGGTTTTGCAACAAGAGAATAATAAGGAGGGAGAATCAAGTGGCAATTCCGTTAGAAAATACCCATCGGGCTTCCTCTCTCGAGGATAGTCCGGATTAACTTCCCCAAAGTCCACCACGGACCCGGAGGGTTAATGAAACGGAATTCCCTAGTTAACCTCCTTCCACTTTCGTGGGTGAGCATTAACTATCCCATCTCCTACCTTCCAACACAAGTGTTGGATGTATTCGGGAACTTTAGAACCCAAATACATCCCACTTGAGGGAAGGAAAGGAGTGGGAAAGTGATTTCCTAACTAATTACTTACTAAAATTGCTAACCCAAACCTAATCACCCATTCACACCCTTAATTACCCCCTAACCCATAGGGTTTCTAGCTATTAATCTTGATACTAACTAAGCTAACGACATCAAAACCAACCCTAAGCATGAATTCTAACATTAACAATCACAAACCAAGCAAAACAATGATAGTAGCAAGCAAGAATAATTAAATAAGCAAGTAATTAAGCAAAGCAATTAATAAAAGAGGTTAAGGGAAGAGAATACTTATCAAAATGCTGGAAATGAACAAAGGAAAGCAAATGAAATGACGATCCAACAATCTCTCAATTGATTGAATCCCCAAAGCTTGAACAACACCAAAAATCCACCAAGACCCTAGATTAATCCGAGTTAATCTCTCACTAATCTCTCACTAAACTCACTAATACAAGCTGAATGTAAAAGTCTAGGTAATAAAAGCTAACCCCTAGCAAAATTGTCACTTGGAGTTTATATAGAAAGCAAGGAAGTTGAACAAAACGCTGTCGTTTCAAGCCTAGAACGCGCACTGAAATCAGGAGGTCGCAGGCGCGACCTTGGGGGTAGCGGGCGCGATGGATGAGAAAATTTGTCAGGCAATTCAGAGTTATGCAAGGTCGCAGGGGCGATCTCCTTCTGTTCGGCCAAGGTGATCAGCAGTTTGCGCAGGATAGCGGGTGGCACGCGACAGGTAACGGGGGCGACGGCCTGTAACGAGTGTCACAATGTGTGTGGCGGTCGCGACACCTGCTATTTCCCTTCTCTTTGCTTCCTTCCAAGGCTTGTAACGCTCGCTACAAGGATTGTAGCGGGTGTTACCTCATTGATCAGCACCAAACTTTGGGAGGGACCTCCCGGGTCGTCTCCGCTTCGGCTCTCGGCTCGACTTGGCTCGGGGAATCGCTCAGGATTCCCTAAAAAGCCTCAAAATAGCCCATTTTCCTTGCTTTTGCTCCAAAAGTGCGAAAACCTACAAAACAACCAAAACACTAGTAAAAAGCATGAAAAAGACTCGGAATCGAGCAAGAATACTAAGATAAAAGGTGATATTTAGGCCCAAAATCATGCCTAAACAGATGTGTTTGGGTCCGAAAGCTCCCGAATACATCCAACACTTATTATGGAAGGTTGGAATTGGGATAGTTAGCACTCGCTCACGAGAGTGGGAAAGAGACTAACTAGGGAATTTCGCTTCATTAACCCTCCGGGTCCGCGGTGGACTTTGAGGAAGTTAATCCGGACTATCCTCGAGAGAGGAAGCCCGATGGGTCTTTTCTAACAGAATAGCCACTTGATTCTCCCTCCTTATTGTTCTCTTGTTGCAAAACCCATTTCCTTATCCCCGTTTGCATCCCGAAAAGCCTACGAAGCCCATTTTGTATTCTTGACCCGACCAAAGTTTCTTTGTTGTGTTGTGATCCTCTTTTCAACCTGTTTCATCCTTTAGTGATCTTAAGCCCAACCTAGACCTAGATAGCTTGGTCTTAGGCCCCTTGCTCCCTGAGAAGAACGACGAAATCGGGGTTACAAATCCACGTTACAGTGCTATAAGACTAAAGGGAGGTTGTATAAATGGCTTGTTATGCCTTTTGACCTTTCTAACGCCCCTAGCTCCTTCATGCCCCTAATGAATGAGGTGTTGATGCCCTACATCGGCAAGTTTATGGGCGTGTACTTCGACGACATCCTCATCTACTCTAAGTGTGGGTCGATCATCTCTCGCACTTGGAGTTTGTCTTCAAGGTCCTTCAGCAGCAGAAGTTGTTCGGTAAGCTTGAGAAGTATGAGTTTTGCACACCTCAAGTTACCTTTCTTGGCTACATTGTGTCCGACCGAGGTATCTCGATGGATCCCTCGAAGGTGGAAGCTATTAATTCATGATGGAGGTGAGAAGCTTCCACGACCTAACTTCTTTTTATAGTCGGTTCATCCAAGGGTTTAGCACCCTCACGGCTCCCATCATTAAATGTATGAAGATGGGAACCTTTGAATGGACCGAGGCGACGCAAGGTGCGTTTGAGAAGCTTAAGGCCAAACTTTGTTAGGCTTCGGTGCTTGCCCTCCCAGATTTCTCACAAGTTTTTGAAGTTGATTGTGATGCTAGCGATGTAGGTATTTGAGCCGTCCTATTGCAAAATCAACGCTCCATTGTCTATTTTCGCGAGAAGCTCAATGGATCGAGGAAGAACTACTCTACTTATGACAAGGAGTTCTATGCCCTTGTACGTGCCCTCAACCATTGGTCCCACTACTTGAGGCCTAACCAATTCGTTCTCCACTCCGATCATGAGGCCCTCAAGTACTTGAATGGCCAACATAAGCTCAACATTCGCCATGCCAAGTGGGTGGAATACCTCCAAAGCTTCAACTTTGTTGCCAAACATAAGAAGGGGAGCATCAATGTGGTGGTCGATGCTCTTTCTCGGAGGCATGCCCTTTTTTCGGTTATTGCAGCTCGGGTCCTTGGTTTCCAACATATGCAAGAATTCTACAAGGAGGATGGGGATTTCAAACTTCATCTCGAGGGTGGCAATGGTTCTTTTTGTAACACCCTGAGTAATGTGGTAAAGTGTGGCTTAAGAGGATTGAAATGACTACTTATATCACCAAGGTGCACCTTCTTTTATGGTAGCTCATCCATTGGGAACTCCTCAGTTAAGCTTGCTTGGCTGGGAGTAGTCTTAGGATGGGTGACCTCATGGGAAGTTTTCCCAGGCAGCGTGTGAGCGAGGACGAAGCACGCTGGAAAGACTCTTGGTGATTTCTGGGGCCAGTCAACGATCATTGAAGCAATTATCAATAATGTCCCCGGCCCAGGATTGACCGGGGCGTTACAAATGGTATCAGAGTCGACCCGCGACCGTCAGCTGCGCCAGTGGACGAGAGATCCATGGCTAGTCACCTAGTGGGGCAAAGATTCTGGAGTGGATTGATGCATAACGAGGGTGTTGTGCGCTTAAGTGGGGGTGATTGTAATACCCTGGATATATGGATAAAGTGTGGCTTAAAGGGATTGAAATGATTACTTATATCATCAAGGTGCACCTTCTTTTATGGTAGCTCATCCGTTGGGAACTTCTCAGTTAAGCGTGCTTGGCTGGGAGTAGTCTTAGGATGGGTGACCTCCTGGGAAGTTTTCCCAGGCAGCGTGTGAGCGAGGGCGAAGCACACTAGAAAGACTCGTGGTGATTTGTGGGGCCATTCAGCGATCCTTGAAGCAGTTATCGGTAATGTCCGCGATCCAAAAGGGGTTGGGGCATTACACTTTTGCACTTCAAGATGGGTTCTTTTTCAAGGGGAATAAGTTGTGTGTGCCTAAGTGCCCGTTAAGAAAGTTGCTCGTGAAAGAAATCCATAGGGGAGGTCTTTTCGGTCACTTTGGCATCAACAAGACCCTCGACATGCTCAAGGAGCACTTCTATTGGCCTAGGATGGGAGGTGATGAGCACGAGGTGGTTTCCAAATGTGTTACGTGACATCACGTTAAGAGTCAGTTCCACCAAGGACTCTACACCCCTTTACCCGTCTATTGGCCCTTGGGAAGATTTGAGCATGGACTTCATCGTGACCCTTCCCCGGACTGCGCATGGCAAGGACGTGGTTATGGTGGTAGTGGATCATTTCTCCAAGATGGAACATTTTGTCGCTTCTGAGAAAACCGACGCCACTCATATAGCTAATCTCTTCTTCCGGGAGATTGTGAGGTTGCATGGCATTTCGAGGACCATTGTCTCGGACGGGGACACAAAATTCATTAGCCACTTTTGGAGATCCCTTTGGAATTTCCTTGGTACCAAGGTCTTCTTTGGTACGTCCCACCCTCCCCAAACCGATGGGCAAACAGAGGTAACCAACAAGACCCTCTCCACCTTGCTTAAGGGTCTTGTAAGCAAAAGCTTGCGGGATTGGGACATCAAACTATGCTATGCCGAGTTCGCATATAATCGAGCTCCCTCATTTGCCACTGACTACTCGCCTTTTGAGACTTGTTATGGTGTGAATCCACTCACTCCTCTTGAAATCCTTCTCAAGAAGGGAAGGATGAAGAGGCTCAGGTGCCTTACTCTTCACTCATTGCCCATGCCAAGATGCTAAGAGGATTGCATTCGCTCGCTCGAGCAGGGAGGTTCAATTTCCCCTCGATTCCAAGCCTTGCAAGATCGCCTCAGGTATCCTTTGGATGGGTCCCGAGCCCCTCTAGAGACTCAAGACATGTCACCAACCCCGAGGGCCTTTTGGATATCGGATCGTCCCAAGGGAGTATGGTTATTTTGGCATCCGGGGTCGGCAGCGGACCGGGTTGAAATAACAAGCGAAAGAAGGAGCGGAAGAAGAAGGAGGGTGCTGGGTTGGGCGCTGGTCCCAAGGGAGTATGTTCTCCCCCTTTGTCACGTCAATTAGTGCCCTGGGAGAGGCGCTGGCCACGCCTTAGGAGATGTTGGTCGCGTGTAGTCGGCGCAGGCTGTGCCTCCCCAAGCGCGTGTCGTGTCTTTCCTTTTGCCTTCTTTTTTCGTTGGATTTTCGCCTAGAATGGGGACGCTAGCCGCGTCTCCCAGCCGCAAGGCATACCCTTGGATTTTGCACATTCCTGGCATTTCTGGAGGAGGCGCGTCCAGCGTTTGGACCAGCGCGGGTCGCGTATAACACTGCCTCTGTTTTCTTTTAGCTTTCTTTTTTCTCTCTTTGCGTGTTTTTTTTTTTGGCAAACTTGTAATTATTGATGTCTTCTCTTCCACTCTTTAGTTTATATTCATTTCAGTGAAGAGGAAGATAGAGGTTGTTGGCCATTAATGAAAAACTAGGGTTTACTCCCAAATTTCTCCTTCTCAAATCTTGTTCTTACTTTAGCTTCAAATATTTGTGATGGTGTTAACAAGTCAATTCTTTTATGGATTAGTTGTGCTATTTTTTATCTAATCTTGTTGGGGTTGAAGCTCTTGGTGGTGGAAATGTCCATTACCAAGTTCATATCAAGTGTTCAAGCTCCATTGAAGGTTTTCGGGTTCATGTTCTTCATCCTTCTCAACTTAAGCAAATCTTTCCCACCATGTCATGCTCTAGATATACATGTATTGTCTGTAACGAGTTCAAAAATTAAAAAAACATGTTCAATTTACTAGAAAACATATAATTACTTACTCTATGGACAACAAACTCAGCGATAATTTACACCTTCATATGGCGTCAAAGATTATGTAACTTCCTCTAATCTTTTTTTATTTTAACTAACTTTTTTTTATTTCAATGTTTTGCCACATTATAATTTTTATGACATAATAATTGTTGTATTCTTATTTTATATATAACATTCACTAAATAACATATCAAAAATTAGTTTTAATTAGGTATATTTAAATAATTTTTATATTAACTACTCCATATACTTTTGCAACACCAATTTTCTCATAACTGTCCCAAATGTCAATTTAAAAATATGGAGGGAGTACTTAACAATAAAAATAGAAATATCTGAAAGTTAGTCATTAATTGGAGGCACCTTTAAATTTTGAATGTTATGAGCAATATGTATATGTTTTCATTTATAGTTAATAAAAAATAACTCCATTAAACTAGAGAAATGTATCTAGCTTTGTAGTCATATCATGAAAAGGTTTGTCAAACAAATTAAAATGAGGTTTTGTAGAAAATCAACTAACTTTTACAATTCTTTGATGCATGATATTTTATTATTCTGGTTTATGGAGTTGTAAGCAATTATGGATTTCATAGTGGAATTTATGATTAGTTATGATTAAAATATGAGTGTAATATTACTATATAACATTCTCAATGCATTTTAGATCAATTTAGATGCCACTTATTTAGGAGGGATCCAACTAGACAGCTTAACAATGGTTGTGTGAGGCTTGAATGGTCATGCTGCTACGTGCTTCAGTGAAAGAATTAGTTAACCATTTCAGTGAAAGAATGAGTAGTGGTTGGTAGGTGTAAATGAATGAAATCCTATATGTATCAAAAAAACATTGCTAAGCCTTTTTATGGAATACATGCAGTTTTTTGGGAGGTTGATCAAGGGTACGCCTTCTTAGATTTTGGGAAACATCTCAACAATTTGGCAAGATTTGTAGGTTTAGTTTATGAATGGTAAAAGCCATTCTGCATATTGTTTGTTACTTTGCTTTGTCATGCATGCAATTGTCTCATGATATGGTTTAGCTTCAATTTGGTCTAATTTAGGTTTTATTATGTTTTTTTTTAATTTCATTGTAAGTAATGGCTCCTGGTTGCTAAAAGTTTGTTATAATATTAATGTAAGTATCAATTTCAAAAAATTACTCGTAGGTACCCTAAATTTAGGTGAAATGTTTTTCAGGTACCTCAACATTTCAAAACTCATTTTGGGGTACCCTTATTTTTAGGATTAGTAATTAAAAGGTGATTTTCCGACCAAAGTAATGGATTTACTGATGACTTTTAGGCGTGAACTAGATTAAGGGTTTAAGTTGACTAAAATACCCTTTGTTATAAAACAAAAAAAAAATGGTTGTTAATAACCCCCCTTCGTTGTGTCTTCTTCTTTGTGATATGCGTTTCCTTTTTCTTTGTCTTCATCTCTCTCACTCACAAGCAATAGTTGGAAGTCATTGAAAGGAAGATTGGTTAAACAAGACATAAAGTATGTGTTTCGCTAAGTATGTTTTGGTGCATCAAAGTTTGGGTAGTTTAGGGTGTGGTTAATTGGGGGTTAAGTTTGATGAAAATTTAGGGTTCAATTCCGAATTTTGAAAATGTAATTGGGATTGAAAATCAAAGTTTTGCTAAGTGTATAACTCTAATTCTATATTTTTTCGGTTGGTTGAGGATGAAAATTTATTGTAATTGAGGCAATTAGGGTTTAGGGTTTGATTTATTGTATGTTTAGGTAGTTTCTTTTCCTCTTCTCCTCCTTCCGTACCAAACCCCAAACCCTATGCATGCACACAAAAAGAAGATTGAAGAAAGGGGAAATTCAAAGAGTTGAATGTCGATTGTCGATGGATGGAAGAAAGACTATCAGAGAAGATTTCAGTTTAAAAAACCCAATTAGTGAAGGCAGTATACATGGGCAACTAAAATGGCATTATTGTCTATCTCAATAAAAAAAATTAAGGGTATTTCAATCAGTTTACAAAACCAATCAAATTTTGGCTGGAAATCACCTTAATTTTTTTGAGAATCCGTTGTTTACTCCGAATAACATGATTGTTAGATTTATATTTACGAGAAAAATATTAATATGTGTACAAGTCTTCAACCCATGCGATGCACGGAGTATAGCAAAATAATTATTATTTTAATTTAAAAAGAAAAATTAAATGATACTTGCATATGTAACTTGAAAAGAACAAAACATTAATAATATTGTCAAATGAAAAGATATCATAATAAATTGTTCGAAATATATAAATATAGGGGCCAACAATTCAGTTGCAAAAAAGTTAAACCCTGTCCAAAACCGTTACAAAATTATTCAAACTAATAGGTAACTACTTCACAAATATATGACAATAATATACTTATAATTTTGAGGATAGATGAACAATTGCATTTCGAGACAAAGTTGTTTGGTGAATGCCAATTTTGGATCTGCATGATACATTTGATGCTAATGTCTTATCATTCTTCATGATAAACAGTCATCTCTTGTCCTCTATGCATTTGAATAAATTAGTATATACTAATGTGGTGAGTTGACCAATTTTTTCATTTATGAAAGACATGACCTTAATTATCCTATAACATAAGTTGTAAAAAACAAAAAAAACCAAAAACAAACTTTGTTAAAAATGTTAGAAATATTTGAACCATTTTTAGTGAATATTTAAACGTGTAACTTGAATAAATAAATAAATTTGAGAGTATAAAAAATTAAACTTTACTATTAATATTATAAAGATTATTATTATTATTATTATTATTATTATTATTATTATTAAAGATAACACAAAAATAATTACAAATATTTACACCAAAATAATTTAATTTAGTATTTAGTTGTTTTCTGATTGGTCAGAATCTCTACAATCAATCTCTTTTCTCCATTCCGCGTGACCCACGAACTTTAAATTAATATTATATAGATTATTATTATTATTATTATTATTATTATTGTTACAGATAACACCAAGATAATTACTAATATTTGCACCAAAATAATTTAATTTAGTATTTATCTACTTTTTATTTTTTTTAATTCTAAATAAAATCTGGATTGTAAATAAAATATGTGGGTTATGGAAGAGTTGTAAACTTAGTTGGAGTCTAAAACAGTCAGAGATTAGTGATACTTTTTAGTTTTTTTAATTCTAAAATAAAATCTGGATTGTAAATAGAAAAAATTATAATTTTCTACGTTGTGATTGGACAATTCCTCTACAGTCACTTCCATGGCTTTATTTCATGGGGTCCACAATGATTTCTATTATAAAATATAGATTATTATTATAGGCAACACCAAAATAATTACTGTTATTTACACCAAAATAATTTAATTGATAGTCCAAAGCAGTGAAGGATTAGTGATACTTTCTAGTTTTTTAATTTTAAATTAAAATCCAGATCGAAAACTAAAAATTGAAAATAGAAAAACAAAATTTCTACGTTATGATTAGCCAATTCCCAAACAGTCACTCTCGTGTCTCTATTTTGTGGGACCCACAATGATTTCTATTATAATATATAGATTATTATTATTATTATTACTAGGCTTCAACCCGTGCGATGCACGGAGGGAACTCAATTAGTTACTTTTGAAATTTTATAAAAGTCATGGATAAGTAATTGTCCATACAAATAAACGAAACGAAATATTAATGAAATTGTTATATAAAAACATCATGATAAATTGTCCCGACAAAACATGTAATTCTAATAGAAAATTTCAGAGTGTATATTTTTTTTTTTTGAGAATCAGTTTAATCTTTAACTTCTTTTTGGTATTTATTTCAAAGTGTATTTTTTAAAAAAATCATTTTTTGGTTATATTTAACTTCTTTTTGGGATTATTTGCATTGGTCGATTTTGGGATTAATTTCAGAATATATTTTTTTAAGGGTATGGAGCACTTGTAAGGATGATGTTGGTTGTGAATGTATTGTATTTATATATTCTAAAATCCCAAAGACAATCTTTAACTTCTTTTTGGGTTTAATTTCAGAATGTATATATATTTTTTTTTGAGAATCAGTTTAATCTTTAACTTCTTTTCGGGATTTATTTCAGTATGTATTTTTTTTAAAAAAAAATCAGTCTTTGGTTCTATTTAACTTCTTCTTAGGACTATTTGCTTTGGTCGGTTTTGGTTATTGATGTTAAATCTTTACAGGTTTAGTTTTTTCTTGTCTTTATCTCAGTAATCGTAATTAACATAGGCATTTAAAAGTATATAAAGTACACATAATTGGATACGTTTTTTAAGGAAAAATGTTAGACAAACTTGGTCTGTTTTTAGTTTTAAAATCAGTTTTTTAATTATTTTGTTAGAATTTTAATGAGAATTAGTTTGCAAATTCTAATTAAAAAAAAATCATTTTGTACTTATTCAAAGTTATCCATCAATGAATCTTTTAGAGTATATTTTGTTTTTGGGATTAATTTTAGAATATATATTTTTTGGGTTATGGAACTATTGTAATGATGATGATCGTGGTGAATGTATTGTATTAATAAATTCAAAAATCTCAAAAAAAATCTTTAACTTCTTTTTGGAATTAATTTCAGAATGTATATATATATTTTTTGAAAATCAATTTAATTTTTAACTTTTTTCGGGATTTATTTCAGAATGTATCTTTTTTAAAAATCAGTTTTTGCTTCTATTTAACTTCTATTTGGGATTAGTTGCATTGGTCGATTTTGGTTATTGATGCTAAATCTATACATATTTAATTTTTTTTCTTGCCTTTATCTCAGTAATTGTGATCAACAGAGACATCTTATCTAAAAGCTAAAATTTGATTAATATCCCTAAACCATAAAAACCCCACAAGGTTTATTTGTGATTATATAGTTTTTAGTTGTGCATTAAGAAGTGTATTAAGTACACATTGTCTTTATCTCATTAATTGTAATTAACATAGACATCTTATCTAAAAGCTAAAATTTGATTAATATCCCTCAACCATAAAAACCCCACAGGTTTTATTTGTGATTATATAGTTTTTAGCTGTGCATTAAGAAGTGTATAAAGTACACATTGTCTTTATCTCAGTAATTGTAATTAACATAGACATCTTATCTAAAAGCTAAAATTTGATTAATATCCCTAAACCATAAAATATATACCACAGGTTCAATTTGTGATTATATAGTTTTAACCTAAGGATTTAGAAGTGTATAAAGTACACAGAATTGGATACTTTTTTAAGGAAAAAATATTAGACATAAAATTGAAGGCTTTGTTTTTGCATATATATATATTTTGCTTATCAAAAGTCATTGTTAAAAGTTGTAACTAATTGTGTTCGTTGATATTTGGAAACTTGGTTTGTTTTTAGTTTTAAAGTCAGTTTTTAATTATTTTGTTAGAAGTTTAATGAGAAATATTTTGTAACTTTTAATTTGAAAATCAGTTTTTTACTTATTCAAAATTTGCTTGCTAGAAATTGTGAACTCTATATAATATCCCTAAACCCTAAAAATCAGTTTTATCTTTATCTTCTTTTTGAGATTTATTTCAGAATGTATTTTTTTAAAAAAATCAGTTTTACGTTTTATTTAACTTCTTTTTAAGTTTATTTGAATTGGTCGGTTTTTGTTATTGATGTTAAGTAATCTTTATCTTAGTAATTGTAATTAACATCGGCATCTTATATAAAAGCTAAAATTTTATTAATATCCCTAAACCATAAAAATCGATCTGGTTTAATTTACGATTATATATTTTTAAGCCAAATTTTAAGCAACTAATGACTTATTATTATTTGAGATTAAAAGTAGACTTTCTAAGATGAGCATAGTCTTGTATGTTATTGCCTGTATATGCAACTAAAACAATCTAAGTTTGATATAGATGTGCTTTCCTTGTTTTTTTTAATATGGTAACCATTTGTTACTAGTATTTTCATGCCTTTGGATTCAATGGTTTTTGTTTTTGGAGGCTATAAAGTTGGTGGACGCGATAGAAGTTTAGGCAGTTTGGTTTGTGTATGTAACTTTAATGATGTAACAATTGTAATGTATGTATTTTCTTTTGTAATTCTATTGTAATATGGGAGTAGACTTGTGAATAATGGTGTGGTGGGTAAGGGGGCTACAGATTGGGGGAGGACCCTATGGGCTCTGCACTAATGGTTCAAGCATTCTGCTGTTGGTTTCAAATTGGAGCTACATCAGAAACGTTTCTCAATTGTGAAGTTAAATGTGTTTATCTAATTTACTTGGGAAGGTACAATACAATGAAATAAATAATGGGACAATTTAATGAAATAACAAAGAAGAATAAAAAGTGGAGATTAAAAATAAAATGAAATACTCAAAGGAGAAAGCGAGTATAGTGAATGCGATTAAACAAATGTATATATGACTTACTTTAATGACGATAACTTGACTATATGAAGTCAATTGAATATGCAGAATTCAAA
Source organism: Portulaca oleracea (assembly GCA_029582165.1). Classification (NCBI taxonomy): domain Eukaryota; kingdom Viridiplantae; phylum Streptophyta; class Magnoliopsida; order Caryophyllales; family Portulacaceae; genus Portulaca; species Portulaca oleracea. The sequence continues at coordinate 43,403,285 of CM055877.1, read as the reverse complement.
GTAGTTTTTGAATATGTCAATTACAATGAATGTAATCAATGTAGAACCCAATAGGTTTGAATATCTATATAAAATTGACTTGACCTTAAAGAGAGTATGAAAAGTGTATGTGAATAATCAATTGAGACGAATTTGGTGTAGATCAATTGTGATTCTGTCTTGCTTGTGAAAGTATTGTATTTATATGTTTTGAAAAAAGTAATGAACATGATTGACCTAGCCGTACTTGCGCAAGATTTTTTAGTGATTAGTTGATATATGGAACAGTCGTAAACGTGATCAAAGTCCAAAGTTGTATGCGATTCGTAATATTTTTTTTTAATTCTAAAATAAAATTGAATCCAAAACAGTTGTGGAACAGATGTAATTGGTGTCAGAGTCCAATGCAGCTTAGGTTTATAATAAAATCCGAATGAAAGAAAAAAATTTATTAAAAATGGAGTCATTTTTTTCTTAATTGTGATTGGCTGAAACTCCTTGAAACGCTCTCATTGCAGTATTTGCTGGGCCCCACATAGATTGTCAATATAAGTATATAGATATAGATATGGAACAGCTGGAAACGTTATGAAAATCCAAAGCCGTATGAGATTTGTAATAGTTTTTTTTAAAAAAATTTTAAAATAAAATTAAATTTCAAACAGTTATGGAACAGTTGTAATTGGTGTCAGAGTCTCAAGCATCTTAAGTTTATAATAAAATCCGGTTGAAAATAAATAAAAAATTATTAAAAATTGGGTCATTTTTTTCTTAATTGTGATTGGTTGAGACTCTTTGAAACGCTCTCGTTGTAGTATTTGCTGGGTCCCACATAGATTGTCATTATAAGTATATAGATTATTATTATTATTATAGGAAACACTAAAATAATTACTGTTATTTGCACCAAAATAATTTAATTTAGAGGTCAAAGCAGTTAAAAATTACTGATACTTTCTGATTTTTTTAATTTTAAAATAAAATTCGGATTGAAAATAAAAAAATTGAAAATAAAAAAAAAAAAAAATTTCTACATAATAATTAGCCAATTCCCATATAAACAATACTGTGCTATATTTCATGGGATCCACCATAATTTCTATTATAAATATATAGATTAGACGGACAGCCATCCATGTGCTAATGCCGGCTGTTTTGCATTTCCCCCCAATAATGTCCCAGTTTCCAGTCCTGTCCTCCGCCATGGCCGCTGCAAGCAAAGCCAAGACGAGGCTTAGAGGCGTAATCTTTGACATGGACGGGACTCTTACTGTCCCTGTCATTGATTTTCCGGCAATGTACAAGTCGGTTTTGGGCGAGCAACGCTATCTCTCTATCAAAGCCACAAGCCCTTCTGGTATTGATATTCTTCATCTCATCGAGTCTTGGAGCCCACCTGAACAACACCGAGCTTACCAAATTATCGCTGACTATGAGCGCCAAGGTCTTGATCGTCTTCAGATCATGCCCGGTAATCTGCAATTTCTCTTTTGCATTTAACAGAAATGCTCTCTAATACTAGCTACAAATTGCTTTCTTGATGTATGTGCAGACCAAAACCAAATCAGAGTGCACTGGCCTGGACAACACCAAAGGCCCTCCCTGACCTTGATTGTTCAACCTAAGCTTTTCCTAGGGGTGGAAAAGCATCAAGGAACGAAAAACAAATAAGGAAAGATAGAAAACCTGTGTGTCCAACTGATACAGACCACACCTCAGCAGAAACACAGGGGCAAAACTCAGCTTATGCACTGGATACAGTCCACACCACCATAACACAAACTAAGCCCTACTTAGCACCTTCTAAGCTTGCCAAAGCTTAGTTACAGACAAGTAGAAACAATGGAGAGTTTTTAGAGACACTCACAAACACACAGGAGCAAGCTCGACTGGTTTCTCATTCATTCACTCATAATGAATGCTATTACACAGGAGCTGCCTTATATATGCCACTTTTAGCAAGTAGCTGGCTGTTTACATATAATTAAGGTTTCCTAAGTTGGAAGAAACCTCTAAACTATTGCTAAGCTAGCTTAATATACATAAGTGAGCTGCTTAAGACTAATACAATGCTTGATTACATCAGATTACATCAAAGAAACAGCAAAAATAAAATGAAAAAGTATGGCTGGATTTGATTGGGCCAGCAGCTGCTTCTAAGTGCATTAGTCATCTTTCCACTTCAATATTTATGTGTTCCTTGGCTGCTGAGAGTAGCTGGGTGTAATATAATTCAAGGGCACTCGATCATTAAAGGGGAAACTGACCAAATGACCTTATTAATGCTGGAAATGCCAACACTGTCCAGTTGCTTGCTATCTGCATTCTCTGGACTAAACTTGCTATAGAAAATGTCCAGGGAATTCAGTCACCTGCACTCCTCGAGCAGTGGATGTTGATGGACCAAAGAACACATAGAACTCACTAGATGCCATTGCCTTGTACCCTGCAGCTTATATCAGACCTTGAAACTGACATGAACCCCGATTTCACAGGTTGGGGTTCTGCCAAGGTCCAATTGCATCAATTGGACTTTGGTTCTAAGGCCAAAGCTGCCTCTTACTCAGGATCCTGGGGTGAACATATAGCTTCCATTCTCAGCTTCAAAATTTCCCTAGGACCTGACTTCCTTGCTACTCTAGTCCTGCTATAGGAAGGACTTGATCCCTCCTGAATTCCCAGCTAGGTCCTAAGTGGTGAAAGACCTGCTGAGGACTTCAGAAAGGAAAGTCCTCTCCTGGACCCTTGTTGTGCCAACTAGCAATGCTGGTGTAGATGGACCTCCATCATTTCTCTATCAATATTGGGTTGGGGTTGGAGATATCTTTATGTAGGAAACCTTATTCCTCGGGATGGTGTGATTGTTATGTTGCTGAAAGTGGGTTTGAGTCATGGAGTTCGTTGGATATAGCTTGGAATTGTGGACGAACACACTTTCATTGAGAACTATTACTTGACCAGAAATGCTTTGAAGGATAAGACTAAATCTACTTGAAATGTAAACTTAACTTGCTTCTTAATGTTTTCTATCTATTGTTCTATAGTCAACACGTAGAGAAAAGTATCTAAATGCTTGTGTGATTAACAATGTCCTTGTATAGGCCATTATACTTATTTTCGGGCCACTAAAGGCTTAATTAACATCAACAATAAGCAACCAAAATCATACCCAAGGCAAAAAGGCTACAAATCGAGGCACCAAAGACAGTTGACCTTGAGCCCTTAGATTAAAAAGTCCGAGGCACAAAAAGGCGTCTACGCATGCTTTTCAAACTTGAGGTGCACTTTTACTTCAAAGTGCTAGAAATCATTCCCACTTCATATTTTGGAAAAATAAGTTAGATTATGATATCAAGCCACAGTTACAATGAGCGGTCACCACCGCCTCTGATCCACATTTGGAACGTTCGTCCCAAAATGCAGGTTGTTTCAGCCCCAAAACGCTTGGGTCACGTTCTGGATCAAAGATGTAGGTGTTCATGTTCTTCGAAGAGGACAGACAATTGGAGATGGAGAAAGAGACTTTCTAACACCTTAGATATATGGTTTAAGTGTGGTTTAAGAGGATTGAAATGACTACTTATATCACCAAGGTGCACCTTCTTTTATGGTAGCTCATCCGTTGGGAACTCCTCACTTAAGCGTGTTCGGCTGGGAGTAGTTTTAGGATGGGTGACCTCCTGGGAAGTTTTCCCAAGCAACGTGTGAGCGAGGATGAAGCGCACTGGAAAGACTCGTGGTGATTTGTGGGGCACCGATGATCTTTGAGGCGATTCGTTAATGCCAGCAAGAGATGGTTGATCATAACAAAATGATGGATACTGCGATTACATACCAACTTCGAGCAGCTAAGGACACTTCTTGAGCTTGAATAAAGCATACTGGGAATGGATAACTGCGAGGCGGCCGTAAATGCCTCTTCAGTTTGAAGAAAGTAGATTGTAAAGGCCTAATTCAAAGGCTGTGGCTCCTCAACATAACCTACTCTCTTATCTTTGTCTTCTCCCCCCATCTCTCTCTATCTCTCTTTGTCTCTCTCTCTTTCTCTTTAGCTGTCCGAAATTAGATTTTTACTTTGTAGGACATGGTCTATGGCCATTACGGAAGCGATTCAAAAAATTCATTAAAGACATGGTCTATGGCTGGCGGTGAGGGATCTGGGGCTTGCTGGTGAAGGAGTTGCAGATGTGGATTGTGTAAAAGAGGGGGGCCACCAAGATCAAGTAGCACCCGTTCTTCAAGGGTTTGAATTGAGCATTTGTAAGGAGTGCGACACCGTCGTACGTGCTGGAGCCATTGGATTTTTCAAGGTTTGCTGGCAAGGAGGAGGCGCCCACGGTGGTGGCGAAGAAGAAGGTGGTGGAGGATGGCAGCCAGAGGAACTTCAGTGATTCAACTTTGGGCCATTGAATTAGGGGCGCCAACAAATAATGTCTTATCAGATTAATATTAGGGGGTAATTGTGTCTTTTCACTCTTTTAGTTAGGGTCATTTTAGACTTTTTACAACCTTTTTCAAGGGTAATTCTATAATTCGTCGGAAAAGGTGTAAAATAATTAGGGGTTTAAAGTTGAAGCAGAGTGATCATAATTTCCAAATCCTGGTGGCTAAAATTCTACTTTCCCATATACTCTAGGAGTAAAAACCAAATTAGTTCTACACACACACACACACTGATAGAGATACATATTAATATATTTAGGAATAATAATTAGATATTTTATATGTTTTAGTTTCCTATTCTTGTTAGGAATATTATAGTTTCCTAGTTTGATTGGGAATATAATTCTAGTTTCCTATTTCTATTAGGTTTTGAATTAGGCAGGTTGTTTAATAAGGTTTCTTTTTTATGCAGACATTACATCGATATCAATATCAATACATACAATTCTTTCTGATTATGACGACGCTAATCTTTTTCCCGACCAAAGACGGACGCTGAATTTTTCTCAATTCAACACGGGGATGTTGAATTCGTATCTTTCGCTTTTATTTATTTCCCGTTCTCTATCAAATTGGTATCAGAGCAAGTTCTCGATTCCAAGCTTTCACCTAAATTTTTTTTCCCTTTTCTGCTGCCAAACTTTCTGCAAAAAAAAAAAAAAAAATCTGCCCAGAAAAACCCTAGTTGCTGTCTCCCGCCTGAAACCACCACGAACCACCACCGCTCACTGGCCGCCTTCCACCGCCCGACCACCAGAACGGTCTGGCGATCCCAGCGCCACCACGACCGCCGCCACCCGCACAAAAAACCCTAAAATCCCCTATTTCGCAAACCCTAATCCGCGAAACTCTCAATTCTCAAACCCTAATTCCCCAAATTCGTCCACCCACTTCAAATGGCCTTCACCAATCAACTTCCTACTCAATTTCGTCCAAAACCCCTCAGTCAATTGTGCTAAACCTGGCCCAGATTGCTTCCAATTGATCCGCCCAATTTTGCGAAACCCTAGATCGCGAAGTTGGGTGACTGCTATGTTGTTCTTTGCTGTTTGATGGTACTGTCCTCGGCCTAGATCTTCAGAGAAGTCGATCTACGAGTCTCGGTGCTTCCCTGCTGTCGCCGGAGACCCTAGTTGCCGGAATTTTCGTCGGATTCGCTGTTCGCTGTTGCCGTTGCTGGGTCATCGCACTGCTGCTGCTGCTATGGTGTGCTCCTCTTTCTGCTGGGTACTGCTCGTGGGTACAACTTGGTGCCTTAGCAAAGGTGTTGCTAACCGACTGTGATCTCTCACTTCAACAAGTAGGTTTCTTTGGTATTTCGTAATTTGTTTAAATTCTCGCTTTGATTTTAGGTTAATTGATAATTAGTCGGTTGTTAATTAAGTTTTGTTGGGTCCTTAAACTTGTTTTTTTTTTTGTTTTCAAAAAAAAAAAAAAAATATCAGGACAATTAGGATAATTATGTACTTGTCTTAGTTGCTCTACTTTCTCGTGTGCATTAGTAGTAGTTTTAGTTGAATTTACTTAGTGTGTTCTTTGTTATATATCAAAAAAAAAAAAAAACTTTAATCTTGTATGCCATTCACTAGAGCAATGGCATTAGAAGAAAGAGTACAGAGACTTGAGACTAATGTTCAAAACTTTGATAAAATGCTGGATGATAAGTTAGAACAGACTGTTGGGAAATATTTTGATCGTATCGTCAACATGCTTGATTCTAAGATAGATAATGTCCAAACTGACACTCGTGTAGTCACTAGTCGTGTTAAAGATCTAGAAAGTACCATGAAAAGTTTCCAATCCTCTTTAGGTAGTGTCCATGGTTGTGTCACTAAGGTAGAACAACGATTGGAGTCACATTTGTCCGAGTGCATGCCCGTTCATGATGTGTCCAACTCTGCCTTAATGGGAAATTTGTTGCATGATGCCTTGCACTTAGAGTGGTCCATTATCGGAGTGCCTAGTGGAGGTCCTAATTCAGATAGACCCACCCCGCAAGAACCTCACCGCACCCGTAACTATGAGGATGTAGGTTACTATGATGAGTCTCACGGTTTACGCCAAAGAGAGAGAGCACCAAACCGAATCCCTAGGCGCCCTTACCCTAGGCATAACTATGCTCCCCCTAGGCATTGCAATGACGTCCCTTATGATGTGACTCGAAAAGTCAAGGTTGATGTGCCTGAATTTAATGGTCGACATGATCCTAATGTGTTCACTGACTGGATAGATCGCCTAGAGAGTTATTTTGAATTTTATGGCATGCATGATATTGCTAGAATTCGCTTCATTAAGATGAAACTTGTTGGGTCTGCCATGAAATATTGGCAAAGTGTGGAGAGAGAGATTAACCATTTGAATGAACCCCCATCACTTTGTGGGAAGAAATGAAAGGTAAGTTGAGAGCAAAGTACCAACTTTCCATAAACAACAAATGATGAATGAATGGTTAAACCTGAGACAAACTACTAGTGTGTCGGACTACTATCCCCAATTTGAGGAGATGCAGCTTAGGTGTGCCACTAGAGAAGAACCATGGGTCACTGTGACAAGGTTTATTAATGGGCTTAATGATAATATTAGGGGTGATGTGAGTCTGCACCAACCTGAGTCCTTAGTAGAGGCTTACCAAAAAGCTTTAGAAATTGAGAAATACAAGAAGCCTTCCTACCCCCATAGGTGGACTTCCCAAGCCGGGGAGTCTTATCCCTCTAAGCCTGACACCATTAACAAGTCATCCTTCCATAGAGGCACCACCCATGAACATCAATTGCCTAAGCCCAATAGTCGATCCCCTCATCCAACTAATTTAGCTGAGAGTGGTCCATCCTCTTTTCCATCATCACATATTGTATGTCATAAGTGACATGCGAAAGGACATCCTGCCTCCCGTTGTCCTACTCGTACCCTTACCATAGGAGGCCAACCTATTGATGATATTGACGGTATAGATGAAACTGTCTATCCTGTGGAGGGAGATACCGATACAGAGAGTGACAGGGAGGAAGAGGGCCATCTGACTGTTATGCGTTGTCTTCTTACTTCAACCCATCCTGACTTGTGGAAACGAACTGCGATTTTTGAGACTAAGACACAATGTGCTGGTAAGATTCTTCGCGTAGTGATCGATAGTGGTAGTTCTATGAATGTGATTTCTAAGTCTACGGTGAGACTCCTAGGCCTTCGACCCATACCATATCCCACTCCTCTCACAGTTGCTTGGGTCGACAAGTCATCTTTAACCATTACTGAAAAGTGTGAAGTCCCTCTCCGGTTCGGTGCATATTCTGATACTGTTTGGTGTAATGTCTTGCCTATGGATGTTGCTCACATACTTTTAGGCCGCCCTTGGATTTATGATAAAGATGCAACCAACTTTGGACAGGAAAACATATATGAGTTTAAGCATGAGGGGAAGAAGATTAAGCTAGCTCCTATGCCCCCCACAACTCCTAATGAGCTTAGAGATCGTAAGGAAAGAGTCACTCAGACTAAGAAACAACTTCCTAAGATTGCAGTTTCTAAGTGGATACAATGATGTTGAAGATGTGCATGATGTCGTTCCTAGAATTCCTCTTGATTTAGCGTCATTGCCTATTGATTCGTGGCATGCTGAATTTTGCACTAAACACATTCATGATTTGCATGCCGGTGTTCAACAGAAAATTGCACTGAGTACTGACAATTATAAACTTGCTGTTAATGTGCTTCGTGGGAAGTTAGAGTTTAACGGAGTCAATTATGTGATAATCCAAAGCGGTCCTGAAAGATTTCCAAAACATTCTTTTCAACTGCATTTTGCTCAGTCCTTTTGGATTGCAAATCACTTTGGATCCAATAATTACTTACTTGACTTCCCTCCTGATTTATCTTTTAATCCTATCTTCACTGTCGAGGATTTGACATTTTGCCGAGGTACTTTTGCACCTTCCCTGCTGTTTGCGAGTTTTGCAGGCGAGTTGGTGACTTCTTCCGCTTCGGTACCCATAGTTCCGCTTGTTGAGCTCAGTGTCGTCGTGATCTCTGCTGTTGATATTGGCGCCCCTCTTGCCAATAAGATTGTTCACATTGTTAGGAGTTTTCTACACTTCTTGGTTTGGTGGACCGGTCGTCCACCTGATCATTCTAGGTTCCTGCTGACGTTGGATGTTGTGCTCTTGATTCTGTGGGCTACGTTTCATTATGCAAACGCTCCGGAGGAACGTTTCTTTCAAGCCGGGGAGAATGATAGAGATATATATTAATATATTTAGGAATAATAATTAGATATTTTATATATTTTAGTTTCCTATTCTTGTTAGGAATATTATAGTTTCCTAGTTTGATTAGGAATATAATTCTAGTTTCCTATTTCTATTAGGTTTAGTATTAGGCGGGTTGTTTACCTATAAATAAGGGCTTTGCTAGCCTTTATGAGACACATTACATTGATATTGAATATTGAATACATACAATTCTTACGGATTATGCACAGGGATGCTAATCTTTTTCCTGAATTCAACACGGGGATGCTGAATTCTCCTCTTGAATTCAACACGGGGATGTTGAATTCGTATCTTTAGCTTTTATTTATTTCCCGTTCTCTATCACACACACTTATACACACATTGGTATTTGAAAACCCTCGCCATTTAAAAAAAAAACAAAGCTCTTGCACTAGAGAAAGACAAACCTTATGCATAATAGAAGTGTTTTTAACAAAAATTCTATTTATTGTATATAATTTCAATCAATTTGAACATGAAAGTAGACAAGTGCTTGAAATTTACATGCCCTTTTTTTTTTTTTTAACTTATATGACATAAAAACTTATATGCCCGAACATGTACGTGTGTGTGTGTGTTTTTGTTTTGTTTTTTTTTTTTTTTGGGGGGGGGGGGGGGCACTCTGTGCTTGTGCGCCCTTGCACGTGTGGGTGTGGACTCGTTTGTAGATGTGTGCGTGCGTGGGTGTGACTGTTTTATATATGAATGCTACTTTTTTCTTTGATGTTCATTAGGCACCAAAGTTCAAGATAAATGTGTATAAATTCAGCTTAGATGTTTGATGATGCTAAGTTTTTCCCCCTGTTTTTTCAGCTTGTTTTCTGGTATAGAAAAAAAATTGAGCTTTATTATGAATTCTGACAAAAGTACAATTTAAGAACAGGAGCGAAGGAATTATGCAGTTTTCTTGACTCTAAGAGGATCAAGTGAGCATGCCTTCTATCATTTCCCTCTTGTGTTCGTCTGTGAATATTATGTTGTTACTATGTACTAAAGATATATATTACTTCCATCATGCTTAATACTCTGATTTCTCACCTTCTGTGGGCGTGGACATGTGCATTGTTATCTTGTTACAGGTACTTCATTAGCTCCCTCAATTCTATTATAATTGTGTGTGTTTGAAGTTTAGGGGCATTTGTAAGTGTTTCTGTATTACTTATTTTGCTGATTGATTTTTGTAGGAGAGGACTGATTACTCGGAATGTCAAGAGTGCAATTGATATATTTCATCTAAGATTTGGGGTAAGTACCTCATGAAATTTCATATAATGTGTATGGCTCATAGTTGATTTCCACAAAACATGGGTTTGATGAGTTGATTTCAAGCTGTCCGAGAATTGGTGTAGGTTGGCGACTTCTTAATGAGTCTATTTAATATTTTATTGTTTTAACAATTGAATTTGCTCGCAGGGCCAAAAAATAGGCAAGTTTGTAGGACCTCAAGTGTAGTTGGTCATTTCTGCGCAGTTCTGGAGCTAATCGGCTGCACCTTTTTGGTTCTAGTTTTTGGTTTAGGAACACACGTCACCGTTTCCCTCACTTTTACTAGGAATCGACCATCTTTATGTGGCTTATGTTCAGGGTTGTAAAGGGCCTTATATATTTGTACTTGCTCATTCGTAATGTCATCTTATGTTACATAAAATACAAAGCCGAGTGGAGTTATTCTCTCTCTACAAACCCAAATTGCTCATCGTAATTGTGAGGTGGTGATCTATTACGTTCGTAGGTTTAATTAGTTGGTGCTTGCTTATCTTGATCAAGCTTAGGATTAACCCTAATCAAATCCAAAGTGGTGCTTGCTTATCCTTTGATTAGTTCTATCCATCTGGGTCTCATGGTGGCTAATTGTGTGCTTTGTCACTTGTGATTGTTGCTCTTTTCTGGTCAGTGTAGGAGGTCTTAGGGCTTGGTTCCATAACTTTCCTTTTTCTTTTTTTTTTTTTGCTTTTTGTGGATGTGTGTCCGGGGGTTGTTCTTGCTAGTTCCTTGATTGGTATCCAGCTTGAAATTTCTTGTTTTGATTGGTGCAGTTGACTTTCTCTCCAGCATTGAGCAGGGAATTTCGGCCATACAAACCTAATCCAGCTCCTTTATTACACATATGTTCAGCATGGGGAGTTCAATCAAGTGAAGTGATTATGGTTGGTGATAGTCTCAAAGATGATGTGAGTTACTTCCTAGTCTCTTTATAAGGTACAATCTAGAAGATAGGGTTACTATTTTGATTTATTAGATGTATTTCATATCTCTGTTCTTTTCTATCTCTAGTCATTTAGATGAATTAGGTTGCTATCACATGACCATGTTATTGAGTTCACATATCATTGTAGGCTCTGAATCTTGTTTAGTCAAAATTGTAATTAGCTAACATTTTTTACAGTAGAACTCTTATTAGATCAGATATCGAAGATTGAGACGACAGTTCACCTGGAAATTAGAGAGCCAGATAAAAAAAATCGGAAAAATGAAAGAAATGCAGTGCAACCCAGCAGATTGTCCCAAATCACCGGCCCACTGGGAGGGATGCGCTACGCAGTGTTTGGCCGAACGCTGGCAGTTGGCAATGAAAGGCTGCGCAACGCTGGCAATTGGCAATTAAAGGCTGTGTAGCGTTTGGGTGGCCAGCCCAATCGTTGCCCGTTTCCTCCAGCCAGTTGTTTTAATTGTAACAATATTACTTTTCTAGTTCTAGGCGGATATTATTCTGAATAATAATCTTGCTAGAATTAAGGAGGAAATAATTCAATAACTCTTGAAATATAACAAGTTTATCTTTAGAGTTATTCTGATTCTCGGATTTTTCGTACTATTTGCACTATAAATAGAGGCATCGCCTCTTTATTTTTCTCAAGTCTGACCACCTAAAGTCACCCTGCTGAATTTCTCTGAGGTTGATCACCTAAAGTCACTCTTCTGAATCTAGCTGGCCTATAACTCTAAGACTATTCTTCTGGTTTGAGACATCCGTTCTGATTAAGGCGTAGACAATATTATAGATACACTTGTGAATTTTGTACCTTTGTTCCTTGATTGCTCATGTAAACTATCCTAATCTGTGAATTCCATGTTCAGATCAGTACAAGTCATGCTTGACAATTTTGGTGTTTTCCTCTTGTTTTCTTAACTCAAAACCAATTTCATAGAGTCCATCTACGGACGGGCGAATTTAGGTTCTTTAATATGCAACTCGTAACCTTACCCCCGTTCCATTAATCTGTGGTTTACCACATGTTTTGGAGTTAAATTCATAGTTTGTTAATTTTCTACCAAGGTAACAGGCGACTCCTATGTTTTCGATTTAATCTAATCTGTCTCGAAATTTGCAAAAAATTTAGTGGCTTTGGTCCATACTGTCAAAACAGTCAGACTGGTGACGTCCAGGAAACGCTGTGCCGTGTTTCCTCTTGCCAGGCCAATGCTGCGCAACGTTCCCGGATCTGCCTTTGGGAAGATTCTGGGTGGAACTGTCTCTATGATTTTCTGTTTAATTTCCTGCTTATTTCGGTTCAGATTGATTGAATCAATATCGTTTGAACCCTTAATTACTTTGCATGAAAGTTATCAAACTTAACAGTCAATAATCAATAAATTGAATCTAAGCAAATCCTAGCTCAAAGTTAACATGCGCATGAGGTAACATGGACTTTTTGATTTCCATTTAATTTCCTGCCATCCTTGGCCCCCCTAAGAGTTGTGGTACCTATAGTGGCGACTCCACTGGGGATACTTAGTAAGAGGTAAAACTTGAAAAATTGATTGTGTTTTTTTTTTTAATTTAACTTTTTAAAAATTTGTCATGTTTGATCTTGTTTTGCATGTTCTACATGGATTTACATGATTTTGCATGTGTTAGGCATGAAGCATAACGAGCAATTCCTAGTTGAGCATAAAATATACTGTATAGGTTCAAACCCTAAAATTTCCCTTTATGGAAACTATAGTCATTCAACTCGTATTGGCATCCATCTAGATCCCCTCGAGCAGGTGACACTTTTTCCACACATGCACCTCTCCTTAACACTTATGGTGAAGAGAGCAACCTTTTGTGGATCACTTATGCACCCCATGAGTGTTGAAGCTTAAGGAACATGGGCATAGCCTTTAACCTAACCATGAACACTTATGGTGAATAGAGCTCTATCGTTAAAACTATGGTCTTCAAATAAGAGATAAAAGACATGCAAGCTTGAAAACCCATAAGTAGGGATGGCAACGAGTGCAGGCGGTTTGGACCGGACCGGATCGCCAGATTTTTGGATCCGACCCACTGGTCCAAAATTCGCACCGGACCTGCACTCGGGTCCAAGGGTCCTTAGTGGGTCCTTAATGGGTCCAACTCTATTATGCATTTTTTACTAGATTTATCAATTTGTTAGGTTAATTTTATACTTGTACACATGTATAATAATAACTATTATGTTTAAATACATTTATTTTTAACACAATAAATTCAAAGGAAAAAAAATAGTATACTGGGGTTTTAGAAAATAGAAGTCAACACTTCAATAGGCTTAATACTCCCTGGAGGCCCAGCAGGCGTCAAGCAGCAGATGAGTATTAGTGTAGTAATTGGGTTTTTATTTTTTCAAAGGGAAAAAATTATGTATGTTTATATTTTAATGGGTCCATGGGTCGGATCCCTGGGTCCGTGCTTGGACTCGGACCCGGACCCGATATTTCTTTCCGCATCTGCCCGCCCCTCCGGTCCAAAATTTTGGACCTGCACTGCCTTAATGGGCGTGGTCCGACAGGTTGATCGGTTCAGACTCCATCGCCATCCCTACCCATAAGGGCTGGCTAGGCAAAAGGAGAGCATAGAACCTTGGTTTTCGAACTTCGCATCACCCTTCATCAACATACTCGATCCTCATTACTTCGTTAGACTTGGACCCTTCTTGCACCCAATCACAACCATTCAACCACCTAGCCGCTCCTTCACCTATATGCCTATTCTCCCCTCCCCTCCCCTCCCCCAGCCAGTCATCTAATTCATCTTGAGCTTGAGGACCATCTTCTCATGAACTTATCAAATCATCTTCTCCATTACCTTTCCCTGCATTGTGAACCCGTTTGGCCATCATCGGACGTAAACACTCCATTCATCTATCTAACCTCCCTCAAACTCATGCCACTCATAATCAGTCGAAGCTTATCCCCATAACTCTTTAACTAGGTCTTTTGTGTAAGCATGAGATTCACCATCCGCTCCCCATCTTTAGCATATTTGAGTGGGGGCTCAGCAAAATAAGAGGCTTTCTAACCTTTTAGGGAACATTGCATCATGGTGGGTGTTAGTTGTAGGAGAACAACACTTGGACACATGTATCATGACATATGTATGAAAAATCTAGACGTCGAAGCAATACGCGGACTCATCTAACTTGGGGGCTTGACCTGTTGTGATATCACTCCCATATGGATAGGGGACTTGCCACATCATGAACATTTACTAATACAAGCACTCTGCTTAGTAAGGTACTCCTAAGAAGTCCCAGACAACACGACAGACACGGGATGTTTCTAGAGCAGCGTTGCCGTTCAGGCTTACCAAATTCCTCTTCCATTCTACCACAAGGCGTTAAGCAGATAATAAGGGCCCCTTCATCTTTTGAGCAACATTTAATATGTGAGGGCACCTTTTTTATAGAGCACATTCCCTCGATTCAAGCACCATGACAAATAGGGATACTCTTAAAGTAACAACCCTCATGCATCGCAACTTGAGGAACATTTCCATTACCTAACGAGGCATCGTCAAAAAATGCAAAAAACCCCACAGGAAAGTAGCCTCATCAAACAAAAGTTTGGTCAAGATCCCATTGATTGATAGACTTTATGGAAATTGCACAACCAACTATACATTATCAATTTCACACAGTTTCCATATAAAGAATGAAATATTGCATTGCATAAACAACTAGGAAAGTAAAACCAGCCGGATCTCCCTATGCTAGCTAGAGAAATGTCACGTATTGCGGTGCAATGTTATTGCTTTAACCCCGCTTGATAATACTAGCATTGACTTATTTTGACCTAGTACAGATGGATTCATCTACCTTTTAGATCAGACTGCGATACTTAGAGTCTGCATTTTCCTATTATTTCTTTGTGGAAGTGGGGGTTGTATATATATTTGTGTTCAATATGACATTTTTGCGTTTTAGAATGCACTTGCATTAATAGAGTCCAAATTATTACATTAGAGTCTAGCATGCATTAAAAAAAAAAAACAGAAAAGAGAAAAATAAAAAAAGAAAGCACGTGCACACTTCTAAATATAATACAAATAATCACTCCTTAGAAGAAACTAAGCTAATGTACTTTGGAGGCATCCTACTCCAGCCAGCAGAATAGTCTTCGATGTCGCCATGTCTTGAATCGCTGATCCTACCGAAGATGTCTCCAAGGCCTCTTTGCCCGCCAAAACCAGAAGCACGTGCACCGCCATAATGTCCAGTGTCCCCAAGAGAGGGATCGAAAGAAGGAATATACTAGTTTGCAGCACTAGCAGTATCAGGTTCGACACCTTTCCCCAATTGGTCCCAGGGATATAAGTTTTCCTATCGGTCATGTCATGAAAAATCACAGGATAAATCCGACTATCACTCCCCACGAAAGGTGTTTGGCACATTCCAGAACCAAGGGGCTAACTAGTAATCGGCGTAGCTACATCAAGCACCGCATCTTTAGAAATATCAAGCTAGAGAGGAAAAGGTGACTGGCCTTGAGACCCAGAATCCATGGACATGTTGGAAAACAATCCCATCACCTCCTCCAAGTTGGTATCCAATTGCTGAGAACTACGTCTGTTAGAGAAGCGCCGACTTCCTGAAGAGTGAGCATTACCCTCACCTTCGTGATGGAAACTTTGAGACTGTGAGCCTCGGGAAGGATGAGAAGCCGTTTCGCAAATGCTATGGCGCCGCCTTGCATCACGCACAGGAGAAGGCCCACAAACATCTTGACGACTACCCAAACTCTCCTCTCGAGAGGTTTGCGACCGACGACCCCTCTCCCCGACCACTGTCTTCTTTAAAGATGAGACAACTTGAGTGGCTTTGCAAACAAGCTTCAAACCTCACTATACTACAAAATAAGAAATGAGAAATGAGAAAGGGAATGATAAAGAGCACATCACAAGTTTATGAGCTTAGCAACTCACACTCTTTTTCAGTTTCGTATGCCCTGACACTTCATGTTCAGTGCAAAGCTCCACCCCTTCGGACAAATAAAAAAAGGCCCGATCCACCTCTACAACCTACAGACAAGATATAATCAATATGGCAAAAGTCTAAGGCAGACATCAAGGATGAGTAGACACTCACTAGCTGGGTCATGATACAAGTACGCATGCTCGTGTACGGAAAAGGTAACATTAGTTCACTAGCCAAATTGCCCTGATAAGCCTAGTCGCGCTCATCCTCCAATGTGTTCCTAATAGTAAACATTTGATGAGGATCATAAGGGTACTGCGGCACATCCAACACCTGCCCGCTCACCCGAAAACCACATGTACCCTCGAGGGCACACTAACAACATTCGCGTCTGAAAATAGTACCGTGCAACAGCACGGTGACGCTCACTATTGCGGTGTTGCCATCCGTGGGAAAGGTAGCCCAAGGGTGCAATTGCATCTACACCCAGAGTACAATAACAATAAAGACGTGCACACTCCAAAAAATGGTGTCAAGTATAAGGGCACTTACGTTAAGGGAAGTTTCGAAAGCCGTTTGCCAGGCACCAAGACTGAGTTCCTTCATGGGCTCCGAACGGTTAGCAAGCAACCACCTCAAAGTATCGGGGACTCGCCATGAACCCTAGGAACCAGGTGAGAGATATGGGAAGCATTCAAAGGCTCACACCTATAATAAAGGAGGTTAGTGAATCACTAAGCATACAACCATGAAAATCGTGCATAAGAAATTACCTCCAAAACTTTGTTAAGGCCACAGATGGACCAGGCATTGTACCCTTCGCTTGTCTTAGTCGACCGAACTCCCAGGCAAAGACCCTGGATTAGAGTGGCATAGCCAGCCTCGCCCCATCCAAGGTACTTGACGCGGGGTAAGTCAACAAGGTTCTCTAGCCAATTAAAATTCAACCTGTCACCACGAGGGCATAGAATGATAGCACCCCAAAAGTACGACAAAAAACAAATGGGACCACTAATGGGGAACTAAGAGTCAAACTCTGCATCATTCTCCAAGAATGACGCTGCTCGTGACCAGGGATGGCAATGGGCAGGGTCTGGGGCAGGTCCTGTTGGACCCGAACCCAGACCCTCCAATTTTTTGGACCTAGACCCGCCTCGGGATCCGATGGGTCTCAAAAATTCAGACCCGAACCCAGACTCAGCGGGTCCACGGGTCCTTAATGGGTCCAACCATATTATTCATTTTTTACTAGATTTATTAACTTTTAGGGTTAATTTTATACTTGTATACATGTATAATAGTAACTATTTTATTTGAAAACACCTATTTATAACACAATAAAAACATCAAAACACCAACATACGATGAGTAAATTACGTTTACCCTACCTGACATTTGTGGTAATAATTTTTATACACCCGGCATTTATGAAATAATTTTTACCTTACCTGACATTTAGTGAAAATAATTTTTAGGGGCTGAATCCGATTACTTCTTATCAGAAATGTGAAAAATACCAAAATGTCCCTATATGACAACATGAATATACCATGTTGCCCCTAACATTGATAAATAAATGACTTAAATGACCTTTTCATTTTTCAGAATGGGGAGGGATTGGGTTTTCGAAGTAATAAAGTAGAGAAAATGTTGGGGTTTAAATACCATATGAATTAATATTAAGGTTAAAAACATCAATTCATATTTAATTGAAAGTTATATGAATTAATATTAAGGGTAAAAAAGTCAATTCGTATTTATCTTTTTAATGTTCGCTGGAAAATCCAACAAAAATCAATTATAAAATATCTTAGAAGGTCTAAATACACGAACACTTAATGTCAGGGGAGGTAAAAATTATTTCCCAAATGTCGGGTGTGTAAAAATTATTACCACAAATGTTAGGTAGGGTAAATGTAATTTACTCAACATATGATGATACGTGCGAATTCCAAGTTTCCAACGTTAAAACATCACAAAAGTCAACAAGACATCAACAAATTGTATGAGTGTGGTGTTGTTGTTGCGGACTGCGGTGCTGCGTCGCCTGGTGGAAATTGGAGAATGTGTGAGTGTGGTGTGTGGACTGTGAATGGAGAATGGAGAATTGGAGAATGGAGATGGAGTGTGTGAGATTGTGAGGTAAGAGGGTAGGGAGATGGGTAGTAGAGTAGTAGTGCGGCTGTTGTGAATGTGGCCTGCGTGAGAGTGACTGTGTGACAGAATCACAGACTAGGGTTTTAATCTTATTTCAGATTTAGTTAACTAAATTTTTTTTCGGAAAATTAATTATAAATGTTTATATTGTGATGGGTTCATGGGCTGGGTCTACGGGTCCATGCTTGGACCTGAACCCGGACCCGCTGAATATTTTCAGACCTAGACCCGCCCCGAGACCCGCTGGGTCCAATTTTTTTGGACCCGGACCCGTCTTAATGGGCTGGGTCCGACCGGGTCTGGGCCGGGTCCAGGACCCATTGCCATCCCTTCTCGTGACGACTTAATGGAGCGATCGCCTCTTGTCCTTTCTCGCATTACATGCCCAAAGAGTTGAACAAGATTATCCTCATTACCAAAAGAAAGAGTAAGAATAATTAAGGAAATCTTGGCACCCAAAACTGAGGTCGGTAATGATGCAAAAGTCTTCAGGACTCGGTGCTAATTCACCAAAGGCGAAGTGGAACGTGTTGGTGGTATCCGAAATCTTTTCACCCACGATCTGGGATCAGGGTGCGGGAAGACCGTCGCCCCATAACTTAAAGGGCCTCCCAAAACAGGCCAAATCCATGTTCCAGCAGCACCAACAGACCAAGCAGCACATCAACAGACTTGACAAGTTTGCCCTAAGAATCAAGGGAATGATTGAACAAGGATTTCAGAAACACCAAACATTGAACTTCAAGATGGGTTAAACGACTCGTCCCAGGAACTGAGCCTGTAAAATGCCTCGCAGGACATCCCAGCAGTAGTGAAATGCTGCACAATGTTCAAACAGCACCCACTAAGGAACAGGTCCATATGCCGCGCAATGCCAACTCGGTAATTGTGAAATGGTGCACATCATTTAAGCAGGGTCGGGGGCTCGATTTTCTATGCATGCGCACTCCACATGACAAGCTCACAAACAAAAATAATAATGTAATAATAATGTGGAAATAAAGGCATGCATAATTCCAAAAATAAGCCCCCGTAAAATTTGAAGATCATCCCATCCCTAGGCCCACACAAGCACATGTAAGTGAAAAAATAAATAAAATGAAATTAATAAGCACACATTTTCATGAAAAATTCGGTAAATGTGCAAGAGGTATGTCAGTTCTTCTGTCAATTGATCTCAAAATGGTGCATGTCATAGCTCTTTGGAAAGCTTATTTGATGCATTTTAAAAGGTTCTTAGGGCTTAACCCCAGAAAATTGCTCAGTGAAAAGATATGCACACAAACAGGTGTGCTGGTCTGCTGGATGTACGACTGGCTGGAACTGCAGTGCTGTCTGAGCCATCAGTGAGGTGGGTGATTTTGTCATGGCTCAGATTCTGTCTAAAGGATACTCGAAAATTCTTGCAAAAAATTCCATGCTCTAGGTATGGATCCTTACTGATATCTAGGACATTGGGATCTACTTCCTCTGTATTTGATTTACCTGAAGGGGTACTAGTCCTAATGTCAATCTGAAGGATCTGTGTCTTCTTACTGAGGTACTTTTTAGCGTTTCTGTAGGTACCAAGGTGCCCTAAGCTTCCTCGTTTCCAACAGTCACATGCTAATGCCTAACATTGAGGTTGTGTAAGATGATGGGGTTTTGTCCTCTTCTTGTGGATTTTGTCGCTTCTTGGTGCAATGGTCAGGTCGTCCACATTCTAATGCCACTTAGATTATGAAAGACGAATTTAGTAAGAGTGGTATCTTCAGGACAACTTGTCAGAGTCATGTTCTGTTCCGGAGGGGGAGTATGATGCAGCCAAATATTGTGGAAGAGGGTCATATCAAAAATATTGTGGAAGAGGGTCTTCTAGGATCAGTAAGAAATTCTTAAATTTAGGAATTTTAGTTGAGGAAGACACTACTGTTGGGAATCATCCTCAACAACTATCTTTTTCATCATTTACTTGTTTTGTTTAATATCTTTTAATATCTAGTTTCCTTGTTATGTGAGATTTAGTTTGTTGTTTAAGCTCCTGTCATATGCCCTAGTGAGTTTGACTTGAATATTAATTATCAAGTGTTTGTGAAATTTTCCATTGAGAAGGGTTGTTTATGGGTTGGGGTTTGGGTTTGGGTAATTAAACGTAAGGGTCGGTCAAACACTTAACCATAATCGAACGGAAAATTTCGGGTACTTGGAGTTCAGTTAGCCAAAACTTTCTGTTTTCGTTATTGGTTACCGAATTAACCATTTCATTTTCAAATTCTAGTTTGTCTTGGATTTCCAGTTCAGGATCTGTTTTTTTTGGCAGGCTTTTTGGGCTAAGGCTTTTTGGCCTTCATTTCATTTTTTTGGTTCTGTTTTGTTGGTTCATGGTAGGGCAGTGGCAAAATATAACAATAGACTTGCATTTTTGACAATCACACTATAGCCAAAGTTTCAACAATTTTTCGACTAAAATTGTTTAGGGTTCTTTTGGTTCAAGTCATAAAGCAGTAACTCACTAAACAGCAGACCATTAAGTTTAGCAGAATGCCAAATCTCTGGAAAAACAAACTACAGTAAAAAATTATATTGGGTTTACGAGTGCTTAAAGGGCTTGGAGAGGAGAACATTCCACCTGACTAGATAACTCAGGTTTCTTTCGGTTTGGGTACCCGACCCAGAAAAAATGGCGACTTTCGGTTTGGGTGACCATAATTTTTAATCGTTTCACATGCTTTTGTTCGATTTTTTCGGTTGAGTTTTTCTTCAACAACCCTACCGTCAAGTGTCCTAGATCACTTAGTCTCCATTTTTTTTTGTTTACCTCTTTGTCATTTTAGCTTATGGCACTTTTTTCATACTTTTCTCACAATTTAGAAGAAATATTTATAAAATCAATCAAATCTTCCATGATACTTTCCATCTAACTTCTATTCATGTAATTTTTTCCTAACAAAATGTAGGAAATAAGTAGTTTTTCAAAGTTTTCTTTCCGTATCGTTTTCATAGAAGCAAACAAAGCCTTAATGTGATCAACCGATACAACGCTGGAATATAGATAAAAGACACAACGATACTTCAACTTGATGCTGCCAAGGGATTGTTTGATTTTTTTTCCTACAAAAAAAATGGTGAAGTGCCAAAGTGGGTATTCGAAAACTTGAGAATAAAGGTTTTTGGAGGAAGTCACTTTATGGCCTTAAAGCAAGCAAGAAGACGATGATTTAGTATGCTCAAGGACGCTCAATGCAATAATAAAAAGAAATAACTAGTTTTGTTTATTTCTCGATAAGGATCTCTACTCATACTTCATTCTTAGCAATCTACATGGATTGTGGATGATATATTGCTCACCGTTGGGATTAAATCTTAGGATGTTGTATTTTGTGGGAATGTTGGGTAGAGTGAATGCATGCTTAGGTACATTTGGATAACGTAAGGTAAGTTTGGATAAATTTGGTAAGTTAGGATTTAATACAATCAATAATGTAATGTAATTACTATGCAATGTAATGTAATAGTAGTTCCATTACCATGTTTTTGGTTACTTAATGTAATTACAAATACAATAAATTGGCCATATTTATTTCTGGAAGTGTGTGGGTGAGTGTGTCTATAGAGAGAGAGAGAGAGAGAGAGAGAGAGAGAGAGAGAGAGAGAGAGAGAGAGAGAGAGGGGGGGGGGGAATGTGTGTGCTTGCGAGAGAGAGAGAGAGAACATAAGAAGAATGAATATGTTCGAGAGAGAGAGAGAGAGAGGGGAAGGTGAAAGTGTGAAGGAAATAAGATATGAGAAATATCCATGTGCAACGGTAATGGTGATTGTTTGAGTTTGTTTTTTTTTTAATTTTTTTTTTGGACAATAACAATTACAATAGTAGATTTAGCCACAATTATCAGCGAATTGTCATCATAAGGTTGATATATAGCCGAGTATAGTAATGCAAACAACTTTGTAATTTTGATTCCGTTACATGCTTGGTTACAATAAACAATCAAGCCAGTAGTATTACTTCACTACTTTCTTGTATTTGAAGTTAATCAAATGAAGCAATGTATTCTTTTATCTTAACAAGGAGTTAAGGGTTCGTGCATGCACATAGCAAGCATCATATGAATCAATTGGGGTCCTTTTCATTAGTGACAGGGTACCACGCAATTACTTTTGAGTTACCTGATGTTTTCTAAATTATTCTTAGATCTCAGTTTGGGAAGTACTTCAACTACTTTGGAATGGTTGATACTTCAATTCATTCTTGCTTCAGAGAGGGGGGGGGGGGGATGGTTAGATAAACCCAAAGCACTGACAATGCTATTAGCGGTGCTAATAATTAAATGACTGTTTCTATATTCTTTAGTTAATTACTTCTCATATATCCAGAAGCGCAAGCCTTTTTTGTGGTTTTTTCAGTCGAGTGTGGGGCGCAAGCTCATAAGCTTTTCCAGCCTAAATTATTGTTGTTCTCTCTCACCTAGTAAGTATGTTTCATCCTCTTTGATATATGTGTAGCTCGAACTAAATCAAAGTGCACCAAGCTAGACACACACCAAGGCCAAGAGCTCAAGGTAGGATTTGGGAATTTCAAACAATCTGAGTGTGGACTCAGTTTAAGGAAAGAAAAACAAACGGTGGGATGGAACTACTGATCTATGATTGATACAATCACAAATCACAGGGGCTTCTTGCTGTACTTCCAAGGATACAGAAACACCACCAAAGAAGAAAGGATCAAGATACAGAAACACCACCAAGGAAGAAAGGATCAAGATACAGAAACACCACCTGATTTTCCCATCAAGTTTCTACTTCACCACTTGATTAGCCAAATCAAGATACAAAAGTAGAAGTTGAGAGGTTTAGATGCTCACAAACAACAAGCTCTAAGGCTTTCATTGACATACTCCACTCCTTCAAAATGGAGTACAAAAGTGATGTATATTCATCATGCTTTAGCCTCACACAGGGTTCCTTGATATCACATTGGTACCAGGATGTGACTTAGTTGTTCCAATAAATAAGCAAACACAGAGTTGGCTCCAATTTTTCCAATTTCCCTCATGGTAGCCAACTTTCTGAATGGAGGCCCTCAAGGACCAAGCCACCTTGGTTCAAGCATGTTTCCTATCTATTCAAGAATAGTACAGCAACCCCAGCAGATCCAACAACATGAGAACCCAGAAACACAGTTCATGCATAGGTTTTGTGATCTCAATATTTATTAGATTGAGGTCTTTGCAAGGGATGAGCCCTAGGAGTCTTTGAAGGGTATCATTCAAGGTTTCCAGCAAGCTACTGTATGCCCATAATGAAGCACAACCAGGGTATAAAACTCAGCTTCATTTCAGACTATATTGCCCAGAAAATCAGTTCTGACATGCTTCAAAGTTTTGCTTCGTACATGCTCATTTGGTGTCCAAAATGGTTGATTCCAAAGCCATTGGTTCGCTTAATGAGTCCTTTGATACTGTCCAAAGAGTGCACGTGACTGATTTTGAAGGACATTTTCTACAGCCCAAACAGTCCGGGTACGTCAGGGAGGGTCTGTTCTGGGCAGCTTTGGTATTTTGCAATATTAAAGGGTTATTTTGGTCCTTTCACCCTATGCTCGAGTTACCTACAGTAAATATATGTTCCTAAGCTGATGAAGCAACTTGTGGCTAGTATGGGTGGGTTATTATTGAAGAGGAGTTTATGCATGGAATTCATTAAATACAAGTGCTGGCCCAATAGAAATCAGCCAGGCAACAACTTGAGTTTTGCTGGCTTTTGTTCATGCTAAGCGATGTAATTAGAGTTGTAACTTGGTTTAAGCAGCTTGTTCTGATGTATTTTAGCTTGATTAAGCCTAGTTAGAGGTTTTTTCACACTTAGGAAACCTCATTAGCTTAGTTTAGCTAGTTGCTGCTTGCTTAGTTGCTGTATATATTCTAGCTTTGTACTCCTTTGTTCATTATATGAGTTTTATGAATGAAAGTGATGCTTGCTGCTTCTGTTGTTTGTGAGTATCTAATAACTCTCAAATTTCCATTACAGTATCTGAATTTGGCAAGTATAGTGGTGGCAGTGGAGCTTGATACATGCTTATGGTGGTGTAGTCTGTATCCATTTGTGTGAGTTGAGTACTGCCCTTGTGTTTCATGCTGTGGTGTGGTCTATATCAGCTAGAGTACAAGTTTATCTTTCGTTATTTGTTTGTTTTCCTTTCCTTAATGCTGATTTTGATCACAAAATCAGCTTTGTTATAATTCAAATCAGCCCTTGGAAGTTTATTGATGTTGTCCAGCTCGTTGCACTCTAATTAGTGAGCTACACATACATCAAAAAGTAAGTACTGATAACAGTGAGTAAGCAAGCAAGCAGCTCACTCTTGCTAATTACGTTTCCTAATTTTGAAGAAACCTGATGTATGTACAACTCAAAATGAATCAGAGTGCACTGAGCTGAACAACACCAAAGGCTCTCCAGACCTTCTTGATTGAACTCAAGCTTCTCCTAGGGATGGAAAAGCATTAGGGAACGAAAGACAAACAAGAAAATAAAGGTAGACTTGTGGATTCTAACTGCTACGGACCACACCACCGCAGAATACACAGGGGCAAACACTCAGCTCACACAAATGGATACAATCTACACCACCATAAGCATGAATTGAGCTCTACTGTCACCTGCTAAGCTTGCCAAAGTTTAGTTATAGTCAAGTAGAAGTGAGAGTTGTTAGGTACTCACAAACAAAGAGAAGCAAAGCTCCATCATTCATATAAACTCAGATGATCAAAAATGGTTTACAGAAGCTAGGCTTATATATGCTGCTTTAAGTAAGCAGCTGGCTAGTCTCGAGTAAATGAGGTTTCCTAGAGCTGAAGAAACCTCTAATCTGCCTCTAAACTACATTATTACACTTAATTCAGCTGCTTAAGACTAATATTACATGTAATTACATTGATTAAAACCAATAAAAGACATCAAATAAAAATTAAGTGTTGGCTGCCTCTGATTGGTCCAACTGCTGCTTCTCCATGCAAATTCACTTCTTCACTTGACAATAATTGACCTCCTTTGACTATTAAGTGCTGGTAGTAAAAGGAATTACTGAGGTAATTCGGTCATAAGGGAAAATCACCAAATAATCTTGATTGTTGAACTGTCCCAGGCTGCTCGACCCTTTGTTGCTCCTGGACTTTATGCTGCTGTAGAAAATGTCTCAGGATAACAGAAGGCTGCACTCCATGATCTTAAGTAATAGAAAGATCAAAGAATACATAGTGACTACTAAGTTCCATTGCCTACATCACATAGCTTGTACAGACCTCAAAAACCTTGCCTTAATCAGGTTGTGGTTCTCTGCCAAGGCTCAGCTGCAAGAACTGAGCTTTTGTTCTAAGGCCAAGCTGTCCTTCTCACAAGATCCTGGGGTGAACAAACATTTCCCTCCTAATGCTGCAAACCTTCCCTAGGTCCTGTCTCCAAACTTCTTTTCATAGTTACTGAATGAGGGACTTAATCCCTCTTGAAATTCCAGCAAGGTCCCAAGGAATGTTGGACCTGCTGGGAACTTCTGGTGGGAAAGTCCACCCTTGCTGCATTGCTTGATCAATAGCTAGTAATGGATGTGAGGGACCTCCATCATCCTCCTATGGTTGGGAGATTTTCCCTCAAACTTGGCAGACCTTCTTCCTTAGGGTAATAAGGCCTCAAATCTGCAACATTAAATATAGCACTCCCTCCATAATCTTCAGATAGATCAAGCTTGTATGCATTTTCATTGACTTGCTCTAACACCTCAAATGGATCATGTTGGGATTCACCAATGATTAAAAATGTCCCACATCGGAAAAGTAAAAAAAAAGGACATGGTATATAACTCAAGTGGGCTACTACTCTTAACACCAATTGGTTTTAAGATGGAACCTCACTTAACTTGTGTACCATGGGCCTTGGTTGAAGTGGACTTCCCCCTGGGATCCCCCCTACAGACCATCTGCCCTGGGCCCCTGGCAACAAGTTTTCCTTTCCTCCTGCTAGGAAACCTGTCTTTCTTGAGGTGTATCCATACCTAATCACCAGGATGTAAACTACTCTCTCCTCTTTTGATTGGCTACTGCTGCTATCTTTTCATTGTGCTTCTCAATTTGTTGTTGGAACTCCTTAATTTGCTTTGCCCTTGTCTCAGCCTCATAGCTAAACTTCACTGCTATAGCTTGAGGAACCAAATCCAAATGTGTAATTGGATTCAGTCTACCTGAAAAGGTGAATGATCAGTAGCCTTGCTAGGGGCCCTATTGAATGAAAATTTAGCTTGTGGCAGCATAGTGTCCTAACTTCCCTTGTTCCTGCTCACCACACCTCTTAGGAGAGTGCCTAAGGTCCTGTTGGTGACTTCAGTTTGACCATCTGTCTCAGGATGACAGGTGGTGTTGAATTTGAGTTAGAGTTCCCATCTTCTTCCATAAGGTGATCCAAAAATGGCTCAAAACTTTGGTGTCCCTTCTGAGACAATTGACCTGGGTATTCCATACAGTCTAACTATCTCTTGAAAGTACAAGTCAACCACTTTCACATCATCATAAGTGGTATGACATGGAATAAAATAGGCCATTTTTGAAAATCTATCAACAACAACCATAATTGAATCTTTACCTCTCTGTGTTCTTGGAAGTCCCACAATAAAATCCAAGTTAACTTCTTCCCATGGACTTTAGGAACAGGCAGAGGGGTATATAGCCCTTAGGGTAGGCTATGACTCTTGGCCAGTTGACAAACATTGCATCTCTTCACTAAGTGCTCTACATCTCTTCCCATCTTTGGCCAGAAATATTGTTCCTTCAGCATAATTAATGTCTTATCTATGCCAAAGTGCGCAGCTAAGCTTTCTCAATGGACTTCAGAAATATGAAGCTCCCTGAAACTGCTCTTTGGAATACATCATCTGCTTCCCTTGAATAAGAAGCCCTGTTCTATATGATATAGACTTTGGGGGTGCTGCTGGCATGCTGTAAACGTTTCTTGGAAATCTTCATCACTAGCATATAATAGCTTAAGCTGCTCAAATCTAAGAATTCTTGAATCATGAACATGTACTAAGAAATATCTCCTGGACAACGCATCTGCTCCCTTATTCATGTCTCCTGATTCATGGTGGATCATGAAATGAAATGACTGCATAAACTCCACCCACATGGCATGTCTAGGGTTAAGTTTGTGCTGTCCTTGAATGAATTTCAAGGCTTCATGTTCACTATGCAGGATAAATTCTCCTCACACTAAGTAGTGTCTCCAATGCTCCAGTGCTCTAATAATGGCATAGAACTCCTTATCATATGTGCTATACTTCTTCTTGGCTTCATTGAGCTTCTCACTAAAGTAGACTATAGGCTTGCCCTCCTGTGTTAGGACAACTCCTATACCAACTCTAGAAGCATCACACTCTACTTCAAATACCTTAGAGAAACTAGGCAAAGCCAAGACTAGGGCTGTTGTCAGCTTCTCTTTAACCTGTTAAAATGCTCTCTGGGCAGCTGGAGTCCAATGAAAGGTTTTGGCCTTGACCAATTAAGTCATACAGGCCATCAAGGTACTGAAATTCTTCACAAACCTTCTGTAAAATGAAGCTAACCCATGAAAACTCCTAACTTGCTGTATAGAGCTGGGTGTAGGCCACTCTCGAATGGCTTTAATTTTCTCCTAATCAACTTGGATCCCTTCTACTAACACAATATAGCCAAGAAAGATGACCTGGCCAGTAAAGAACTGACACTTCTTGAGGTTACCATACAGTTGCTCCTTAGACAAAATCTCCATAACTTGTCTCAAGTGTTGCTAATGATCCTCCTCGCTCTTGCTGTAGACCAGAATATCATCAAAACACACAAACA
This sequence comes from Portulaca oleracea, assembly GCA_029582165.1. Taxonomy (NCBI): domain Eukaryota; kingdom Viridiplantae; phylum Streptophyta; class Magnoliopsida; order Caryophyllales; family Portulacaceae; genus Portulaca; species Portulaca oleracea. The sequence goes on along the minus strand of CM055877.1, from coordinate 43,375,436 downwards.
CACACTTGCCAATTAAAGGCTTCAACACCTGGTTCATGAGTCTCATGAATGTAGAAGGTGCATTAGTTAAACCAAAGGGCATCACCACGTTCAATGAGCCCTCCTTTGGTTTTAAATGTTGTTTTCCATTCATCTCCCTTAAATATTCTGATTTGATAGTAACCACTTGTCAAATCAATCTTGGAAAAGACATGTGAACCATATAGCTCATCTAGAAGATCCTCAAGCCTAGGTATGGGAAACTTATACCTGATTGTGATCTTATTGATTGCCCTGCAGTCTATACACATCCTTTGGCTCCCATATTTCTAAGGTACCAACAATGCAGGCACAGCACAAGGACTGAGACTCTCCCTGTTCATACCCTTGCTAAGTAGATCATCTACATGCCTTTGTATCTCAGCTGGAGCCATCCTATATGCTGGTTTGTTGGGTAAAACTGACCCTGGAACAAGATCAATTTTATGCTGGATATCTCTTTTTGGGGGTAATCCTGGGGGCATTTTTTCTGGAAATAAGAAAGCATATTCCTCCAAGAGTGGGATCAATAGGGTATGGTCATTTTGTGGGGCTTTGGTTTCATTTGGAGTGTGTAGGATGAGATCCTTCCTGATACCAAACTCATGATGTTTAGCAACCATAATAAGATCAAGAACATGAGTCATAATAAGGTTCTTTGTGGGTTTAGGGTCCTGGGATGGTTTAAGTGGAGTAAGGGTAACGTTCTTGTGGTTTGCAAGCAAGGTGTATGTGTTTGCTCTCCCATCATGCTGTACTGACCTGTCAAACATCTAAGGTCTTCCCAAAAGCAAGTGACAAGCATCCATAGGAAATACATCACGCTAAATAGAATCACTATAAGAACTGCCTATAGAGAAACTCGCCAATTACCTCTGAGTGATGGGAACTCCTTTGATGGATTTCAGCCACTGAATGGAATAAAGAGCTGGATGAGGAATTGTGTCCAGCTGGAACTTATCGACCATTTCTTGGGATGCTGCATTAGTACAGCTACCACCATCAATGATCACAGAACATACTTTACCCTTGACAGTACACCAAGTATGAAAAATAGCCTCCCTTTGTTCTTGTCCTGCCTTCACAGAAGAGCTGCTGAGTACTCTCCTAATCACAAGCATTTCTCCTTCATCAGGACCTTCTTCTACCTCATCAGACATAGGATCACCTATCACTCCTTCTTCAATCACCTCCTCTTCCTCCTCAGCTTGAGGTTCAGCAAACCAAGAAGCCTGATAATCTGCAAGGGTCACCACCCTCTTGTTTGGGCATTCTGAGGCAATATGCCCTAGTCCCTGGCGTCTAAAGCATCTCTTGTTATCAGTAGGAATGGTGTTTGAGGTGGGGGTACATGTTGTTTTTGTGGGGCGATAAGTGTTTTTGTGGGGAATTTTGGGGTAAATGGGGGTCTTTGGGCTATAGGATAGGTTATGGGATAGGGGAATGGTTTAGGTTGGGATTTGTAGGGTGCTTTGGCTGCAATTTCTTTTCCTCTGCACTTTCTTTGTAGTTCTACTTTGTGAGCCAAAGAGCTGAGCTCATCTAAAGTAGAATAGGGGTGCAACTCTACAACATTTATGATGCCTTCATTCACCCCTGCCAAAAACATCACCAAAACCTGTGTCTCATTCTCCTTCAAATCACATATCCACAATAAGTGCTCAAACTCTTTTGTGTACTCCTCTACAGACTAAGTCCCCTGCACCAATTGCTGCAACTTGCCATAATTCTCCCTTAGATAGTTATTAGGCAAGAACTTGGCCACCAATTTCTTTCTCATCTTCTCCCAGGTTCTAACTTTCTCTTTTCCCTTCTCTGCTCTCCTCTTTAGCATATTAGTCCACCAATTCTTCAACTTTAAGGCAATAAGCTTCACCTTCTTCTCATCACTGACCTCCTTAAGATCAAAAACCTTTTCTGCAGTTTGAAGCCAGTCTAAGAACACTTCAGCATCCAACTAACCTTCAAATTTAGGAATATCTACTTTGAAATCTAATTTATCATCCATTTCAGCCTTCTTTTACCTGGACCTGACTTTTGTTCTTTCGGAGTAGCCCTCCTCTTCAGTGAAAGGATTGCTGGAAGAAGAACTTTCCTCTTCATAATTAGATTCTCCCTTCAGACTGTTCTTCTTTAAGTACAAATAGTGTTTCAGCTGATCACTCAGGTATTTGACCTGTTTCTCTAATTCAACTTTCTCCCTTAAAGCTTGCTCGGCTACCTCCTCTGCTGTCCTGCTACTAGACATCCTTTAGTTCACCAAGAAGCCCTCCAAGATAGTCACACAACTCTAATACCGAAGCTGCTGTATGTGTAGCTCAAAATGAATCAGAGTGCACTGAGCTGGACAACACCAAAGGCTCTCATGACCTTGTTGATTAAACTCAAGCTTCTCCTAGGGATGGAAAAGCATTAAGGAACGAAAGACAAACAAGAAAATAAAGATAGACTCGTGGATTCTAACTGCTACAGACCACACCACAACAGAATACACAAGGGCAAACACTCAGCTCACACAAATGGATACAGTCTACACCACCATAAGCATGAATTGAGCTCTACTGTCACCTGCTAAGCTTGCCAAAGTTTAGTTATAGTCAAGTAGAAGTGAGAGTTGTTAGGTACTCACAATCAAAGAGAAGCAAAGCTCCATCATTCATATAAACTTAGATGATAAAAAATGGTCTACAGAATCTAGGCTTATATATGCTGCTTTAAGTAAGCAGTTGGCTATTCTCGAGTAAATGAGGTTTCCTAGAGCTGAAGAAACCTCTAATCTGCCTCTAAACTACATTATTACACTTAATTCAGCTGCTTAAGACTAATATTACATGTAATTACATTGATTAGAACCAATTAAAGTCAGCAAATAAAAATTGAGTGCTGGCTGCCTCTGATTGGTCTAGCAGCTGCTTCTCCATGCAAATTCACTTGTTCACTTGATAATAATTGACCTCCTTTGACTCTTAAGTGCTGGTAGTAAAAGGAATTGCTGAGGTAATTCGATCATAAGGGAAAATGACCAAATAACCTTGATAGAAATTGGAATTCCTTGAACTGCCCCAGGCTGCTCGACCCTTTGTTGCTCCTGGACTTTATGCTGTTGTAGAAAATGTCTCAGGATAACAGAAGGTTGCACTCCATGATCTTAAGTAATAGAAAGATCAAAGAATACATAGAGACCACTAAGTTCCATTGCCCTGCATCACACAACTTATACAGACCTCAGGAACCTTGCCTTAATCAGGTTGGGGTTCTGCTAAGGCTCAGTTGCAAGAACTGAGCTTTTGTTCTAAGGCCAAGCTGTCCTTCACACAAGATCCTGGGGTGAACAAACACTTCCCTCCTAGTGCTGCAAAACTCCCCTAGGACCTTTCCCAAACTTCTTTTCATAGTGAATGAGGGACTTAATCCTTCTGAAATTCCAGCAAGGTCCCAAGGAATGCTGGACCTGTTGGGAACTTCTGGTGGGAAAGTCCAACCTTGCTGCATTGCTTGATCAATATTTAGTAATGGATGTGAGGGACCTCCATCAAAACCTCTAATTTAGCTTAATTAAGGTAAATTTTTATTAAATAAGTAAGCTACTTAACTTAATAGACAAATTAATACAAACCCTTGGCATAAGGAAAATGCCAGCTCAAAACTATGTTGCTGATTCACAAACATAGGTGGCAGCTGATTGGTGCATCTGGACAGCCATGTGACTATTTCCCATGCTTGTCTTCTGAGTTTGATGACTGATATCAAGCATCAAAATTACATCCATTTACTTTGTGAAAGATCTCTATCAAAGTTTTCCATCAGTTTTTGTATCAAGTGATCTGTCATTTTTCCTTGCCTGTCACTATTTGTACCGCTAAAAGTGGGGTTGTTACGTTTTCTATATTTTAGAAGTGTTGTTTTGCTGTCTGTTTAGGTAAATATCTTGGTCTTCCTGTCTGCCTGGCTTTGTTGAAGGGACATCTGATGACATTGGGGATACATGCGTTAGTAGGACTTTATTCGATCTTCCTTTAAAGTTGGCTTTCATTTTCTTTTGTTAAGCAGGTAGCTTGTGGGAAACGTGCAGGTGCATATGCTTGCTTGCTTGATGAAACAGGCAGATATGAGTCTACGGATTTTGCTGATTCTGATTACAAGCCAGACTTCAAGGTCTCAGCTCTTACGGAAGTGCAGTCTCTACTAGAAGCACATTTTGAGCTGTGACCATGATTGGTGAATATGAGATGTATTGCTCAGCTCAGTGATATGTATTGACAGCAAGAGAATAATGCTCAGTGATGAAGTTAACTGCAAGAGAATGAGTTGGTTTTCTGTTATTTATTCTCTATCCAGGGATCAAGGCTTTTCCAGCATCGTACAGGCTTCCACTTGGTCATCTGTTTAGGCAAGAAGAAAGGAAAAATTGACTAGAAGGTGAAGATGAAGGGTTTGTTAAGCTGAGGAAGTATATCATTATCAGATGTATATCTAATTGCATGTTTATTTTTGGGAGAGAGGATTGGAATCTAGAGCTCTTTTCTCTTACGGTTATCACCGTAGAATATTTCTTTCAGATATGAGCAATGAGCAACCCAGAGTTTATGTATCATAGACAAGCAATGAGCAAGACAGCTAAAAGATGATGTTACCAAAAACTTTTAAGAAAAATGAGTAGAGTTGGATGCATTTGATCTTTTGTTGTAGAGAAGTTGAGGTCCTGGTTACATTTATTTACAAACCTATGCTGTCACTTGTTTGGCTTCTTCTGGTTGCTGCCAACATTGAATGACTAGTTTCCATGTCTAAGTAAATGATTAATTATTAATGATGCTCTGTATGAGTGGTTTAAAATCAATTGGTGATTGTCATTGTGATTGAAGAGTCCTCACTTTTTGCATAAATGACAACAAATGATGTGGTTTCAGAAACTCTAACTGATGGATTGTCATAGTTTGAGGTACCACAATCTAATGGTTGAAAAGTTTGGACTACTGCAATTAAATCTATCATACTATGTTGAACTAAACTCTAAGTGATGAAATGTTTGAGCTATCGGAGTCAAATCTATCATACATTGGTTTCACCCAATTTGGTGGTGGTGCACTGTAGTCTTGATAATTTTATAATTTGAATTATTGGGTCGAAGTTGCACAGGGCACAGTCAATGGTACCATAAACTAGGGACAAGAGGTAATTGAATTGGAATTCATAAAGCACAATCAAATGAATATTAGGCTACTTTTATCTTACCTTACAACATTCAAAAAAGTAGTTAGAAATTTATAGATAAACCAATGTTTGACAACTCGCGTGATATATGGAAATTACAGTAATTTTAATTGATTTATTATTTGGAATAATGTTATGATAAATAACAATTCAAATAATATTAGTAACTAATGAAAAATGTAAAAGGTTATACTGTCATTATTTATGTAATTTTATGATAAATAACAATTCAAATAATATTAATAACTAATGGAAAATGTAAAATGTTATACTATCATTATCATTATTTATATATTTCTCTGCGAAAGTTCTTTTTCAAACTAATTTGAACAATAACATGATAAATGAACAATAGTAAAGTTCATATCACTTGGCCTAATAAAAAGTTCATACTACTTGTGATGGAGATCCCTTTCATCCTATTCAGGCAAAAAAATTACGGTATTTTGCCTACACTTTTATATTTAATTTAGCTCAAAATAGATATTAAATTATAATTTTTATGTAGCTCATTTGAATTCTGCAGGTTGATTAAAAAAGAGAAAAAATGAAGAAAAACATTCAAAGCTGAAGTAGGTTCAGTTATTTCTAGTTAGGCCGAGTTAAAACAAATTAACCCTAGCCCACTTACTTTGTTGCCTGCCTCACGTGCCCTAGGTCCTTACCAACTCTTACACTCCTTTATACACTAATATGAGATGATACTCGGTATATCATCATCAATCAAGAAAAGTTCATGATATTCTCCCAACCAACTCCCTCTCCGCTTTTCTTCCGATCAAATCGCAACAACATCCAGGTTTCTCAGATCATCCACAGCCAGTATAAGGTCATCAACAGTCAGAGGGGGGCGCTGCATCGGTTAACAAACGAACGGGGTGACGCACAAGTCGGACGCATCGTGAAATGATTGGAGCAGCGGAGAAATCGGAAGCTACCCAGATTTTAAGGAGCAGTGGTAGTTAGGTTGAGGCTGAATTTCTTGTATAAATAGCTGGGTAGAAGGACGGGTAGAGATATCAAGTTTTAATCTTTCAATTTCTCAATTCCCAGTTTCGATTTTCAGTTTCATGTATTCAATTATTCATAGTCAATTTTTATCAATCTGAGTTTTGTGTTTTTGTTAGCTTTTCTGATCTTAACTTGCTTTGGGTTCTCCATCAATGGAAAGAGCATCCAATCGTCTAAGCATGTACTCAAAATTGTGAATTTTGATTTAAAATCAATCTCCATTTTTGTTGTTTTATTACTGTCGCCTATTACTTCTGTTTGTGGTCTTTGTTTTCTAATTAATACCCCTGTTTCCATCTCCTGTTTTATGCTGCGTTTCTAAGTTTTAGTATTTCTACTTTCACCAACATTTTTTTTATTGTACTTTTGTTTTTTTTCTTCATCCTATTTTGGTTGCTTTATTTTGTGCCGCAGTACTCTGATTGAAAGTATGAACAAGTTAGCAATTAAAAGTCCAGATCATGCAATTGTCACATATTTTGTTTATAGTACGTTAGATGTTATTCATTAGTCAATTAAGTAGGTTTTACTTGTAATTAGTAAAATTAAGAGATCTTGTTAATTTTTAGAACTAATATTAGTTTCTGTTTTTTTTTCTTTTTAAGTCATTAGGTACTATTTTCTTCTTATTTTTATTTTTAGACTATAATTTAATTAGTTCAATTTATCAATCAATTATTATGAGTTTACTAACTGTGTTGGTTAAAGTTTGATACATCCGTCCTCGTGGGATCGACTCATATTTGCCCAACTACACTACAAGTGGACACCGTGTGCTTGCAGTCAACATTTTCAAAATCAACAAGTTCTTGGTGCCGTCAATGGCGGATCTAAGGCCATGGCGACGGTGGCCATGACCACCGTTAACTCCAAAAAAAATTAATAAATTAATATAATTTGAAATAAAAATTAGAGAAATTGGATTCTAATAATACGAACTTTTGACCATATAAGACTTGATAATACGAACTTTCGATTCAATGATGAATAATACGAACTTTGACCCTTTGTTGCCCCGAATAACACGCCACCGAGCTAAGATTAACTTGACTCGGCGGCGGTCTGACACGGCGGTGGAGGCACGCTGTAGGACCCGGAAAATTCCCGTTCGGGGAAATTGTTCTCGGATGCGCTACTTAATGATCGGGAGCCGACTAAGGTTGCTTAATCCTTAAATAAGGATATTTTTATTTTCGATATTCATTTTCGGGGGTAACTTTATTTATTTTACGAATTCTTTTATATTATTAAAATATACGAAATTACACTAAAATAATTTACTAATAAATTTAGTACCGGCCCATTATTCCATCCGGGCCCAAGAAGTAACAAAGGCACCACCATGAGGCCCTAAAACCCGTGCGGGTTTTATGGTTCCATGGACTGTGCCCTGTGCAACTTCGACCCAGGGAAAATGGGATGAAGATTAATAAAACCCGTGCGGGTTTTGTTGATCTTCTGGCCCATTTTCTCTTGGGTAGCCTTAGATTAATAAAAGGTGGTACTAAAATATTCGTAATGATTTTTGTGTAATTATCGTTTATTTTAAATAACTAAAAGAATTTATAAAAAGTGATAAGAGTCGCCAGCCGATTTAAGGAAACCGACAAACCATGAAAATAATAAAAATAACTCTGGTCTACGAAACCCGATTCTAAGCCTGGGGGTAAGGTTACGAATTCGAGAATTATAAGAACTCTCAAATTTGCCTGTTAGAAAACAGACTCTAGTAAAATCGAAATTATATTCACATCATGCAATATGAAATGAGGCTTTTGATTTACAAAAGATGCACAAGTGATGGAATTAAAGTACGAATTACATGATTTAAACAATGACAATAAGAAAGCAATAAATCGAACGTCTTTTGATTTAGGAGCCCGAATGCGCCGGTTGAAACTCTTGACTATGCCTTGACTTTGGACTTTGATGGAAAGATAGAAGTGGTTTAGGAAATGGTATGAGGGTGATGATATGGATGTGACAAAAGTGACTAGGAGAGGTTTAGAGTGTGATTATGGATGAGGGAATTTTAAGAGAGTGATGAAAATTTGGTAGAATAAGGGATGATTGTTGATGAAATGAGGGTAGAATAATGGTGTTAGTTGATGGAATGGATGGAAGTATGAAATTTGAGAGGAGATTTAAGTAGAGTATGAGTGTTGTGGAGGATAGTTGATGGAGTTTTGAGAGAATTTAGATGATAATGATGGGTGGTAGTTGATGAAATGAGAATAATAGAGGTGGTTTATGAGAGTTGTTGGTGAAATGAGGGTAGAGTAATAGTAGTAGATGATGAGATGCTTATAATAGAGAGAGTTTAGGAGAGTGTAGGTAGAATTATGATGATAGTTGGTGAAAATGAATGGAATGGAGGGGGGTATTCATAGGTGGAGGAGGTGAGGTTTAGGAGGGAAAATCATGGGGGACACATCCCTATGATCATGCTATGCAATCACGTAGCTTCCAAGTCAAGGCCAAGGTCAAAGCACATGGGGCTAATATCAAGGGAGGATGATCAAGATGATTTTGGCGCCAGATTCCAGAAATTAAACCCCGCGCGGGTTTTAAAACACCCACACACGGATCGCCGACGTGGACGCTGAACGACGCGTTTTGGCCGCATGATAACCCGCGCGGGTTTTGAACCCTGGACCGGGGCGTGCCTTGGGCCCGTCTTGGTTCTGGGCTGTCTCTGTTGCTTAAAACCCGTGCGGGTTTTGTTTCAGCTAGTGGGACGGATCTTCAAACGGCCATAACTCTTTCATCCGGACTCCGATTGAGGCAATTCAAAAGACGTTGGAAAGTTTATGATGTATACTTTACTCTCATCAAAAGAAATAGGGCCAACCAGACTTGTGGAAAAAATGGGATTCGAAATGGTGGGCATATGTATGTGGAAAGAGTGGAAAATGAAGGCTTTTTGTGGTGGGTTGGCCCAGTAACTCTTGATTGATGAAGGCCCAGTGACTTGGCTTTCCTTCTAGCCTCTTTTCTTGTTACTCCTGATTTGTACACTTGTCCCGATACAAAATCCGGTGTCTACAGAGAGCCCCCACTTTGATCGAGTCCGAATAGGACGAAGGTCAAAGTAGCCTGAGATGCTGATTGGTTGACGTCTGACTTGAAGATGGATGATGTCGGTGGTCTTCTGCGAAGATGATGCTATTCAACGGCGTCCTGAATGAAGATGGTCGCTTTCATGTCGTCGGAGGCCTTTAGGTGGCAACCGTTAGATGATTGGAGATGTCGATGATGTCATCGGAAACCTGTAGGTGGCAACCGTTAGATGACTGATGCTGATGATGGTGTTCGCCGAAGGACTTTAGACGGCAACCGTTGGACGATTGAAGATGTTGGTGATGTCGTTGGAGGCCTTTAGGTGGCAACCGTTGGACGACTGAAGATGTTGATGATGGTGTCGCCGGAGGCCTTTAGGTGGCAACCGTTGGACGACTGAAGATGTTGGTGATGTCGTTGGAAGCCTTTAGTTGGCGATGTTGGATGACTGATGCTGATGATGGTGATGTCGTTGGAAACCTTTAGGTGGCAACCGTTGGACGACTGGAGATGCTGATGTTGAGGTCGTCAGTAACCTTTAGGTGGCAACCGTTGGACGACTGGAGATGCTGATGATGAGATCGTCGGTAACCTTTAGGTGGTAACTGTTGGTCAACTGGATATGTTGTTGATGAGGTCGTCGGTAACCTTTAGGTGGCAACCGTTGGACGACTGATGCTGAGGATGTCGTTGGAGACCTTTAATTGGCATCCGTTGAACGACTGTTGTTGCTAACATCGTCAGAGTCCTTTATGTGGAACTTGTTGGACGACTGTTGCTGGCGACATCGTTGAAGGCCTTTAGGTGGCAACCGCAGGACGACTGTCGCTGACGACATCGTTGGAGGCCTTTAGGTGGCAATCGTTGGACGACTGTCGCTGATGGTGCTCTTTTATGTGGCTACCGGATGATGGATGGTCCCTTTTTAGCGGCAACAAGATGATGGATGGTCCCTTTTTAGCGGCAACCAGATGACGAATGGTCCCTTTTTAGCGGCAACCAGATGATGGTGCTCTTTTATGTGGCAACCTGAAAATCATCAGAAAAGTAAGTATTAGTTTTCGCAAAAATGCAAATGGGTTCAGATTTTTACCTGAATGTTGGGGAAATCTCCGGGCCGCAGTCTTAGGGCCATCGGTTTTGGGTTGTGTGGATGGATGACATCGGTGCTCTTTTATGTGGCGACCGGAAGGTGGATGCTGTCGGCGCTCTTTTATGTGGCGGCCGGATGATGGATGATGACGACACCTTTTAGCGGCGACCTGGTGTCAGTGATGGCTCCCTGTCTGGCAGATTGATCGCTGATGACCTCCCTTTCTCCTTTGTTTGTGTTGATGTCCCAGTCTTTTCCGGTGTCAATGATGCCCATCGGATTTTCCTGAGGTTGATTGGATTTTCCCGAAGCAGTTGGTGGTGCCCCACGGATTTTCCCGAGGCGGATCGGATTTACCCGATGTTGGTGACTCTTATTGGTGTGATTGCGCCGAGCTCTGCCGGTGGCTCTAGATAATGGCAATTTAATGCTGAGGAACTTCACCGAAACTTTGTCGATTTTCCTTAAATTTTGCTTCAGGTGCATAGGTGCCAAAATTTCACTATGGGGAATGGATTCTTGAATTTGCCCAGTCGTTGATCCGTACTAGTCAAGTGAAGATTCTGTCCTTCATGTCGGACATGCGCCATTCGTGTCTGGCTGATGATGCATGACTTGACTGGATGCTAACTTGTCCAACAAGAGTTGGATTAGAGATTACTCTAATCTTGCTCTCAGTGACTGGAAACCATGTCGACCGGTCTGATTGAGATAGCATATGGGCTTAAGCAGCCCCCATTGTTGCGTTCTGGAGCAACGATGTAGCACTTCCTTGCTTCTTCTTCTTTCTCTTTTTTTATTTTATTTTCAGAGGTGCGGGTATGCATGCAACTAGTCTACTAAACTCTTGCACAAACAATGCATTTCTTTTTGTTTTTGACACAAGCATTCATGCACTCATGCATTCATGACTATCGACTTTATGTACAACAAACTGACTCAATACAACAGACTAACTTGATACACAATAGACTGACATATTGACTCAATGTGCATGATAGACTGACTTGATGCATGACAGATTGACTAAATGACAGACAAATTGACTCAATGCATGATAGACTGACTCAATGCACAATAGATTGACTCAATGCATGACATATTGACTTGATGCATGACAGATTGACTAAATGAGGCCCTGACACGACTTATAGATGCAATACAAACCTATTATGCTTAGACAGGACACACATATGATGCTTTTATGCAATGAATGACCATTGACTAATTATTTATGACTTTGACATGACTCATGGACAAGACTCACACATGATGCTTCATGCCTTTATGCAATGCATGACTATTGACTTTATGCATGATAGACCGATTCTATGCAAGACAAACTGACTCTGTGCAAGAAAAACTGACTCTATGCAAAAAAAACTGACTCTATGTGACTATGACATGACATATGGATGCAATGCAAACCTATTATGCCTAGACAAGATAGACACATGATGCTTTTATGCCCCCTATACATGCAACTCTATATGCAGACAACCCCCCTGACAAAGACTCTCTAGGACAATGATTTTCTAGGACAATGCTTTCCTAAAACCATGACTCCCTAAGACAATGCTTTCTAAGGATCAAGGCCACTCGTGGGGAATTTCAGGAAAATTTAGGATGAGTAATGTTTCAATCCACGGGTCAGGGAACAATGATGGAGGCAACAGGCCTGAAGGATGCGTTTCTCGAATGATCATGTAGATGACCTTGATTGCTTGAAAATGTATGCTGATGTATGACAAGCCCCCGGTTTGGCGTAGGCTCTTGATGACACTCTCCTGGTTTGGAGGGCACCTTGGAGATATGCAAACCCCCAGTTTCGATATGGATTGACGAGATGATGCATGGGAACCATGGAATAGGAGAAGGCATAGTCCTTAGTCATGAGTCTCAAACTCTCCTTTTGCCTAACCTGCCCTGACGGGTTTTCAAGTTAGCCCTTAGCCTCTCTTTTCTTTTCTTTTTTTTTTCTTTTTTTTCTCTCTTTTTTTTCTTTTTTTTTCTTGATGAGACTACTATTAGGACATCTATGAGATCGAAGATGCAGGACCTTGTAGGATAGGGAGTAAGTGTCCCTCTTTGAAGCTTCCTCTGATAAATGTTTTGAACGATGTCACAAAGGTAGCACGAGCCCCCAATTTAGAGTAGCTTGTTTCTAAGTCTGTTCATGATCATGTGGTTGCTAGTTAGCCGCTGATCTGATGTGGAAGACTTTCACTCTTGCTGAGATGTAAGCCACAATGAGCCTCATACTTGCATTAATGATTGAGCTGAAAAGGTCCTCAAAGGGTGAGATGGGATGAAAAGGCTAAAAAGGGTTGGAAGATGTTTGGGGAAAGAGATGGTGGACAATGGTGAATGGGATGTGGAGACACTTAAGAATGATCGTGTCTTGAAAGGAGAAGAGATGGTCAAATGGGATAGACATCATCTCTAGAGAAAGGGATGGTAGATGAGACTTTATTGATGAGTGACACAGGGAGACGCTCAAGAATGATCGTGTCTTGAAGAGATGGTCAAATGGGATAGACAACATCTCTTAAGAAAGGGTTGAAAGGGATGGTAAATGAGACTTTATTGATGAATGAGATAGGGAGACACTCAAGAATGATTGTGTCCTAAAAGAGTGAAGAGATGGCCAAATGGGGTAAGACATCATCTCTTGGGAAAAGGTTGGAACATGGTTATGGAATGATGTCCAAGTCTGACAGAAGGAAGATGGAGGGTTGTTGACGATGATAGATAGAATCCAGAGTTTCCTCTCCTTTTGCCTAACCTGCCCTGACGGGTTTTCAGGCTAGCCTCTCTTATTCTCTCCCTCTCCTTTTGCCTAGCCTGGGATTCCAAGCTAGCCTCTCTTTTTTTTCTCTTCTCTCAAAGACCAACATTTTGAGGACAAAGGATGCTCCTTGTAGCGGCCGGGGTTTCCCTACGTATTCAAGGTGGAATTAGGCCAGTCGTAGTTCTTTAAGCGCAACTTTGATGGATAGTGCCTCGAGGAAGGCTTAACGGTTAGAAAAGATGGTTATGAAGGTTTAAGGGTTCAAATGCAGGTTATGGATGGATGAAAGGTTTGTGAGGGTTATAGAAGGCTGAGGTGTATGGATGATGAGGTGAAGGTTTGGGACGAGAGTTTCTGAGGTGTGCATGACTCTTATTTTCGCGTTCTCACTTCTTATTCTCTTCTAACCCCTTTTTTTTCTTTCTTTCTTCCTCTTTTTTTTTTTGTTTCATTTCCTTCTCAAGTTCTGTTTTTTTAACTCCATTTTTCTGGCTCTTTTTTCTTCTTTCACTTTTTTCACTCTTTTTTTTGCCTTTTTTTTTTCTTTCACTTTTTTTTTAATACTTTTTTTTTCACTTTTTCCTTTGCTTTCTTCTATTTTTTCGACTTTCTTCTCCATGGGATTGACTCATGTTCGCCTTTCTGATGACATTAGTTACAACACACCTTTTGGCTTTGGGGTAGATATGGATTGGTCATGAGGAGAATAACCGGGTTGGTAAAGGCTAATTTTTTTCAAACTCCTTCTTCATGGGTTGACTCCTATTCTCCTTTGGTCATAGCACACCTTTTGGATTGGGTTAAGGGTTTGAAAAGGGTTAAGGTTTGATGGAAGGTCTAAGATGTGAGTGGTAGGTGGTAAGTCGCGATTGGATGAAAAGATGAAGGTAAGGTGGTGAAATGAAGGTCGGGTTCAAGCCCCCTGTCCTTGGCACATTTGGTTAGGTTGCTAGTCTAGGAGCATAGAGATGTCCATTTTCAAGAGACTGGTGATTTTGGTCTTCTCTCCTTTTGCCCAGCCTGCTTGATGAGTGCAGGCTGACTTCTCTCAATCAATTTTTACTCTCTCCTTTTGCCCGGTTTGCCTTGATGAGGTTTTCAAACCGGCCACTCTATAGTTTTACACTCTTTTTTTTATCTTTTTTTTTTTGAATTTCTCTCTTCATCTCTCTAACCCTGGATTCAAGAAAACTGAAGGATGAAAACGAGGTAAATGACAAAGATGGAAGGATAAGAGAAGATGAATTTCTCAGACTTGGTTTGCATGGATGATGGATAGATGAGAGAACTTCTCAACTCAAGTCAAAAGCACAAGCACAAAATTCTGTTTAATCACATAGCTAGCAACAATAGCAAATAAATGAATGAAGAACTGACTATAACAGACTTTGAGCATGAAATGCTTGACAACTAGTATTGTAGCTACTTCTAAAGCTCCTTTGATGATATGCCCTCCTTGACCTCTTATGGGGAATCCATGTTATGTCTGGTCCTTTGTGCTGCTTTCGGTGGGGACAGTTTCCTTGGATGGATCATGTGCTCCAAAGTCTAACAATTCTCCATGTTGTTCCCTCGGGATCTATGGTAGTTGCAGAGTTTCTCGTCATCCAAATATTCCCTTTATGGTTAGCTCAGGCCTTGATCCTGACACTAGACAAATGAAGAAAAACCCATCTCAATGCATGCATGACCTAAATGACCTATATGGACTTCCTAAGATGAAAAACGCCTATATGCTGACTCGGGAGAGACTCACCCAGGACATGGGTTTGAAAGTGCCAAATGGCCTACATGAGACTTCCTAAGATGCAAGACCTCTATATGCCGACTTAAGGAAATGACTTACCCACGACATGGGTCTACATGAGACCTCCTAAAGTGCAAATGCCTATATGCTGACTTGGAAAGATTAACCTATGACATGGGTTTACACTGGACTTCTTAATAAAAAGACAGATATTTACATGATGACTCTAGACACATATTTGCCCATGACTTAGACCTTATATGAGAATTTCTAAGAATGATAGACACTAACTCGAGAAACGACTCAACGACTGACTCATGGCATGGGTTTGCACGACTTAGACCCTATAGGAGACTTCTATAATGCAGGACATTCATATGTTGACTCTGGAAAATGACTCACCCATGACATGAGTTTACATGACTTATGAATCTATATGAGACTTTCTAAAGAATGCAAGACACTTACATGCAGACACTAACACAAAGACCAATCCTGACCTTATACGATGCTTTCTAATGAATGCAAGACACTTACACAAAGATTCATCCTAGACCTTATACAATGCTTTCTAATGAATGCAAGACACTTACATACATACATTAATACAAAGATTTATTCTAGACCTTATATGATGCTTTCTAAAGAATGCAAGACACTTATATCCTGACTCTAAAACAAAGACTCACCCATGACCTGGGTTTACACTGGACTTTCTAAAAGAGACAAACACACATTAACCCAGGAAAAGACTCACTTATGACCTAGACCAAAGACTCACACATGACCCGGGTTTAGACTTTCAAAAACAAAACACACATATTGACTTAAGAAAAGATTCACATATGACATGACCTTGTATAAGACTTTCTAAAGACTAAAAGACATTTACATGTAGACTCTGAAACAAAGACTCATCTATGACCTAGGTTTACTAGACCATATATGATACATCCTAACATGTAAGACACCTATACACTGACTCATGAAGCAACTCAACAACACTTTTTTTATTTTTTTTATTTTTACAACAAGAGCATTATAAAGGGCTGGATAAAGTCAAATATAGCGAGTCGACATAAGTTGGAAAGCACAAGTCAGTGTTTCTCAATTCGGATGTGCCTAATCCACAGGCCAACCATTTTAAGGAGAATCCGTAAATTGGCCCAACAACTCAGACAACTCGAGCTTTATTGGCTATTATGCGTACTAGAATAATGCTCGACAAAACTGACGACTCGTTTTTATATCTTTTTTTTTTTGGTGACGCAACACATTTATTTATTTAACTCATTGAAAGAGGATGTTGTAAAGGACCGAATAAAGTCGTCAAAAGGCGAGTCAAAACAGACTTATAAACTCAATTATTAATTCCACCATGGATGGGCTTAACAACGGGCCGACCATGGATTTGTTAGACTTAATGATCAAGTTTATAAATTTATTTTCTCTAACCTTGAGACTATTACGCGAGCTAGAACAACACACACTGACTTTGTTTGATTATTAATCAATTTTCTTTGGACCATGAGTTAGGGAATATTGAGAAGGGCCGAATAAAATCATCAAAGGTGAGTTAAAATGAATCGATAAACAAGGATAATTAACCTTTAAAATGGATGGGCCTCACCACCGGGCTGACCGTAAAATTTAAGGTTAATTAATCGAGTTTATAAATTTATTTCTTCTCAAACCCAATGATTATTACGCGGCCTAAAACAATATCTCAAAATTAGGTCCGACTCTAATGAAGACCCAACATACAGACATGTATTTACACATAGCATACAACAAGCTTTATTTATTTACTCAAGGAAAACGGATATTGTAAAGGACTGGATAAAACCAACAATAAGCGAGTTATAATTAATTTATGGGTTTAATTGACAAATCCAATATGGTTGGGCCTAACAACGGGCCGACCATAAATGTGATGGATTTATTAATTAAATCGACAAATTAATTTACTCAAGCCTTGTGACTATTATGCAGTCTAAGACGTTATCCATTAACTTTGTTGGACTTTTTAATTAATTTTTTGGGACCTTCGTTAGGAGAATTTTGTGAAGGGCCATATAATATCGTCAAAGGTGAGTTGATTTTTATTTATTAATTAAAATAATTACCCTTCAAGCATAAATGGGCCCTTCCACTTGGACTAACCATGATGCCTTTTGGATTAATTATTCTAATTAATAAATAATCATTTTCTCAACCCAATGAATTTTATATTGACTAGAACAAAACCTCTAAACTAGAGTCGACTCTAAAACAAAAGAAGAAAAAAGGGGAAGGGGGTAGCACATAGCACATAACATACAACATGAGGGAATACCCTAAACCAAGGTTCTATGTTCATGGATTTTTCTATGGTTGGATTACATGGCCTACCGCACGTTTTCATCTCCGTGCTCCATACCCTTAGGTAAGGAGTGTGAGGTATTGCTCAAAGAACTTCAAGGAAGTCCTTTGAGTGTAACGCGGGGAGAGAGGGGACCAAATGCTTGGCGATGTAGGGTGCATCCCACAAGTAGTAGCCCGCCCGCTCTCGAGGGAATCACATAGGTATAACTTAACCGTCACCTTTGTGCTAACGTGTCAAAAGACACGATTAGTGGCCCGGTATGCAAAGGATGCCTAAAAAGAATTATAAAATCGCGAAATAAATCAACTTCTCCCTTTTACAATTTCAAATTTATTCGATTTTTTCAAGTTTTACCCTCTTTTTAAGTTTAAGTCCTCAGTGAAGTCGCCAATCTGTAGGACCCGGAAAATTCCCGTTCGGGGAAATTGTTCTCAGATGCGCTACTTAATGATCGGGAGCCGACTAAGGTTGCTTAATCCTTAAATAAGGATATTTTTATTTTCGAAATTCATTTTCGGGGGTAACTTTATTTATTTTATAAATTCTTTTATATTATTAAAATATACGAAATTACACTAAAATAATTTACTAATAAATTTAGTACCGGCCCATTATTCCATCTGGGCCCAAGAAGTAGCAAAGGGACCACCATGAGGCCCTAAACCCCGTGCGGATTTTATGGTTCCATGGACTGTGCCCTGTGCAACTTCGACCCAGGGAAAATGGGATGAAGATTAATAAAACCCGTGCGGGTTTTGTTGATCTTCTGGCCCATTTTCTCTTGGGTAGCCTTAGATTAATAAAAGGTGGTACTAAAATATTCGTAATGATTTTTGTGTAATTATCGTTTATTTTAAATAACTAAAAGAATTTATAAAAAGTGATAAGAGCCGTCAGCCGATTTAAGGAACCGACAAACCATGAAAATAAAAAAAATAACTCTGGTCTACGAAACCCGATTCTAAGCCCGGGGGTAAGGTTACGAATTCGAGAATTATAAGAACTCTCGAATTCGCCTGTTAGAAAACAGACTCTACTAAAATCGACATTAAAATGAAAAAGAGCGGGGAGAAGTTTAATTAATTTCACGAAATTATATTCACATCATGCAATATGAAATGAGGTTTTTGATTTACAAAAGATGCACAAGTGATGGAATTAAAGTACGAATTACATGATTTAAACAATGACAATAAGAAAGCAATAAATCGAACCTCTTTTGATTTAGGAGCCCGAATGCGCCGGTTGAAACTCTTGACTTTGCTATGACTTTGGACTTTGATGGAAAGATATAAGTGGTTTAGGAAATGGTATGAGGGTGATGATATGGATGTGACAAAAGTGATTAGGAGAGGTTTAGAGTGTGATTATGGATGAGGGAATTTTAAGAGAGTGATGGAAATTTGGCAGAATAAGGGATGATTGTTGATGAAATGAGGGTAGAATAATGGTGTTAGTTGATGGAATGGATGGAAGTATGAAATTTGAGAGGAGATTTAAGTAAAGTATGAGTGTTTTGGAGGATAGTTGATGGAGTTTTGGGAGAATTTAGATGATAATGATGGGTGGTAGTTGATGAAATGAGAATAATAGAGGTGGTTTATGAGAGTTGTTGGTGAAATGAGGGTAGAGTAATAGTAGTAGATGATGAGAATGCTTATAATAGAGAGAGTTTAGGAGAGTGTAGGTAGGATTATGATGACAGTTGGTGAAAATGAATGGAATGGAGGGGGTATTTATAGGTGGAGGAGGTGAGGTTTAGGAGGGAAAATCATGGGGGACACATCCCCATGATCATGCCATGCAATCACGTAGCTTCCAAGTCAAGGCCAAGGTCAAAGCACATGGGGCTAATATCAAGGGAGGATGATCAAGATGATTTTGGCGCCAGATTCCGGAAATTAAACCCCGCGCGGGTTTTAAAACACCCACACACGGATCGCTAACGTGGACGCTGAACGACGTGTTTTGGCAGCATGATAACCCGCGCGGGATTTGAACCCTGGACCGGGGCGTGCCTTGGGCTTGTCTTGGTTCAAACGACCATAACTCTTTCATCCGGACTCCGATTGAGGCAATTCAAAAGACATTGGAAAGCTTATGATGTGTACTTTACTCTTATCAAAAGAAATAGGGCCAACCAGACTTGTGGATAAAATGGGATTCGAAATGGTGGGCATATGTATGTGGAAAGGGTGGAAAATGAAGGCTTTTTGCGGTGGGTTGGCCCAGTAACTCTTGATTGATGAAGGCCCAGTGACTTGGCTTTCCTTCTAGCCACTTTTCTTGTTACTCCTGATTTGTACACTTATCCCGGTACCAAATCCGGTGTCTACACACGCGCCTGATTGTTTTGACTTTGCCACGTCATTCACGCTTACTTAAAAAATAATACGAATTTTACCCTATGTTGCTCTGAATAATACGAACTTTTTTCTCTCTCTAAAAATCTCAGATCTCATTTTTACTTCTTCATCTTCTTCAATCCTCCCTCTCTCTCTCCTCCTCCATCGGAATCAAACCAAGAAAACTTCAACACTTCTGCATCACTCATCTCTTGCTCCCCAACCCTCTTTCCCTGGCCACGGCCACCCGAGGGTCATTCATCACTGAATTTGGGGTTTTCCATCTTGAAAGTTCTGGGGGTGGTTCGTGGAGTTTTCTAGGTTTGATTCCGATGGAGTAGGAAAAAGAGGGGGAGGGTTGAAGAAGATGAAGAAGTAAAAGTGAGATCTGAGATTTTTAGAGAGAAAAAAAAGTTCGTATTATTCAGAGCAACATAGGGTAAAGTTCGTATTATTTTGTAAGTCAACGTGGATGACGTGGCAAAGTCAAAACAATCAGGCGCGTGCCTCCGCCCCACGTCAGATCGCCGCTGAGTCAAGTTAATCTTAACTCGGTGGCGTGTTATTCGGGGCAATAGGGGGTCTAAGTTCGTATTATTCATCACTGAATCGAAAGTTCGGATTATTAAGTAATATGGCCAAAAGTTCGTATTATTAGAATCCAATTTCCCTAAAAATTATGGATTTGATGTTTATCATATAAAATAACAGTGCATTGGCCATCCTTAATTAAAAGGTTGAGATTCGCCACTGGGCGCTGTTGCCGGGAACGGTTAGTCTTCAATATACCAACTCTTTTTTAGCAAACTTATTATCCTGTGTCTATTTCGTTAGTTTTTTTATTCTGTTTGTCTTCTTTATTTTATTTCATTCATTAGATAGACCAGACCAATTTTATTTTCTTTCTAGTTTATTATTAAAAAAAAATATTTTTTTTGATTGTAGGTGTTGGACATTGCATGACTGTTTGGGTTAAAGATCTTAAAAGAAGAAGACTCACTAGAGTTGAACCTAAACCTGATAAAATGGCTGAAGCACAAGGAAATCAAAAAGCTCTTAATGGTTGAGTTCCTGTAAGCATCTCATTTCATGATAAAGCGTAAGGCGGGACACCTCAACAAAGGAGCGGGTGCTATATCTAGGAGGTACCTACTCACTCATGTTCTTGATTCAAGAGTCCTTGGTTTTGAACATATTAAAGGGTTATATGAGAATGATGAAGATTTCAAGGAGATATATGAGCTATGCAAGAAGCATCCCCACCAACTCTTTCATATTGAGCATGGATTTCTTTTTAAAGGAAATCAACTATGCATTCCAAGAAGTAGTATTCGTGAGTTGTTGATTATGGAAGTCCATGGAGGATCATTGGTTGGTTATTTTGGCATTTAGAAGACTTATTTGATGTTGAAAGAGCATTACATTTGGCCTAGCATGATCAAAGATATTGAGCATATGATTAAGAGGTGTAATACTTGTAATATCTTAAAAGCTCATGCATTACCACAAGGCTTGTACACTCAATTGCATATTCCACATAGTCCTTGGGAAGATGTGAGTCTAGACTTCATTATGGGTCTACCGAGAACTCAAAGAGGCAAGGATTCAATCATGGTAGTTGTTGATAGGTTTTCAAAAATGGCACAGTTCATTCCATGCCATACAACCTATGATGCTACTAAAGTTGAAAATCTATACTTTGAAGAAGTAGTGAAGTTGCATGGTATTCCCAAGACTATGGTGAGTGATAGAGACTCAAAGTTTCTTAGTCATTTTTGGCTAACATTGTGGAAGAAGCTTGGTACAAAATTGAAGTTTAGCACCGCATGTCATCCACAAACGGATGGACAAATAGAAGTTACAAATCGTACCTTGGGAGCATTACTTCGAGCATTGGTTAGTAAAGACAAGAAAGGGTGGGATACTCTTCTATGTCATGTTGAGTTTGCTTTTAATAGAAGTCCAAGCAAAGCCACGGGTTTATCACCATTTCAAGTGGTTTATGGAAGAAATCCTCTACAATCTATGGATCTTACACCTATTTCAACGTCAACAAAGTTTAGCTTTGAAGCTAACACAAGGGTAGAAGAAATTAAGGAGCTACATCAAGAAGTTCATGAGAAAATATTGAAGTATACACAAGGTGTCGCAAGTAAAGTGAATAGAACAAGGAAGAAGGTTGTATTTGAACCAGGAGATCTTGTTTTGATTTGCTTGAAGAAAGAGAGATTTCCTTCGAAAAGGAAAGGGAAATTAGAACCAAGAGGTGATTGTCCTTATGAAGTTCTAGAAAGGATTGGTGATAATGCATACAAACTCCAACTTGGTGAAGTTTATGAAGGTAGTTGTACCTTTAATGTGAGTGATCTTAAGCCATACTTTGAAGGAGGAGAAGAACTTCCTAGTTTGAGGACAAACTCTTCTCAACTAGAGGGGAATGATCTATATATTTGGTCTCAAATACACATCATGGGAACCAAATACAAGCTTATATGGAAGAAGAGCTTCAATCACGAATGACTTCATCAAGTGCAATTCGATACTTTGCTCTATAACTCAAGATCTATGAAGTTATTGGGAAAGTCATCTTGGAGCCGAATATAGATCATTCAAAGAGCTTTCAAATAGTTTTTGAATCTTGAAGATTGGAGAAGAATTGAGCAAGATATCAATGTTTCTTTCTAGCTATGTACATTGTGATTCTTTATGATGTAATATTTGTAATAGATGATGTAAGCTAGAAATCATTGTAATCTTGATATGTACACACCTAAGGGGTCCTATACTACTATAAATAGACCCTTTGGGAGGCCTTTGTAATCACTTTTTCAATCATTCACAAATAAATACAAACTAAACTTCTAAAGGCTACATGCTTTAGAGTTCTCTCTAGCTTTGCTAGAAACCGATTCTTCTCAAAGGGAATCGCCCAAATCTCTTCTTCTATTACTTGCTTGGCTAGCTTGGTTGGTGATAGGAAGAGTTGAAGATCTTCTTGAAGTGGTGTGTCTATATCTTCAAGAGTTTCTCAAGCCATATCAAATATACCATTCGTTCATCGATTGGTAGATTCCATTGAATCATTTTGAATTCTATCTTGTTTCATTCATTCGTTTGATCCTTAAGAACTTAGAGAGGAAGATTCTTATCTTTGTTCATAAAGATCCTGATTTTCGTGTGTAATGAGATCTCTTTGATCCCATTATACATCACATACTTAGGGTTCGGTTTGGGTAATGCATCCTTGACGCGACGAAACTTGATCACCCGACAATACATACACACATACAGACGTGATGAGACCCAACCGTGAGGCGTTTTTATCTCACTTCTCAATCCTATATATTTTACACTTTTCTATTAGCATTTTTCACTACAAATTTAATGGTGTCAATTTTATATAATGAATCGTTGTATATATCAACAAATTAACATTCTAAAATTTTTGTTTCACGAAAACCTTTACAAAAATTAAATAAAACTGGCGGGAGTGTGTTTGACCAATAATTAAGACAACCGTAATATAATCAACTATGAAATGAGAGCACCAAAATACAATAAATATGTCAATGTGATTACAAGAATATAATAGCAATTTAAATGAGGCTACTAGAATGCAACTAAACTAAAAAATTTTGGTCAAACATACTCTCACTGATGCATGCCAGCAAACCACCGATCGAGTCACAAAAACTTAACTCAGTGGCGTCCCACTAGAATACACTTTTTTTTTACCGCTAGAATGTAAAAAAAGTAGGGGTTATTGGCATACAAAAAGTGAAAGTAGAGACTATTAGAATCTAACTTTCATATATATATATATGTATATATATAATTTCTCTCTCTAGATGAGAGCATCTCTCTCAAGAGATTTCCGGCAATCCATTGAGATATCCGGCAATTCTGAGCGAGGCATCTTCCAGTAGAGAGAAATCACTGATCAAGATCTCTTGTGATTAGGGTTATCTCCCTAGCCATGGTGAAATCCAAGGGATCCAACAATCAATAATCTACTGCAAAGCGACAAACTAGATCGATGGGATCTAGCAATGTCAACAATGCCCAAACCCAGAAAGCAATTGAAGATCCTGCGCATAGTGAAGATCCTAAGCCCACTGTTGTGAACAACAATGAAAAGGAAGTTACAAACCAGATCGAACCATCACTCTCAGCTGCAAAGGAAAGGGCTGAACGAAAACAAGTAACCTCCTTCTTAGCCCTATTTAATCCAGAAGCTGGCACTTCTTTGAAATATATTCCAGCTCAAGAAATTGATGGGGTTAAAGTTGCAAAATTGAAAAAGCACTAGTTGAAGAAGAAATCCATTACTGGAAATTCTCTATCATATGATGTGTGTTGGGTTCTAATCCACCATTCCCAATCATGGAAGGCTACATCAGGCGTATGTGGTCTAAGTTTGATCTGAGTAAAATTGCACTGGTTAGAAAAGGAGTTTTCTTGGTCAGATTTAACAAAGAAGCTGAGTATACTGAAGTACTCAACAGGAGAGTCTTTTTCTTTGATAGAAAACCACTAATTGTCCAGAAATAGAACCCAGATGAGAAAATTGCTGTGGATTCTCTCAAATCCTTACCAATCTGGATCAGATTTCCTAACCTAGACATTAAATACTGGAGTTTGGACAACTTAAGTAGTCTAGCCAGTACAATTGGGATCCCTATCAAAACAGACAAAGCAACAAAAGAGAGATCCCAGCTCATGTCAGCTAGAGTGTTAGTTGAAATACAATTAGACGGGAAATTCTCAGATACAATATCGTTTGTCAATGAGCATGGAGACATTGTCAAACAGAGGGTGGAATATGATTGGCTTCTTGTGAAATGTGAGTTTTGTCACATGATGGGTCATCAAGAAATGGAATGCAAACACAAGCAACAAAAACAAAGCCACAAAAACAGGAAAGACATCCAAGCAGCTGCACCAAAGGAAGGAAAATCCACTGGCCAACAACAAAAGTGGAGAATCAAGCAGAAAAGAGAAGTAGCTGAAAATGGAATTATAATTCCCCAAAAACCATCAACTCCAACTGGACAAAACAAAAATACTACTCTATCTACTCCTATTGCAAACAAGTATGCAGTTCTGCAAACAATTTCAGATGGAGAAACTGAGATCGACTTATCTTGTGCAAATGACAAGGGAAAGCAAGAAGCACAGACAGAAAGCACAACCCAAAATGTCGATGAAAATAATGTCATGGAATGTTAGGGGTCTCAACGACTCCATAAAATGAGAAGATGTTCTCATCTTCTTGAGACAGGTTCAACTAGACCTAATCTGCTTAGTTGAGACAAAAGTCAAAAAAGAAAAAATCGATATTCTCAAGGAAAGATGTTCAGAAACTGGTGCACGCATGACAATTTTCACATGCATCACTGTGGCCGAATTTTCCTTGCATGGAAAAATCAAAACACCTCTGTTCAGATTCTGGAAACTCATCAGCAGCTCATTCACTTATAAAGTCCAAGACAAGCTCACCTTATTATCAGCATATTACACCTTCATTTATGGGTACAACAAGCAAGAAGAAAGGAAAGATCTCTGGGAAAACCTCACCCGTATCAGCACCATCACCCACGGCGCTTGGTGTATCTTGGGGGATTTCAACGCTGTTCTAAATGCTGAAGATCGTATAAACGGGACTCAGGTTCAGGTTTCGGAAACCAAAGAGTTCAGAAACTGCATTGACAGTTGCAATCTGAAGGGATTTCAATGCGCAGGTGCAACTCATACATGGACAAACAAGCATGTGCAATCTAAAATTGATAGACTTTTTATTAATAGCAGCTGGCTCCTCCAATTCGATCATATGGATGCAAAATACATGATGCAAAGTTTATCTGATCATAAACCCATTGTGATGTCCCTACAAGATGGTCCCATCCCTCATAGCATGTTCAGATTTTGCGACATCTGGGAAACTGATGACCAATTCGACCACATTGTCCAAACAGCCATGCAAACCAAACCGAAGGGTTTTGCACAGTTTGCGTTGCATCGTACCCTCAAAAGCATGAAAACTCCCTTCAAAAATCTGAATAGAAGCAAATATCATGACATCTATCACCAACAAGAGGCTGCCAGGGATCGGTTATCAAGCATACAAGAACTCCTTTCTGGAAACCCCACTGATACTAGGCTCATTGCTGAACAAGAAGAAGCCAAAAATCAATACATTCGCATCCTTCAATCTGCAAATTCCCTGATCTCTCAGCAAAGCAAGTTCGAAGTAATAGCTTTTGGGGATACTTGCTCTAAATTTTTCTTCACTAAAATGAAGGAAAGGAAGCTTGCAAGCACAATTCATTCGATCCAGGACAGGATTGGAAATGTTTTTGAAGGATATGATGAAGTTGGAAATCTTATGGTCAATTTCTATGAATCAATGCTTGGTCAATCCTTCTGATCGCACAAAAGCAAATCCAAACATTATTAATGCGGGGCCTACTTTACAGTCAGAACAATGCCAAAATCTGTGTATCCCGTTCACAGACGAAGAAATCAAGGATGCTTTATTCTCCATCTCCAACCATAAATCATCGGGCCCTGATGGATACTCGAGTGGGTTTTTCAAGCGATCCTGGGATCAACTAGGTCCACTCTTCCTTACTGCCGTTAAAGAATTTTTCAACTCTGGAAAATTACTAAGAGCGCTCAATGCCACTACCCTAGTCCTCATTCCGAAAGTTGACCAACCTGCAACCTCTGCGGACTTCAGGCCAATCTCTTGCTTCAATGTGGTTTACAAATGCATATCAAAGTTAATTGCTAAGCGCCTGAAGGGGCTCCTACCAGGGCTTATAAATGACTGTCAATCTGCTTTTATTCCTGGCATAGAGCTCCTCCATAATGTCCTCATGTGTCAAGAGATCGCGAGAGGCTTCAAACGGAAATCAACGCAGTCTAGATGTCTAATGAAAATAGATATACACAAAGCATTCGACACAGTTCAATGGGGTTTCATCCTGGAAATTCTTAAGGGGTATGGTTTCCCCATTCAATTTATCCAATGGATCCAAGCATGCATTTCAACTACCTCCTTCACCCTCCAGGTTAATGGGAAAATTACGGCTATTTCAAAG
This sequence comes from Portulaca oleracea, assembly GCA_029582165.1. Classification (NCBI taxonomy): domain Eukaryota; kingdom Viridiplantae; phylum Streptophyta; class Magnoliopsida; order Caryophyllales; family Portulacaceae; genus Portulaca; species Portulaca oleracea. The sequence continues at coordinate 43,348,689 of CM055877.1, read as the reverse complement.
GTGGCGGAGGTCTTCGTCAAGGAGACCCCGTTTCCCCTCTCCTCTTTGTTCTAACAATGGAGTACCACTCTCGAAGTCTCACAAGAGTTGCACTCACCCCAAAATTCAAATTCTACCCTAAATGTAGAAGCCTAAAACTCACCTACCTAGTCTTCGCAGACGACCTCATGATTTTCAGCTCCGCTGACCCGCACTCTATCAAGCTGACAATGAAAGCACTCAATCAATTTCATGCTACTGCGGGGCTTGAAGCTAATACCCAGAAGTCCACCATCATCATCAGTGGGACATCACAAAGAACTAAGGAATAAATCATCCACCTGACTAATTTCAAAGAAGGAAAACTGCCTTTCGTCTACTTGGGCATGCCAATAACTGATAGCAAGTTATCTAAGATGGAATGCATTAGGCTCGTGGATAAGATGACAGCCAAAATCAAGATCTGGAGACGTAGCAGCATCTCTTATGCCGGGAGAATAATCCTCATTAACTCAGTTCTGATGGGACTATATTCTTTTTGGGCTTCAATAGTCATTCTCCCAACATCAATCTTAGACAGGGTCACGCAAATATGTCGGGACTTTCTGTGGAATGCTATTGATGGTCAACGTAAAAGTCCTACAATTGCTTAGGATAAGGTATGTCTCCCAAAAGCAAAAGGTGGCCTAGGCATAAAAAACCTATACCACCTAAATCACTCCCTCATTGCTAAGCAAGTTGTGGCCATCTCCAATGACAAAGAATGCTTATGGGTCAAATGGATACATGAAAGATACATCAAAGGCAAAGATTGGTGGAACTACAGCCCAAAAGGGGACTGTTGTTGGTATTTCAAAAAGCTATGTCGTGTGAAAACGAAGCTCAAACAATCCCTCGACACACAGCAGAATTACACTGTCGCAAAAGGATATGCTTGGTTTACTGGTCAAAAGGAAAACTGGAAATGGGCTCGTATTGTTTGGAACCGTGTCAACACCCCTAGACACTCGATTATTGCTTGGCTGGCTTTCCACGATAGACTACAAGTCCGGGCAAAACTTCACAAATACCAACCTCACATCCCTCCTACATGCACTCTTTGTGGTATAGAAAACGAGACAACCTCTCACCTTCTTTATCAATGCAGCATAACTACTCAGATCAGAAGTTGGGTCACCCAATGGATGCACTTGCCTACTGCTTCAACTTTCGATCAATGGAGTAGGAAGATCTTGTCTATTAAAAATCCCAAATGGCAAAAAGAAGTCCAAATAACAATACTGGTGAGCTACATATATCATGTTTGGAGTGCTAGGAACCAAATTCTGTTCAAAAACAATCGTGCTAAAGTGATAACAATCTGCAAGGAAATACAAAGGAATATTTCAAATAGAATCCTTTACATTTCTAGTAGATCTCCAAAGTACAAAAAAATATATAGATTTATTATAATCTCGAATCTTTGTAACAGTTTTTACGGGGTTAGCCCCTATTTGGAATGAATTTTACATTTATCCAAATATATATATATATATATATATATATATATATATATATATATATATATAATAATTGAATTCTAATAATCCCTACTTTCACCAATTGGATAATGGTGGACCGTACTTTCACTTTGTATTCTGGTGGTCCAAAAAAATATAATTGGATTTGAGTGGGACGCCGGCGAGTTGAGTGGTGGTGACTCGGTGGTTTTCTAACATGGCACATTGGCCTTGTGTTTGACCGGGTTGACTTTAATTTTTATTGCCACGTCACTTATAAAACACATGCTCAAAGCTTTTCCCTTTTTTTTATGTCCAGCATGGAAAAAAATTTTATCCCCTTTTTCCCCTTCTTTCTCTCTCTTCCTTTTCCATTTCCACTTTTGTTTTTCTGATTCTGCCTCTCTCTATCTCATCCATATCTGACCAAGCTTCACCTTCATGCTCTTCATCTTCATGGCAAGAACAAGCTTCACCTTCTTCAAGCTCTCTCTCTCTCTCTGTTGTAAACTCTCAAAACAGAGAGAACCCCACCTAAAAAAAGATAAGTTTATAATAGAGACAAAACCTCTTTCTCATACTTACAATACACAGCACACCAAAACCAAAAATATTTCTCTTCTCTTGAATGATTAGTTGATTACATATATGTAATTATCAATTCTCATATCATTACAAATCCCCCTAAAAAAACTAGAAAAATACAAATTAGCAATTCTATTTACTTAGGCCAAATACCGACCATACATTCGTGAGAAAACAAGACCAACAGAAAACATTGAAGATGGCAATTCAAGGTACCATACATTGTGGGTCTTCTGGTGAGAGCTTTTCGGAGGCGGACATTGGGACTCCTTGCGGCCATAACCCGAAGCACGAAGTTCTTGTAGATGGCTTTCGAGTCCATTTTCTTCCTCGTGCCTTTGGTCACACCCTGAAATGATACTCAGATTATGAAATCTAATTTCTTTAACAAGAATTTACAAACAGAAAATGAAATAAGCAACCCAGATCTAAACCTGATTAATTCACTTAACCTCAATATTGTATTCAAATATTCTGAACAAAATCAAGGCCCCCAGATCATAAATCCAAAAATAGAAACAACAGAGAGACAAAATACAGACCGGCGCGAGAACAGAACCAGTAGCAATCGTCGGGGGCAAAGTGATTGGGGACGGTGAAATCGACGAACTTGGGGGCTTCAATTTCTTCGTAAAACTCCTCTTCTCGAAACCCCTCTTCCATTGATGAAGCTAGCTGGAGCTAGAGCTTGATTTTTTCCTCCATTACAGTATTCGATTGAGAATTTGAAGAGCGTCGATTCGAAGCAGGTGAAGAGAATCTAAGAAAACCCCCGCCAATGACGATGAACCGCCGGACTTCTTCTCCTTCTTGGCCTTCCTGGCCTCCGCCTTCTTCCCTATCCCCGACCAAAACCCTAACCCCAAAATTAATTGGCAATAGTGCTCTAATCAGCAATTCAAGTCAATAAAAGAATTTACGCAATGACAAAACCCTGAATCGACAAATCGATCACAAACTTGGCTGAGAGCCACAACAAAAATTCAAATAAAATCACTCAGGGACCGAAGGGAGGTGCTGCGAATGAGATTGAGAGGGGATTAAAGGAGTCAATTTACTGGCTTTTTTTGGGAAAGAAGTTCCCTTTGAAGATAAATTTGTACAGTAATGGATAAGATACAGAAATGGAGGAGACTTTGCGTTTATCCCTCAAAGGAAAAAAGGGTTTGAGTTCAATGAGTTTGATCTCTTGGAAGCAAGGGTTTAAGTGCATTGAGTTCCCTCAAGTCGTTCTGAGAATTGGGGGAAAGGGGAGGAAGAAGAGGTTTTTTACTGCAGAGAAAAAAAAGGTGAAAGGGAAAAGTAGAGAGAGAAACAAAGGGGGGTAAATTTAGTTTCCAACCTGGAAACAGAAAAAAGGAAAATAAAAGAAGGCATGTGTTTTGAATATGATGTGGCATCCAAAATCAAAGTCAAACCGGTCAAATTCATGCCAAACGTGTCATGTCAGCAAACCACCGAGTCACCGCCACTTAACTCGCTGACATCCCACTCAAATCCAATTTTATTTTTTTTTTGGACCACCAGAATACAAAGTGAAAGTACGGTCCACCATTGTCCAATTGGTAAAAGTAGATCGAGATTATTAGAATCCAATTATCCTATATATATATATATATATATATATATATATATATATACACACACACACACGTAAGCTCAATATTTTGCTGCGAAATTAAGCAAAATGCGAGTTGGTATTGGAGGAGACTATTAAAAGCAAGAGATCAGGTTCTTCCTCTTTTTCAAAACTTGATTGCAGAGGGGAAGAAATATAGTATCAAGCTTGGATATGATTTTGTGAAGGACCATAATCAGATTGTGCACTGGCATAAGTTGATTTGGAGTTCGCCTAGAATTCCTAAGTGTGTTTTTATTGCTTGGATGGCTGTGAATGGCAGGTTATCTACTTTGGACAGGTTCCAAAAATTTGGCTTGTAGTTGGCTAACAGATGTTTCTTGTGCAAATGTCAGGTAGAATCCAATTCTCATATTTTCTTTGAATGCGAGTTTGCGATTCAAATTGGCAATGATATTTGGCTTGATCACTTTGGAACTGTTCCTATATGGAGGAATTAGAACAATCAAGAGTGGATAAAGGCTGGTTTTAATGGAAAAAAGGAAAAACTTGTGCTGACCTCCATCATCTATCATATATGGGGGGAGAGGAACAGGAGGCTTCACCAAAATGTCTCTCATGACCCCAGTTTTGTTTGTTTGTCTATCAAAAATGATATAAATTTGAGGTTGTATTAGTCTTTTGTTTGGGCAAGAGCCTTTGTTTGTTTCCGTTCTGTTTGGAACTCGGTTGTTTTTTATCCTTGGGTCGGTCTTATTGTTTGACCCCTCGGGTATGCCGAGTATCGTGTACTCGATTTTGTTAATGGAAAAATCTCATTGATTTATCAAAATATATATATATACATATATATATATATATATATATATATATATATATATATATATATATATATATATAGATATACACACACACACGCACGCATACACGTAATGAAAACAATTGTCGCTGCCATGATTCCGTGAATGTTTTTTTTATGATGAGAGATTCCATGAATGTTAAAAGAAAGATTTGGAATTTTGGATCACTTATAAGTTATATCTCGTGTCACTCATATCCCCTTACCTTAGGTATTTGAGAAATTTGTGTTATTTGCGTTGGTTATATATAAAATTGAATTAAATAATAAGTGCAAACAAACTAAGATGTCGGGATGAAAAAGTTTTTGATTTAGCTGTTGCCCATGTTAGGACTTGGAGTGGGGGTAAAAGTTTACTCTCAGCCAAAAATTACCGTAATTACGGTCCCGCTCATCCCTCCCTATCCTTATTCCAACTTTTGTAGTTAGTTTGCTGTAGGGATGACAATGGGGGAATCCCCGAACCCGTCAAGGCCCCGCCCCGCCCCGCTCTAGGGAAAAATCCCCGCCCCGCTCTAGGGAAAAATCCCCGCCCCCATTGGGGATGGGGATGGGGACAAAATTTTCCCCATCCCTGTTCCCATTTTCCCCTCCGGGGTGAATTCCTCGTCCCCATCCCCGAAACTGTTAAAAGTACCAAATAACCTTTATTCAAATTTAATATATATATTAATGGGAAAGACAAAGTAATAATTTTCCAATTTATTCTCACTTGTTGATGTATTATTGTTTGATTTTGATGTATTATTACTTAAGCAAGTTAAATACATTGTATTTTGAATATGTTAAAAACCGGGTTCGATTAAAATCCGGATCGGATTAAAATTTAGTTAAATTTAGAATAGTTTTAAAAAAATCCACGTTGGATCCCCGTTGGGGATGAGGAATCCGCGGGGATGGGGATGGGGATGGGGCAAGAATCATTCCCCGAAGCGGGGATGGGGACGGGGGTATACTCCCCCATCCCCGTTCCGCCCCGTTGTCATCCCTAGTTTGCTGGTTTTCATACTATCATAAAAAAAATAGGAATTTTGTATTCTAATATACTGAACTTTTGTGGTATTGGACAATAATGCACTAAACTTTGACCTTGGACAATAATGCACTGAACTTTGGGGGGTGTTGGACAATAATGCACTCGAGACAATTTCGACGGTGGCGAACTTGGTGACAATCTTACGTGACAGACCGAGAAGACAAATATTTTTGGACCAATTCATCTCCTCCACCCGCTACATAGGATTGCCACCAAGTTAGCCATTGTCAAAATCATACTAAGTGCATTATTGTTCAATACCCTCAAAGTACAGTGCATTATTGTCCAAGGTCAAAGTTCAGTGCATTATTTTCCAATACCTCAAAAGTTTAGTATATTAGCATCCAAAAACCCAAAAAAATATAATTAATATTTGGGAAAATCGGATTCTAATAATCTTAACTTTTACAAACTTGACAACAATAATCTATACTTTCGGTTTGTATTCTGGTGGTAAAACAAAATAAAATAAAATTGGATTGCAGTGGTACCAAATCTACCTCGACATTTTTTTAAATTTTGTTTTCATTTTTACCCCATATTGTTTAAGTTTTTCTTCGTTCCTGCTACCAAAAAGGTAATGAAATATACTTGCTAACACATTTTTAAAAATTATTTTTTTAGGCTTAGAGCAATTATTATGATTTTTTAAAAGAAATAAAATTGAAAGAGTCATAAAAAATTTGAAAAAAATTGAGAGAGACGCCGTAAATTCATTAAAAATCACGGTTAAGTGTTATACTAAGTTTTGAATCAAATGCAACCCAAAATCTATGATATTTAGGGTATACTCTCGATCATGTCCCACTACAATCCAATTTTATTTTTTTGGACCACCAGAATACAAACCGAAAGTAGAGATTATTGTTGTCCAATTTGTAAAAGTTGGGATTATTATAATCCAATTTTCCTAATATTTACGTATTTTTTTCTTTGAAATGGTAAGATATGATTATTGCATTACAAATCTAATAATAATACTTTTGTATAATAGAATGTTGTATATATTGAGAAACTAATTATCAAAATTCTTCGAATTTTACTAACATGTCCATATTAATTGTCCATTGGCGTTATTAATTTATCAACATATACAGTGTTCTAAGATACGAAAATATTATTATTAGATTCGTAAAAAAAAAAATATTGTCATATGAATATAATGTTGTAATTTTTTGATAAAATATGTTATGAGAAATTTTTAGTAAAATGCACATTTGGGACAATAAATAGGGAATGGAGGGAGTAGTAAAATAAGAAAGTAATAATTAATATGTTATTGAAATTATAAGGTGACAAACAATATAAAATATGAAAAGTTAGTTAAAAAGTCAAATTAAAAAACAAAGGGATCGGAGTAATAATCCCTCATTTTCATGTTATTTATCATATTCGAAACTTGTGATGTCTAATCGTAGACATTTTGCCAATTTTGTTTTTCAATATATACAATGGGTTTGTTATATAAAATTACAGATTTATATTAAAAAAATATTATCCTGAAAAAGTGTAATATTGCAATTGTTAATAAAAATATTGGGTTTTTGGACAACAATAATACCAACTTTGTGGGTATTGGATAATACAAACTATTTTCTTGGACAGTAGCAGTACGAACTATTGACATATTTTCTTCTAACAGTACACCGTCGAATTGTTATGGTTTTAACTCATCAAAACAATGATGTGACTCCATAATATATGACATGGAAGACATGTTAGTGTTCACATCAACATTTTCTACCCAACATCCGCTTTTCACGTCACACATCATGGAGCCACGTCATCTTTCCGATGAGTTAAAACTATAACAACTCGGTCGTGTACTGTTGGAGGAAAATAGGTCGATAGTTGGTACTACTAGTGTCCAAGAAAATAGTTTGTATTATTAGTCTCCAATACCCCCAAAGTTGGTATTATTAGCGTCCAATAATCCTAAAATATTATATAAGAAACCGTGACAATTAATTAAATGACAAATAATATGAAATGGTGGAAGCACTAAGAAACAATTTTTAAAAAAAATAAAAAATTATTCAACATCCATTTTAATTACTCCCTCCGTCCCATATTAATTGACACTTTAAATAACTTATTTTGTCCCAAAATAATTGTCACTTTCCTATTCCCAATACCTAATTTAATTATTTTCTATTATTTATTAGAGAGAGAAAAGCCAAATACAATTGCGGTTTGGTAGTTATTATAGTTATATATTGGTATGTGTCAAAATTTCAATTCCGGCACTTAATTTGGGACGGAGGGAGTAACCTTGTTTTTGAAATTGTATGGAAACTTACAACTACTACCTCCGTCCCAAATTGTTTGTCCATCTACCTAACTCCCTTGTCCCAAAATGTTTGTCCATTTTATAATTTCAATTATTATAATTCCTATTATACCCCTAATAAATACTCTTTTGTTTCTTTGTGATTTTTCTTCACATGAAAAAAGTAATGGCAATTATGGTACATTACACATTTTTCACCCCATTTCCCATGACCATTGGACTTTTAAATATAGTTGGATGGACAAACAATACGGGACGGAGGTAGTAATTAACTTTGCTATCCTAAATGCACGGGGAATTGACTATATGAGAGTGGTTAGTTTCATTAATTGGCCTTGGCTTTGTTTTTTTTTTTCCTCTCTCTCTATCACCACACAGTTGTATCTTAAATGCGGTCTGAGGAATCTAGAGATAGGCAATATTCCCTGCATGAATTAATGTCTATAGTGAAGTTGATTCATGCAGATCCAAAGAATCTTTCAAAGGTTAATAGGACTAGGTTACCAGTTATATTTGTGAATGTAGTTAATAAATTATACATACTCTGATAAATATATATAATAACAAAAAATAATTATTTAAAATATACATTTTTTTATGCAATTATAAAATATTCCAAATATATATTATTCAAGCATCATTGTTGTTGTTACAAAAGTTTAAATCATTTTCGAGATGTTTATTTATCAAATGTTTTACGTGTAGCGCTCACAAAAAAATCAAGTTCGATTATTGTTAAAATTGAATGAGAAATTGATGTCTTGAACCATTTTCTTGAATAACCCAATAGAAAAAAGAGAAAATATTAAATCTGAATACCCGTTACCCAATCAAAAATTTTGGGTACCCGAACCAAAAAAATTGATTTAAATTGGGTCGAGTACCTGAATCAGCGCGGGGAAAAAAATCGGGTATTCCGTTCGGCTACGGGTCGACCCTTGACCAAAATCGGGTACCCGAATTACCCAAAACTAAAATAATAATAATAAAATAATAAAAGCAAAATTAGTGGCTTTAATTATAGTAGCTAATTACCGAATTACCCAAAATTAACATGTATTTAGCATAACTCACTTTCTTTCAAATCTATATATTATAAAAACAATCATTGTGGGTCCCACGAAATAGAGCCACGGGACTAAATGTAGGGAAATTGGCCAATCCCAACGTAGATAATTATATTTTTTTATTTTCAATTTTTTAAATTTTCCATCCGGATTTTATTTTAAAATTAAAAAAACCAGAAAGTATCACTATTCCTTGACTTCTCTTTGGAAATTAAATTATTCTAGTGCAAATAATAGTAATTATTTTGATGTTGCCGATTATAATAATAACAATAATAATAATAATAATAATAATAATAATAACAATAATAATAATAATAATCTATATATTATAATAGAAATCATTGTGGGTCCCACGAAATAGGGTCACGGGAGTAACTATAGGGGAATTAGCCAACCACAACGTAGAAAATTATATTTTTTTCTATTTTAACTTTTTTTTAATTTTCAATCCGGATTTTATTTTAAAATTAAAAAAAATAAAAAGTATCACTAATCCTTGACTGATTTGGACTCTGAATTAAATTATTTTGGTGCAAATAACAGTAATTATTTTGGTGTTGCCTATAATAATAATTATTAATATGAATAATAAAAATAATAATAATAATAATCTATGTATTATAATAGAAATCATTGTGGGTCACACGAAATAGAGCCATGGGAGTGACTCTAGGGGAATTGGTCAATCACAACGTAGAAAATTATATTTTTTTCCTATTTTCTATTTTTTTAATTTTCAATCTAGATTTTATTTTAAAATTTAAAAAACCAGAAATTATCACTATTTTTTGACTGCTTTGGACTCTGAATTAAATTATTTTGGTACAAATAATAGTAATTATTTTGGTGTTGCCTATAATAATAATAATAATAATAATAATAATAATAATAATAATAATAATAATAATAATAATAATAATAAGGGATATTGGATGACAATATACTGACCTTTGGGGGTATTGGATTGTAATATACCGACCTTTACTATTGGGCAACAATATCTTTGACCTTTATACTTAGGTGAGATTATTATACCAACAGTGACTAAGGGGATGGAAACTGGTTAACTTGTCTCGGTTCTGACGTGATAGGCGGAGGGAACTTGCCCAATAACCCCGTTAACCCCTCCATTTTTCTCACTAACCTACGTTAAAAAAAACGGCCCTAACACAATGATTAACGTGGTAGTGAACCGGTCTTCGTACTAACGTGAAACACAACCAATCAATGTCTTGTGATGTGGGTTAGTGAGAAAAACTAAAGGGTTAATGAGGTTATTGGCTTGGGACAATTTTTTTCCTTCGCCAACCATGTTGGCATGCATGGAGACCGCTTTACCACCTCCTTAGTTACTGTCGGTATAATAATGTCACCTAGGTATAAAGGTCAGGGATATTGTTGTCCAATAGTAAAGGTTGGTATATTACAATCCAACAACCCCAAAGGTTGGTATATTATCATCCAAAAACCCTAATAATAAATAATAATAATAATAATAATAATAACAATAATAATAATAATAATAATAATAATAATTTATATATTATAATAGAAATCATTGTGGGTCAACAAAATAGAGCCACGGGGGTGACTGTAGCGGAATTAGCCAATCACAACATAGAAAATTATATTTTTTTTCTATTTTCAATCTGGATTTTATTTTAAAATAAAAAAACAGAAATTATCACTATTTCTTGACTGCTTTGGACACTGAATTAAATTATTTTGGTGCAAATAACAGTAATTATTTTTATGTTGCCTATAATAATAATAATAATAATAATAATAATAATAATAATAATAATAATAATAATAAGGGTTTTTGGCCACAAATAATCCGTACTGAAGGGCATGTGACTGAGAATAATCTAAAGTGACTTTTCAACCACTAACAGTCTGTACTTTTTCACTATTTTCTCATAGCAGTCCAGAATCACTTTCCGGCACCGGAAAGCTGACGTAGCGACCGGAAAGTATGTTTATTCATACTTCAAAAAGGAAATGTCAGGTCGCCACGTCAGCTTTCCGGTGCCGGAAATTGATTCTGGACTGCTATGAGAAAATAGTGAAAAGTACAGACTGCTAGTAGCCGAAAAGTCACTTTGGATTATTCTTAGTCACAAGCCTCTTGAAAGAACCCTAGAGGAGAGGTGAATAGGGTTATGAAAATTTCTGCACAAATACTCAATAGTAAAGGACGTTAGGGTTTCTTAATCTTTTCAGATAAAGATTCAGCTTAAGATAAACCAAGGTAAGCTGAAATAAAGGACAATAAGAGATAACTGAATAACCTCCTTTATTTCGTTGGAACAATATATGCTTGAATGTGACAACTACCTAAGGTGAACGTCCTTAGGGTTGCAGCGAACAACGAACAGCGAAGCTTCAAATAGAGTTTCTGGGAAACACCCACCAACCACAAATGTGGTGTAAACACTAATCGATCCTAAGTCCTTCTAGGAATCGATTACAAGAGTATCAATCAAATCCTAGTTCCGTTAAGGAATCCATTACATTCAAACACAAATTTCTCACCGAATACAACTTTTCTACACGAAGAAAAGAACTCAAAACAGAGCACCCTCTGTTTTGGTAACACCCGATTACTTCACTTGGAATTGTTAATTTCTTCGGTCTTCAATTCATCTATTTATGGGCGCAACTTGTAGGTAGTAGTCGTTGGGGATCTATTCTTTCCTTCTATGCATCCCGCTTGTCTTTCTAGAATTGATGATGATTTTTTCCTTCTTTGCACTTTGCTTGTCTTTCCGGAATTGACGATTTTCCTTTCCTTCTTTTGGAAGATTTCTTCGTAAATCACGATCCTTTTTCCTTCTAATTTCTTCACGATTGTTTCCTATACAACAAGGTTTACAATCGGTTAGTCTGGTTAGAAATAAGAATGGGGGGATCGAGTAACTGGTTTCCAGAAATACTTCCCTGTTCCTTTTATCTTTCGTGCTTGACATGAACGTCCTTGAGATGCTTGTCGTAAATGTCCTTCAGCCTCTTGACGTAAATGTCCTTCAGCCTCTTTCGTATCACAACTTTTCTGGCTAAATGAATTTTGGCTTTTATTCAAAACTGATCCAGTCGCCAAGGCAACATCCTTGAAGGGTTCTAACACCTCTCAGTACGGATTATTTGTGACCAAAAACCCTAATAATAATATATCTATTTATTATAATAGAAATCATTGTGGGTCCCACGAAATAGAGCCATGGGAGTGACCAAAAAATTGCTATGAGGTGCCACACATTTCTAACAACTGACTAGAAGGGGACCACATTTTTTTTAATGCACTCGAAGGGGACCATATTTTCAAAGAACTGGCTGATGGGTGATTTTTCGACCATTTTGACCGAATTCCAGTGATTTATATATGAAAAGACAGAAATACCCCTATGTTTTATCAAACAATTACTGGGAGGTGTCCTACATTTTTAAAAACTGACTGGATGGAGACCACTTTTTTCAAACCTCTTCTCTGCACTCCCTCCTCCCCCAAATATCAATACAACTCAACCCATCAAAACCATAAACAAACCCATTTCTTCTCCTTCTTCTTCATTCGTCCACCACCCGATCACCAGCACAACCACCAGTCCAACCGCCAACAACACCAACATCACTCAATCGACACTCAACCACCACCGAGAACCACCACGACTGTTTTAAATCATACCACAATCTAAGTTTGACACAACAAAGTATAAATCCCTCTCTTCATGTCATCAGTATGTCAATTTCTCAATTTGTTTTTTGTTTTTGGGTCTTAACTCCACCATCGAAACCTAATATTAAGAAAGCAAGGAGAGAGAAAGAGGAATGGCATCCGGTGCGACGTTTGGTTGTCGTGGGTTTGGGTGTCGGTCAACATAGGTCGCCGCGTGCCTTGACTACCGCGGTCCAGTCGCGCGAAATAGAGGAGAAACGGGGATGGTTCAGGAGTGAGTTCGGGTGGTTATCAATGTTTTTGGGTGGCTGGAGTTGCTTTTTCTGGTGATATTTGGGATGCAAAAATGAAGTCTGGTTGGTGGTTATGGTGTGAGTGTTGATCAATTAAGTTTGAAACAAGGAATGAGAAGAAGGGTAAGTGCTTGGTTGTGTCAAACTTAGATTAAGATTTGATTTAAAATGACCATTGTTGTTCTCGGTGGTGGTTGAGCGCTGAAGTGGTGGTGGTGTTGGTGGTGGTTAGACTGGTGGTAATGGAGGTGGTCGGGTGGTGGATGAAGAAGAAGATGATGATGAGTTTGGTTATGGTTTTGATGGGTTGAGTTGTATTAATATTTGGAGGAGGAGGAGAGAAAGTGCAGATAAGAGATGTGAAAAAAGTTGGCCCCCTCCAGTCAGTTTTTAGAAATGTATGACACCTCCCAACAATTGTTCGATAAAACATAGGGGTATTTCTGTCTATTCGTATATAAATCGCCGGAATTCAGTCAAAATGGTCAGGAAATCACCCAGCAGCCAGTTCTTTGAAGATGTGGTCCCCTTCGAGTGCATTAAAAAAAATGTGGTCCCCTTCTAGTCAGTTGTTAGAAATGTGTAGCACCTCCCAGCAATTTTTTGTGGGAGTGACTATATGGGAATTAGCCAATCACAACGTAGAAAATTATATTTTTTTTCTATTTTCAATTTTTATAATTTTCAATCCGAATTTTATTTTAAAATTGAAAAAACCAGAAAGTATCTGTAAAACCCTGAACTTTTGGTCAAGGCTACCATTAGTCCCATCCGGCAGATCGTTGGTTTTGAGTTTAAGTTTCGAGAACGAAACTTCTTTTAAGGGGGTAATGATGTAAAACCCCGGAAAATCGGATTATAATTGTCGTTAGTATTATTTTACGTCCGTTAATTATTTTGTGTTTGAATGGTTAACACTTCAGCTCGTAGGACCGTTGAGAGACTAACAAGGGTATTTTAGTAATTTTCTATGTGCGTAGGAGCAAGGGTAAGTTGGTAATTTTATGTGATTAATATTGTATGATTTTATGTGTTTTTATTTTAAATTATTTATGAGTTATGTTTTTTAAATTATATTATTATGTGGTAATTAGTATTTTAGAAAATTATAAATTTTAAGCATTTTGCCATTATTAGCAGCTATTTTAGTAATTTATTTTACAGAAATTGTTTTGATTTTATTTGGGTAGTATAAATAGTTAATTTGTATTAGTAAACCCTAATCCCAAACCCTAGCCCCTCTCTCTCTTCATCTCCTCCCATCTGTAACTGTTGCCGCCTGACCACAAGCGCCGACCACCGGGAACCGTCGCCGGCGATCACCCAGACAACCACCAGCAGCCCCTCTCCCCCACTGTCTCTCTTTTAATCTCTCTCTCTCTCTCTCTCTCTCTCTCTCTCTCTCTCTCTCTCTCTCTCTCTCCCTCTCTCTTTCTTCTTGTCTCGCGCCACCGCCAAGACCACCACCAGATGATAGCCACCACCGCTGTCGCACCACAACAGACGTTCCGCCTCCATCGCCGCAGCAACCGGAACCAGCCACCCAGACGCGAGACGTGCCCTGTTGCTGCTGTGGTATTCGACCCAGCCACCGTCTGCGTCGTCCCCTGCCGCTCCGACCACCACCGTTCGACACCCCCAGCACCGTCGACGCCTGCCTTTGCCACCGCCGACTGCCCAGTCGCGCCTAGTCGCCGCCAGCCACCTGCCCAACGCCACCCATCTATGTATAAACCCTAAATTCTTGGTTTTGTTTTTCCCTACTGTTGTTATTATTAATATCATTATTAATTATTTTAAATTCTTGTAATCTGATTATAATGTGTAAAATAGTATGATTATATACGTCTTCTTAAGTGTTTAATTTTTATGTATTTCTATTATTAATTTTCTTGTTATTATGAGAAGTATATTGTTCGTTCATGTAAATCATGTTTAGGATTCTTGTTAGTATTATTTCATGTATGAATTAGGGTAGTTTGATATGTAAATCCGATTCCATTGTTTATAATTTATTTTCATGCATATTGTGATTATTCATTAAATTTGTTCATAATTTTAAAGTATATTTTATGCATATTATTTCATAATTGTAAAGTATAGTTTATTTGCGTTTAAAATTAAAGTATTAATTTATATCAATTACTATATTATAGTTCTTAAAAAGAGGTTTCAAAATCCTCTCTACTGCTTTTAAAGTTTTAAATTTGTTCATTTTGTATTTATATTATTACTACGTTTCTATCAGGTTTTTCTTCATGTAAAATTATGTTGTAATTTCCAAAAGAGCATTCTAAAGCTCCTCCTATTATTATTATTATAAATTTTATTATGCGTTATGTTTAGTAAAGTTCAAATTTTATGTATTGGTATGTGATTACTGAGAGTTCTTTATTATGTGATTACTGAGAGTTCTTTATTATTATAAATTATATTATTAGTACATGCTTATCAGCTTATGTGATTATTATGTGATTACTGAGAGTTCTTTACGTAAAATGATTTGATTTTGGTTTATATGTGGTGATGTTTAGACCTTGTTGGTGTTGTGATATTTTTATGGAGCTTTCATGCCAAAAGTTTAGTTTATTTTGGTTATTAGTGTGAGTTTTACGTTTATGTGTTTAGTTGAGAATTTATAAGTTTATTTGTGAAATTTGTGTTAATTGGTTTGGTAGGGTTGACCTTGTTAGTGTTAAGAGGGTCAAAGGATGTGGTTCATATATGCTATTACTTGAATGATGGGAACCTTATAGTGTTCCTAGGGTGGGGTGAGGTAGATGGTAGTGAGTACTAACTTTGAGAGCACGTTTTGATTATAGAAATTTATTCTATTTATAGGCGCGATCTAGACCGCTCGTTTAGTGAGCTCAAGTGTGTTCGTAGAAGTGAAATGAAGTGAAGAAATTCAGGTAATGTCTATGTCCTAATCCCCACTGGGATGCACTTTATATGTTTTATGATTTTGATTATGTTTTAGTAATTGCATCTCGAAAGGGGATTTTATAGAGAAAATTGACTGTCTGTTTTGGATGTCGAATTATTTTCTTTGAGTTGATTAAATGTGACAGTCCTTTATGTGTGTGATTTGGAAATGGTTTTGAAAACTGGGATTGATTGATTGAGCTTGGACTGATGTGGTATTAAACCAGACTAATAATTCAAATGAGACGTAAATGCGGGTTCGAGAAACGCTCCCGAAGACCAGAATGTGGTATCCTGCAGGGGGGTTGTCAAGAAATCAGGGATGCCTGATAAGTGCTACTTCCCCGGGGTTAGTTTTTTACACGTGTGTGAAATGGATGGCCATCCGTATGATTGTGATTGTGAATGATTGAGATTGGTATTGAGATTGAGATTGTGATATTGAGATTTTGATTATAGCGAAGTCATTGGACTTCGAGGGCCAAATAAGCAAGGTCCGTCCGCTTAATAAATCTGAATGATGGTTATGGTTGGTTGGGAAAGAAAGTTGGTTTCGAAAAGATTTTACTTGTTCACTTCTCCCCCAAAAATGAATTGAAATGGTTTTTAAATTGTTTTAACGGTTAGGGGTAGACATTATTGAGTCCTCCTCATGTTTTAAATGTTTTGTTTTCAGGTGATGCATTCGATGATGGGAATGGGAACTAGCAGTGAGGACGACGAAGTTACTTTTGAGAATAAGTTTAGTTTATGTTTAGAATTGCGTTCGTAATGTTTAGTTTATGTTGTCCTAGAATTTGAAATTTCTTTTGTTTATTAAATTGAAGTAATTAATGATTAGTTGTAGTTTTCCTTTCTTGCCTTGTATTCCTTCGGGGATACGGCAGTAACGCCCAATTAAAAAGAAAGAAAAAAGAGTTTTCCGCCGTTAATGTTAGTCAACGTTTTACTTTGACTGTTAAGTTTAGAATTGAATTTCCAGGGCGTTACAGTATCACTAATCCTTGACTGCTTTGGACTCTGAATTAAATTATTCTGGTGCAAATAACAGTTATAATAATAATAATAATAATAATAATAATAATAATAATAATAATAATAATCTATATATTTTTATAGAAATCATTGTGGGTCCCACGAAATAGAGTCATGGGAGTGACTAGGGGAATTAGCCAATCACAATGTAGAAAATTATATTTTTTTTCTATTTTCAATTTTTTATTTTCAATCCAGATTTTATTTTAAAATTAAAACCAGAACGTATCAGACTGCTTTGGACTTTGAATTAAATTATTTTGGTGTAAATAACAGTAATTATTTTGGTGTTGCTTATAATAATACCTATAATATGAATAATAATAATAATAATAATAATAATCTATATATTATAATAGAAATCATTGTGGTCCCACGAAATAGAGCCACAAGAGTGACTGTAGGGGAATTGGCCAATCACAACGTAGAAAATTATATTTTTTTTCTATTTTCAATTTTTTTAATTTTCAATCCGAGTTTTATTTTAAAATTAAAAAATCCAGAAAGTATCACTATTCCTTGACTGCTTTGAACACTGAATTAAATTATTTTTGGTGCAAATAACAATAATTTTTTTGATGTTGCCTATAATAATCTATATATTATAATAGAAATCATTGTGGGTCCCACGAAATAGAGCCACGAGGGTGATTGTAGGGGAATTGGCTAATCACAACGTAGAAAATTATATTTTTTGTCTATTTTCAATTTTTTTTTCAATCCGAATTTTATTTTAAAATTAAAAAAACCATATAGTATCACTAATCCTTGATTGCTTTGAACTCTAAATTAAATTATTTTGGTGCAAATCTATATATTATAATAGAAATCATTGTGGGTCCTACGAAATAGAGCCACGAGAGAGTATGAGAATTGGCCAATCACAACGTAAAAAATTATATATTTTTTTCTATTTTCTATTTTTTTTATTTTCAATCCGGATTTTATTTTAAAATTTAAAAACCAGATAGTATCGCTAATCCTTGATTGCTTTGAACTCTGAATTAAATTATTTTGGTGCAAATAACAGTAATTATTTTGGTGTTGACTATAAATAATAATAATAATAATAATAATAATAATAATATAATATATAATAGTAAAGTTAGTGAGCCTCACTTAATAGATCCACGTTAGTAAATTTAGGGATATCATCAATCACCTCTTCGATAATTCGATTTTTTTTTTATTTAGGAAAATCTGATTATTCAATTAAATTAAATTTAAATTGAGTTTATAACCCCCAACGTTTTCTGTTACCAAGATTCATAGCTTTTTATATTGTCATAAAATTCAAAACATCCACATACATAGCAACTAACTATCCCACGATTGCCCAAATGACAGAAAGTACCTTATTATAACTCAAACTCTTCAAACCCTAACAAACATCCACATATATAATTCAACATTGGCTCCATTATTTACTGCTACTGTATTCGTTGATTTATACAGGTACCTTTCATTCTGGTTCCAACCAGTCACATTAACATCACAAATTACTCATAATATGATAGTTTGTCACACTTTCTACATTCTGAACTACAAAACTTGTTGTTATCACTGGGTGGTTTGTTTGTGGATGTTACGCCCTCAACAATCAGTCCTATAGATTTGAAAATTGGTGAGTAGTTATTTAAATTTAATTCTCTGTACATATCTCTATTCAACTACAGAATATGTTCTGGAATCATAATAATATTTTTTTAATGTTTTTTACTTTGATTTTTATGCTTCTGACTTTCTTTTTGTTCTTTTAACATATACTTCGTAATATTTACTTAATAGTTCATGTTTCATTTTTTTAAGAAAACTGTATTTTTGGTTTGTTACTTTATATGTTGCAGGATAATTATAGTCATATCTTTTTATAATGGAAACACCAACCAATTTATACCATCAGTATATATGTGTTACATTTATTCAATTTATACCATCAGTATATATGTGATAAGACCTTAACAACATATGTGCCATATAGGCCTAAAATTGATGCTCAACAAAACGCAACATCTCAAGTTGCAATTGTTATTCTACACTCGATACATTACACGGGTTTTGTGTAGCATTTTTTTTAAAATTAAATGGAAATTTCTTTGTTTCACTTCAATAAAAAAGATATGTCAATTGCTTAATAGTTGGAACAACTAACATGTTATCCTTATATTTGAGATAGTGTTTACTCCTTTATTATATTATAAATTTCTATGCATATTTATATTACAGTTATTGTTTATTTTTTAATACTCCGTGCATCGCACGGGTTTAAGACTACTAGTAGTAGTAGTAGTAGTAGTAATAATAATAATAATAATAATAATAATAATAATAATAATAATAATAATAATAATAATCTATATATTATAATAGAAATCATTGTGGGTCCCATGAAATAGATGTGTTTAATTATAAATTTTCAAATTAAAATTAAAAATAATAAAAGCGAAAACTCATAAAATTAAAACTAATCGAATATTTTGGTTAACCGGTTGATGTATAATGGGATCAAAGATTAATTAGATCTTGATCAATTACACATCAAGGGGGACGTGCAACCAATCTCAATATGGGATGCTTCACGTGAACTACGGCAAAGGTGGGGGTGATTCACGTGAGAAAAGAGGGGATCTTTGTGGAGTTTGGATGATTTGTGAGAGCGTATGGATTAGGGTTTGAGAAAGGAGGGATCTTTGTGGAGTTTGAAAAAGGGAGATGGACGGATGTAGGGGAGGCTATTCGGGAGTGACGTAAGGTCTTTGTGGAGGAGGGATGTTTGAGAGAGATTTTGTGAGAGAGAAAAGGATGAATGAATACTTGAGAGAGTTTTGTGAGAGTTGGCGTGAGGTAGGGTTTAGGGGAGGGAGTAGACGTTTGAGAGGGAGATTTGAGAGAGTTGATAGCCTTAGGATTTATCTAACTAAGATAGAAAGATAAAAGTAACCGGGATAGTTCAAGGGATCTATCTTGATACAGAAACACCACAAGAAGAAACCCTAGAGCTACTTGACCTTTAACCTAGTTACAGAAACACCTTTTAGGTTCAGGGTTCAAGCTCTTCCTCACCACTTGGTTGCCAAACCAAGATACAATAGAAGATATCAACGAGGTTCTCACGAAACACTGAAGGGGTAAGCTAAAAGCTTGATTGTATTCATAATTCAAAACGGGGTTTCCTTTGAAAGGCTACAAGCCTAGTTATTTATACTAACTAATTCATTCACATATTAGGACTCTAATAATACTACTCCTAGGCGCCTATCTACTCCTTCTCCTCCTTGGATTAGAACCCCTTATCCTAAGGGGAGTTGGTTACAACAATCCTTATCCTAATAGGAATTGACTTTCCTAATCCAAGATGGATTAGTTACAAAATAAGCCAACCTTATCTAAGATTATATCAACCTTTTGACGCCTATTTTATCTATATCACACGCCAAACACACACCACACACCTTCCAGAACATTCTAGAAAACTCTAGAACCTTCTAGACTAATCTAGACTCCTATGACTTGATGTCCAAGTTTATATATATTACTTGGCATCTTACATGGCTAGAAATAATAAAAATATAATATAAAACTCACAAATAATAACTAAATGCTAAAAATGTGAAGTTTACATCCAAAAGGCTAAAATTGTGAAATTCAAACTGAAATGGTCAAAACTGTGAAATTCACTTTGGGCTTGGTACTGGGCCTTAGACGTGTACTTGGAGTCTCTTTTGGACGAGTTCCTTGTGGACTTGGACCCTCTAGGATATTTGGACATCCTCTTGCCATAAATAGCACACAATGTGAATGGGCTTTCGGGCCGCTACCTTGAATCCTTCTTCCTCGACCCTCTTTATCTCCTTGTAGTTGAGTTGAATCTCCGTTGTTGGGCCTGGGTTGGATGGATTTCTTTCATGAAGGACCCTATCTATATCCTTGTATTTCCTTTGGGCCTTCTTGATTGGGTTTGTGGGACTTGGCGTGGGCTGATTTACATCATCGGTGTCCGATCCAAAACTTATGAGTATCCCAACATACCTGAAACTTTGAGTTACGATTACAAAAGATTATTCAAATTAAATTGAACTGTAGTTATTAAGTTTACTTTAATTTTTCCATAGAAAATAATGTTAAATTGTTATATAACCTTTTTCTGTGGACTTTGGGAATGAAACAACAATATTGTCATAATTTTGACTTTTACGGTCTCCAATGTCACTATTTGATTGATAATTTCTTACATAATATGTTATTAAAAATTGCAATATTATGCTTTTATGATAGTATTTTTCATTACAAATCTAATGGTGGTAATCTTATATATCAATTCATTGTACATATTGAGAAATTTATGGTCAAAATTTTTGAAATTTGACTGGACTATTTCCAAAGACGACAGTTAATATGGAACAGAGAGAGTATTAATTTGAGATGGCAACTTTTACACTTCCCCACACCTCCCCGTATTCTGATATTAGTTTAGAAACTCAAAAAAACTAGTCCAATTTGTAAACAATATTCTACCGCCACTACGATTAGAACCGCCATCATCATCCGTCAACCATTCCATCTCACTTTCTCTCTGTTACTTGTTTGTCAAACTAATCGATTGAAGATCAAGTGGATCAAGACCATATGGATTGAAAAATCGGGATTTTGATCGATTATAAGAAGACAAAGAAGCAGACGGTTGAAGTGAGCAGACAACAACTGGAAATTAGGTTTTAGATTATGAAAATTAAAATTCTTATTTTAATTTTTAATTTTGATATTTGGAGTCACATGGAAATTGGGGCTTTCAAATGCTTTCTCTAAGTTCATTTACTACTGCTTGGGAATTTGGGTATATAGATGTTACTGTATTAATTAATGAAAATGAAACTAAGAATTTCTAGAAACTTGCACAAGCCATGTCAATTGTATATAGATCACCTCAGTCCAAATCCATATCATCTACCACCTGGCTGCCATCTGGGGTGGGTCAGTGTATCATTCTCCCCCATTTTGAGAATACTTACCAAATGAAGCGTCTAATTGTGATGGATCTAGGGATGTTTCTAGCAAAACTATAACAGATCCTATTAATGTTGTTTTGAAAAGCAACAAGCATGCAAGCAGGTTGGGTTATAAGGATGCTCTTTTGAGTGGTCCCAAAACCGATCAGGTGGTGGATAAAGATCAGGGAGCTAACTCTGATAGTGACCGCACTCTCAGCATCATGGTTGAATCCCTTCAAGATGAGGCCGAGCGTGACTTACTTGCTGACCTTGAGGATTCCATCCTTGAGGCTTCGAAGGGCAAAGCCAGGGGTGAGAGAAAGCAGAACATTTTAATGAAAGCTAAGTGGCAGCGTGTCAGAGAAGCAACTTCAAGTGCTGTTCGGGGCCATAAGGATGATCAGAAAATTAGGATGGCCAGACGAGCGAATAGTTTGGAAGCTGACAGTCTTGATGACATCGATGATAAGATAGAACGTTTAGCCAAGACTATTGGTAATGATATTGGCGTGCGATTCCCCGATGATTCACCAAATTGATGTTTTGATCTTCTAGCGGTGTGGTTTGAATTGTCTCATCCTTGGCAGTAGTGGACTTAATCGTCCTTTGGTATTGTTATGTTAGCAGTGTTTGGTTTAAGTTTCTTTTGCGGTAGTTATTGGCTGTTTCTGCGGTTGCTGTGATTTGTAAAACTCTGTAGCCTTTTGGCTATCAATTATCGAAAAAAAAAGCTTAGGAAAGTTGTCCAACAATTTGAATTCATTAATGTTATCTACTTTCCCAAGGAGATAAGTGGGAAGGGAGTTGACATCATACATACATACATACATACATACATACATACATATATATATATATATATATATATATATATATATATATATATATATTTCTGGGTCCAAAGGGTGGGGGTTGAAATATGTGAATTTGAAGAAGGGCATTTGTGGAAAGCCATAATTAGTCATTTCTTTTTTTCTTTTTTTTGAATGTCTTAATGGTGAGTTAACAAAGTAAACTAATATACTTATGTGGACATTTTTCCTCGTCGTTCGGGCTTCCGAACGTCCACGCGGATTGAGGTGTGATTTGAAGATTTGTGCTAGGGTTTGAACCTTTGAAAAAGACCCTTTAAGGAATTTTAATTACACATTTCAGGAATAATATTTGTAAAACTGCTTTCCCTCTACTTGTGCATTTTATGAGTCGTTGAATTAAACCTTTAAGAGTGAACATCCACTTGTTCCAAACTCTTCCAAATCCAATCCAATTTGCTTATTTAAATGTTAGGCTCGGAAGAAAACAATTTATGCAAGTATTATTTAGAAATATACAAAGAAAATCCTTAAAGTTGCATTGGCACGTTGTAAAACCATGTTTTACCATAGTTTATGCAACCCAATGTGCTTTTAGTTCGAAATGGGAGTCGCCAGTCACCCAAATTTTTAAGGGAAAAGCCAAGACAAACCAAAGAGAAAATGAAGAAAGACTCCGCCTACGAAACCCAAGAATGGATTCGGGGGTAAGGCTACGAACTCGAAAAGTAGGATATTTAGGAGTTCGCCTCTCACAAAAGGAAAGACTCTACTAAAAGTTTTAAGTGTGCTTTTATAAAATTTGGAAAAGAGATAAATATGAACTTTATAGAATTATTTCAAAAGAACATGCAACAAATAAGAATGAAAGAAAGTACAACATGTACACTTTATTTACATAAAAGGGAAACAATTAAAAGCTTACATTGTGTCCTTTCTTTAGAGAAGCCTTGCCTAACCTTTGTAGAAGCCTCTTTGAATGCCTTTGGAAGCCTTGAATACTCCTCTCGAAGATGTCAAAATGGTGCCAAAAATAAAAGTATGGAAAGGGGTGAGAAAAGGGTAGAAAAAAGCTCTTTTTGTGGTGTTTTAGGTAGTAGAAATGTTAGGCTTTTTGTGGGGCCTTTAGGGATTTTATGGAAGATAGAATAAGAATTTAGATAAGAGTAGAAAGATGAATATTATGATGGTAAGAATATGGTAGAGATTCGAGATGGAGATAATAAGAAAGTGGGTAGGAAATAAGGATAGAAAGAAAGGCTCTTTTGTGGGATTTTGTAGTGTTTATGTAGGGATAAGGGGGATAATATGGAGATGAATATTTAGAGGTTTAAGAAGGTGGAGAAATGAAGATTATGGCAGGAAAAGTGATGGAAAAGGATAGGAGAAGGATAGGGAAAATGAACTCTTTTTGTGAGTTTTTAGGATAGTTTTGTGATGTTTTTGGGAGGCTTTATGGGAGCTTTATGTGAGGATGGTGGGGGATAGTATGAGAGTATGGGTTAGAGGTTTAGGAGGATGGAGAGATGGATTTTAGGATGGTAAGATAATGGTGGAAGGATTATAAGACAGATGATAGAATGATGATATTAGAATGGAGATGATGATAGAAATGGGAGAATGATAAAATTGAGAGTGTAGGAGGGAGAAGGGATGAATGAGTGAATGATTGAGTGAGTTTGGCTTTGGCAAGAGGGGGTGTTTATAGGCTTAGGAGAGGGTAGAGATTCATGTACATACAATCACATTCATGCTTCCATACACTCGGTGGTCAACTGGCACAGAACACTAGGCAAAAGGGGGATGTCCTAGGGTGGACGACAGCACGTGGATGAATGTATTTGGATTTGAGAAGCCTCAAGGCCACCAATTGAGGAAGGGTGAACCTTGCTCTCATTTATGTATTCTTGGACGGTGAGGGTTTGAAGGGAGTGCACTCGAAGTCAGCTCGTTCACACTTGGTCGGTGGGAGCTTATTTGCAAGCTTCATGCATGTTTTTGTGAGGTCTTGAACTTGAGACCTCTTGGAAGTATTTTGCATGTGATCTTTACTTAGCTTTTGCATGGCTTGCATGGCTAAATAAAGCTTAATTGCTTACGTAAAGATCATGCACGCAATAGGCTAGGAAATTCACATGTAATGGTGCATGTGTGCTCGTCCGAACTTGTACATGTAGAGTGCATCCGAGCAAGTGTCTTGACTTATCTTTGGCTTGGCTTGGCTTCCCTAATTTCCTTATTCTAACTAAAGTACATTACTAAAAATACATAAAAAGAAATAATAAAAATTACATTAAAAGTACATAAAATCTACGCTAAAATCCAGTGTCTAAAATAGCTTATTGACCGGCGTTTTCTTCTTTATTTCTGCTTCATTTTTATATGGGAATGCTATATATTTATGTGCCAAATCCTGGTGTCTACAACTTATTGAATTATTAACCATCCAACACCTTTTATGTTCTTATGATTTTGGTGTATTGTAATTTCACAATAAATTTGTTTATTCACCTTACTTAATCCCACGAAAGATAATTTGTATAAAATTAATTTTTCGAAATGAATATTCAAAATATAGTTTGGGGGGCCTCATATATATATATATATATATATATATATATATATATATATATATATATTTATTTCTGGGCATTTTTGGAAACCTTTAATTGACTTATTTTTTCCTTTTTAAATTACTTTATGTATATTAATGGATGGATTGAGTTACTACTAACAATAAATAAAATTCAATAACTATTTATAAAAGTATAATAATATAAATAAATACCATGACCACTTAAATTTATATAAAATAATTTGTTAATCAACAAAATAGATGTTAAAACCTTTCTCAGCATAAAAGAAATATTATTTAAACACCTAATTTTTTAAAATAACATGCAATTCTATGTGGAATATCTAAAACATGATTATCACTTTTATTATTATCATTATTTTATTATTATTATTATTAATCATCTATTTCATTAAAAAAAATACTAATCTCATACCCTTCTTATTTCCCAAAATGAAGGGTCAAATATTACTTAATAATTAATAATATTATGATTATGATGATGAGTTGATGACACAGACGAAAACTCCCCCTGCATGCTAATTATTATTGTTGTTAATTGTTACTACCTTCGTCCCTAAATAATTGTCCATTTGACTAAACTTTGACCGTTGATTACTCACAAATTAAAATGAGTTACAATATAAAATTGATATTATTATAATTTTTAATAATATATCTTTCTAATGGTGATAATTTCATATTGTAACTCATTACAGTTGATAAGTAATCAACGCTCAAATTTAGTCAAATGGACAATTATTTAGGGATGAAGGTAGTAATATCAAACCATTTCTATTTCCTAACATAAACGTATGGCATTATGACTAATTAATTAATAATTAATAAAATTACAATGGTGATACATATGAAACTCCCACGTCCCACAATGGAAAGTGGAATATTTAACTTTAAAGATTGTGATTAATTTGTAAGCGGTTACATTATAATTAGCTATTAATATAGATATATCATTTTTAAAAAGAATAATTATATTCAGAATTCAAAACAAAATGTTACTATAAAAACCTTACTAAGGCTAGGCCATTTGTCCAATGTTCACCATTTATATATCTTAGTGAGTTTCTATAAGTTAATATAAAATTTGTAAATTGTGAGTAAATTTAAATGGTAAAAAAGGTAGACAGGTTTGTTCACATAGTTGGTACGTTGTATTATAACATGCTAATGCATGTACACTATTAGCAAGGTATTGTTATCGTTCAGGAGCTTATATTGCGCATATTTTTATTCATAGTTCGTATTCATGAGAAAAAGAAAAACTTTCAAAGTGTAGTTTATATTACGCAATTTGCAACTATATTTTATTTATGCATATATTTCATTTTTTGATATTTTTAGACTTTCTATTACAATTGTTCTTTACACAGAAATGATGTGAATTTTGATGATGTGGTATGGAATTACCAAGAGTTGTTAAATAATTGAGGATGATTAAATCTATAATATCCTATTGGTGTGGTATGATAGTTTTTACTCTAAATATTGTACTATAGTAACTTTTTACACAACCATTTATGAATCATATCACCTCATTTCTAGCTATCTTTATCTATTATTAATTTTTTCTTAAGTATAAATTAATTAGCTACTCATACGCATCATTTTTTAAACAGAATTTTTCAAATTAATATCTATATAAACAATATTACAACCATATTATTTTAATTAGTTTTTGAATGATTGCATGTAAATTTATGATATAGAATAGAGTATATGTAAATTAAATTTATGATATATATATATATATATATATATATATATATATATATATAATGAGGCCATTTCTAGAAATTAAGTTATACTTAGTTATTTTTTAAAATTATTTCACCACATTGATCGATAGGTAAGTTACTTCTCAATATGAGGATTACCATATGTGTGTACTTTGAAGAGGGCATTTTTAGAAATTTGTAATTCATCAATTCTATTTTATAAGTTATTTTTTTTATATTAATTAGTAAAATAAATTATGGTACAATTATTAATTATTATTATTCTTCTTTTAAATTATTGTATTTTGATTGATACAAGGTAATGTAATCACGTTAGAAGAAGAAGATATTATAAATGTTGGACTATCAAATACAGTGATGATGATGATAATGATACTAACAATA
Organism: Portulaca oleracea; assembly: GCA_029582165.1. Taxonomy (NCBI): domain Eukaryota; kingdom Viridiplantae; phylum Streptophyta; class Magnoliopsida; order Caryophyllales; family Portulacaceae; genus Portulaca; species Portulaca oleracea. The sequence goes on along the minus strand of CM055877.1, from coordinate 43,321,347 downwards.
ATAATAAATAAATAAATAATTGTGTTTTCATGATAATTTTTTATAATACTTAAATTTTCAAGGGATTATGATAATAATATTTATTATAATATAATAATTATTATTATCGTTGTTGTTGTTGTTATTACAATGGTTGCAACCCTATATATTTCCAATGCTAATGCTAACATTTAGAGTTTGGCGAATTTTATTTGGATACAAATAAAATATATCTTTCATTATTTTTTAATTTTATGCATTCACAATTCTATCCATTGTTATAATGTTTAAAATTTATTTTTGATAACAATGATATTGACAGGCTATCAGTTCAATTTGTGACATTATTTTATTAAAAATAAGTTAGATTCAAATATTCACATAATTAACATTGTGTTTTTTATCCAAATCATAACATATGCTACCATTATTTATATTAATTCATCAGGATATTGTTCTATTTTATTTGTATTGTATTTATATTATATTTTTCAATTTATGATATTTTGAAAGATCTTAATATTGAAAAAAAGTATAATCAATATATTTAGATATTATAAGTTTAATCTTTTTAATATATTTTGGTGAAAAATTATAAAAATATACATACATACATTCATTTTATTTTATGATATAATAATGATTTTTTAGAATATTTGTCGTCTTATTTTGTCCCAATAATAGATGAGGACTAGTATATATATATAATATATGATATATGATATATGATATGATATATGATATATGATATATGATGATATATGATATATGATATATGATATATATATATATATATATATATATATATATATATATATATATCATATATCATATATCATCATATATCATATATCATATATCATATCATATATCATATATATATATATATATATATATATATATATATATATATATATATATATATATATATATATATATATATATATATATATATATATATATGTCTGGTACAAAGGGTGAGGTTCGTAATATGTGAGTTTTGATGAGGGTATTTTGGGAAGACTATAATTAGTTATTTTACTTTTTTTTTTAAAAAAAATCTTCATATTAAATGATAGGATGAGTTACTAATAGCATAGGATCATAATACGTCAATTTCGATGAAGGCATTTTTGGAAAGCTATAATTAGTTATTTTACTTCTTTAAAAAAAATTTCTTATGTATTAAATAGTAGGATAAGTTACTAATAATACTATTAAAAAGAAGTGCTAATTATTATATAAATATAAAAATATAAATATAAATGAACTAAAAATTTATATTTCATATATAAAATCATTTATTAATATGAGAAAAATTAGTAATATGATAAATCTTTAGTAATTTGACCTTTGTTTCACGTAAAAAGAAAAATTACATGTACACACCTAAATTTAAAAACACTTTTTTCTTTCTAATGAAACATTTTAAGTACTCTTTCCATTTTTTTAGTTGTTTTCTTAGGCCCATTTTTTTTAGTTGTTGTCCATGCTTTTTGAGGTCAATTTTAATAATTTATCACAAACTTTTATTAAAATATAAATATTATACTTTCTAAATAGTAATTTTTATTATAAATCTAAGGACATCAATTTTGTACGATGAATTATTCCACAAATTAAAATATTAATGGTCTAAATATTTATACGGAACTATAGATGGCTGATATAAAAAATAGAGGAATTAGCTAATAAATTAATAAATATATTTTCAAAATTCTAAATAATAAATTATTATCTTTTCTTTTTCCCCCTTTCCCCTCTGTGTTTCTTTTCTTTCCAAATAATTGTGATTTTTTTCATTAAAATTAAAAAAGGGATATTAGAGGTAGTTGATGAGCTCCAATTTGTCATTAAATTGCAACTTAATGTACGGTTATAACCTTATGTGCAATTGTAAATGCTTAATTATTCATGTTTAATGACAATAATACCAATTGATAGTTTATTGCTTTGTAACTTATACATCTCCCTTCAATAACCTTTGCTTTATTATTATAATATATATTGTCTTCTATTAGGTCAATATTTATATATCCTTCCATTCAATAATAATTTCTCTTATTCATTATCTAACATAAGCTCAGTATGCATTTTCACCTTCAACTTCAAAATAGTTATAAAGATGTATTATTCTTATGAAAAAAATCAAGGCATATAGTCTTGCAATTTTTCATATACTATTTCTTGAGAATTGGGTTTCCATTGATTCATAGTTTGCACACACATCTTCAAAAGAGTACAAATGGATTGTTAAACCTTACCGTAAAGGTATATCAAAAGAGTCTTGCTAAAGCAAAGCAAGATAGATTTATATTTCAATGGAAGATTATATATTTCAGGTATGTACGTATGATATTTTTAAAATATTCCTCTTTATATATATAATTATCTCTAAGTTGTTTTTATATTGAGTTGCTAATTAACATTTTGTGTAAAATAAAATAAAAGGTTGATATAGTTTATATATATCGATCATACATAATAACCTTAGTAAAGAAGAAGTGATTTAGGTCGGCATCAGACAAATAAAGAAAGATGTTGGGCAAAACTTTCCGAGGTAAAGGACACGATAGTAATGCATTTGCTATGCTTAAAGTATTTTCAAATATTTATCAATATCTCTTTTATATATAGATGAACTATGAATATATAAATAGAAAATATTGTTGCAGTATTTAGTTTACTTATATACTTCAGACTTCAGAGCATAAATAGTGAAAGAATTATTTTATGAGTTTTTGATAAGAAAAGATTCAAATGATTCATTCCTTATATATATACTTTGTATGTGGATTTTTGAAAATAAATGGCCAAAACAAATAAACAATACATTATTTCAAGAAAAATATTCTGAATGGATTTATCTAACATTATCCATATATTTCACAACTATGAAATTACATTTATAATAAAATTTTAGAATGTCAATATAATATTAATCGCGAGTGTATGTAGGACGTGGATATGAATTATGAATCTGTTTTTTTTCTATTTATAGTTTTCTTTTATTTTATTTCATCATGTATGTTTGTTGTTTTGTTGTTAAGTATATAGTTTGTTAATTGTAAATATTGATTTGATTTAAAACCTAAATTAACATACAATAATATTAAATTTAAAAATTAAATATAAATTACAGTGCCTATGATAAAAGCTATAAAATCTTATGGATATTTGGATTATAAATTAACAAACAAATTAAATGCATCATTTTTAGGAAAAAGAAATTGTAAAATACATATTTGAGAAAATTGAGATTGATTCAAATATAAATAAAAAAAAATTATTTATTTTATTAATTTCAAATTTCTTTTCTGTGTTGGAATTTAAAATTGTAGTGTTGATGTATATATTCATGAAGACAAACATGGGTGCCATGCTATTGAATATAATGTATTTCTATAGAGTTATTGTTTTCAATTTTATATATAATTTTTTATAAAGGAAATAGATATATATGTATATATCTATATCTATATATATATATATATATATATATATATATATACACAACACACATTATAATGTACAAATTTTGGATTTATATACTATTTTGGAAAAAAATCACAATAATTTAAATTATTAATTATGTTTATGAGATCACTGTGCCATTTTAGAGTGACTACGTTTTATTCACATCAATAGGAATCCAAAATGTAATTGGTAATTAAATATTAACATATAAAACACATTAAACGATTTGTTTATACATATCTTAGGAATCCATTTAATTTGCACATGTTTTGGTATCTCAAGTTTTCTAAATGCATATATATATATATATATATATATATAATTTTAAAAATATTTTTTAAGTTAATAATATTTACAAGTTATTAATATATATTGTTTTATCATATTTGAATTGTAATTGCATTAGATTGATTGATTTACAATATTTAATTGGAAGATTTTAGTAGTAGAAAAAAGTATAACGAGTATATTTACATATTATAAATTCAACATTTAAATATATTTTGGTGAAAAATTAGAAAATTATACATGCATTCATTTTATTATATGATACAATGAAGGTTTTTAACTATATGTGTTGTCTTACTTTGTCTCAACAATAAATGCTTTTTGATTTTGTCCGAAGACTAGTATATATATATTTCTGGGTACAAAGGGCGATGATCGGAATTTGTACCATTTTATAAGGGTATTTTGGGCATTCTATATTCATCCAAATAAATTTTTCTTTATTTTTTTTTATAACAACCACATCCAAATAGTTATTGATCATGAAATAAAAATAACCTTTTTTTAGACAACACACCAATTAAATAACCTATGTTGTAACTCCCACGTTTAATTAATAGTACTTTAAGTGTCTTTTTGAAGTCAATTCGTACTTAATTTCTTAACGTATCCCTATATTTATTTCATACTTAATTATTAACCATTAATACCTCTTTTTGGTCAATTATAAATATCATTAGCACCACCGTGCTTATATTAGTTTTCAATTAATCTTTCAATCCAAAACAATTATTATCCAGAACATTTCTATAAAAACCTTGATTATGTTATGTATCTACCATTTATTTTTTAGCACAAATAATAATTTCAAAAGTATCAACCACCCTATCAAAATCACAATGTTTTATTCATTTTCTATATCAGCTTTTATCTGGAAAAAAGATGATTGAAAAATCAAGATATGAATCTCAAGATTTGGAGTTCCCACGATGTTAGGGATGATGCTTTATTTAGTAAAGATATAATCCTCATTGATGAAAAGGTATATTCGCATCCTTTATTCAATTTCTATAAAAAAAACTTTGGTTATGTTATGTATCTGCCATTTATCTTTTAGCACAAATAATAATTTCAAAAGTATCAACTATCCTATCAAAATCACAATATTTTATTCATTTTTCTAGGTACATCAGCTTTTATAATATATATTATATTTAATTGTATACTTTCTATTATTTTACTTAAGATTAATTATATTATTCAACATGTATAAAATCGAATACATATATTATTCAACATGTATAAAATCGAATACATTGTTGTAGGGGGAGAAATAATTCGACCAATGAAGGTATTTCTTCTTTTAAGAACATGTAGCATCCTTTAACACACACTTTTGCCTTTTATTAATTTCTTGTTTAGTTGTATATCCCATTTTCATAATTTTAAATATTTTGCAGATATTTTATTTTTTTATATTACTTAATTTATTATATGTGATTTTTAAAAATGTGATATATACAATTGATTGTATTTAGCAGTGTTACAATATTTTTTTGTTGAAGTCAACCTTAATATATTTTAATATATTTTAATTTACTTCGTTCAAATCATTGAAATTATATTTTATCATATCATATGTAGTATTAGGAAACTAATTAACTTGTTATTGCAAGCTTCTATATTCTTTTTAAATAGGATAGGTATAAATTTTATTTAAACCAGATTCAAGATAGAGTATTGTTGACATAGTGCAATTGTACTGTACAGTGACCATTTTATACAGGAAGCAAGTTTTGTTCATATAAAACAAAAGTTGTCATATAGAACTTGGATTCAATTTGCCTGAAATCTTTATTTAACATGTTCCATGAGAAACAAAGATCATTATTTTTACAACCATATATTATTTCAAATTATACATGAAATTTGCTCAAATGAATAACTAAGAGGATCTATATTTATGGGCTTCTTACAAGAATTTTTATTGAAGCAATGCATATAAGCATTCTAGAGGGGTAATTAAGGTAAGGTTATGTAAAATAAGACCAAGTAAATTTAAGTAAAAGTTAATAAGTGAAGTGTAAAAGTATGGATAAAAATGAGTAAATTTTTAAATTAAAACAAAAGAATGATAAGAGTAATAAAATAAGGTTCACAAAAAAAGAGAAAGAAATGTAAGGATAGTTAATAGAGCGACAAAATATCATGTCTTTTGATCGGTGCATGATGGATAACTGATAATCATCCCCACAAACATTTGCATTAATGCTATTATTAATCATTGTTTAGCATATGTAACTTATAATATTCTCTATAGATTATTATAATTATCGCGAATTCACATCAAAGCTAAAACAAGGTTAATAGAGGTTTGTTATTGGTGACCCTATATCAATTAGACAACAAATGTGTACATTATATTCTAAGCCTTCATTCGTTAATTATTTAGTTTATTATGGATGAGTATGATACAAATTGTATCTTGCTATTTATTTTTTTGGCTCATGATAAATTTTTATATTTTTCAATAATTATGTTTGGGTTTAATTTGTATATATAATTGGGTTGCTCATTTCTTTTGTAGGCGGATTGTATCCAATTGTGTATATCTTGAATTGGCTTTTGTTTCCAAATGAACAACTCAAGCACTGGAGATATTTTCTTTGAATAACATTCTTCCATATTTCAATCAAACTACACTCTTACATGGTGTTTTTTTTAATAAGAAAATAATATATATGCAAATGATATTGTGTTAATTTTTGAATGATTTTTGTTGCATATGTTGATTTGATATTGTATGTGTATATTTTATGGATGGTTATATACAAACTATACACATGTTTTTCTTAGATTATTGGAAAATGTAGAGAGAGGTTAGAGAGAGAAGGGGTGAGTTCCCCCCTCCCCCTCCCCCCCCCCCCCCCCAAACCCCCACCTCCTATCTTCTTCTTTCTTTCTACTCTACATCTCTGAACCTTCTAGCCATGGCCATGGCCTTGCCCCTCTTCTACCACAACCATGGAAGCCAGTTTCCGAACGTGGAAACCCCAAGACCAGTAGCCGACCCGGGCCTCATACCCCGATTCTCAAGGTCTATGGCTAGTCCTTCATTAGATCCCCTCTTTGTCCTTCTCCAGTTTGAACAAAGAACCGTAAGTGTTGTTCTTTTCCATTGGAACCCATGATGTTCATGGAATTTCTTAAACTCTGGCTCATTCTTAGTCTTTGTTTTTTTGGGTTGTTGCCTGTTAGGTTGTTCAATCTTTGTGCTATGTTCAAACAAAACAGTCATGGCAGTAAGCATGGTCTCATCTCTTTGTTTGATGGCCGTTGTTTCCATCTGTTCCATCTCCATCGTTCTGTTGTTGGGTGGTTGCGATCGAGTTCTTTTCTCATCCATGGCGGAAATCTGTGTCACTGTGGGTACAACCCCGGTTTCAAGAAATCGTTTTTGCAGGTCTTCTCATTTGTCATGGCAGTGCTCAAAAGGGTCTTCAGATTGGCGTAAAATCTGGGAGAATATCCAGGTTGATGGTGGGGAAAATTAAGCAAGAAGAAGATCGATGGATTGGCGTAGTTCGTAGAGGATTTTGGAAGCCCTTGTGTGGTGCATGCTTTGGAACTGTAGCGGTGCAAAGTTGGTCAAGGTTGGATTCGATGACAGTGACATCTCCTTGGAGTTGTGTGTTATGTCCCTTTCTGGTAGGGATGGTTCATGCTTTTTTTTTTATTTATAGTTTGGCTCTTTCTTGTTGTATTCTTTTTTGGTTGTTGTTTTTTAGTTCTTGTAATTTAGTCTTGCTCCACCTGGTTAGTCACTTGATCCTGGAGAGGAGGTGTCTAACCATAGGTTGGTCCCCCTTGCCATTTGCCCGGTAAAGGCTGGACCTTCCCATTTACCCGAATTAAAAAAAAATAAAAAAATACACATGTTTTTCTTGCTAAGGATAACCCACTTTTAAAAAAAGAAGAAAAAAACTTAGTATGTCATTGTGATTTTTGCAACAAACAAATCAAAGTTTAAAATGCAAATAAGAAAAATAGGAATAATAGGATTTTTTATCCAAATAGCAAAATATCCAAATAGAATATACATTAATGTGAATTTACATGAAAAACTTAAAATTCAATGGTCCAGATCAACCTCGAGTCGGGTCAACCTCAAGTCGATTAATATTCGGGTCGGGTCATCATCGGGACAAATAAGATTCGGGTCGGGTCAACATTGGGTCGAATAAGATTCAGGTCAGGTCAAAGTCGGGTCGAGTGAGATTCGGGTCGGCCAATCTCAAGTCGAGTAAAATTTGGGTCATGTCAACCATTGGTCGTCCAAAGATTTGAGTTGGGTCAACCTTAAGTTGACTAAGATTTGGGTCAGGTATAATCGGAATTAGGTAGGAGTTATATGAAAAAATAAATGTCTAAAATAAAAAGTTAAAATACTAATTGAACTTAAACTTACCATTACTTGGTGGATCCATTAATTATAAATTATAAGAAGCTTGGAATGTGTTGGCTACGCCAACAATTAAAATTGACACCCTGACGTATGAACCTCATCCGTTGGGCATATTTTGGACGCATTTTCATAAATTTTAAGAAATATAGATAAAAACTTGATTTTATAACATTTATATATATTATTATAGTTGAAAAAGTCAATCATGTCATTTTTTTGCAATTTAATTTATAAATATATAGGTTTTGTAGCATCATTTCTCTTTTTCAAGAACGTAGATTTTTTTATTAGTTATTTAGAAACCACATTAGCATTATTTCAAAATATAGGCTTGTAGTATGATTTTTATGAATGTTTGAATTTGTAATTTTACTAGAAATTAGTAAAGATCATTAAAAATCAAATATACAACTATGTGAATGTACATACGAACATAACAACATAAGCTAGTTCTTTTGTGAGCAACTACTGGCTAATACTTATTAAGCGTTGATCTCATGATTTTATATTTATTGAAGTGATATGAAGGATTTGGCTAAATATTCACTCATTCCATGTTTAATTTCACTGTAAAGTCAATGCATGTGAGTTTATTTATTTTAATATGAATTTATCTTAAATTCTTCCAATAACACAAATAAAATAATTACTGAAAGTTACAAGTTACGGTTTTTTTTTTTTTTTTTACAATTGAAAAGGAAATAGTGTCATTAATTTTAAATAATCACGCCAAATGTTTATCATTATTTTAATGTTTTGAATTTCGAGTCTCAATATATGTTTTGCAAAGTCAAAAATTTCATGTGACTAAATCAAATGTGTTTTAAAACAAGTATCCAAAAAGAAGAATGTAAAGTCAAAGTGGAATTCAATTCAAGAAATTGAAGACCGTATTTAACTTAATATAGATATCAAAGAGGAGTGGAGTCAGGTGAGGGAGTTTGTTGGCATTGTTGCTACAATGTGGGCAATCTGGAAAGCTAGAAATGATGTATGCCTTGGGCAGGAAAAAGTTTCTCAACAAATGCTGGAAGGGGTGCTTAGACAGGTGCAGGAGGAGGTCCGTATATGGAGGGAGGGGAAGAATGCTGAGGATGGGCATCAGACCGTAAAATGGAAGGATGGAGATGATACACCAGTGGAGTTGGTTAAAACCTAATAGAGCTTCGGTGGAATGCCGATCTCTGGTCATCGATTGCATCAATGCAATGAAGAAATTCCAGGCAGGGAAGATTCGGAAATTTCCTAGATAGGTCGTACACCCGGCTCATCGAATGGCCAAGAGGGCAATTCGAGACCTTGGATCTGTTATTTAGGTGTCGGGTTTGTTGCATGTTTCTTTTGTTTTGTTGTTGTTTCCTTTGTTGCGTTTGTGTTGTTTGGTCTCCTTTGAAAAAAAAAGTTTGGAGGTTTGGACTTTTAGATGTGATTTTAATCCTTATTGGCTATGAATAATAGGAAAAAAAAAAATCCTTCCCCCTGAGTTATGTTTAAGTAAATAAGGTGAGCAACTCAAAAGCATAAAATATCAAATTCTATTAATTAATTTTATAAAAGTTCAAAACTTGGAACATTATATTTCATATTTCAATTTAAAAAATGTCTATATATGACATATACTAATACTTATATCCGTGCATTGTACGGGACAATAATATAACATAGATTATTGAAATGTTGTTGAAAACGAAACATATAAAAACATTTAATTTATAAAATAATTGATCATGTATCTAAGTTTTTTTTTCTTCCATAAATACGAAGATTTATATTTTTCTCTCTTTCCTTTTCCTCTAACTAGGGTTGTAATTGAATCAAGCCAGCTAACAAGCCGCTCGGATTCGACTAGATCAAAGCTTGACTAGAGTTCATTTTGACTAAAGCACATCTCGACTGTCTACCTAGTCGGGCCAAAGTCCAAGGGGGCTTGGTTAGTTAAGAAAAGATTGACTATTTCTGTGAATATTGGTAAATTATATATCATATGTTTAAAATTTAATATTATAGCATAAATTTGTTGTTTTTCTTTAATTTTCTTTTTAAGCTCCGTAAAAATCTCAAGTGTTAATATTTAAACTTTGCATCATTGTACCCTTATAGTAAAATAAATGTTATTTTTTAATCAAGTTTAATAAATATCTAGAAAATTATTTGATATTTACTTTGAATTTAGAGAATTTTAAATTAAACAAATTAAAGATCGAACGGAATCAAGCCCGAACTCAAGATATATGAACAGGGCCAGAGCCTAGCTTGTCGAGCTTTCCCTAATTAATCGAGATGAGCTCGAGCTTAGGGAGGCTCAGCTCATTCCTCATTCACATTCCATCCTCTAATATTATATTTGAATTCAATATTTAATAATATGTCATAGTCATAAATATAAAATTAAATGTTAATTGAAATAAGATTTTAAATAAGAGAAAGATTTAATTAGTTTAGACACTAACAATAAATTATATACATCTATCTATAATCAAATATTGAAATTAAAGGGTTGTAAATTTTAACAAGCATTTCATATTTTTCCAACCATTAAAAAAAACTAACAATTTTAACAACCATTTCATTTTTTTCCAATTTTCCAACTATTTTCTACTTTTAAGTGGGAAAAAGGGTTGGAAATTTCAACAACTTTTGCTAAAATGGTGGAAAATTTTTCATACTATCATTTTCCCTACTGTTTCAAAATGATTGGAAAAATGATTGAATTGCCAATCGTTTTCCTAACCACTAACATTTTAACAAAAGTGGTTGGAATTCGCAATCATTTTCTCCACATAAAATTTGAAAAATTAAAAAAAAGTGAAATGATTACTAAAATAGTTGAAATTTATTGGAAAATAATATAAACATTTTTAGTAGAGTCTTATCTTTCCTATAGCCTTAAAGAACAGGCCTTAGCTTACCAAATCGTAAATGGTAACTTTTTTTAATCCATCCAACACAACAAAAATGAAATTAATTAAACTTTAACCTCTTTTTTAATCTCTTTCCTTTTGGTCCGAGAATTAAACTGATTTCACATTTTCACCCATCACCAAACCATTGCTTTATCCTTTGTGTAGGCATATTTTATAATATCTATTAGTTTATTGTGTATTTGTGTCTAACATAGTGACATAGGGGGGACATAGGTTTTAATAATATCTATCTTTTAACTTTTAAGTTTGTGATATTGGAAAATGGCACGTGGCAATGGGGGCATGGTGCATGCAGAATTGCAAATATAGATCATGCAGTTATTTACTTCCTCCGTTTTTAACTTTTTATCCGTCGTCTTATAAATTGTGTTGGAAATTTTGACTGTTAATTTCTTAATTTGTATAATAATTCATCATACGAAATTGATATCATTAGATTCGTCATAAAAAACATTATTTAAAATTTATAATATTATAATTTTTTATAAAAATTTTATATTAGAAATTATTAATTAAAGATTAATATTGAAAACCGTAAATAACAGATAAAAAAGAACGAATGGAGTATTTCATTGATTTTTAATGGTATCTCCGTTTTTATTTATCTGTCGTCTAGAATTTGTGTTAAAAATTTGACCGTTAATATCTTAATTTATATAACGATTCATTATATAAAATTGATGTCATTAAATTGTGTTAAAAATTTTGACCGTTAATATCTTAATTTGTATAATGATTCATTATATAAAATTAATGTCATTAGATTTATAATAAAAAATATTATTAGAAAAGTATAATATTATAACTTTTATAAAAATTTTATATTAAAAATTATTGGTTAAAATTAACACTAAAAATTATAAATGATAAATAAAAAACGGATGGAGTATAAAAGTATTTGTGTAAAACAGTAAGAGGAAGGCAAGAAGCCAGTCAAGCTCAAGCCACATAAGTACATAACAGAGAAGAGTGAAGACATCCGAATTGAATTTATATTAACAAACAAACATTTCCTCCTTTTATATAATTATATCTCTCTGACTCTCTTCCCTGTTATCTTTTTCTCTCTCTAAACCCCATTTTCAGATTGAGAATATACTGAAAATCCTTAAAGAACAGTAGAACACTTTCTTCTATTACTGTAATTCTTCCTGCATTGTTGTATCCTTGAAGAATGGAGTATTTGCGTAAAAGGAAGGTAGGGATCTTTTATTCTTTTATCAATTATATTTCCATTTTTAATTTTTTACACACCTCTTGAGTCTTGAATCTTGAATCTTGACTAGTATGAGTGAATGTCTGAGTCTAACTCTGACATCTGATTTGAGCAACTGATGTCTAAGCCTCAGATTTCCCATTTTCCCGCTTCTTTGGATCAATTTTGGCGCCTAGCTTCAACTTTCCCGCATTCTTTGCTCGATTTCCCGCCTCCTTTGCTCAATTTACCGCCAAAGTCCAGCTGGGAGTTAATTGGGTTATAGCTATATAAATCCGAGACTCCCAAGTCTCAAAACCCAATTCTCAGCAAACTCTAGCAGTCAAGTACTCAACTCTCCTAGTCTCCTGTCAATTCTCAAAGCTCAAGTGACCAAACATGGAGTACCAATATTTCGAACTCTTAACTCAGTAACCTCTTGTTTTTTTCATCTCTAAGACTCTAACTCTCTCACCTTGTCTCCCTAGTCCCTCCAAGCTCCAAGCACCACCATACCACATGAATACGATTCTGGAAGGTAAGCACTTTAATTGGTAGTTTGCTTCCTATTTCACATGTATTAGTTGTTTACCAATTTTAGGCTTCAATTTGTATGCTTTCCTATTTGGTTGTATGCATGAGTTACTAAGTTAGTTGGTGATTGTCCTACTAAGATAATTTTTTTCCATTTAATTCAAGTCTTTGACATTATATGAATTATTTTGCATTTATCATATTCGTTAGTATTTGTTTTAATTAGTTATATCCTTCTGTTGCTTGACCTTTACCTTAATTTTATTTTGCAAGTAGCAATGGAATTGGAAGGAGAAGGCACTGAAACTGAAACCATATGCCCTGAAGATCAAGTAGCGACTATCATCCAACCCAATGTTGGTGAATAAGATGTTCAGCTGGGACCAACATCGACTACAATTGAAGGCAAAAGAAGAAGTTGGGTGTGGGAAGAGTACATCAAAATCGATGGGTCTGTATTTCCTGATGGGAAAAAGCGAGCTACTTGTAAGCACTGTAACAAGCATACTTTTATTGTTGAGTCCCATTACGGGACAAGTAGCTTGGCCAAGCATCTCCGTAAATGTGCCTTATTCCAAGCTACCAAGACATGTAAAGGTAAAGAAGTCAGGTTTGACCAAAATGTTTATCGTGAACTTGTTGCTAAGGCTATTCTAAAGCATGGATATTGTTTCTCGTGGGTTGAGCATGAGGGAAATAGGGAGATTCATACATACTTAAACAACCAAGTGACGACCATATCTAGAAATACTATTAAGTCAGATTGTTTGAAATTGCATGCTAAATTGAAAAAGAAGCTCAAAGAGACCCTTCTCTCACTTCCTGGTCGTATTTGTTTAACTTCTGATTTGTGGACTTCTTGCCAAACTGAGGGGTACTTGTGCTTGACTGCGCATTATGTAGATTCAGATTGGAAGTTAAATAGTAGAGTTCTGAATTTTTGTCACTTAGAACCACCTCACAGTGGGTCTAATTTATGTGATATTGTGTTTGAGTTGCTTCAAGAGTGGGGTATACATCATAAGTTGTTCTCAATTACATTGGACAATGCATCCAGTAATGATAGGATGCAAGATCTTCTTAAACTTAAGCTTGTTGATAAGAGGGCTTTATTGGGTTGTGGTCAAGATTTTCATATTCGTCATTAAGCCCATACTTTAAATCTGGTTGTTAAAGATGGTTTGAAAGCAATTGATGATTGTGTCTCTAAGGTCAGAGAAAGTGTAAAGTATATTAAAGCATCAGAGGCTAGAAAGATGTTGTTTCAACAATGTGTCAAGCGAGCCATGATCAGAGAGACAAAGGCTTTATGGTTGGATGTTCCAACTAGATGGAACTCTACTTATTTTATGCTTGACAGGGCACTTCTTTATCGTCGTGCTTTTAAAGAGCTTTCCAAAACAGATCCTTTTTACAAGAGCTTTCCTATTGATGATGAATGGGAAAGGATTGACAAAATTAATGAGCTTCTTGCACCTTTTTCTGAAATAAGTGACATGTTTTCTAGGAGTCAGTATCCTACTACAAACTTATATTTTGAAAATGTTTGGAAAATCGATATGTTCATAAAAGAGAAAATGGAAAGTAATGACCCAATCATCAGAGACATGGTGGTGCTAATGAGGGAAAAATTCGACAAATACTGGAGTGATTATACTTTATTGTTTGCCTTTGCTGTGGTTCTTGATCCACGTTGTAAGTTGGCATTTCTCACATTTTGTTATGAAAAATTATATGGAGACAAGCAAATGGCAATTTCCAAAGCTCATGAAGTGCGTCAGCAGTTAGAGATGCTTCTAATGGAGTACTCTAAGTTTAACTGTACCAATTCTTTATGTAATGTATCATCGACTCCATCATTAAGTACCATTCAAGGGAGTTTACGGTCACCTCCCCGTAAACGCAAGCGCTCCTATTCTGCAGTATGTTCCTCTACCTTATACTTATTATTACTTTGTAAATGATAACTAGTATTGCTAGATACTTTTCTCCCCTTCCCCGCTAGTTTTCTACCATTGTTGCGTAATTATGTTGTATGATAAAAAACAAGATTGATATTCACATATTGTTTTTCCAAGCTTTCCTACTATGTTCTTTAAGTTGATTTTAATTGTAAAGTCACTAATTAACTAACTATGCATGTGTAATTAAAAAAAAACAGTTTCCTAATTTTCAGTTCTCTTTAAGCTCATTGACCTTGTCCCGTTGATCTCATTGTCATTGCATTGTGGCTATGCTTTTGGACAATGATTGTTGATTGGGGTCTACTGCTTGTTCTTTTCAATTTCTATTGGTCTTAGTATTTTTTGTTGTGTTTTATTGTATTATATTTGTAAGTTGGACTTGAATCTATCAATGGTGTAGTTTGTTTTTGTACTACCACCTTGATTAATTACTTATAATTATCTTTGAATGGAGTACAAGAATTTGATGAAAACAATGGTACACTAGGGTCAAGCTCTATGCTTGATGCTTACTTGGAGGATTCTAGGCTTGATCGTAAAAAAGAATTGGATATTTTAACTTTCTGGAAACAAAATGAACAGAAATATGGAGAGCTTGCCCATTTAGCTAGGGATATTTTAAGCATACCTTTTACTACAGTTGCTTCTGAATCTACCTTTAGCATTGGAGGCAGGATTTTGAGTAAGTGGAAAAGCTCTTATATCCCTGAAAATGTGGAGGCATTAATAACAACTAGGAGTTGGCTGTATGGTTTTGAGTGTAAGTATTTTCATTTTTTTTTAATTTTTTCTCCTATATATTTATTTTTTACTCACTTTATATGCATGTCTTACTCCTTGACTATAGCTGATGGGGATGAAGAATTCAATGGATCATCTGTGGAGTGGATGAGTGGCAAATCTACAAAGTCTCCTAGGCATTAGAGTTTGCTAAGGTGACTCCTTTTTCCTTGCACATTAGTTTGTGATACTCTAGAATTTCATGGGCTATCATATGCTAGACTTTGAATCACTAAAGTTTATAGCTATCATATGCTAGACTTTGAATCACTAAAGTTTACTGATATAGCAATATCTTGAACCCAAATATTGAATGTTTACATATTGAGGTTAGATTACTGGTTACTCTAATTGGACTTGTGATTGTAGGTGTACCAATTGTTATATATGAAAGACTAGTAAGTACTTTGTTATTTTGTTATTAATTCACTTGCCTAATTTATGCAGAAACTACAAGACTAATTATGCTAAATGGTGACCTTAATTTTCTATGGAAGAAGTTGTCTAGAAATCAGAAGCCTTGTAGGATTATTTTGCACTTGTAGATAATTTTCATTATGCTCTTGTACATGTAATATTGTGATGCACTTTTGGGTACAACCATACAGGTTATTAGCTTCTGGTTCTGTTTTGCTGTATGTATGAACTATGAAAGAATAGATTCTTCCAACTTTTGTATTTTGGCTTTTGGGCATAGATATAACATGCATTAGACATTAGCAATATCATAATTTAGAAGGCTGGAAGACATATTTCACCCAAAGTATGGATGTATTATTCTAACTTTTGTATATCCCATGTGGCCATGAATCAAAATGCCAAGATCTTTTATTTCACTAATTTTTGGTACATCGATTTCTTTTTAGCATCAGTAGCAGTACATAATTTAATTTTTTTTATCTATAAATGTATTCAATCATATGTCTAATAGCCTAATAATATAAATAACATGAATACATGCAAAGATTATTTTAGTAGTTAAAAAAAGACCATTCACATAGAAATATTGAAGTAAAAGCAATTCTCAACTGCTCAAAATAACCTTATTTTTTATTTTAAAAAACCAAATCAACAAATAGAATTATAATGATCAAAATATAAAATGGTATATAAATGAATAACTGCTCAAAATAACCTTATTTTTTATTTAAAAAAAAAACAAATCAACAAATAGAATTATATAATTTATATTGATGAAAATATAAAATGGTTTATAAATGAATTAGGATGTGTTAAAAAATAGGATTTGTGTCATAATGTCATTCAAAATTTGGGTTTGAATTAGTTTGGGTTGATTCAAATTGATTATGTTTAAATTTAATTAGGTTCGGGTACAATTAAGGTATGAACTGCTTCGGGTTTGGGTCATTTTTATCGGGTCTGAATGGGTGCGGGTTTGAGTCGGTTCGGGTTTAAGTTGGTTCGGGTTCAAGTTGGTTCGGGTTTAAGACGGTTTATGTCTACTTCGGTGCGGGTCTATATCAGGTGAACATTCGGTTCAGGTACAGTTCGGGTTTGGGTCGGCTCTAGTTTGGTTCAACTTTCTCGAGTCAGGCTCGGTTCAGGTTTAAGTCGGTTCAGGTTTAAGTCAGTTCAGATCTACTTCGATGTCGGTTTAAATCGGGTCATATGTTCGGTTCAGTTTTGGGTCGGTTCATTATAGGGTCTTGGGTCATTGTCGGTTCAATATTTTTGTGGTCGATTCAGGTTTGGGTCGGGTCATTTCGGGGCGGGTCTTGGGTTCTGTGACAACTACCATATTTTAATGTGTGACAAAGGTGTAAAAGTGAATGTATTTCGTGAGGTATTTGGCTTGTACCCCTAGCCCTGTCTCATCTGATCATCTCTATGCTGTCTATTTTGAAACAACTATAAGGGCCTGTTTGGAGAGAAAAGTGGGATGGATTGGGTATGGAATTAGAATCTTGGGGGGTTGGGTATGGAATCAGAACCCCAAAGTGAAAGTGTTTGGTGAGTAGAGGAATGGAATCAAAGATAATTATTCATTATTATATTTAATAATTATAAATTATAAATCATTAATCAATAATAATAATAATATATTTATTTTGATTTATTATTTGTTATTTACTGTTTATTAATTTATAATTATCAACAATTATTAAAATTAATTTAAATAATTATTAATATTTATATTTTTTAATTATTATTAATATTGTTACTATTATTAATTAGTATCAATCATAAATTATTTAATATTATTTTTATTTGCTATATATTATTTATTATATTATTTATTAATTATTATAAATTATTATTATTAAGTAATTATAATAATTAGTAATTAATATTAAATTATTAATTACTAATTATTAATATTAATATTTATTATCGATTATCAATTATTATTAATTTTTTATTATTAACTTTTATTAATATTAATTAATATTAATTAATATTTTTAATTATTAATAATTAATATTTTTATTAAAAAATAATTTTTATTTTTTATTGATTATTAGTTATTAAATTATTATTATTATTATTATTATTATTATTATTATTATTTATTATTATTATCATCATCATCATCATTATGGAAGAAAGGGGATAGCCAATTCCCCCCATATTTGAGAGGGTTTTAATCCCCCTCTTTGGGAGGGATAGCAAATCTCTAAGGATTGCTATTCCATTCCAGTAACAGTTCTCCAAACAGTAAAAACAGAAATTAGAACTCATTTCTGACTTATTCCATTTCTTTTATGCTCACCAAACAGGCTGTAAAAGTATGTCAGGTGACTGTGTGCTCTGGCATGCTCTTTTGTACACCATCAATATCATGGTATCTTTTTGGAAACAAAATCTGGTCACCGGCCGATTAACGATAAGAACAAATGTAATAATAGTTTTTTTTTATTTTTTTTATTTTTATTTTTTTTTGTTTATGACATTTACATTGGTCTATGACTATTTAAGTAATACATTGTTCTATATTTTACCTGATGGTACACCATTGTGATATTTTGAGTCATATCTGTAATATTCACATAATTTTTGAAATTTTGTAGTTTAGGAATGTATAACTACATATTACTCATTCTGTTTTATGTTTTGGTTAAACTTTATAAACTTTGACTATTAATTTCTCAACATATACAATGTTCTATTATATAAATTTATTATTAATTTCTCCCTGGTTAAGTCTATTGAGTTCCATCTTAATGTATCATCAAATTCGTACCAAACAACGCTCCAATATTTTTTTAATGTATTTATATATAAACGCTCGGGTATTTATTTTTTTGTTCGGGGCAACGCCCGGGTATTTGCTAGTATATATATATATATATATATATATATATATATATATATATATATATACACTGAAAGTGTGATGATACTGTATAAGGCTTTGAATCACTTTTCGACTGCTTCTAGGCTTTTCCAACTGCATCAAACTGTGATATTATTTTTGCAAATGTTGACTTGGTGGTAAAGGAGAACATTCTGGCTTTGTTAAACTTCAAAGAGGGTCACCTTCCTTTTCGTTACCTTGGTGTTCTAATCAAACCTTTTCGGTTGAATAGGCATGATTGTGCTGTTATTATAGAAAAAATGACTAAAAGGGTTCAAGGATGGGTTGTAAGGAAACTCACCTATGCAAGTAGAGTTGAGTTGATCAATAGCATTCTTATGTCTGTTCGTACATTTTGGGCTCAAATTTTTATTATTCCGAATAATGTTATTGTCTCAATTGAAAAACTTTGTCGTGGATTTTTGTGGGGTTCGGATTCTAGAAGTCCTCCTATATCTTGGGATACATGTTGTCTATTCAATAAGGAAGAAGGATTAAACATTCGTGATACCCAAGCTTGGAATGTAGCAGCTTTGGGAAGTTTAATACGGCAAATTCTAAGCAACAAGGAAGCCTTGTGGATTCGTTGGATTCATCACATATATATTAAGAAGAATTCGATCCTTTGTTGTGAAATCAAACAAAATGCGAGTTGGTATTGGATGAGACTTCTCAATGTAAGAGACGTCCTTCTTCCTCTTTTTCAGGACTTGATCTCTAAGGGGAAGAAGTATCGCATTAAAGTGGGTTATGACTTTGTAAAGAATCATCATCAGTTAGTGCATTGGCATAAGTTGATTTGGAATTCTCCGAGAATTCCCAAGTGTGGCTTTATAGCTTGGCTGGCTGTAAATGGGAGATTGTCTACACTGGATAGACTCCAAAGATTTGGTCTGCAAATGGCCAACAAGTGCTTTTTGTGCAAGTGTCAAACTGAATCTAATGCGCATTTATTCTTTGTATGCGGCTATGTTATTCAGGTTGGTATTGATGTTTGAAATGCTATATTTGGTACTGTTCCTATCTGGGGAAGTTGGAATTGTCTGGGAAAAAGTCGATTTTAAAGGAAAAGAAGAAAGATTGGTTTTGACAGTCATCATTTATCATCTCTGGGCGGAGATGAATAAGAGGCTTCATAAAAATATTTCTCATGATTCCGCTTTTGTTTGTCTTTCTATTAAAACTGATATAAACTTGAGGCTATACTAGCCTGTTGCTTTTGTTTGGTAGGAACTTCTAAATGTTGCTTTGTGAGGTATTCGTTTTGATCTTTGGGTCGGTCTAATTGTTATGACCCCTCGGGTATGCCCGAGTATTATGTACTCAATTTTGTCTATGAAAAAATCTCATTGATTTGTACTCAATTTTGTCTATGGATAATTGGATTCTAATAATCCCTACTTTCACCAATTGGACAATGGTGGACCGTACTTTCACTTTGTATTCTAGTGGTCTAAAAAAAAAATAAAATTGGATTGTAGTGGGATATTTTCAAGGGAATCATAGATTTTGTGTTGCATTTGATTCAAAACTTAGTATAACACTTTACAATAAATTTTAATGAATTTACAGCGTTTCTCCCAATTTTTTTTTCATTTTTTTACTATTTTTTACGATTTTTTCACTTATATTATTTTTAAAAAATCATAATAATTATTCGGAGTCTCAAAAAAATAATTTAAAAATGTTTTAGAAACTACAATTCATTAACTTTCTAGGGGCAGGAACGAAAAAAACAAAAACAATATAATGTAGGAATGAAAAAAATAAGAAGAATGTGGAGGTGGATTTGGTACCACTGCAATCCAATTTTATTTTTTTTTGGACCACCAGAATACAAAGTGAAAGTACGGTCCACCATTGTCCAATTGGTGAAAGTAGGGATTATTAGAATCCAATTATCCTATATATATATATAGGATAATTGGATTCTAATAATCCCTACTTTTGCAAATTGAATGATGGTGATCCCTACTTTCACATTGTATTTTGCTGATCCAAAAAAAATATAATTGGATTTGAGTGGGACGCCGCCAAGTTGAATGGTGGTGATTCAGTGGTTTTCTGACATGGCACATTGGCCATGTGTTTGACCGGGTTGACTTTAATATGTCATGTCAGAAAACCACCGAGTCACCACCATTCAACTTGTCGGCGTCCCACTCAAATTCAATTATATTTTTTTTGGACCATCAGAGTACAAAGTGAAAGTAGGGACCACCATCACCCAATTTGCAAAAGTAGGGATTATTAGAATCCAATTTTCCTATGTTTGTATGAATATATATATATATATATATATATATATATATATATATATATATATATATAGGGAAATTGGATTCAAATAATCCCTACTATCACAAATTGTATGGCAATAATCCCTACAATCATTTTGGATTCTGGTGGTCCAAAAAAAAAAATTGTATTGTAATGGTACCAAATCCATCACCACATTCTTTTGATTTTTTCCATGCCTACCCCAAGGTGATGATGTAAAACCCCGAAAAATCCAAAGATGTTGACCGTGACGTCGTTAGTAAATTAGGTTTGACTTCGTTATTTATTATTATTCGTCCGTGTTTTATTTTGCTAACGCTTGAGCTCGTAGGACCGTTGAGGGGCTAACAAGGGTATATTAGTTTTTTTTAGTGAGTTAATATCATCGTGTTATTATAAATATTATTATGATAATATGTGTTTACTATATGTTTTAAATAATGTTTTAATTTTTCCTAAAATTCTAAAATCAGTTTTTATTAAGTGGGTTGGGTTAGGATTAGAATTAGATTAATTTGGGCCCAAAAGGGATGGGTAGTATAAAACCTTCTCCCTCACTCTAACCCTAACCCTAATACCCTCCTTCTCCCTTCCTATTCTGTCTGCCGTCACTTGTTGCCTTGACCACTCGCCTCAGAAGCCGCTCTCAGACGCCTCCCCCACCGTCGCCGGCCACCCACAACCACCGTCGCCTGACTTCTTCTCTCTCGTTCTCTTTCTCTCTTCCCCTCGCTACCTCGCTACCTCGCTCCGCCACCCACGACCACCACCATCGTTGGTCGCGACCTCACCGTCACCACCATACACGACCACCGCCGCCACCTCCGCAGGCGAACCACCATTCCCCGACCTTCCTTTTCTCTCCTTGTTTCCCTCATATCCCTCTCTCTCGCTCCCTGATCTGTCCCTCTCGTTTCTAGCCGCCACCGTAGTCGACGTCGTGGCCCCACCCACGAACACCGAGCACCACCCACGCGATCGCCGAAGGCCGCCGCACGCTGCCCGGGACGTGAAGAAGTTTCCGCGTTACCGCCGTTGGGCCATCGCTCGCCTCGACCGCCACCACTGTGATTTCCGACGCCGCCCGACCTCGACCCGACCTCCTCAGTCCACCACTCGCCGCACCGCTTACCTAACCTACGTAAACCCTAACCCTAAAACCCTAACTGCTGTTATTAATTTTGATATATTTTTCCTTTTCTTTTTTCCTTTTTCTTTTACTTTTAATTTCAAAAATAATATTCTGTTTTTTTATAATTATTGAATTGTATTAGTTTTGTAATTAGGAAAATTATATGTAATCTTGTTCTTAATTGTTATGTGTAATTTGTTTATTTGTTATATGTAACTTTATGTTGTAATTTGTGGTTAGATTAGGTTGTAATAGTGGTTATTAGGTTTAAAAGTGTTTCTATATAGTTCTTTATATTCTTTGTGAATCATGTAGACCACAATATTATTTTGTATGCATGAATTCGAACGATAAAAACCTAGGTTAAATTCTTGATTAAGTAAATTAGGTTTGTTTTAATTATTAAAAGTTCAATCTTTGTCAGTAATCCTTGATTACACCTTGACTCTTGAAAATAAATGAGAGTTCTTGTTTTGGTTAGGTTAAAATTGCATGCTCTTTAAATTCTATTAGGGTTCATTCATGTGTAATCTTGATTAAATAAATGAGTTGGTTAAATTACTAAAAATTCGATTCTTGTTTATTAATTCTTGATTTCTCTTGCATAAAGAAATTAGTTGTTAGGATTCTTGGTTGATTAGTTAAGCGTTACATGTTCTTTATAGTATTCCACATGTTATAATTATCCGTGTTAAAATCTTTAGAACCTTGAAATAAATAATTCATGTTAGGTTTGTAATAATATTATCTCTTGCATGTCTTAGGATTAGAAAGGGGTATCAGAGTGAATTCATGTTTTATAGTTCGGTTTTATCTGGACCTTAGTTGAATTAGACTAATCACCTCGGGCCCTAATTACTGTTTTAAGCCCAAATTAGGACCCCATGATCGAATGGTGGAAGTTAGAACCGAAAGTGTTAATTAAATAAAAAGAGGAAACCGGACAGTTTTGTTAGAGTCTAAAGTTTGGATTACCACGATTAGTACAGTTGTCTTTTGACCGAGTCCTTTTAACTGGAGGTTCCCTTAGATGTTAGGAACCATAGGAATTTTACGGATCGAACTTTTGATTTGTATAGCCCGAGTTATAACCGTTTTACCAGAACCTGTCAGATCTGGACCAATTGGGAAGATGGGTATTTTTAGAATCCTTCGGGACTGATATGGGCTTGGTCATCAACATAGAAGTTTTAGTAGACATCCCGAGGTTTCCGAAAAGTTCTGAACCAGACCTGTATGATGTCGGGAAGTCGAGTTGTGACCCGTTTTATGTGAATGTTATAATCTGTCCTCTGCTTGCTTTTATTTATGAAAATTGTTGAGTAAATTTTATGTGTGAACTTGTTATATAATTCCTTGAGTGTGTTAAGTGTAAATCATAAATGATAGGAACCTAAGTGTTCCTAGGGGATGGGTTAGGTAGTTGATAGTTAATACTAACTTCGTTATAACGCGTTTTGATTAGATAATTATTCTTATTCTAGGCGAGTTAGTGCGAGGCGTTAGTGAGCTCAAGTGTGTTCTTCTTTTCTTTGTCGTGAAGTATATCAGGTAATTGTCTATGCTCTAATCCCCACCGGGATGCTCTTTAAATGTGTTTTGATGTTTTATAATCTATTTGAGAATTGCATCCCGAAAGGGGACTTTTGTGGAAATACGACCATCTGTTTTGATTATCTTTTTGATTCGATTGTGATCTTGGTTTATTTGAGTTGAGAAATTAGATGGTCTTTTATTCGAAGTTTTGTTAATGGTTTTGATAACCTGGGTTGGGTTTGACTTGAGAGTTGTGAGTTGAGTTTTGCATAAGATACTAATAATTCAAGTGAAACTTTAAGCGGGTTTATCTGGTCGTAGCCTGTGGTAGGCAAAGGGTCTGGGACCCTGGTCGTAGCCTGAGGTAGGCGGAAATGTGCTTGATAACCTGGTCGTAGCCTGTGGTAGGCGGAAATGTGCTTGATAACCTGGTCGTAGCCTGTGGTAGGCGGAAATGTGCTTGATAATCTGGTCGTAGCCTGTGGTAGGCGGAAATGTACTTGATAACCTGGTCGTAGCCTGTGGTAGGCGGAAATGTGAACTCTTGATATTCTGGTCGTAGCCTGTGGTAGGCAAAGGGTCTGGGACCCTGGTCGTAGCCTGTGGTAGGCAGAGGATCTGGGATCCGGTATGATATTTGTTACTTTAAGGGATGTGGTATCCCGCCCGCACAATAAAATATGGATTGGTTGGGTTGAGGAAATAGTATGGGATTAAAGGTTTGTAAAATGTTTGATTCGATCCCTCTCCCCAAAATGAATTGAAATGAACTTAAACTGTTTTAAACGTTAGGGGTAGACATTATTGAGATTTCCCCCTCATTTTTGAAATGTTTTGTTTTCAGGTGAAGATCTAAATGCTGGGGACGGGAATTAGAAGCGAGGACGAGTCTAGAAGTCCTTGAATCTTTTTATATTGTTTTCGTTATGAAATCTTAGAGTTTGTTTTGAGTTGTTAGTAGTTACCGTTAGCAGACAGTTGTGTTTTCCTTTATCGCCTTGTATTCCTTCGGGGATACGGCAGTGACGCCCAAACTAAATTTGAAGTCTTCCGCTAAGTTTTGTCTGTTAACGTTAGTTTGACTTTGACTTTTCTATAATTGAATTTCCAGGCGTTCTAATTGTATCGAGCTCGAATGCGACTGTAGCTCCTAAGTGTCCCTTAGGTTTAGTTAGACCTTAGGATGCTACGTTCGGAGTGATGAGTGTAGGATGGGGGTATGGAATGTTTGTCTGTTTCTTGGATTTCTTATATGTTGTAAGTCTGTGCTTGATTATTATATTTTTCAAATGTTGGAATGTATATCGTCACCTTTGCTATGAGCATGAGACTTTAGCTCCTCTAAAAGACTTGAAACCCGAGGTGGGTACGGAATGCAACCCCAAGGAGGGTCTAGAAGCAAAAGAAGACCTCCGATGAGAACTTGGAGGCTGAAAGAGAGGCTGACATACGAGGAGTAGTCGCTGGAAATTTTAGGTTGCAGAGAAGGTAGCCTCAATGGAAGACCGAGCCTTAAGATGAGGTTCTGGTAGAGTTCGAGGTGGAAGCAGACTCCGAGGAGGACTCTGGGAATGAGTTTGACGATCCTGATTGGACCCCAATCGTGGTCCGCAGGAACCCTCTTTCGTATGAAAATACTCTAAGTAGAGTTAGTAAAAGAGTAGTGGAATTGGTCCCAAGTAGTAATACTTACATGTAATTAGTGTTTGGTTGTTTAAATATATAACCGTGTGGTTGTTGCTTTTGTTAGCCCCAGTTAGGAGAGAATGGAACTTTATGTTATGCTCGGGTGCAAGTGATATGAAATAATGAATTTCTTTTCTTGAGCTATTGTTATAATCTTATGAAAGTGAAAGGATGTTGGCAAATGATCAAGTGAAATGTGGAGTTAATCTCACAGATGGAACCCTTGAAATTTGTTGCAAGTACCAAAGTGTTGAAATGTGATGCTATTAAATGCGATTAGAGTTAAAGTTATGTTTATGGTTACATTACTTGTTTAGTTATTTTTTGTTTTAGTCTAATTTGTGTAGTTAACTTCAGAATTCGTAATTACGTTGTGAGAATAAGAACCCTTGTAGTCTAAATCGACCCCTTTGACCCAGGATGTCGGACATAAACGACTCTCAACCCAACAACGTTAATCGGGAGCGCCCGCAAGCTGCGGACAAGCGCCCTCAAACCGCGATCGAATCACCAACGTCTTCCTCACTTGATATTAGGTCGAGTACAACGACCAGGAACGACCTTGCTAGCTCGATGATTGAGATGCTTAACAAGCACGAGGATCTTCAAGAGGGTGGTGGATCGACAAAGAGGAGAAAGGGAAGATGATCCTCCACTCTTCTCCAAAGGTTCAATAGCTTTAACGCCCACTTATACAGGGTAGTGACCCCAAAGTCTTTGAAGATTGGGTTAGGGAGATTGAAAAGATTTTCGACACAACCCGTTGTCGAGGAGCTACGGGTGGATTTTCGCATACCACCGAAGGAGGAGGCCGATCTATGGTGGGCGGTGTGAAGGAGATCTGAACCGAACCGGGTTTTGATTGGAACCATTTTAAGGTTGTCTTTGAAAGATCGGTTCTATCCTATGTCCCTTCAAAAGGCGAAAGAAAAGGAATTCATGGACTTACGCCAAGGAAAGCGTAGCGTGCTTGCTTACTCCACTAAATTCACCGAACTATCTCGGTTTGCACCTGCTCTTGTGTCTAGTGAACAACTGAGGATGGATCGCTTTAGGATGGATTGAATCGCAAAATTCAGGATCGGATGTCATCACGTGAGTTCACGCCTTACCGAATATGTTGAATGTTGCCTCATCAGAAAGGGTAATGCACGCCATGGAGCGACAACTTGGCATGCAAGGGCATAAGAGGAAAGAGCCGCCCCGTTTCAACCCACCTCAACCCTACCAAGAGATGAGGTTCCGCCCCAACAATTGGCAAAGCAATCAGTCTTCAGGACGTACGCCCTCGAATGTCCCGACCTGCCGAAACTGTGGCCGACCTGGGCATTATGCTCGAGATTGTAGAACAAGGATTGTTAGGGGAGGATGCTTTAAGTGTGGAAGCCCCCAACATCACATAAGACATCATCCCGATTGACCTCGGAGGGCTATGACAATGAAAGCAATGGAAATGATGGGAACAATGAAAACCAGAGAGCCTCACCTTTAAGTTATCAAGAACCTGGAAAGTAGAAGAGAAGATGACAGCAAGTAGCCTCACCTGTTTCACTCTTAAAGGTACGTCAAGTTTCGAGGACGAAACTTCTTTTAAGGAGGTAATGATGTAAAACCTCGAGTTTTAGGAGGAATGGAACCGTTAGTTTCCTTACCGGACCATTATGGTGAAGTTTAAGTTTCGAGGACGAAACTTCTTTTAAGAAGGTGATGATTAAAACCCCGAAAAATCCAAAGATGTTGACCGTGACGTCGTTAGTAAATTAGGTTTGACTTCATTATTTATTATTATTCGTCCGTGTTTTATTTTGCTAACGCTTGAGCTCGTAGGACCGTTGAGGGGCTAACAAGGGTATATTAGTTTTTTTTAGTGAGTTAATATCATCGTGTTATTATAAATATTATTATGATAATATGTGTTTACTATATGTTTTAAATAATGTTTTAATTTTTCCTAAAATTCTAAAATCAGTTTTTATTAAGTGGGTTGGGTTAGGATTAGAATTAGATTAATTTGGGCCCAAAAGGGGTGGGTAGTATAAAACCTTCTCCCTCACTCTAACCCTAACCCTAATACCCTCCTTCTCCCTTCCTATTATGTCTGCCGTCACTTGTTGCCGCCACCACCCACCAGAATCGCCTCTGACGCGCCTCACCGTCGCCGGCCACCCACAACCACCGTCGCCTGACTTCTTCTCTCTCGTTCTCTTTCTCTCTTCCCCTCGCTACCTCGCTACCTCGCTCCGCCACCCACGACCACCACCATCGTTGGTCGCGACCTCACCGTCACCACCATACACGACCACCGCCGCCACCTCCGCAGGCGAACCACCATTCCCCGACCTTCCTTTTCTCTCCTTGTTTCCCTCATGTCCCTCTCTGTCGCTCCCTGATCTGTCCCTCTCGTTTCTAGCCGCCACCGTAGTCGACGTCGTGGCCCCACCCACGAACACCGAGCACCACCCACGCGATCGCCGAAGGCCGCCGCACGTTGCCCAGACGTGAAGAAGTTTCCCCGCGGTTACCGCTGCTGTTGGGCCATCGTTCTGCCTCGACTCCGGCCACCACTGTGATTTCCGACGCCGCCCCTGACTGCCGACCTCGACCCCCGACCTCCGTCCACCGCTCGCCGCCGCCTGCACCGCCCAGAAACCCCCAGCCGTGCCCTAACCTACGTAAACCCTAACCCTAAAACCCTAACTGCTGTTATTAATTTTGATATATTTTTCCTTTTCTTTTTTCCTTTTTCTTTTCTGTTTTTAATTTCAAAAATAATATTCTGTTTTTTTTATAATTATTGAATTGTATTAGTTTTGTAATTAGGAAAATTATATGTAATCTTGTTCTTAATTGTTATGTGTAATTTGTTTATTTGTTATATGTAACTTTATGTTGTAATTTGTGGTTAGATTAGGTTGTAATAGTGGTTATTAGGTTTAAAAGTGTTTCTATATAGTTCTTTATATTCTTTGTGAATCATGTAGACCACAATATTATTTTGTATGCATGAATTCGAACGATAAAAACCTAGGTTAAATTCTTGATTAAGTAAATTAGGTTTGTTTTAATTATTAAAAGTTCAATCTTTGTTAGTAATCCTTGATTACATCTTGACTCTTGAAAATAAATGAGAGTTCTTGTTTTGGTTAGGTTACAATTGCATGCTCTTTAAATTCTATTAGGGTTCATTCATGTGTAATCTTGATTAAATAAATGAGTTGGTTAAATTACTAAAAATTCGATTCTTGTTTATTAATTCTTGATTTCTCTTGTATAAAGAAATTAGTTGTTAGGATTCTTGGTTGATTAGTTAAGCGTTACATGTTCTTTATAGTATTCCACATGTTATAATTATCCGTGTTAAAATCTTTAGAACCTTGAAATAAATAATTCATGTTAGGTTAGTAATAGTATTATCTCTTGCATGTCTTAGGATTAGAAAGGGGTATCAGAGTGAATTCATGTTTTATAGTTCGGTTTTATCTGGACCTTAGTTGAATTAGACTAATCACCTCGGGCCCTAATTACTGTTTTAAGCCCAAATTAGGACCCCATGATCGAATGGTGGAAGTTAGAACCGAAAGTGTTAATTAAATAAAAAGAGGAAACCGGACAGTTTTGTTAGAGTCTAAAGTTTGGATTACCACGATTAGTACAGTTGTCTTTTGACCGAGCCCTTTTAACTAGAGGTTCCCTTAGACGTTAGGAACCATAGGAATTTTACGGATCGAACTTTTGATTTGTATAGCCCGAGTTATAACCGTTTTACCAGAACCTGTCAGATCTGGACCAATTGGGAAGATGGGTATTTTTAGAATCCTTCGGGACTGATATGGGCTTGGTCATCAACATAGAAGTTTTAGTAGACATCCCGAGGTTTCCGAAAAGTTCTGAACCAGACCTGTATGATGTCGGGAAGTCGAGTTGTGACCCGTTTTATGTGAATGTTATAATCTGTCCTCTGCTTGCTTTTATTTATGAAAATTGTTGAGTAAATTTTATGTGTGAACTTGTTATATAATTCCTTGAGTGTGTTAAGTGTAAATCATAAATGATAGGAACCTAAGTGTTCCTAGGGGATGGGTTAGGTAGTTGATAGTTAATACTAACTTCGTTATAACGCGTTTTGATTAGATAATTATTCTTATTCTAGGCCCGAGTTAGTGCGAGACGTTAGTGAGCTCAAGTGTGTTCTTCTTTTGCTGTGCTGTGAAGTATATCAGGTAATTGTCTATGCTCTAATCCCCACCGGGATGCTCTTTAAATGTGTTTTGATGTTTTATAATCTATTTGAGAATTGCATCCCGAAAGGGGACTTTTGTGGAAATACGACCATCTGTTTTGATAATCTTTTTGATTCGATTGTGATCTTGGTTTATTTGAGTTGAGAAATTAGATGGTCTTTTATTCGAAGTTTTGTTAATGGTTTTGATAACCTGGGTTGGGTTTGACTTGAGAGTTGTGAGTTGAGTTTTGCATAAGATACTAATAATTCAAGTGAAACTTTAAGCGGGTTTATCTGGTCGTAGCCTGTGGTAGGCAAAGGGTCTGGGACCCTGGTCGTAGCCTGAGGTAGGCGGAAATGTGCTTGATAACCTGGTCGTAGCCTGTGGTAGGCGGAAATGTGCTTGATAATCTGGTCGTAGCCTGTGGTAGGCAAAAGGGTCTGGGACCCTGGTCGTAGCCTGTGGTAGGCGGAAATGTACTTGATAACCTGGTCGTAGCCTGTGGTAGGCGGAAATGTGCTTGATAACCTGGTCGTAGCCTGTGGTAGGCGGAAATGTGCTTGATAATCTGGTCGTAGCCTGTGGTAGGCAAAAGGTTCTGGGACCCTGGTCGTAGCCTGTGGTAGGCGGAAATGTGAACTCTTGATATTCTGGCCGTAGCCTGTGGTAGGCGTAAATGTGAACTCTTGATATTCTGGTCGTAGCCTGTGGTAGGCAAAGGGTCTGGGACCCTGGTCGTAGCCTGTGGAAGGCCGAGGATCTGGGATCCGGTATGATATTTGTTACTTTAAGGGATGTGGTATCCCGCCCGCACAATAAAATATGGATTGGTTGGGTTGAGGAAATAGTATGGGATTAAAGGTTTGTAAAATGTTTGATTCGATCCCTCTCCCCAAAATGAATTGAAATGAACTTAAACTGTTTTAAACGTTAGGGGTAGACATTATTGAGATTTCCCCCTCATTTTTGAAATGTTTTGTTTTCAGGTGAAGATCTAAATGCTGGGGACGGGAATTAGAAGCGAGGACGACGAGTCTAGAAGTCCTTGAATCTTTTTATATTGTTTTCGTTATGAAATCTTAGAGTTTGTTTTGAGTTGTTAGTAGTTACCGTTAGCAGACAGTTGTGTTTTCCTTTATCGCCTTGTATTCTTTCGGGGATATGGCAGTGACGCCCAAACTAAATTTGAAGTTTTCCGCTAAGTTTTGTCTGTTAACGTTAGTTTGACTTTGACTTTTCTATAATTGAATTTCCGGGGCGTTACAGTTTTTGTTTTTTTGGTTCCTACCCCTAGATAGGTAACAAAGTGTAGTTACTAAAACATTTTTTAAATTATTTTTTTGAGATTCCGAGCAATTATTATGATTTTTTAAAAGGAATAAAATTATAAAAATCATAACAAATTGTAAACAAATTG
This sequence comes from Portulaca oleracea, assembly GCA_029582165.1. NCBI lineage: Eukaryota > Viridiplantae > Streptophyta > Magnoliopsida > Caryophyllales > Portulacaceae > Portulaca > Portulaca oleracea. The sequence continues at coordinate 43,290,211 of CM055877.1, read as the reverse complement.
AAAAAATTTGGAAGAAATGCTGTAAATTCATTAAAAATCGTGGTAATGTGTTATACAAAGTTTTGAATCAAATGTAACACAAAATCTATGATATTTAGCATATACACTCGATTTTGTCCCACTATAATACAATTTTATTTTTTTTTTGGACCACCCGAATCCAAAATGATAGTAGGGATTATTGCCATACAATTTGTGATAGTAGGGATGATTAGAATCCAATATCCCTATATATATATATATATATATATATATATATATATATATATATATATATATATATATATGTATGTATGTATGTATGTATGTATGTATGTATGTATGTATGTATGTATGTATATATATATATATATATATGTATATATATATATATATATATGTATATATATATATACATATATATATGTATATATATACATATATACATATGTATATATACACATATATATATGTACATATATATATATATATATATATATATATATATGTATATATATATATATGTATATGTATAGGGTATATGATATTCTAGTATGTAATTCAATAGTAGGCCTATTTTGAAGGTACATTCTTTTGCTCATAAAGAAATAACCTAAGTTGTGAAGGTAATTTCTTCTCATAATAAACTTTTAGCATATTTCATTCCAACTCTATTCATTTTTAACCTCTTTTTTGTGTGAAAATAAAATTGATATACATACATGTGAAAGTTGTGCTTTTTTCCTATATATATTTTGCGACAAATGTTAATTTCATATATGTATGTGTATCTCAATAAGTGCATAATATTTTTTTTTCTCACTTTTGATATATGAGAAATTGAGAAGAAAATTACATCATATCTAACCTAATTGATGTAATATATTTGAGTAATGGTAAAGAACCTGATGTATGAAGGATACAACTTGATCGTATTAGCTCAAAATTGTAAATATTAGAAAAATAAGAGTAATAATTTTTTTAAAATTTGTAAAATTGTTAAATATATATAGGGTTAGTGAAATTAGAACAATAATTTTAGCTATTTTTTTTATATTATTTATTATTTATTTAAATAAAAAAGGTAATATGATTATGTGAGAAAAATATATAATAAATTTTCAAGGGATTATAAATGGTTATGATCGAATTAGTTGGGTGTATTTTTAGAATACTATAATTAGTAATATTTCTCTTCTTTTTTTTTCAGAAAATTCATTTTATATTTACACCAATAATATTGATCAAATAATGTTAATAGGGTTTATCAAAAAAATGCTAATAGGATGATTTGCTCTTTTAAAGTGACAATAAATAATTATTGATTTTAATTTAATAAAACAGTGTGTAAATATAAAATGATAAATGTATTTGTAAAACGCCGAAAAATCCAAAGATGTTGACCGTGACGTCGTTAGTAAATTAGGTTTGACTTCATTAATTGTTTATTATTCGTTTGTGTTTATTTTTGCTAACACTGGAGCTCGTAGGATCGTTGAGGGACTAACAAGGGTATATCATTAATTTCATGGGTTTTAGTATTATTAGTATTACTCTAATTATTATTAGTATTATTATTAATATTATTGTGTTTATTAAAAATTGTTATATGAATAATTATGTGAATATTATTTGTTATGTGATTATTATTAATATTATTATTAGTTTTATTATTATTATTATTATTATTATTACTATTATTATTGTTATTAGTTATTTTTCTAGAAAATCAGATTTTGGTGTTGGGTTGGGTAGGATTAGGAGTAATATTAGTTGGGCCTTAATTATTAGATTAGTATAAAAAGCCTTCTCCCTCTCAAAACCCTAACCCTAGCCTCTCATCTCTCCCTCTCCCATCTCTCTCTATGTGCAATCGACGCCCAACCCCCTCCACCGCCAGACCGCCGCGCCGCCGCCTGCATCACCGGAGATCACCACCACCGCCTTCTCTCTCTATCTCTTTTTCTCTCTTCCGATCTGTTCTCTCTCTTGCTCTCTGCCTGGTTGTATGCGCCGCACCACCACCAACATCGCCGTCGTCATCGTTCCGAGTCGCGATTGTCGCCGCAAAGACTCGGCCGTCGAGGCCTGCATCAAGCGAAGCGAGCTTGTCTTTGGGTTCTTCTTTGTTCGAAACTAGGCGCCCAACCGACCACCTTTCCCAACGACCACCGACGACCCCTCACGTCGCCGCCTCTGACCGCGCCGCTGTCCAGTCGCAGGAAACCGCCAGACTTGCCCTAATACCCCTCTTACGCCCGAGCTAATTCACGTCGTTAGTGAGCTCAAGTGTGTTCGTTTTTGCTGTGAAGTGAAGTTAAACAGGTAATGTCTATGCCCTAATCCCCACTGGGATGCTCTTTAATTGTGTTTTAATGTTTTTCTAATCTGTTTTGAGAATTGCATCCCGAAAGGGGACTTTATGTGGAAAATGTTGCCATCTGTTTTTTATATTTGTTTGTAATGGTTGATTTATGAGTTATTGAAATTGAGATGATCTTTTATAAGTAGTTTTGTTTTTGGTTTTGATAACCTGGGTTGGGTTTGACTTGAGAGCTGTGAGCTGAGCTTTGCATAAAACACTAATAATTCAAAGTGAAACATTAAGCGGGTTTATTGTTTTGATGCCTTTGGTAGGCTAATGTTTTTGGGGGCGATAACCCGGAGACCTGGATTTGTTATCCTGTATGGGTTATGTGTCAGGAGATCAGGGTTTCACCCCTGATATAGGATAAATGATTTTTGATGCCTTTGGTAGGCGTTTGTTTAGATGCCTTTGGTAAGCGATTATTTTGATGCCTTTGGTAGGCGATTGTTTTTGTGGGCGATAACCCGGAGACCATGATTTGATATCCTATATGGGTTATGTGTCAGGAGATCAGGATTTCATCCCTGGTATATGATAGATGATTTTTGATGCCTTTGGTAGGCGATTGTTTTGATGCCTTTGGTAGGCGATTATTTTTATGCTTTTGGTAGGCTAACGTTTTGCGGGCGATAACCCGGAGACCAGGATTTGGTATCCTGTATGGGTTATGTGTCAGGAGATCAGGGTTTCATCCCTGATATAGGTTAGATGATATATATTGATGCCTTTGGTAGGTGAATGTTACTATAAGGGATTTGGTATCCCGCCCGCATAATAAAATATGGATGGTTGGGTTGAGGAAAATAGTTAAGGGTTAAATGTTTGTGAAATGGTTTGACTTGTTCCCTCTCCCTTAAATGAATTGAAATGAATTTGAATTGTTTTTAATGGTAGGGATAAACATTATTGAGTTTTCCCCCTCATTTTTGTAATGTTTTGTTTTCAGGTGAAGTTCTATATATTGGGGACGGGAATTAGAAGTGAGGACGATGTGTTTAGAAGTATCTATAATTGAATTTTCGGGGCGTTACAAAATGGTATCAGAGCTCTGGGTTGCGACCTAGTAGCTCCTAAGTGTCCTTTAGGTTTTAGTTGGAACCTAGGAAGCTAAAGTTGGAGTGAAGAGTGTTGGATGGGAAAAAGGGCTTTATGATTTCCTATTAATACATGATTATGTCTTTAATTATCTGTGTTGCTAATATGTTCTAACCCTATAGGATGGCTCAACGCACACACTGCTACCATCATCCCACCCCGTGTTTCCATCGTTTTACCCCTATTCCTCCCAAGGAGAGTGTGGGAACTCATATGCTAAATTTCTACGACGAGATAGACAAGTACACCAAAGATGTCCCGAACTCATGCCTTCATGGTAACGAGGAGAATCAGGCGAATGCATTTTTGCTCACGTTTCGAGAAGACCCTTGGTAGGGCCATGTCGTACCATTATTGCTACCACACCCACTTCCGATCGAGGAGTATCCAAACCCGTGTTGTTGGTGTAAGAGGTACTGAGTGGACTCAGAGCACCGAATCCCAGAAGTCTTTTCCAAGATTGTCAGGATTGGGAGGCGTGACGTGGAAGGAGTTCAAGTGAACCTAGCTCCAGTACCCAACATGGACCGAGATCCCGAGAGTGACCCAGAGGAAGATCTAGAAGAGGATTCTGTAGAGGATTCTGAGCCCGAGGTAACCTCTGGGGTTACAGCTGCATCTGCCGATGAGCCCGAACAGGAGATCGAACCCGAGGAGGACTCGGAGGATAAGTCTGATGATCCAGATTGGACTCCGATTGCAGCTAGGAAGAACCCTTTGTGTAGGAGGATCATATGAGTGCGACAGTAACTGTAGTAGTGGGATTGGTTGCTATAGTTACTTATGCGTAGCTAGTCTGATTGTGATATATCCTTGAGTGTGGTGTGTTGTTTTCTTTGTGTGTTAACCCCAAATAGGGGATAGTTATACATACTATTACGCTGGTGTGCAAAGTATTATAAATAATAGATTTTGATTTTCAAGATGTTAGTATATATATGTTCTTTCTTTTCAATGATTGTGCGATGAAAGAGTATATGAAATATGATGCTATTACATGGGCTTACTTGTTGAAATATGTTACAGTTTTGTATCTGCCTAGTACCTTTATGAAGTAGTTAAAGGGAATTGCTTATCTTTATATTTGGTGATTTACGCTGTGAGATTGAACCTTAAGTAGTCTAAATCGACCCTTTAAACCAGGATGACGGACACGAATGGTTCTCACCCCAACAATGTTAACCGGGAGCGCCCGCAAGCTGCGGCCAAACAACGCCCTCAAACTGCGACTGAACTGCACCAACGTTATGCTCACTTGATATCAGGGTCGAGTACAACAACACCGGGGTACGACCTTGCTAGCATGCTGATGATTGAGATGCTGAACAAGCATGAGGACCTACTGAAGAAAGTGGTGGATCGACAAGGAGGAGAAAGGGAGGCCAACAAACCCGCCTCGTCAGCAGCAACAACCGCCACGTAACGCAAGATGACGAGTGTATGTGATGAGGAAGGATGAGGCTGAGAATGAAGCGGACGTCGTGACAGGTACCTTTTCTCTCCATCTCTACAATGTCTCTGTTTTATTTGATTCTTGTGCTAGTCATTCTTTTATTGGATGAGCTATAGTAGAGAAGGCTAAGATGAAACCGTCGGAGAATAGTAAGCCTATGTCGGTAGCCCTACCCACTGGGGATACCATTAGATGTGGAGAGTTATACGGGGGATGTCCTATAGTGATAGCAGGTCAGGAATTTGAGGCAGACCTCTATATGTTTGACCTAATGGAGTTTGATGTTATTTTGGGGATGGACTGGTTAGCAAAATATAGAGCTCAGATAGATTGCTACACAAGCAAAAGGTGACCTTAGTAGGACTGAATGGGAAGAAGATAGTGGATTGGAGCGATACGCATCTTCAAAGTGTACGGATTATCTCTGCCCTCAAGGCTCAGAAGTTGTTGGGCCAAGGTTGTGAAGGGTTTTTATGCAATGTAATTGACACTAAGACGGAGGAGCCTACAATTGAGAGCATCCCGATAGTTCAGGATTTTCCTGATGTCTTTCCGGAGGAGATTTCGGGAATGCCCCCACTCAGGGAGGTGGATTTCTGCATTGATTTGGAGCCCGGAGCCGCACCTGTTTCAAAGGCTCCATATCGTATGGCGCCCACAGAGCTTAAGGAGTTGAAGACCCAGCTGGATGAGCTGCTAGAAAAGGGATACATACGACCCAACACGTCACCATGGGGAGCACCTGTACTGTTCGTGAAGAAGAAAGATGGTAGCATGAGGTTATGCATCGATTACGGGGAAGAGAACAAGATTACCATAAAAAAACGGTACCCTCTACCTCGCATTGATGATCTCTTTGACCAGTTGCGGGGTGCAACAGTGTTCTCGAAGATAGACATGAGATCAGGTTATCACCAGCTAAGAATCCGAGAGGAGGACATCTCTAAAACTGCTTTCCGAACTCGGTATGGCCATTACGAGTTCGTAGTAATGCCATTTGGGCTTACGAATGCCCCAACCTCTTTCATGGACTTAATGAACAGAGTGTTCAAACCATTTCTGGACAAGTTTGTAGTGGTGTTCATAGATGATATATTGGTATACTCAGGGACACGAGAGGAGCATGCGAACCACCTGAAAGAAGTGTTGACGACCTTGTGGAGAAACGAGCTCTATGTGAAGTTTAAGAAACGTGAATTTTGGTTGGAGCAAGTGGCATTTTTAGGACACGTGGTGTCTAAGGAAGGAGTAGCAGTGGACCCTCAAAAGGTGTAACACCCCTCTTCCTTAATCAGGGGAATTACATCGCCAGGGCCTTTGTTAAAGCCCTTAAGGCTAATTTAACAGGAAACCAAAATCCTCCTTTTTTCTTCTTTTAACTTGGGAAAATTTTGGCAGAGTTTCATTCAAATAGGGGCTAAACCAAAATACAAGTAGTCATTTAAACCTGCAAAATATGATTTAACATCACTTTTGTACAACAGGGCCACACGCTTGGGCTACACGCCCTTTTCCAAACCAACACCCAAAATACAGGTCACCTGATCTATTTACATGCAACATACACAACATTTATTTATATACATAACAAGGTTCCCTACTCCTCCCATGCGTCCACTTGGCCCTCAAAACATAAACAACTTACTTACTTCTCAGTTGTCACCTGGAGAACCTGGAAAAAGGGGAGAGCGGGGGTATGAGCGAACCACGCGCTCAGTGGATAACCCACCTCCAAAGCAAAACCGATGCACTTAAATATCATAATATAATACATCGAGTCACATAGATATTTAATACACATATTACCAACACTCAGCATACAAAGCGGTTAACTTGTTCCTAGATTCACATGCAAGAGAAAACAGTTAAACCAGAGTACTCACAACCTGTTTTACAACAAAACAATCTGTCACTTAACTTTTGCAACCCAAGAGGTCTCCCATTATTTTTCTACTAACTTCTGGTCTTTGAGGGATTTTTTTTTAAAAAAAAACATCAATATGTATAACACAACAAAGGAAGTAGAAACTTGGTACAAGGACCTCGTACAGAAAATAACAAACCCAGCAATCTTGAACAATCAAATTACTTTACTCGCCTTTTTCTTCGCAAAACTTAGCAAAGCACAGTAAAAGATTTTCTTCCCTTCTTTCCCTTTCTTTTTTTTCCTTTTCTTTTTTTTGGAAAAAACTCGTACCATGGGCGTAGGGTACTTTCAACACTCTCCAGTCGGGGCTGGTTCCCCCTTAAGACAGTTAGTTTAACTTCTCGAGAGTTCTAACGTCAATGGACTTTATACACTTAGACGATTCAGTTCCCTTTTTCAAGTGTAACTCCGACTTTCCAATTAGTCCGCAGTACCTGGTGCAATACACCTAGCCCGAAAACCAATTCAAACCGCTTTACAAATCGAATAAAAAGCGCACTTCCTTCCGTTCAATTTCAAGGTAACAACTTCCAAACAATTTTCCACCTCTTTGAACTCGTTTAGAAATCGACCTTTGACAATCGGATTTATTACTTAATATACATAATTTTTGAAAATCAAACTTTGTCAAATAGGGACTGAAAACCCCTTGTCAAACAGAGACTTAATATCAAGGATACATAATAATAATAATAATAATAATAATAATAATAATAATAATAATAATAATATTTCAAATTACAAACCCCTTGTCAAAATAACTACTCCGCTTCTTGCTTGTAAAATCAAGTGATACAAAACCAGGGCTGGAAATTGACTTTATTTCAATTAGCAAACCTGACCCCATATAAAATCAATAGTATTTAACTACATCAGAAAAACCAGGCAGCCTGTAATAACAGTTTATACACACAAAAACCGATTAACTAAACACATACGATTTTTATACTAACAAGTTAACACATAGCAACGGAAACGGTACTTCCAAAAAGATAGATTACTCTTGCTACTACTTATTTTCATAAATTCAATACCCCCTTTTCCATCCAACAAAATAACAGGCTTGTAACCTGTTCTTCAATCTCCCTCTAACAGTCATTATCTCACAACAACCCCGACACTCATAGTTCGGACCCAAAGTTCACCAACTACTAACTCGGTTTCAATATCAATTCCAACCATCCTACGTCAACTAGGATTTAAAACTGTTTAAAAATAGTAATAGGTAGGATTAGAGTTACCCACCTTGAAGAGTAGGGTCGTTTCCCGTATTCAGTCCTAACTGTCGCCGTTCCCTAAACCGAACCGATTTCCTAATTCCTTAGTTCACTTTACTGTATATCAAATCCATTATTAATTTCATCTTCCTAATCCATAAAATAAAATAGAAAAGCTTAAAGTCATACGAAATAATACCTTCTCATCCCAACATTACTTGACAACTCTACTCGATTCTCAATCCAAAACCAACTTCCCTTTTTTAATCGAATCTCATCTGCATACACCTCTTTCCCAGATGCTGTCGTTAGATATATCTGTCTCTTGTCTCTTGGCACCCACCGTCCCCCTCTCTGATTTATGCCCAAAATAACGAAAAGACAAGGGGAGAATTACTTGGGTGAATTTATTCTCTGGCGTGGCATTAGGGTAGAAGAAGTAGAAATTGCACTTGTATAGTATGGAATCCTTGTTGATTTCACTGCAAATGAGAAAGATAAGAGTAGAAGTATAGTGGTATTTTTCTAATATCCACCATTAAGAGGGAAAAAGGGAAGAAGTAGGAGGTGTATTAAAGTGAGGTATGCCAAGTGCCACGCAAGAGGAAGAAGGAAAGAAACAAGAAGGCAAATTGGGGTTCAACTAGGTTTGGCTTCGTGCCCTTGATTGATACTCATTCCCCTTTTTCTTTTCTATTCCCTTTCCTTTTTCTTTTGAAAAGACTTAATTAATCCTAATAACTAACTATTAGTACCTACTCTCAAATTAGTACCTTAATCTCACTTGATTTCAAGACTAACACATATTAACACAATCACACATAATAATATGCATAAGAGACCGGGGAAAACTCTAACCATGCAATTAGGGACAGTAATTAGGGTAATTACTCTAAATAAAAATATTTAAAAACTCGGGTCTTACACTCCCCCCCCCCCTTAAAAGAATTTCGTCCACGAAATTCACATACTTGTCATAAAAAGGTTAGGATATTTTTCTCGAATCTCTTATTCGAGTTCCCACGTAGCTTCAGCTAGTTTATGGTGCTTCCAGTGTACCTTTACATAAGGAATAACTTTATTCCTCAGCTTCTTCTCCCTTTTGTCTAGTATTTGGATTGGTTCTTCTATAAAGGTTAGGTTTTCTTGAACTTATAAGGGCTCATAACGAATAATATCATCTGGATCATAGACATACTTTCTCAAATTAGAGACATGGAATACTGGGTGTATGCCTTGTGGGAGAGCGAGTCGATATGCCACTGGTCTAATTCTTTCTAAAATTTCAAAGGGACTGACGAATCTAGGACTTAATTTCCCTTTTTGACCAAATCGAACGCCTTTTAATGGTGAAACCTTTAGAAATACATGGTCACCAACCCTAAATTCTATTGGGTGCCTCCGAACATCTGCATAACCTTTTTGCCTATTTTGAGCTGCTTGTAACTTCTTCCTGACAACCTTAACAACCTCTGTGCTTTGGTCGATCAATTCTACCTTCGAGGGTACCCTCTCACCAACCTCATCCCAACAGGTTGGGGTTCTACAACGTCGTCCATATAGTGCTTCGAAGGGTGCCATACCAATACTAGTGTGGTAACTATTGTTGTAAGCAAACTCTACTAAAGGTAGGTTGTGATCCCAAGTTCCCGCATAGTCAATGGCACAACCACGGAGCATATCTTCAAGAGTTTGGATAGTCTGTTCTGTCATTCCGTCTGTTTGTGGGTGAAAGGCGGTACTTACATGCAGTTCTGTACCCATTGCTTCTTGAAAGCCTTGCCAAAACCTAGACATGAATTCAGTATCTCTATATGATACTATACTGAGTGGGATTCCATGTAACCTTACTGTTTCCTTGATATAAGTATCCGCCAGCTGCTCTGCTGTGAAGGTTACTTTGATGACAAGAAAATGTGCAGACTTAGTTAGCCTATCGACAATTACCTAAACACAAATCATGTTGCTTAACTGTCCTTGGCAATCCTGTAATAAAATCCATAGTGATATGCTCCCATTTCCATACAGGTATTGGTAGGGGTTTTAGTAATCCTCCTGGTTTCTGATGTTCTGTCTTAACTTTTGGACAGGTAAGACATCGAGCTACAAACTCTGCTATCTCTCTTTTCATACCATTCCACCAAAAATGGGTTTTCAAATCATGATACATTTTTGTGCTTCCAGGATGAGTTGTAAGGGCTGAGTTATGTGCTTTCTTCATCACCTCCTTTCTCAGTTCAGGGATGTTAGGAACACATAGCCTCTCCTTAAACCATAACACATCATCGTTTAAAAAGAAGTCCTTAAGTCGGGCTTCTTCCACTCCTTTCTTTATTTTTGCCAGCTCAGGGTCGTCCATTTGCTGACCCTTAATCCTTTCTATTAAAGGGGCTGTTATCTTCAGAGCTGCCATATACCCTCTATCTCCTGGTAGCACCACTTCAATCTGTTGCATATCCAATTTTCTAATAAGCTTCTCCTCTTGGGTAATCAGATATGCCATTGAGCCAAATGTCTTCCTACTCAAGGCATCTGCTACTATATTAGCCTTTCCAGGATGATATTTAATCTCCACATCATAATCCTTAAGTAACTCCAACCATCTTCTTTGCCTCATGTTTAGTTCTTTTTGAGTGAAGATGTATTTAAGACTCTTGTGGTTTGTATATATCTCACATGTCACTCCATATAGATAATGCCTCCAAATTTTCAAGACGAAAATGACCGCTGCTAATTCTAGGTCATGAGTTGGATAATTTTCTTCGTAAGGGTTCAACTGGCGTGATGCATATGCTATAACCTTGCCTTGCTGCATTAGAACACATCCAAGCCCCTTCTTAGAGGCATCGCTGTGGATCACAAATTCTTCATTCCCTTCGGGAATAGCTAAGACTGGAGCTGACACCAAACGCCTCTTTAGTTCTTGGAAGCTATCTTCGCAATCTGGGGTCCATTCAAACTTCTTGTCCTTGCGAAGTAACCTAGTTATGGGCACTTCCAATTTGGAGAATCCTTCGATAAATCTGCGGTAATATCCAGCAATACCCAGGAAACTCCGCACTTCGGTTACTGTAGAGGGTCTACTCCAGTTAACTATAGCGTCAACCTTAGCAGGGTCAACTGAAATGCCTTCCTTTGACACCACATGGCCTAAGAACTGCACTGTCTCTAGCCAAAATTCGCATTTCTTCAGGTTGGCATACAACTCATTCTTCTCCAAGGTACTTAATACCAACATCAAATGTTCACCATGCTCTTCCACTGTCTTCGAATAAATCAAAATGTCATAAATGAAAACTGCAACAAATTTATCTAGATAGGGTCTGAATACCCTATTCATGAGATCCATAAAAACAGCTGGGGCATTTGTTAGCCCAGGTAGTACTAAGAACTCATAATGCCCATACCGAGTCCTAAAAGCTGTTTTTGGTACGTCTTCCTTCTTGATTTTAAGATGATGGTAACCCAACCTCAAATCAATTTTGGAAAATACCGCGGATCCTACCAATTGATCAAACAAGTCATCTATTCTGGGGAGGGGGTATTTGTTCTTAATGGTCACTCTATTCAACTTGCGATAATCAATACACAGCCTCAAGCTTCCATCCTTTTTCTTAACGAAGAGCACTTAGGCTCCCCAAGGTGAGACACTAGGTTGAACGAGGCCTTTATATAATAATTCTTACAATTGGACCTTCAGCTCAACCAATTCTGTAGGTGCCATTCTATAAGGGGTTTTAGATATAGGGGTAGTCCCTGGTATGAGATCGATCGAAAATTCGACTTTTCGATCCGAAGGTAACCCAAGTACTTCTTGAAATACTCCGGGATATTCATTCACCACTAGGATGTTTCCTATATCGAGTTCTATCGGTTCAATAACTTGCACTGCACACAAATAACCTTCACATCCTTGCCTCACCCATTTGAAGGCCTTCATCGCAGACACAATTGGTATTGGTTTATGTAGATTACTTCCTATAATCTCACACTTCTCCCCATCCATAGAAGAAAGAGTTACTGTCTTTTGAGCACAATCAATGGTCGCTTGATACTTGGCTAACCAATCCATGCCTATGATAACATCAAACCCCTCAAAGTCTAACTGAACTAGATCCGCTTCCCATGTTTTCCCTTTCATATTCAACAAACAGTTTTTGAAAATAATATCTGTTTGGCAAGTAGATCCTAAGGGAGTGCTTACACACAATTGTACATCCATATCGCAAGGATCACATGGAAGTTGTTTGGCTAGCTTAGGGTTTATAAATGAATGGGTGGCTCCAGAATCAAACAGAACACAAGCATAAAGACCATTGACAAGGAATGTACCTAACACCATAGGATTGATGTCATCGTTTTCCTCTCCTTCCAAGCATAATACACAACCCCCCGCTTGAGGCTTCCTCCCACATTGATTTCCCCTTTCTTGAGGATAAGTTGATGGTGGTACAGATTGTGCATGTTGGGCTTGACCTTGTTGACGATAAGGAGGGCGTGAAGTTTGCAATTGGCCTTGTTGGGGTTGAGCAGGGCGTTGAGGCCTATTCCCCTGTCTTGGATTGTTCCTTGCATTCCATGTAGCATTAGGGCAATTTGCCACTATATGGCAATATTCTCCACATCCAAAGCATTGCCCTCGACCACCTCGGCATGGACCATAGTGGCGACAATGGCATCAGTTACATTCGGGCATCTCTTCATTATACAGGGGTGGACTCCTCCGATATATCCTATAGTGATAATGATTACATTGGCTGCACAAAGTCTTATCTTGGTAATACATCGGTTGTTTTCCCTTTGATTGATTCTCCCTTGCATTACCTCCTCCTCGAAAATCTGGTCTACCCAAATAATATTTCCTCTTGTTAAACTTCTCTTTACCATCTTCAGCCTTTTTCTCATTAACAACTCGAGCTATTTTTACAGCTCGTTGGTAGAGATCTTTGAACTTGGTGTAGACTTGTCCAGCAGTGAAAGTTTTGATCTCTGCTCTTAGACCATACTCAAAGCGACTTATCTTCATCTCCTCCGAAGCCACTCGGGATGGTGCAAATAGACTAAGTTCATTAAAACGGGCTGCATATTCCATCACGCTTTCTTGTTCCCCCTGCTTACACTGAAGGAATTCTTGTTCGTTAGCCTATTGTACATCCTTGGGATAATATTTTGCATCCATAAGGGCTTTAAACTGTTCCCAACCAAGATGTTGTTCTCCTGCTCTAGGTTTTACTGTACCCCACCAAAACTCGGCCTCCCTTTCAAATTGGTGAGTTGCTAGTTTAACCTTAAACCTGGGAGGACACTCCACAACCTCGAATAGGTTCTCAATCCTCCTAAGCCATTCCTCATAAGCCAAGGGGTCTGCCCCGCCCCCAAATTTGGGTGGGTTAAGTTTGTTAAATTGACATATCATCTCCATCGTAGTAGGACCCGTTGGTGATGGCGGAGGTGGGATAATGATGCGACGAGGAGGCATCTGGTTGAAACATTCAGTTAGGTTACCCTTAATTTAACTAAAACTCATATTAGCAAGTAAGTTCTAAGGAAATAAATTTCAGTTCCACTCAGAGATAAAAGTAACTACACTTTATTCATAAGGCATATTGTAGACACCGGATTTTGTACCGGCACAAGTGTACAAATCAAGCATAACAAGAAAAGAGGTTAGCATGAAAGAAAATCCAAAGGACCATCCTCAATCAAAAGCTATCGGGCCAACCCACCACAAAAAGCCTTCATTTTCCACCATTTCCGCATACATATGCCCACCATTTCAATTCCCATTTTTTCCAAAAATCTTGTTGGCCCATTTATTTTTATGAGAGTAAAGTACACATCATGAGCTTTCCAACGCCTTTTGAATTGCCTCAATCGGAGTCTGGATGAAGGAATTATGGCCATTTAAAGTTGCACTTAGCCAGTTTTAAAACCCAGGCGGGGTTTAACATTTTCCAGGCCCATAATTCTGGCCCAGAAGCGCGCCCCAGGCCATGTAACGCCCCGGAATTTTAATTATAGAAAAGTCAAAGTCAAACTAACATTAACAGACAAAATTTAGCGGAAGACTCAAACTCTTATTGGGCGTCACTGCCGTATCCCGAAGGAATACAAGGCGAGAAGGAAAACTACAACTGTCTGTCAACGGCAAACCAACTAACAACTCATACTCAGAAATAAACCTCAAAACTAACTTCAAGTCTTTCAAAAAGAAACATAACATAAAAGATAGCTTCTAAACATGTCGTCCTCACTTCTAATTCCTGTCCCCAGCATATAGATCTTCACCTGAAAACAAAACATTTCAAAAATGAGGGGGAAATTTCAATAATGTCTACCCCTAACGTTAAAAACAAGTTAAGTTCGTTTCAATTCATTTGAGAGAGAGGGAACAAGTCAAACCATTTCACAAACCTTTAACCCTTAACTGTTTTCCTCAAACTAACCAATTCATATTTTATTATGCAGGCGGGATACCACATCCCTTAGAGTAACATCGTCTACCACAGGCATCAAGAGTTCGCCTACCACAGGCATCAAGAGTTCGCTTACCACAGGCATCAAAATATTCGCCTACCACAGGCATCAAAACTTGCCTACCACAGGCATCAAAACATTCTATCCTATATCAGGGAAGAAGCCCTGATCTCCTGGTCTATAACCCGGCAGGATACCAAATCTTGAACTCCGAGTTATGCCCCGAAACCCGCTTAATGTTTCACTTTGAATTATTAATGTCTTATGCAAAACTCAACTCACAACACTCAAGTTAAATCCGACCCAAAATATCAAAACCAGTATCAAACTACTTATAAAAGACCATCTCACTTCTCAACTCATAAATCAAAGATCACAACAATTACAAATAGTTATCCAAAACAGATTGTCACATTTCAACACAAAGTCCCCTTCGGAATGCAAATTTCAAAACAGATTGGAAACATTAAAACACATTTAAAGAGCATCCCAGTGGGGATTAGAGCATAGACATTACCTGGTTAGCTTCACTTCACAGCAAAAACGAACACACTTGAGCTCACTAACGACACGAACTAGCTCGAGCCTAAAATAGAATAATTATTCTAATCAAAACGTGCCCTTCGAAGTTAGTATTAACTACCTTCTACCTAAACCTCCCCTAGGAACACTATAGGTTCCTATCAATCATGAATTCACACTTTAAATCACCTAACACATTCCAAGTAATCGCATAATAATACCAAATAAACCTTTTTAATCAACAACACATTTATTAATAATTCACATAAACAAAACAGATTACAGCATCCACATAAAAAGGGTCAAAACTTGACTTCCAGACATCCTATGGGTCTGGTTTTGGACTTTTCAGAAACCTCTGGAGGTCTACTAAAACTCTTAAGTTGAACTCGAGACCCAACACATGCTTTAAGATTCTCAAAAACTGTCATCTTTCCAAACTATCCAGATCTGACCTAGGCCTGGTAATCGGGGTATAACTTAACTTATAAAATTATAAAGTCCGGTCCGTAAAAATCCTATGAAAGCTAACATCTAAGGGTACCTCCAGTTCAAAGGGTTTGATCAAAGGACAACTATAACTCTCATGGTGGTCCATTCTTTAGACCCAAACAAAACTGTCCCGATCCCGGTTCTCATTTAATTTGCAATTTCGGTTCTAACTTTCACCATTCAATCCCGGGGTCCTAGTTTGGGCTTAAAACAGTAACTAAGGTCCAAACATCAAACCTCCTACCATCAAAACCAAATTAAAAACATGAAATCGACTTTAATATTTTCACTAACCCTAAAAGCATGCATGAAATAATAACCACACTATCCTAAACATGAATTCTACAATAAACTATTTCAAGATCCTATAATAACAACATGGAAGGGTATATAACATGAATTTCTTAATCAATAATCAAGAAGGAACTTAAAGAACATGTGAATAGAATATAAAGAACATATAAACATTTAAACTACCAAACAAGAATCCCAACAACCAATTTCTTTATACAAGATTCAATCAAGAATCATAAATTAATAAACAAGAATCGAACTTTAGTAATTCAATCAACCTAACTTATTCAACAAGATTTAAACATAAAATTAAACATGAATGAACCCTAGGAGAATTAAAGAACATATGAATACTTAACTAACGATTCAAGAATTAATCTAGGTAATTAAACTTTTTAATTCGTGCATACAATAATAGTGTCATCTAAAACCCTAACATGATTCTCATGAAAACAAAGCATCTCATATAATCGAATATTAATAATTTCACTACAACTATTACAACCCTAATACACCAAATTAAAACATAAAAATTACATAAAATAATTTAGACAAATTACACGTAAATAATACAACATAAGAACAATTAATTACAAATAAAAACTTAATAAAATTACACCCTTAATTACCCAAATTACAAGATTCAAAACAAGAAATAATAATAATAATAATAATAATAATAGTGATAATAACAGAAAATAAAAAAAAAGAAAGGAAAGTTTCAAAAGAAAATTAGGGTTTACGCAAGGGGGGTTTTGGGCGGTTTCCGGCGACTGGGTGGCGGCGTCAGGTGGCGTCGATGGCGAGGGCAGGGGCAGTGTACGTCGACGGTCAGGGCGTCGATGCTCGTCGGAGGTGGGTGGCGGCCAGTGCGCGCAACATCAACGGCGGCCGCTCTGTTCCGCGTCACGGGTGGCGGGAGATGTCTTTCGGTAGGGCGGCGGTCGCAGGAGGGCGACGGTGGTTGGCTGGCGACGTCGACGAAGATGGTTGAGCGGCGGAGCACGACGTAATCGCAGGGACAGGAGAGAAAGAGAGGAATAGAGAGAAAAAGAGAGAATCGGGAGTGGTGCTTGCATCGTTCTCCGGTGGTGTCGACGGCGGCTGCGGTGGTGCGGCGCGGCTGTGGTGAACGGCAGAGAGCGAGAGCATGGAGGGAGAGAGAGACTAGGGTTAGGGTTTGGTTTGAGAGGAGCTAGGGTTTGAGGGGAAAAAACTAGCTTTTATATTAACCACTTATAAGGCCCAACTAATAACACACTTAATCCTAATCCAACACAAAACTAATACAAATAAAATCTGAATTTTCTGGAAAAATACTAATAATAATAATAATAATAATAGTAATAATAATAATAATAATAATAATAATAATAATAAATCACATAACAAACAATATTCACATAATTAATCATATAACAATTATAATAATCACAATAATATTAATAGTAATACTGATAATAATTAGAGTAATACTAATAATACTAAACCCACGAAATTACCGATATACCCTTGTTAGTCCCTCAACGATCCTACGAGCTCAAGTGTTAGCAAAATAAACACAAACGAATAATAAACAATTAACGAAGTCAAACCTAATTTACTAACGATGTCACGGTCAACATCTTTGATTTTTTCAAGGTTTTACATCATTACCTCCTTAAAAGAAGTTTCGTCCTCGAAACTTAACGTTAGGCCTAACGGTTCGGCAACAATTCTAATGGTTCCGTTCTTCCTAAAACTAGAGGTTTTACATCATTACCTCCTTAAAAGAAGTTTCAACCTCGAAACTTGACGTACCTTTAAGAGTGAAACAGGTGAGGGTATTTCGTTCTCATCACTTCTTCTGTTTCCCAAGTTGCTTCCGTTGTGGCATGATTTGCCCATCGTACTTTCACCAAGGGAACTACTTTCCTTCGAAGTTGTTTTTTTCTACGATCCAATATATCCAGCGGTTGCTCTTCATAGCTCAAATCTTCTTGTAGCTGAAGCGGCTCAGGATCAATCATATGAGTTGGGTCTGGAACATATTTCCTCAGTTGTGACACATGGAAGACATTGTGCACTCTTGGAAGTTCTCCTGGTAGCTACAACTTGTAGGAAACTTCTCCGATGCGTTCTAAGATTGGATATGGGCCGATAAATCTTGGTGTCAACTTCCTTGACTGACCGAATCTCCTAACTCCTTTCGTGGGTGAAACTCGTAAAAACACATATTCTCCTACTTCGAACTCCAAAGGTCTTCTCCTCCTGTCAGCATAGCTCTTTTGTCGACTTTGTGCCGCCTTCATTTTATCTTGAATGGTTCGAACCTTCTAAGTCGTGGCCTGTATTAGGTCCGGTCCGATCGTTAGAGCTTCATCGATGTCTTGCGAACAGAGGGGAGTCTTACATCTCCTCCCATATAAAGCTTCGAATGGTGACATCCCAATACTAGCATGATAAATGTTGTTGTAGGAGAACTCAATGAGAGTCAACTCGTCATCCCACGAGTCTTTGAAATCTAATGCGCATGCTCGCAGCATATCTTCGAGGGTTTGGACATGTAACAACCCGCCCTAAACCATTCTTATTTAAATCTCTTAATCGTATTAATTAACTAATTTGTGCCTAAAATTTTCTTTTTCTTTGAACCCAGTGTGTGTTTTGCAGGACTTGAACAGTGCAACGATCATCCATGGTTCAGTTCAATTTTCTTTTTACAAGCAATCTCTACCGATAAATTTTTATGATGATTTCCGATCGTATCTGAATTCTTTTACGGAGACTGATATTTCGGGTCCTCTTTTATCCGAATTATTTTAGGATTATAAATATGAGAAATTTCATGGAGGTGCATGAGTATATTTATTTGGGTTCCAATATTATTTTTATGATTTCAGGAATTTCGGTAAATTGGGAAATTAGGGAGATATAAGTATAAGAGGGGAGAATTTAAATTGATAAAATTAGTTTAATTGGGCCATGCTGGCCGGCCAACTTGGGTGCAAGAGTTGCCTTTATGAGCTATGGGTTATAGATACCATTGCTTAGTGTTAGGGATTTCTTGATCTTTTTTAAAACATCACATTCCTACCTTCCTCACATACTCCCTCTTGTCCCTTGGCCTCCAACTCCATGCCAGCCACCCCCTTACACTGGTCTTTGTTCCTTGACCCGGCACTTTCCACTTGCGGTGCACCATCATCACTATAATCTCACGTTTTCTCCTCTCAATTCAAGGGTATTCTTCTCCAATCCTTCTCCTTCTTTTAAAAGATGAACCAACTTTATGTTTTAAGTGGTTCTTAGGTTTTCCTAAAGATAAATTCAAGGATTTTTAAGGTCTTCAAGAGGAGTTTTCTAAGAGCTAAGAGAATCAAGGGAATTTTGGGTAAGTTGAGATGGATTCTTTGTTCTATTTGTTGAATTAGTGAAAGATATGTGAAAGTATGAGCATGCATGTGGTTTTTGATAATTAAAACTCACTGTGGAAGGATAGAAAATTGATTAAAGTTAAATGCATGTGTGTAGATTAGACTTAGATTAAGTAAGATGATGTTTTTGAGTGATGCATGTTAAGGAATTTCAAGGGAAATGAATCTGGTTGCAATCTGGAAATTCCAGGAATATAAAGTATGAGTTTGACAAAATTTATGGTTTGATTAGGTGGCCTAAGATGTTAGTTAACTTCCGGTTTCTGAATTTCGTAATTCCGATATGTATATTGTGAGTTTTGCCAAAACCGTGAGGGTGTGTAAATTAATACGTTTTCTGTCGTCAGTTTTAAGATTGCTGTTTTTGGAATGGTTAGAGATCCCTATGGGTTAAGAGTTGAACATGAAATTTTTAGAGGACATTTTGAGCTTTCCGGAAAGGTATAGTATACATCCATACGGTATCGGGAGAGATGGATATGAGGTTTTTCTAAAGGGCTGTAATCTGGGTTCTGCCTAGAATTTTATTTACATGTTCTGACTTAATGGCTATGGTTCGCCTCCTTAAGATGTTTTACTCAATTTGTGGTCAACAACATGAGACTTGAAGCTTGTTCTGTAAGCTTTCCGAATTGGGGTTTTAGGCCTTCATTGAACATTGGGAGTGAGATTTATGAGTCTCTGATTGTTGGTTGGTAATCTAAGTTGCCCCATAAAATGTTATGTGACTACCCATCCTTATAGCAAAAAATCCGACTTGTTCCCATGATCAAATTAGTGGGTGGTCTGAATAAAAGTTGTAGTATGTGAACCAAGCTTTCCAAAAAGTCCTCTTATGTGAGATTTCGATAAGTGGAGTTCGAGATATGATTTTTCGAATAATTTAGGTTTAAATGGTTATATCTTTTGGGCGACTTGTAAAGACAATAGTATTTAACATCCTTAGCCATGTTTCTAGTCTTTATGGTCCACTTCAAAGTTGAGGTGTATGTTCTAAGCTTCCCGAAAGGTCCTTTTGTGCCTTGGTCCGATATCCGAAGAATGGAATAGGACTTTAGGAGTACGCCTTAAGGAGTGAGTGCATTATTAATGTTTATAAGAAATTTCCCAAGTTATTATTTCATGGTTCTACCTAGCTTAGATCCTAATTCATTGTCTTTATCCTTTTTAAGTTTCCTCAAGAGATCGTTGCACAACCGTTCCAGTCCCTGCTCGTGTAGGACGTGTTTCAAGTTTTCAGGTACGCAAATTGTCTAATCCTTCATTTTAACTCCAATATCTATTATTTATATTTCAAGTCATGGCTAATGATCTATGTTTCATGTTTTAAGTGGTCCCGCCCATTTATTCTAGCCAGTCACGTGAAGTGCTAGCCCCATTTTTTAGATGCTCCTGATCAAAGTGTCCTAATGACCTGGCTAGTGTCGACTGTTTACCAGTCACCCAATCCAAACTTAGATCGGTTTGGGCATGCGCGTGTGTGAAGTGCTTAGCACTGATCGAAAGGGATATCACTCATTTATCTATCGCAAGATACATTGATTCTAATTATTTATATATATATATATATATATATATATATATATATATATATATATATTCAACAATTTATTTCATTTCTCCTTTCCCGTTTTCGAAAAGTTTTGATGGGCCATCAAGGAAGTTTGTTGTGAAATGTATTTTAGTTATTAGAGGTTTGTGTACTGAGTGTTTCCCTCACTCATTTGCGAATGTTTTAATGTTTTGTTTTAGGTGGCCTGATCACTCAAGTCAAGCGAGATCGAGTGGAGTGTTTCTCCTAGTCAAGTAAAGGAGATAGTGATGCTCTTTGGAGTGGATTTCAATGGGTGATATGGAATCTAGGAACCAAGCATGGTAATTGATGTATAAGTGTATGAATGTTTAGTTGTTATCCAACTTTATGCTTGTATGGTGGTTTATGTAATTGCGAACTTGGAGTTGGAGTCGTCGTTGCTGATTTGTGGTTGTGATTATTGTTGTTCGGTTGTTGCCTTGTCCGTTGCTGGGACGGCGGTGATATCCCTATTCCTTAAGATTTCCGCGGCGCTAATCACGGGTTTGCGAGCGGTTAGTGAGTAACCCGGGATTGTGGATTTGGGGCGTTACAAGATAGTCCTCTCGGTCTGCCCATCAGTAGCTGGGTGGAAAGCGGTGCTAAACTTGAGTTTGGTACTAAACGCTTCCAGCAACTTCTTCCAAAACCAGACTGGAATCTGGTGTCTCTGTCCGAGACTACAGAACTGGGGACTCCATGTAGTCTTACTAACTCTCTTATATAGGCTTGAGCTAGCTGGTCCAGGGACCAGTTGTTGGCGATGGCTAGAAAATGAGCCCACTTGGTTAATCGATCCACAATTACCCACATCGCATTGTGTTTCCGCCTGGTCCTTGGCAGACCCACTACGAAGTCCATTGATATCGAGTCCCACTTCCATTCAGGAACGTCTAGTGGCTGCAGAAGTCCGGAAGGTCGTTGATGTTCTGCCTTGACCCATTAGCAAGTGAGGCATTTCGCCACAAAGTCCGCCACTTCTTGTTTCATATTACTCCACTAGAACATCTGCTTCAGATCCTTGTAAAGCTTATTTCCCCCTGGGTGCACAGAATATGGTGTATTATGCCCTTCTTCTAAAATTTTCCTCTTTAACTCCTCCATGTTAGGTACACAGACGTGGTTATGGAACCGTAATGTACCATCATCGTGAATCACGAAACCAGCGGCCTTCCCTTGCAAAACCTCCCCCCGTATCTTAAAAGCTGCAAATCCAACTCTTGAGTCCTCTTGATCTCTTCCATGAGAGTAGGTTGCAACTCCATGGCATTCAATACAGCTTTCCTTCCAGGTGTCACCACATTAATCTCCAACCTCCTAAACTCCTCGCATAGCTCGTGCGACATCATCATCAAGTGGTTTACAGCAGGATAGGGTCTCCTACTTAGGGCATCAGCCACAACATTTGCTTTCCCGGGATGATATTGAAAGTTCACATCATAGTCCTTCAGAAATTCCAACCATCGAGTCTGCCTAAGGTTTAGCTCCTTCTGTGTGAATAGATACTTCAAGCTTTGATGGTCAATGAATATCTCGCAGTGTACCCCATATAGGTAGTGTCTCCAAATCTTAAGTGCAAAAACCACTGCTGCCAACTCCAGGTCATGAGTGGGGTAGTTCTTCTCATGTGTCTTCAGTTGTCTGGATGCATACGCAATCACTTTCCCATTCTACATGAGCACACAACCCAATCCACCATGTGATGTGTCACTGTAGATGATAAAACCTTCGTTCCCTTGAGGTAGAGTGAGAATAGGGGCCGAGGTAAGTCTCTTCTTCAACTCCTGAAATGCTTGCTCACATTTTTCCGACCACGTGAACTTTATTGACTTTCGAGTCAAATTGGTCAATGGGGTGGCGATTTTCGAGAAATCCTGAACAAATTTCCTATAATAGCCTGCCAAACCCAGAAAACTCCTAACCTCAGTGACATTCTTCGGCGTCGGCCACTTGGTGATAGCCTCCACCTTTTGAGGGTCCACTGCTACTCCTTCCTTAGACACCACGTGTCCTAAGAACGCTACTCGCTCCAACCAAAATTCAAATTTCTTAAACTTCGCATAAAGCTCGTTGCTCCGCAATGTCGTCAGCACTTCTTTCAGGTGGTTCGCATGCTCCTCCCGTGTTCCTGAGTACACCAATATATCATCGATGAACACCACTACAAACTTGTCCAGAAACGGCTTGAACACTCTGTTCATTAAGTCCATGAAAGCGGCTGGAGCATTTGTGAGCCCAAACGGCATTACAACGAACTCGGAATGACCATATCGAGTTCGGAAGGCGGTTTAAGAGATGTCCTCCTCTCGGATTCTTAGCTGGTGATAACCTAATCTCAGGTCTATCTTCGAAAACATTGTAGCACCCCGCAACTGGTCAAAGAGATCATCAATACAAGGTAGAGGGTATCGATTTTTGATGGTAATCTTGTTCAACTCCCGGTAATCGATGCATAACCTCATGCTACCATCCTTCTTTTTCACGAACAGTACGGGTGCTCCCCATGGTGACGTGCTGGGTCGTATGTACCCCTTTTCTAGCAGCTCATCCAGTTGGGTCTTCAATTCCTTAAGCTCTGCGGGCACCATTCGATATGGGGCTTTCGAAACCGGTGCTGCCTCGGGCTCCAAATCGATGCAGAAATCCACCTCCCTGAGTGGAGGCATTCCCGGAATCTGCTCCGGGAAGACATCAGGAAAATCCTGAACTATCGGAATGCTCTCAATCGTAGGCTCCTCCGCCTTGGTGTCAATTACATTGCATAAAAACCCCTCACAACCTTGGCCCAACAATTTCTGAGCCTTGAGGGCAGAGATGATCCTTACACACTGAAGATGCCTATCACTCAAATGCACTACTTTCTTTCTATTCGGTCCAACTAAAGTCACCTTTTGCTTGTAGCAATCTATCTGAGCTCTATATTTTGCTAACTATACCATCCCCAAGATAACATCAAACTCCATTAGGTCAAACATATAGAGATCTGCCTCAAATTCCTGACCTGCTATCACTATAGGACATCCCCCATATAACTCTTCACATCTAATGGTATCCCCGGTGGGTAGGGCTACCGACATAGGCTCACTATTCTCCAAGGGTTTCATCTTAGCCTTCTCTACTATAGCTTATCCAATAAAAGAATGACTAACGCCAGAATCAAATAAAATAGAGACATTGTAGAGATTGAGAGAGAAGGTACCCGTCACGACGTCCCCTTCATTCTCAGCCTCATCCTTCCTCATCACATACACTCGTCCTCCTGCGTTACGCGGTGGTTGTTGCTGCTGATGAGGCGGGTTTGCTGGCCTCCCTTGGTTGTTCTGATTTCCATCGGGACCACCCCGGTTTTGTTGTTGCGACCTTTGGTTTCCATAAGCGTTTCCCCAATTTTGATATGTTAACTGCGAGGCTCTCCAGTTTCCATTGTTTCCACTATTAATGCCCCCTGAGGTTAGCTAAGGGCACTATTTTATATGATGTTGGGGGCTTCCACACTTGAAACACCCCCCTTACAATCCTTGCTCTACACTCCCGAGGGTAATGGCCGGGTCGTCCACAATTCTTGCATATCGACATATGCGATGGCTTTTGTCCCGAAGACTGGTTACCCTGCCAGTTGTTGGGGCAGAACCTCTTCTCTTGGTAGGGTTGAGGTGGGTTGAAACGAGCGACTCTTTCCTCTTATGCCCTTGTATGCCAAGTTGTCGCTCCATGTCGTGTATTACCTTTTCTATAGTGAGGGCAATATTCAGCATGTCCTGGTAAGATGTGAACTCACGTGATGACATCCGATCCTGAATTTTGCAGTTTAACCCATCCCAGAGGCGATCCATCCTTAGCTATTCGCTGGATACCAAAGCAGACGCAAACCGAGATAGCTCGGTGAACTTAGCGGAGTAAGCGAGTACACTAAGCTCTCCTTGGCGTAAGTTCATGAATTCCTTTTCCTTCGCCTTTTGAAGGGACATAGGATAAATCCGATCCTTCAGCACAACCTTAAAATGGTTCCAGTTAAAACCCGATTCAGTCCGTATCTCCTTCACACTGGCCGACCATAGATCAGCCTCCTCCTTTAGGTGATATGCAGCAAACTCCACCCGTAGCTCCTCGGGACAACGGGTTGTGCTTAGACCCGTTTTCGCGTCTAAATACCGCCTAAATCCTTAGGCTTTTGACTTCTCTCGTAGCTCTTTTTAATAACTTTTAATGCGTTTTGTTTACTTTTTGTAGTTCTGAAGGTTTTACTCAAAACTGTGCTAAATGGGCCATTTTTACACCAATCTTGGGAATCCCGAGATTCTCTAAGATTTCCCTAGCCCTGGTCGTGTCGAAGGCAGCGGAATCGGAAGGACCGAGTATGTCGAAAGCACGGAAACGCAAGTGCAAGTTCCCAGGCGTCAAAAGGTAGCCCTCGCGACCAATTCCGTAGCGGGCACTACGCCCTGAAGTAACCAAGTGGCCGAGATAGACCGTGGCCACGGTCACCTTGACCGTAGCCACGGTCAGATTGAAGCCAAACGCCTAAAAGGAGGAGTTGCAGCCGAGATGGACTGTGGTCACGGTCAACCTGACCGTAGCCATGGTAAACATACTGCCCTGATCAAGAAGAAGCTGGCCGAAGGAGACCGTGGCCACGGTCTCCTATGACCGTGGCCATAGCAGTGCGAAGGAGCGAAGAAGTGCAAAACCTAAATCGCCTACACCGCGCCACGGCACGGGTACTGCATCTGCAGTGCAGAAGAGAAGAGAGATCTCTCCTGCCTTACGCAGGACCGTGGCCACGGTCACCTTGATCGTGCCCACGGTCCCCTGCGGACACAGTTTGTCTGTAGTGATTAAGTGCTGTGTTTTGAATAACAACCTAAGTCATTATATATTGTTTTAGGTCATTTTAGCCGAGGACAATCTTTTATCAGCCTTTAGACAATCCTTAATCATCTTTTACTTAGCTTTTATGATACTTTTAGCCTTCTTTTATCACATTGATTAGAGAGTTAATGAAGATTTTGCTGAGTTATTAGGATAGTCCTCTTGGTCTGCCAATCAGTAGCTGGGTGGAAAGCGGTGCTAAACTTGAGTTTGGTACCAAACGCCTCCTGCAACTTCTTCCAAAAACCAAACTGGAATCTGGTGTCTCTGTCCGAGACTATAGAACTGGGGACTCCATGTAGTCTTACTATCTCTCTTATATAGGCTTGAGCTAGCTGGTCCAGGGACCAGTTGTTGGCGATGGCTAGAAAATGAGCCGACTTGGTTAATCGGACCACAATTACCCATATCGCATTGTGTTTCCACCTGGTCCTTGGCAGACCCACTACGAAGTCCATTGATATCGAGTCCCACTTCCATTCAGGAACGTCTAGTGGCTGCAGAAGTCCGGCAGGTCGTTGATGTTCTGCCTTGACCCGTTGGAAACTGAGGCATTTCGCCACAAAGTCCGCCACTTCTTGTTTCATATTACTCCACCAGAACATCTGCTTCAGATCCTTATAAAGCTTATTTCCCCCTGGGTGCACAGAATATGGTGTATTGTTCCCTTCTTCAAAAATTTTCCTCTTTAACTCCTCCGTGTTAGGTACACAGACGCGGTTATGGAACCGTAATGTACCATCCTCGTGAATCACGAAACCAGGGGCCTTCCCTTGCAAAACCTCCTCCTGTATCTTGACAAGCTGCAAATCCAGCTCTTAAGTCCTCTTGATCTCTTCCATGAGAGTAGGTTGCAACTCCATGGCATTCAATACAGCTTTCCTTCCAGGTGTCACCACGTTAATCTCCAGCCTCCTAAACTCCTCGCACAGCTCGTGCGGCATCATCATCAAGTGGTTTACAGCAGGATAGGGTCTCCTAATCAGGGTATCAGCAACAACATTTTGTTTTCCCGAGATGATATTGAAAGTTCACATCATAGTCCTTCAGAAATTCCAACCATCGAGTCTGCCTAAGGTTTAGCTCCTTCTGTGTGAATAGATACTTCAAGCTTTGATGGTTAGTGAATATCTCGCAGTGTACCCCATAAAGGTAGTGTCTCCAAATCTTAAGTGCAAAAACCACTGCTGCCAACTCCAGGTCATGAGTGGGGTAGTTCTTCTCATGTGTCTTCAGTTGTCTGGATGCATACGCAATCACTTTCCCATTCTCCATGAGCACACAACCCAATCCACCATGTGATGTGTCACTGTAGATGAAAAAACCTTCGTTCCCTTGAGGTAGAGCGAGAATAGGGGCCGAGGTAAGTCTCTTCTTCAACTCCTGAAAAGCTTGCTCACATTTTTCCGACCACGCGAACTTTATTGACTTTCGAGTCAAATTAGTCAATGGGGTGGCGATTTTCGAGAAATCCTGAACAAATTTCCTATAATAGCCTGCCAAACCCAGAAAACTACTAACCTCAGTGGCATTCTTCGGCGTCGCCCACTTGGTGATAGCCTCCACCTTTTGAGGGTCCACTGCTACTCCTTTCTTAGACACCACGTGTCCTAAGAACGCTACTCGCTCCAACCAAAATTCACATTTCTTAAACTTCGCATAAAGCTCGTTGCTCCGCAAAGTCGTCAGCACTTCTTTCAGGTGGTTCGCATGCTCCTCCGTGTTCCTGAGTACACCAATATATCATCGATGAACACCAGTAAAAACTTGTCCAGAAACGGCTTGAACACTCTGCTCATTAAGTCCATGAAATCGGCTGGAGCATTTGTTAGCCCAAACGGCAATACTACGAACTCGTAATGACCATATCGAGTTCGGAAGGCGGTTTTAGAGATGTCCTCCTCTCGGATTCTTAGCTGATGATAACCTGATCTCAGGTCTATCTTCGAAAACATTGTTGCACCCCGCAACTGGTCAAAGAGATCATCAATGCGAGGTAGAGGGTATCGATTTTTTATGATAATCTTGTTCAACTCCCGGCAATCGATGCATAACCTCATGCTACCATCCGTCTTTTTCACGAACAGTACGGGTGCTCCCCATGGTGACGTGCTGGGTCGTATGTACCCCTTTTCTAGCCGCTCATCCAGCTGGGTCTTCAATTCCTTAAGCTCTGCGGGCGCCATTCGATATGGGGCTTTCGAAACAGGTGCTCCCCGGGCTCCAAATCAATGCAGAAATCCACCTCCTTGAGTGGAGGCATTCCCGGAATCTCCTCCGGGAAAACATCAGGAAAATCCTGAACTATCGGAATTCTCTCAATCGTAGGCTCCTCCGCCTTGGTGTCAATTACATTGCATAAAAACCCCTAACAACCTTGGCCCAACAATTTCTGAGCCTTGAGGGCAGAGATGATCCTTACACCCTGAAGATGCCTATCACTCCAATGCACTACTTTCTTTCTATTTGGTCCTACTAAAGTCACCTTTTGCTTGTAGCAATCTCTATATTTTGCTAACCAGTCCATCCCAAGATAACATCAAACTCCATTAGGTCAAACATATAGAGATCTGCCTCAAATTCCTGACCTGCTATCACTATAGGACATCCCCCATATAACTCTCAACATCGAATGGTATCCTCAGTGGGTAGGGCTACCGACATAGGCTTACTATAGCTCATCCAACAAAAGAATGACTAGCGCCAGAATCAAACAAAACAGAGAAATTGTAAAGATGGAGAGAGAAGGTACCCGTCACGACGTCCGCTTTATTCTCAGCCTCATCCTTCCTCATCACAAACACTCGTCCTCCTGCGTTACGCGGCGGTTGTTGCTGCTGACGAGGCGGGTTTGCTGGCCTCCCTTGGTTGTTCTGATTTCCACCAGGACCACCCCGGTTTTGTTGTTGCAGCCTTTGGTTTCCATAAGCGCTTCCCCGATTTTGATATGTTGACTGCGGGGCTCTCCAGTTTCCATTGTTTCCACTATTAATGCCCCCTGAGGTCAGCTGAGGGCACTGTTTTATATGATGCTGGGGGCTTCCACACTTGAAACACCCCCCTTACAATCCTTGCTCTACACTCCCGAGGGTAATGGCCAGGTCGTCCACAAATCTTGCATATCGGCATATGCGATGGCTTTTGTCCCGAAGACTGGTTACCCTGCCAGTTGTTGGGGCGGAACCTCTTCTGTTGGTAGGGTTGAGGTGGGTTGAAACGAGGCGGCTCTTCCCTCTTATGCCCTTGTATGCCAAGTTGTCGCTCCATGTCGTGCATTACCTTTTCTACAGTGAGGGCAACATTCAGCATTCCTGGTAAGACGTGAACTCACGTGATGACATCCGATCCTGAATTTTGCAGTTTAACCCATCCCAGAGGCGATCCATCCTTAGCTGTTCGCTGGATACCAAAGCAGACGCAAACTGAGATAGCTCGGTGAACTTAGTGGAGTAAGCGAGTACGCTAAGCTCTCCTTGGCGTAAGTTGATGAATTCCTTTTCCTTCGCCTTTTGAAGGGACATAGGATAAAATCGATCCTTCAGCACAACCATAAAATGGTTCCAGTTAAAACCCGGTTCAGTCCGTATCTCTTTCACACTGGCCCACCATAGATCAGCCTCCTCCTTTAGGTGATATGCAGCAAAATCCACCCGTAGCTCCTCGGGACAAGGGTTGTGTCGAAGATCTTTTCAATCTCCCTAACCCAATCTTCAAAGACTTTGGGGTCAGCTACCCCTGTATAAGTGGGCGGGTTAAAGCTATTGAACCTTTGGAGGAGAGCGGAGGGATCATATTCCCTCTCTCTTCCTTGTCGATCCACCACCCTCATCAGCAGATCCTCGTGCTTGTTAAGCATCTGAATCATCAGCAGGCTAGCAAGGTCGTTCCCTGGTGCTGTACTCGACCCTGATATCAAGTGAGGAAGACGTTGGCGCAGTTCAGTCGCGGTTTGAGGGCGTTATTCGGCTGCAGCTTGCGGGCGCTCCCGATTAACATTGTTCGGTTGAGAACCGTTCATGTCCGACATCCTGGTTCAAAGGGTCGATTTAGACTACTTAAGGTTTAATCTCACAGCGTACATTACCAATTCTAAGGGGGAACCATTCAATCCAGCTATCTCATAAAAGTACTACGCAGGCACAAAACTATAACATATTTAAACAAGTAAGCCCAGGTAATAGCATCATATTCCACATACTCTTTCATCGCGCATCATTTGAAAAGAAAGAAGAACATATATACTATCATCTCAAAAATCAAGACTATTATTTATAATACTTTGCACACCAGCGTAGTAGTATGTATAACTATCCCCTATTTGGGGTTATCACACAAAAGAAAACAGTACACCACACTTAAGGATATAACACAATTAACTAACCACACATAAGTAAGTTATAGCAACCAATCCTAATACTACTATTACTGTCCTACTCATATGATACTCCTACACAGAGGGTTCTTCCTATCTGGGATCGGAGTCCAATCTGAGTCATCAGACTCATTCCCCGAGTCCTCTTCGGGGTCTTCTCCTTTCTCCCAATCCACCATAACCTCATCTCGGGTTCGGTCTCCTGTTCGGGCTCATCGGCAGGTGCAGCTGTAACTCCAAAGGTCACCTCGGGCTCAGAATCCCCCACGGAATCCTTCACAAAATCCTCCTCTGGATCTTCCCCTAGGTCACTCTCAGGATCCATGTCCATGACAGGTGCTGGAGCTCGGTTCACTTGAACTCCTTCCACATTACGCCTCCCAATCCTGGCGATCTTGGAAAAGACTTCCGGGATTCGGTGCTCCGACTCCACTCGGTACCTCTTACACTAACAAAACGGGTGGGGATACTCCTGGACCGGGAGTGGGGGTGGTAGCAATATTGGTACAGCATGGCCCCACCAAGGGTCCTCCCGAAGCGTGAGCAAAAATGCGTTCGCCTGACTCTCTTCGTTACCCCGAAGGCATGAGTTCGGAACGTCTTTGGTGTACTTGTCAATCTCGTCGTAGAAGTTTAGCATATGAGTTCCCAGGCTCTCCTTAGGAGGAATAGGGGTATAACGATGAAAACGCGGGGTGGGATGATGATAACAGTGTGTGCGTTGAGCCATCCTACAAGGTTAGAACATACTAGCAGCATAGAAAATTAAAGACATAAGTATCCGCCAGCTGCTCTGCGGTGAAGGTTACTTTGATGACAAGAAAATGTGCAGACTTAGTTAGCCTATCGACAATTACCCAAACACAATCATGTTGCTTAACTGTCCTTGACAATCCTGTAATAAAATCCATAGTGATATGCTCCCATTTCCATATAGGTATTGGTAAGGGTTGTAGTAATCCTCCTGGTTTCTGATGTTCTATCTTAACTTTTTGACAGGTAAGACATCGAGCTACAAACCCTGCTATCTCTCTTTTCATACCATTCCACCAAAAATGAGTTTTCAAATCATGATACATTTTTGTGCTTCCAGGATGAGTTGTAAGGGCTGAGTTATGTGCTTCCTTCATCACCTCCTTTCTCAGTTCAGGGATGTTAGGAACACATAGCCTCTCCTTAAACCATAACACATCTTCCTTTAAAAATAAGTCCTTAAGTCAAGCTTCTTCCACTCCTTTCTTTATTTTTGCCAGCTCAGGATCGTCTATTTGCTAACCCTTAATCCTTTCTATTAAAGGGGTTGTTATCTTCATAGCTGCCATATACCCTCTATCTCCTGGTAGCACCACTTCAATCTGTTGCATATTCAATTCTCTAATAAGCTTCTCCTCTTGGGTAATCAGATATGCCATTGAGCCAGATGTCTTCCTACTCAAGGCATCTGCTACTATACTAGCCTTTCCAGGATGATATTTAATCTCCACATCATAATCCTTAAGTAACTCCAACCATCTTCTTTGCCTTATGTTTAGTTCTTTTTGAGTGAAGATGTATTTAAGACTCTTGTGGTCTGTATATATCTCACATCTCACTCCATATAGATAATGCCTCCAAATTTTCAAGGCGAAAATGACCGCTGCTAATTCTAGGTCATGAGTTGGATAATTTTCTTCATAAGGCTTCAACTGGCGTGATGCATATGCTATAACCTTGCCTTGCTGCATTAGAACACATCCAAGCCCCTTCTTAGAGGCATCGCTGTAGATCACAAATCCTTCATTCCCTTCGGGAATAGCTAAGACTGGAGCTGACACCAAACGCCTCTTTAGTTCTTGGAAGTTATCTTCGCAATCTGGGGTCCATTCAAAATTCTTGTCCTTGCGAAGTAACCTAGTTATGGGCACTTCCAATTTGGAGAATCCTTCGATAAATCTGCGGTAATATCCGGCAATACCCAGGAAACTCCGCACTTCGGTTATTGTAGAGGGTCTACTCCAGTTAACTATAGCGTCAACCTTAGCAGGGTCAACTGAAATGCCTTCCTTTGACACCACATGGCCTAAGAACTGCACTGTCTGAATACCCTATTCATGAGATCCATAAAAACAGCTGGGGCATTCGTTAGCCCAGGTAGTACTAAGAACTCATAATGCCCTTATCGAGTCCTAAAAGCTGCTTTTGGTACGTCTTCCTTCTTGATTTTAAGATGATGGTAACCCAACCTCAAATCAATTTTGGAAAATACCGCGGATCCTACCAATTGATCAAACAAGTCATCTATTCTGGGTAGGGGGTATTTGTTCTTAATGGTCACTCTATTCAACTTGCGATAATCAATACACAGCCTCAAGCTTCCATCCTTTTCTTAACAAAGAGCACTTAGGCTCCCCAAGGTGAGACACTAGGTTGAATGAGGCCTTTATCTAATAATTCCTGCAATTGGACCTTCAGCTCAGCCAATTCTGTAGGTGCCATTCTATAAGGGGTTTTAGATATAGGGGTAGTCCCTGGTATGAGATCGATCGAAAATTCGACTTCTCGATCCGAAGGTAACCCTAGTACTTCTTGAAATACTCCGGGATATTCATTCACCACTAGGATGTTTCCTATATCGAGTTCTATCGGTTCAATAACTTGCACTACACACGAATAACCTTCACATCTTTGCCTCACCCATTTGAAGGCCTTCATCGCAAACACAATTGGTATTGGTTTATGTAGATTACTTTCTATAACCTCACATTTCTCCCCATCCATAGAAGAAAGAGTTACTGTCTTTTGAGCATAATCAATGGTCGCTTGATACTTGCCTAACCAATCCATGCGTAAGATAACATCAAACCCCTCAAAGTCTAACTGAACTAGATCCGCTTCCCATGTTTTCCCTTTCAATTCAACAAACAATTCTTGAAAATAATATCTGTTTGGCAAGTAGATCCTAAGGGAGTTCTTACACACAATTGTACATCCATATCGCAAGGATCACATGAAAGTTGTTTGGCTAGCTTAGGGTTTATAAATGAATGGGTGGCTCCAGAATCAAACAGAACACAAGCATAAAGACCATTGACAAGGAATGTACCTGACACCATAGGATTGATGTCATCGTTTTCCTCTCTTTCCAAGCAGAATACACGACCCCCCGCTTGAGGCTTCCTCCCACATTGATTTCCCCTTTCTTGAGGATAAGTTGATGGTCGTACAGATTGTGCAGGTTGGGCTTGACCTTGTTGACGATAAGGAGGGCGTGAAGTTTGCAGTTGGCCTTGTTGGGGTTGAGGAGGGCGTTGAGGCCTATTCCCCTGTCTTGGATTGTTCCTTGCATTCCATGTAGCATTAGGGCAATTTGCCACTATATGGCAATATTCTCCATATCCAAAGCATTGCCCTCGACCACCTCGGCATGGACCATAGTGGCGACAATGGCATTGGTTACATTCGGGCATCTCTTTATTATACAAGGGTGGACTCCTCCAACATATCCTATAGTGATAACGATTACATTGGCTACACAAAGTCTTATCTTGGTAATACATCGGTTGTTTTCCCTGTGATTGATTCTCCATCTTCAGCCTTTTTCTCTTGTTAAACTTCTCTTTACCATCTTCAGCCTTTTTCTCATTAACAACTCGAGCTATTTTTACAGCTCGTTGGTAGAGATCTTGGAACTTGGTGTAGACTTGTCCAACAGTGAAAGTTTTGATCTCTGCTCTTAGACCATACTCAAAGCGACTTATCTTCATCTCCTCCGTAGCCACTCGGGATTGTGCAAATCGACTAAGTTCATTGAAACGGGCTACATATTCCATCACGCTTTCGTGTTCCCCCTGCTTACACTGAAGGAATTCTTGTTCCTTAGCCTATTGTACATCCTTGGGATAATATTTTGCATCCATAAGGGCTTTAAACTGTTCCCAACCAAGATGTTGTTCTCCTGCTCCAGGTTTTACTGTACCCCACCAAAACTCGGCCTCCCTTTCAAATTGGTGAGTAGCTAGTTTAACCTTAAACCTGGGAGGACACTCCATAACCTCGAATAGGTTCTCAATTCTCCTAAGCCATTCCTCATAAGCCAAGGGGTCTGCCCCGCCCCCAAATTAAGGTGGGTTAAGTTTGTTAAATTGACATATCATCTCCATCGCAGTAGGACCCGTTGGTGATGGCGGAGGTGGGATAATGATGCGACAAGGAGGCATCTGGTTGAAACATTCAGTTAGGTTACCTTAATTGAACTAAAACTCATATTAGCAAGTAAGTTCTAAGGAAATAAATTTCAGTTCCACTCAGAGATAAAAGTAACTACACTTTATTCATAAGGCATA
Source organism: Portulaca oleracea (assembly GCA_029582165.1). Taxonomy (NCBI): domain Eukaryota; kingdom Viridiplantae; phylum Streptophyta; class Magnoliopsida; order Caryophyllales; family Portulacaceae; genus Portulaca; species Portulaca oleracea. Next base: position 43,255,835 of record CM055877.1, on the reverse strand, counting down.
TTGTAGACACCGGATTTTGTACCGGGACAAGTGTACAAATCAAGCATAAAAAGAAAAGAGGTTTGCATGAAAGAAAATCTAAAGGACCATCCTCAATCAAAAGCTATCGGGCCAACCCACCAAAAAAAGCCTTCATTTTCTACCATTTCCGCATACATATGCCCACCATTTCAAATCCCCATTTCCACAAATCTTGTTGGCCCCATTTCTTTTTATGAGAGTAAAGTACACATCATGAGTTTTCCAACGCCTTTTGAATTGCCTCAATTGGAGTCCGGATGAAGGACTTATGGCCGTTTAAAGTTGCACTTAGCCAGTTTTAAAACCCAGGCGGGCTTTAACATTTTCCAGGCCCAGAAGCGCGCCCCAGCCCATGTAACGCCACGAAATTTAATTATAGAAAATTCAAAGTCAAACTAACATTAACAGAAAAAATTTAGCGGAAGACTCAAACTCTTATTGGGCGTCACTGCCGTATCCCCGAAGGAATACAAGGCTAGAAGGAAAACTACAATTGTCTGTCAACGGCAAACCAACTAACAACTCATACTCAGAAATAAACCTCAAAACTAACTTTAAGTCTTTCAAAAAGAAACATAACATAAAAGATAGCTTCTAAACATGTCGTCCTCACTTCTATTTCCCGTCCCCAGCATATAGATCTTCACCTGAAAACAAAATATTTCAAAAATGAGGGGGAAATCTCAATAATGTCTACCCCTAACGTTAAAAACAAGTTAAGTTCATTTAAATTCATTTGAGGGAGAAGAACAATGCAAACCATTTCACAAACCTTTAACCCTTAAATGTTTTCCTCAAACCAACCAATTCATATTTTATTATGCGGGCGGAATACCACATCCCTTAGAGTAACATCGCCTACCACAGGCATCAAGAGTTCGCCTACCACAGGCATCAAGAGTTCGCTTACCACAGGCATCAAAATATTCGCCTACCACAGGCATCAAAATTCGCCTACCAAAAGCATTAAAACATTCTATCCTATATCAGGGAAGAAGCCCTGATCTCCGGGTCTATAACCCAGCAAGATACCAAATCCTGAACTCCGAGTTATGCCCCGAAACCCGCTTAATGTTTCACTTTGAATTATTAATGTCTTCTGCAATACTCAACTCACAACTCTCAAGTCAAACCCGACCCAAAATATCAAAACCAATATCAAACTACTTATAAAAGATCATCTCACTTCTCAACTCATAAATCAAAGATCACAACAATTACAAACAGTTATCCAAAACAGATTGTGACATTTCAACACCAACTCCCCTTCGGAATGCAAATTTCAAAACAGATTGGAAACATTAAAACTCATTTAAAGAGCATCCCAGTGGGGATTAGAGCATAGACATTGCCTGGTTAGCTTCACTTCACAGCAAAAACGAACACACTTGAGCTCACTAACGACGCGAACTAGCTCGAGCCTAAAATAGAATAATTATTCTAATCAAAACGTGCCCTTCGAAGTTAGTATTAACTACCTTCTACCTAACCCTCCCCTAGGAACACTATAGGTTCCTATCAATCATGAATTCACACTTTAAATCACCTAACACATTCCAAGTAATCGCATAATAATACCAAATAAACCTTTTCAATCAACAACACATTCATTAATAATTCACATAAACAAAACAGATTACAGCATCCACATAAAAAGGGTCAAAACTTGACTTCCCGAGATCCTATGGGTCTGGTTTTGGACATTTCAGAAACCTCAGGATGTCTAATAAAACTCTTAAGTTGAACTCGAGACCCAACACACACTTTAAGATTCTCAAAAACCGTCATATTTCCAAACTGTCCAGATCTGACCTAGGCCTGGTAATCGGAGTATAACTTGACTTATAAAATTCCAAAGCCTGGTCCGTAAAAATCCTATGAAAGCTAACATCTAAGGGTATCACCAGTTCAAAGGGTTTGATCAAAGGACGACTATAACACTCATGGTGATCCGTTCTTTAGACCTAAACAAAACTGTCCCGATTACAGTTCTCATTTAATTTGCAATTTCGGTTCTAACTTTCACGATTCGATCCCGGGGTCCTAGTTTGGGCTTAAAACAGTAACTAAGGCCACGGTAATTAGTCTAATCCAACTAAGGTCCAAACATCAAACCTCCTACCATCAAAACCAAATTTTAAAACATGAAATCGACTTTAATATTTTCACTAACCCTAAAAGCATGCATGAAATAATAATCACACTATCCTAAACATGAATTCTACAATAAACTATTTAGAGGTCCTATAATAACAACATGGAAGGGTATAAAACATGAATTTCTTAATCAATAATCAAGAAGGAACTTAAAGAACATGTGAATAGAATATAAAGAACATATAAACATTTAAACTACCAAACAAGAATCCCAACAACTAATTTCTCTATACAAGATTCAATCAAGAATCATAAATTAATAAACAATAATCGAACTTTAGTAATTCAATCAACCTAACTTATTTAACAAGATTTAAACATGAAATTAAACATGAATGAACCCTAAGAGAATTAAAGAACATATGAATAAACTAACGATTCAAGAATTAATCTAGGTAATTAAACTTTTTAATTCGTGCATACAATAATAGTGTCATCTAAAATCCTAACATGATTCTCATGAAAACAAAGCATCTCATATAATCGAATATTAATAATTTCACTACAGCTATTACAACCCTAATACACCAAATTAAAACATAAAAGTTACATAAAATAATTTAGACAAATTACACGTAAATAATACAACATAAGAAGAATTAATTACAAATAACAACTTAATAAAATTACACCCTTAATTACCCAAATTACAAGATTGAAAACGAGAAATAATAATAATAATAATAATAATAATAATAATAATAATAATAATAATAATAATAATAGTGATTATAACAGAAAATAAAGAAAAAGAAAGCCAAGTTTCAAAAGAAAATTAGGGTTTACGCAAGAGGGTTCTGGGCGTTTTCCGCCGACTGGGTGGCGGCGTCAGGTGGCGTCGATGGCGAAGTCAGGGGCAGTATACGTCGACGGTCAGGGCGTCGATGCTCGTCGGAGGTGGGTGGCAGCGAGCTGCAACGCAACATCAACAGCAGCGGCTTCGCTCCTGTTCACGTCTGGGTGGCCGGGAGATGTCTTCCGGCAGGGTGGCGGTCGCAGGAGGGCGACGGTGGTTGGCTGGGGACGTCGACTAAGATGGCTGAGCGGCGGAGCACGACATAATCGCAGGGACAGGAGAGAAAGAGAGAAAAAGAGAGAATCGGGAGTGGTGGTTGCAGCGTTCTCCGATGGTGTCGACGGCGGCTGCGGTGGTGCGGCGCGGCTGTGGTGGACGGCAGAGAGCGAGAGCAGGGAGGGAGAGAGAGACTAGGGTTAGGGTTTGGTTTGAGAGGAGCTAGGGTTTGAGGGGAAAAAACTAGCTTTTATATTAACCATTTATAAGGCCCAACTAATAACACACTTAATCCTAATCCAACCCAAAACTAATACAAATAAAATCTGAATTTTCTGGAAAAATACTAATAACAACAATAATAATAATAATAATAATAATAATAATAATAATAGTAATAATAATAATAATAAAAATCACATAACAAACAATATTCACATAATTAATCATATAAAAATTATAATAATCACAATAATATTAATAGTAATATTGATAATAATTAGAGTAATACTAATAATACTAAACCCGCAAAATTACCGATATACCCTTGTTAGTCCCTTAACAATCCTACGAGCTCAAGTGTTAGCAAAATAAACGAATAATAAACAATTATCGAAGTCAAACCTAATTTACTAACGACGTCACGGTCAACATCTTTGATTTTTTCAGGGTTTTACATCATTACCTTCTTAAAAGAAGTTTCGTCCTCGAAACTTAAACTTAGGCCTAACGGTTCGGTAACAATTCTAACGGTTTCGTTCTTCCTAAAACTAGAGGTTTTGCATCATTACCTCCTTAAAAGAAGTTTCGTCCTCGAAACTTGACGTACCTTTAAGAGTGAAACAGGTGAGGGTATTTCGTTCTCATCTCTTCTTCTGTTTCCCAAGTTGCTTCCGTTGTGGCATGATTTGCCCATCGTACTTTCACCAAGTGAACTACTTTCCTTCGAAGTTGTTTTTCTCTACGATCCAATATTTCCAGCGGTTGCTCTTCATAGCTTAAATCTTCTTGTAGCTGAAGCGGCTCAGGATCAATCACATGAGTTGGGTCCAGAACATATTTCCTGAGTTGTGACACATGGAAGACATTGTGCACTCTTGGAAGTTCTCCTGGTAGCTGCAACTTGTAGGCAACTTCTCCGATGCGTTCTAAGATTGGATATGGGCCGATAAATCTTGGTGTCAACTTCCCCGACTGACCGAATCTCATAACTCCTTTCGTGGGTGAAACCCGTAAAAACACATATTCTCCTACTTCGAACTCCAAAGGTCTTCTCCTCCTGTCAGCATAGCTCTTTTGTCGACTTTGTGCTGCCTTCATTTTATCTTGAATGGTTCGAACCTTTTAAGTAGTGGCCTGTATTAGGTCCGGTCCGATCGTTAGAGCTTCATCGATGTCTTGCCAATAGAGGGGAGTCCTACATCTCCTCCCATATAAAGCTTCGAATGGTGACATCCCAATACTAGCATGATAACTGTTGTTGTAGGAGAACTCAATGAGAGTCAACTCGTCATCCCACGAGTCTTTGAAATCTAATGCGCATGCTCGCAGCATATCTTCGAGGGTTTGGATATGTAACAACCCGCCCTAAACCATTCTTATTTAAATCTCTTACTTAACTAATTTGTGCCTAAAATTTTATTTTTCTTTTAACCCAGTGTGTGTTTTGCAGGACTTGAACAGTGCAACGATCATCCATGGTTCAGTTCAATTTTCTTTTTACAAGAAATCTCTGCCGATGAATTTTTATGATGATTTCCGATCGTATCTGAATTCTTTTACCGAGACCGATATTTCAGGTCCTCCTTTATCCGAATTATTTTAGGATTATAAATATGAGAAATTTCATGGAGGTGCATGAGTATATTTATTTGGGTTCCAATAATATATTTACGGTTTCAGGAATTTCGGTAAATTGGGAAATTAGGGAGATATAAGTATAAGAGGGGAGAATTAAAATTGATAAAATTAGTTTAATTGGGTCATGTTAGCCGGCCAAATTGGGTGCAAGAGTGGCCTTTATGGGCTATGGGTTATAGATACCATTGCTTAGTGTTAGGGATTTCTTGATCTTTTTTAAAACATCATATTCCTACCTTCCTCACATACTCCCTCTTGTCCCTTGGCCTCCGACTCCACGCCAGCCACCCCCCCCCCCTTCTGCCTGGTGCTGTTCCGCCGCCCAGCCAGCCCACACCGGCGAGTTTTCCGGCAACTTTTCGGCCACCGGTGCACCATCATCACTATAATCTCATGTTTTCTCCTCTCAATTCAAGGGTATTCCTCTCCAATCCTTCTCCTTCTTTTAAAAGATGAACCAACTTTATGATTTAAGTTGTTCTTCATGTTGTTCTTAGGTTTTCCTAAAGATAAATTCAAGGATTTTTAAGGTCTTCAAGAGGAGTTTTCTAAGAGCTAAGAGAATCAAGGGAATTTTGGGTAAGTTGAGATGGATTCTTTGTTCTATTTGTTGAATTAGTGAAAGATATGTGAAAGTATGAGCATGCATGTGGTTTTTGATAATTAAAACTCACTGTGGAAGGATGGAAAATTGATTAAAGTTAAATGCATGTGTGTAGATTAGACTTAGATTAAATAAGATAATGTTTTTGAGTGATGCATGTTAAGGAATTTCAAGGGAAATGAATCTGGTTGCAATCTGGAAATTCCAGGGAATATAAAGTATGAGTTTGACTAAATTTTTGGTATGATTAGGTGGCCTAAGATGTTAGTTAACTCCCGGTTTTTGAATTTCGTAATTCCGATATGTATATTGTGAGTTTTGGCCAAAACCGTGAGGGTGTGTAAATTAATACGTTTTCTATCGTCAGTTTAAAGATTGCTGTTTTTGGAATGGTTAGTGATCCCTATGGGTTAAGATTTGAACATAAAATTTTTAAAGGACATTTTGACTTTCCGGAAAGGTATAGTATGCGTCCATACAATATCGGGAGAGAGGAATATGAGGTTTTTCTGAAGGGCTGTAATCTGGGTTCTGCCCAGAATTTTATTTACGTATTCTGACTTAATGGCTATGGTTCGCCTCCTTAAGATGTTTTACTCAATTTGTGGTCAACATGAGACTTGAAGTTTGTTCTGTAAGCTTTCCGAATTGGGGTTTTAGGCCTTCATTGAACATTGGGAGTGAGATTTATGAGTCTCTGATAGTAGGTTGGTAATCTGAGTTGCCCCAGAAAATGTTATGTGACTACCCATCCTTATAGCCGAAAATCCGACTTGTTCCTATGATCAAATTAGTGGGTGGTCTAAATAAAAGTTGTAGTATGTGAACCAAGCTTTCAAAAAAGTCCTCTCATGTGAGATTTCGATAAGTGGAGTTCGAGATATGATTTTTCGAATAATTGAGGTTTAAATGGTTATATCTTTTGGGCGACTTGTAAAGACAATAGTATTTAACATCCTTAGCCATGTTTCTAGTCTTTATGGTCCACTTCAAAGTTGAGGTGTATGTTCTAAGCTTCCCGAAAGGTCCTTTTGTGCCTTGGTCCGATATCCGAAGAATGGAATAGGACTTTAGGAGTACGCCTTAAGGAGCAAGTTCATTATTAATGTTTATAAGAAATTTCCCAAGTTATTATTTCATGGTTCTACCTAGCTTAGATCCTAATTCATTGTCTTTATCCTTTTTAAGTTTCCTCAAGAGATCGTTGCACCACCGTTCAAGTCCCTGCTCGTGTCGGACGTGTTTCAAGTTTTCAGGTACGCAAATTGTCTAATCCTTCATTTTAACTCCAATATCTATTATTTATATTTCAAGTCATGACTAATGACCTGTGTTTCATGTTTTAAGTGGTCCCTCCCATTTATTCTAGCCAGTCACGTGAAGTGCTAGCCCCATTTTTTAGATGCTCCTGATCAAAGTGTCCTAATGACCTGGCTAGTGTCGACTGTTTACCAGTCACCCAATCCAAACTTAGATCGGTTTGGGCATGCGCGTGTGTGAAGTGCTTAGCACTGATCGTAAGGGATACCACTCATATATCTATCACAAGATACATTTATTCTACTTATATATATATATATATATATATATATATATATATATATATATATATATATATATATATATTCAACAATTTATTTCATTTCCCCTTTCCCGTTTTCGAAAAGTTTTGATGGGCCATCACGAAAGTTTGTTGTAAAATGCATTTTACTTATTATAGGTTTGTGTACTGAGTGTTTCCCCCACTCATTTGCGAATGTTTTAATGTTTTGTTTTATGCGGCCCGATCACTCAAGTCAAGCGAGATCGAGTGGAGTGTTTCTCCTAGTCAAGTAAAGGGGATAGAGATGCTCTTCGGAGTGGATTTCAATGGGTGATATGGAATCTAGGAACCAAGCATGGTAATTGATGTATAAGTGTATAAATGTTTAGTTGTTATCCAACTTTATGCTTGTATGGTGGTTTATGTAATGCAAACTTGGAGTTGGAGTCGTCGTTGCTGATTTGTGGTTGTGATTATTGTTGTTCGGTTATTGCCTTGTCCGTTGCTAGGACGGCGGTGATACCCCTAATCCTTAAGATTTCCACTGCGCTAATCACGGGTTTACGAGCGGTTAGTGAGTAACCCGGGATTATGGATTTGGGGCGTTACAGGATAGTCCTCTCGGTCTGCCCATCAGTAGCTGGGTGGAAAGCGGTGCTAAACTTAAGTTTGGTACCAAACGCCTCCTGCAACTTCTTCCAAAAACCAGACTGGAATCTGGTGTCTCTGTCCGAGACTATAGAACTGGGGACTCGATGTAGTCTTGCTATCTCTCTTATATAGGCTTGAGCTAGCTGGTCCAGGGACCAGTTGTTGGCGATGGCTAGAAAATGAGCCGACTTGGTTAATCGATCCAATATTACCCATATCGCATTGTGTTTCCGACTGGTCCTTGGCAGACCTACTACGAAGTCCATTGATATCGAGTCCCACTTCCATTCTGGAACGTCTAGTGGCTGCAGAAGTCCGGCAGGTCGTTGATGTTCTGCCTTGACCCGTTGGCAACTGAGGCATTTCGCCACAAAGTCCGCCACTTCTTGTTTCATATTACTCTACCAGAACATCTGCTTCAGATCCTTGTAAAGCTTATTTCCCCCTGGGTGCACAGAATATGGTGTATTGTGCCCTTCTTCTAAAATTTTCCTCTTTAACTCCTCCATGTTAGGTACACAGACGTGGTTATGGAACCGTAATGTACCATCCTCGTGAATCACGAAACCAGGGGCCTTCCGTTGCAAAACCTCCTCCCGTATCTTGACAAGCTGCAAATCCAGCTCTTGAGTTCTCTTGATCTCTTCCATGAGAGTAGGTTGCAACTCCATGGCATTCAATACAGCTTTCCTTCCAGGTGTCACCACGTCAATCTCCAACCTCCTAAACTCCTCGCACAGCTCGTGCGGCATCATCATCAAGTGGTTTACAGCAGGATAGGGTCTCCTACAGGGTATCAGCAACAACATTTGCTTTCCCGGGATGATATTGAAAGTTCACATCATAGTCCTTCAAGAATTCCAACCATCGAGTCTGCCTAAGGTTTAGCTCCTTCTGTGTGAATAGATACTTCAAACTTTGATGGTCAGTGAATATCTCGCAGTGTACCCCATAAAGGTAGTGTCTCCAAATTTTAAGTGCAAAACCATCACGCTAACCTGTGTCATGAGTGGGGTAGTTCTTCTCATGTGTCTTCAGTTGTCTGGATGCATACGCAATCACTTTCCCATTCTGCATGAGCACACAACCCAATCCACCATGTGATGTGTCACTGTAGATGATAAAACCTTCGTTCCCTTGAGGTAGAGCGAGAATAGGGGCCGAGGTAAGTCTCTTCTTCAACTCCTGAAATGCTTGCTCACATTTTTCCGACCACGCGAACTTTATTGACTTTCGAGTCAAATTGGTCAATGGGGTGGCGATTTTCGAGAAATCCTGAACAAATTTCCTATAATAGCCTCCCAAACCCAGAAAACTCCTAACCTCAGTGGCATTCTTCGGCGTCAGCCACTTGGTGATAGCCTCCACCTTTTGAGGGTCCACTGCTACTTCTTCCTTAGACACCACGTGTCCTAAGAACTCTACTCGCTCCAACCAAAATTCACATTTCTTAAACTTCGCATAAAGCTCGTTGCTCCGCAATGTCGTCAGCACTTCTTTCAGGTGGTTCGCATGCTCCTCCCGTGTTCCTGAGTCACCAATATATCATCGATGAACACCACTAAAAACTTGTCCAGAAACGGCTTGAACACTCTGTTCATTAAGTCCATGAAAGCGGCTGGAGAATTTGTTAGCTCAAACGGCATTACTACGAACTCGTAATGACCATATCGAGTTCAGAAGGCGGTTTTAGAGATGTCCTCCTCTCGGATTCTTAGTTGGTGATAACCTGATCTCAGGTCTATCTTCGAAAACATTGTTGCACCCCGAAACTGGTCAAAGAGATCATCAATGCGAGGTAGAGGGTATCAATTTTTGATGGTAATCTTGTTCAACTCCCGGCAATCGATGCATAACCTCATGCTACCATCCTTCTTTTTCACGAACAGTACGGGTGCTCCCCATGGTGACGTGTTGGGTCGTATGTACCCCTTTTCTAGCAGCTCATCCAGCTGGGTCTTCAATTCCTTAAGCTCTGCGGGCACCATTCGATATGGGGCTTTCGAAACAGGTGTTGCCTCGGGCTCCAAATCAATGCAGAAATCCACCTCCCTGAGTGGAGGCATTCCCGGAATCTCCTCCGGGAAGACATCAGGAAAATCCTGAACTATCGGAATGCTCTCAATCGTAGGCTCCTCCGCCTTGGTGTCAATTACATTGCATGAAAACCCCTCACAACCTTGGCCCAACAATTTCTGAGCCTTGAGGGCAGAGATGATCCTTACACCCTGAAGATGCCTATCACTCCAATGCACTACTTTCTTTTATTCGGTCCTACTAAAGTCACCTTTTGCTTGTAGCAATCTATCTGAGCTCTATATTTTGCTAACCAGTCGATCCCTAAGATAACATCAAACTCCATTAGGTCAAACATATAGAGATCTGCCTCAAATTCCTGACCTACTATCATTATAGGACATCCCCCATATAACTCTCCACATCTAATGGTATCCCCGGTGGGTAGGGCTACCGACATAGGCTTACTATTCTCCGAGGGTTTAATCTTAGCCTTCTCTACTATAGCTCATCCAACAAGAGAATGACTAGCGCCAGAATCAAATAAAACAGAGACATTGTAGAGATGCAGAGAGAAGGTACCTGTCACGACGTCCGCTTCATTCTCAGCCTCATCCTTCCTCATCACATACACTCGTCCTCCTGCGTTACGTGGCGGTTGTTGCTGCTGACGAGGCGGGTTAGCTGGCCTCCCTTGGTTGTTCTGATTTCCACCGGGACCACCCCGGTTTTGTTGTTGCGGCCTTTGGTTTCCATACGCGCTTCCCCGATTTTAATATGTTGACTGCGGGGCTCTCCAGTTTCCATTGTTTCCACTATTAATGCCCCCTGAGGTCAGCTGAGGGCACTGTTTTATATGATGTTGGGGGCTTCCATACTTGAAACACCCCCCTCCCTTACAATCCTTGCTCTACACTCCCGAGGGTAATGGCCGGGTCGTACACAAATCTTGCATATCGGCATATGCGATGGCTTTTGTCCCGAAGACTGGTTACCCTGCCAGTTGTTGGGGCGGAACCTCTTTTCTTGGTAGAGTTGAGGTAGGTTGAAACGGGGCGGCTCTTTCCTCTTATGCCCTTGTATGCCAAGTTGTCGTTCCATGTCGTGCATTACCTTTTCTATAGTGAAGTCAACATTCAGCATGTACTGGTAAGACGTGAACTCACGTGATGACATCCGATCCTGAATTTTGCAGTTTAACCCATCCCAGAGGCGATCCATCCTTAGCTGTTCGTTGGATACCAAAGCAGACGCAAACCGAGATAGCTCGGTGAACTTAGTGGAGTAAGCGAGTACACTAAGCTCTCTTTGGCGTAAGTTCATGAATTCCTTTTCCTTCGCCTTTTGAAGGGGCATAAGATAAAACCGATCCTTCAGCACAACCTTAAAATGGTTCCAGTCAAAACCCGGTTCAGTCTGTATCTCCTTCACACTGGCCCACCATGGATCAGCCTCCTCCTTTAGGTGATATGCAGCAAAATCCACCCGTAGCTCCTCGGGACAACGGGTTGTGTCGAAGATCTTTTCAATCTCCCTAACCCAATCTTCAAAGACTTTGGGGTTAGCTACCCCTGTATAAGTGGGCGGGTTAAAGCTATTGAACCTTTGGAGGAGAGCGGAGGGATCATCTTCCCTCTCTCCTCCTTGTCGATCCACAACCCTCTTCAGCAGATCCTCGTGCTTGTTAAGCATCTCAATCATCAGCAGGCTAGCAAGGTCGTTCCTTGGTGTTGTTGTACTTGACCCTGATATCAAGTGAGGAAGACGTTGGCGCAGTTCAGTCGCGGTTTGAGGGCATTATTCGGCTGTAGCTTGCGGGCGCTCCTGATTAACATTGTTGGGTTGAGAACCGTTCATGTCCGACATCCTGGTTCAAAGGGTCGATTTAGACTACTTAAGGTTTAATCTCACAGCGTACATTACCAATTCTACGGGGGAACCATTCAATCCAGCTATCTCATAAAAGTACTAAGCAGGCACAAAATTGTAACATATTTAAACAAGCCCAGGTGATAGCATCATATTCCACATAATCTTTCATCGCGCATCATTTGAAAAGAAAGAAGAACATATATACTATCATCTCAAAAATCAAGACTATTATTTATAATACTTTGCACACCAGCGTAGTAGTATGTATAACTATCCCCTATTTGGGGTTATCACACAAAAGAAAACAGTACACCACACTTAAGGATATATCACAATTAACTAACCACGCATAAGTAAGTTATAGCAACCAATCCTAATACTACTATTACTGTCCTACTCATATGATCCTCCTACAGAGAGGGTTCTTCCTATCTGCGATCGGAGTCCAATCTGGGTCATCAGACTCATACCCCGAGTCCTCTTCGGGGTCTTCTCCTGTCTCCTACTCCACCATAACCTCATCCTCGGGTTCGGTCTCCTGTTCGGGCTCATCGGCAGGTGCAGCTGTAACTCCAGAGGTCACCTCGGGTTCAGAATCCCCCACGGAATCCTCCACAAATCCTCCTCTGGATCTTCCCCTAGGTCACTCTCAGGATCCATGTCCATGACAGGTGCTGGAGCTGGGTTCACTTGAACTCCTTCCATATTACGTCTCCCAATCCTTGCGATCTTGGAAAAGACTTCCGGGATTTGGTGCTCCGACTCCACTCGGTACCTCCTACACCAACAACACGGGTGGGGATACTCCTCGACCGGGAGTGGGGGTGGTAGCAATATTGGTACAGCATGGCCCCACCAAGGGTCCTCCCGAAGCGTGAGCAAAAATGTGTTTGCCTGACTCTCCTCGTTACCCCGAAGGCATGAGTTCGGAACGTCTTTGGTGTACTTGTCATTCTCGTCGTAGAAGTTTAGTATATGAGTTCCCAAGCTCTCCTTATGAGGAATAGGGGTATAACGATGGAAACGCGGGGTGGGATGATGATAACAGTGTGTGCGTTGAGCCATCCTACAGGGTTAGAACATACTAGCAGCATAGAAAATTAAAGACATAAGTATCCGCTAGCTGCTCTGCGGTGAAGGTTACTTTGATGGCAAGAAAATGTGCAGACTTAGTTAGCCTATCGACAATTACCCAAACACAATCATGTTGCTTAACTGTCCTTGACAATCCTGTAATAAAATCCATAGTGATATGCTCCCATTTCCATACAGGTATTTGTAGGGGTTGTAGTAATCCTCCTGGTTTCTGATGTTCTGTCTTAACTTTTTGACAGGTAAGACATCGAGCTACAAACCCTGCTATCTCTCTTTTCATACCATTCCACCAAAAATGAGTTTTCAAATCATGATACATTTTTGTGCTTCCAGGATGAGTTGTAAGGGCTGAGTTATGTGCTTCCTTCATCACCTCCTTTCTCAGTTCAGGGATGTTAGGAACACATAGCCTCTCCTTAAACCATAACACATCATCCTTTAAAAAGAAGTCCTTAAGTCAAGCTTCTTCCACTCCTTTCTTTATTTTTGCCAGCTCAGGATCGTCCATTTGCTGACCCTTAATCCTTTCTATTAAAGGGGTTGTTATCTTCATAGCTGCCATATACCCTCTATCTCCGTGTAGCACCACTTCAATCTGTTGCATATCCAATTCTCTAATAAGCTTCTCCTCTTGGGTAATCAGATATGCCATTGAGCCAGATGTCTTCCTACTCAAGGCATCTGCTACTATATTAGCCTTTCCAGGATGATATTTAATCTCCACATCATAAACCTTAAGTAACTCCAACCATCTTCTTTGCCTTATGTGTAGTTCTTTTTGAGTGAAGATGTATTTAAGACTCTTGTGGTCTGTATATATCTCACATCTCACTCCATATAGATAATGCCTCCAAATTTTCAAGGCGAAAATGACCGCTGCTAGTTCTAGGTCATGAGTTGGATAATTTTCTTCATAAGGCTTCAACTGGCGTGATGCATATGCTATAACCTTGCCTTGCTGCATTAGAACACATCCAAGCCCCTTCTTAGAGGCATCGCTGTAGATCACAAATCCTTCATTCCCTTCGGGAATAGCTAAGACTGGAGCTGATACCCAACGCCTCTTTAGTTCTTGGAAGCTATCTTCACAATCTGGGGTCCATTCAAAATTCTTGTCCTTGCGAAGTAACCTAGTTATGGGCACTTCCAATTTGGAGAATCCTTCGATAAATCTGCGATAATATCCAGCAATACCCAGGAAACTCCGCACTTCAGTTACTGTAGAGAGTCTACTCCAGTTAACTATAGCGTCAACCTTAGCAGGGTCAACTGAAATGCCTTTTTTTGGCACCACATGGCCTAAGAACTGCACTGTCTGAATACCTTATTCATGAGATCCATAAAAACAGCTGGGGCATTTGTTAGCCTAGGTAGTACTAAGAACTCATAATGCCCATATCGAGTCCTAAAAGCTGTTTTTGGTACGTCTTCCTTCTTGATTTTAAGATGATGGTAACCCAACCTCAAATCAATTTTGGAAAATACCGCGGATCCTACCAATTGATCAAACAAGTCATCTATTTGGGTAGGGGGTATTTGTTCTTAATGGTCACTCTAAACTTGCGATAATCAATACACAGCCTCAAGCTTCCATCTTTTTCTTAACAAAGAGCACTTAGGCTCCCCAAGGTGAGACACTAGGTTGAATGAGGCCTTTATCTAATAATTCTTGCAATTGGACCTTCAGCTCAGCCAATTCTGCAGGTGCCATTCTATAAGGGGTTTTAGATATAGGGGTAGTCCCTGGTATGAGATCGGTCGAAAATTCGACTTCTCGATCCGAAGGTAACCCAAGTACTTCTTGAAATACTCCGGGATATTCATTCAGCACTAGGATGTTTCCTATATCGAGTTCTATCGGTTCAATAACTTGCACTGCACACGAATAACCTTCACATCTTTGCCTTACCCATTTGAAGGCCTTCATCGCAGACACAATTGGTATTGGTTTATGTAGATTACTTCCTATAATCTCACACTTATCCCCATCCATAGAAGAAAGAGTTACTGTCTTTCGAGCATAATCAATGGCCGCTTGATACTTGGCTAACAAATCCATGCCTAAGATAACATCAAACCCCTCAAAGTCTAACTTAACTAGATCCGCTTCCCATGTTTTTCCTTTCATATTCAACAAATAGTTCTTGAAAATAATATATGTTTGGCAAGTAGATCCTAAGGGAGTGCTTACACACAATTGTACATCCATTTCGCAAGGATCACATGGAAGTTGTTTGGCTAGCTTAGGGTTTATAAATGAATGGGTGGCTCCAGAATCAAACAGAACACAAGCATAAAGGCCATTGACAAGGAATGTACCTGACACCATAGGATTGATGTCATCGTTTTCCTCTCCTTCCAAGAATACACGACCCCCCGCTTGAGGCTTCCTCCCACATTGATTTCCCTTTTCTTGAGGATAAGTTGATTGTGGTACAGATTGTGCAGGTTGGGCTTGACCTTGTTGACGATAAGGAGGGCGTGAAGTTTGCAGTTGGCCTTGTTGGGGTTGAGGAGGGCGTTGAGGCCTATTCCCCTGTCTTGGATTGTTCCTTGCGTTCCATGTAGAATTAGGGCAATTTGCCACTATATGGCAATGTTCTCCACATCCAAAGCATTGCCCTCGACCACCTCGGCATGGACCATAGTGGCGACAATGGCATCGATTACATTCGGGCATCTCTTCATTATACAGGGGTGGACTCCTCTAACATATCCCATAGTGATAACGATTACATTGGCTGCACAAAGTCTTATCTTGGTAATACCTCGGTTGTTTTCCCTGTGATTGATTCTCCCTTGCATTACCTCCTCCTCGAAAATCTGGTCTACCCAAATAATATTTCCTCTTGTTAAACTTCTCTTTACCATCTTCAGCCTTTTTCTCATTAACAACTCGAGCTATTTTTACAGCTCGTTGGTAGAGATCTTGGAACTTGGTGTAGACTTGTCCAACAGTGAAAGTTTTGATCTCTGCTCTTAGACCATACTCAAAGCGACTTATCTTCATCTCCTCCGTAGCCACTCGGGATTGTGCAAATCGACTAAGTTCATTGAAACGGGCTACATATTCCATCACGCTTTCGTGTTCCCCCTGCTTACACTGAAGGAATTCTTGTTCCTTAGCCTATTGTACATCCTTGGGATAATATTTTGCATCCATAAGGGCTTTAAATTGTTACCAACCAAGATGTTGTTCTCCTGCTCCAGGTTTTACTGTACCCCACCAAAACTCGGCCTCCCTTTCAAATTGGTGAGTAGCTAGTTTAACCTTAAACCTGGGAGGACACTCCATAACCTCGAATAGGTTCTCAATCCTCCTAAGCCATTCCTTATAAGCCAAGGGGTCTGCCCCGCCCCCAAATTTGGGTGGGTTAAGTTTGTTAAATTGACATATCATCTCCATCGCAGTAGGACCCGTTGGTGATGGCGGAGGTGGGATAATGATGTGACGAGGAGGCATCTGGTTGAAACATTCAGTTAGGTTACCTTAATTTAACTAAAACTCATATTAGCAAGTAAGTTCTAAGGAAATAAATTTCAGTTCCACTCAGAGATAAAAGTAACTACACTTTATTCATAAGGCATATTGTAGACACCGTATTTTGTACTGGGACAAGTGTACAAATCAAGCATAACAAGAAAAGAGGTTAGCATGAAAGAAAATCCAAAGGACCATCCTCAATTAAAAGCTATGAAGTCAACCCACCACAAAAAGCCTTTATTTTCAACCATTTCCGCATACATATGCCCACCATTTCAAATCTCATTTTTTCCACAAATCTTGTTGGCCCCATTTCTTTTTATGAGAGTAAAGTACACATCATGAGCTTTTCAACGCTCTTTGAATTGCCTCAATCGGAGTCTGGATGAAGGAATTATGGTCGTTTAAAGTTGCACTTAGCCAGTTTTAAAACCCAGGCGGGCTTTAACATTTTCCAGGCCCAGAATTCTGGCCCAGAAGCGCGCCCCAGCCCATGTAATGCCCCGAAATTTCAATTATAGAAAAGTCAAAGTCTAACTAACATTAACAGACAAAATTTAGCGGAAGACTCAAACTCTTATTGGGCGTCACTGCCGTATCCCCGAAGGAATACAAGGCGAGAAGGAAAACTACAACTGTCTGTCAACGGCAAACCAACTAACAACTCCTACTCAAAAATAAACCTCAAAACTAACTTCAAGTCTTTCAAAAAGAAACATAACATAAAAGATAGCTTCTAAACATGTCGTCCTCACTTCTAATTCCCATCCCCAGCATATAGATCTTCACCTGAAAATAAAACATTTCAAAAATGAGGGGGAAATCTCAATAATGTCTACCCCTAACGTTAAAAACAAGTTAAGTTCATTTCAATTCATTTGAGGGAGAGGGAACAAGTCAAACCATTTCACAAACTTTTAACCCTTAACTGTTTTCCTCAAACCAACCAATTCATATTTTATTATGTGGGCGGGATACCACATCCCTTAGCGTAACATCGCCTACCACAGGCATCAAGAGTTCGCCTACCACAGGCATCAAGAGTTCGCCTACCACAGGCATCAAGAGTTCGCTTACCACAGGCATCAAAATATTCGCCTACCACAGGCATCAAAATTCGCCTACCACAGGCATCAAAACATTCTATCCTATATCAGGGAAGAAGCCCTGATCTCCTGGTCTATAACCCGGTAGGATACCAAATCCTGAACTCCGAGTTATGCCTCAAAACCCGCTTAATGTTTCACTTTGAATTATTAATGTCTTATGCAAAACTCAACTCACAACTCTCAAGTCAAACCCGAACCAAAATATCAAAACCAGTATCAAACTACTTATAAAAGATCATCTCACTTCTCAACTCATAAATCAATGATCACAACAATTACAAACAGTTATCCAAAACAGATTGTCACATTTCAACACAAAGTCCCCTTCGGAATGCAAATTTCAAAACAGATTGGAAACATTAAAACACATTTAAAGAGCATCCCAGTGGGGATTAGAGCATAGACAATACCTGGTTAGCTTCACTTCACAGCAAAAACGAACACACTTGAGCTCACTAACGACGTGAACTAGCTCAAGCCTAAAATAGAATAATTATTCTAATCAAAACGTGCCCTTCGAAGTTAGTATTAACTACCTTCTACCTAACCCTCCCCTAGGAACACTATAGGTTCCTATCAATCATGAATTCACACTTTAAATCACCTCACAAATTCCATGTAATCGCATAATAATACCAAATAAACCTTTTCAATCAATAACACATTCATTAATAATTCACATAAACAAAACAGATTACAGCATCCACATAAAAAGGGTCAAAACTTGACTTCCCGACATCCTATGGGTCTGGTTTTGGACTTTTCTGAAACCTCGAGATGTCTACTAAAACTCTTAAGTGAACTCGAGACCCAACACATGCTTTAAGATTCTCAAAAACCGTCATCTTTCCAAACTGTCAAGATCTGACCTAGGCCTGGTAATTAACTCGACTTATAAAATTCCAAAGTCCGGTCCATAAAATTCCTATGAAAGCTAACATCTAAGGGTACCTCCAGTTCAAAGGGTTTGATCAAAGGACGACTATAACTCTCATGGTGATTTGTTCTTTAGACCCAAACAAAACTGTCCCGATCCCGGTTCCCATTTAATTTGCAATTTCGGTTCTAACTTTCACCATTCGATCCCGGGGTCCTAGTTTGGGCTTAAAACAGTAACTAAGGTCCACGGTAATTAGTCTAATCCAACTAAGGTCCAAACATCAAACCTCCTACCATCAAAACCAAATTTTAAAACATGAAATCGACTTTAATATTTTCACTAACCCTAAAAGCATGCATGAAATAATAATCACACTATCCTAAACATGAATTCTACAATAAACTATTTCGAGGTCCTATAATAACAACATGGAAGGGTATAAAACATGAATTTCTTAATCAATAATCAAGAAGGAACTTAAAGAACATGTGAATAGAATATAAAGAACATATAAACATTTAAACTACCAAACAAGAATCCCAACAACTAATTTCTTTATACAAGATTCAATCAAGAATCATAAATTAATAAACAAGAATCGAACTTTAGTAATTCAATCAACCTAACTTATTCAACAAGATTTAAACATAAAATTAAACATGAATGAACCCTAGGAGAATTAAAGAACATATGAATACTTATCTAACGATTCAAGAATTAATCTAGGTAATTAAACTTTTTAATTCGTGCATACAATAATAGTGTCATCTAAAACCCTAACATGATTCTCATGAAAACAAAGCATCTCATATAATCGAATATTAATAATTTCACTACAACTATTACAACCCTAATACACCAAATTAAAACATAAAAGTTACATAAAATAATTTAGTCAAATTACACGTAAATAATACAATTAAAAATAACAACTTAATAAAATTACACCCTTAATTACCCAAATTACAAGATTCAAAACAAGAAATAATAATAATAATAATAATAATAATAATAATAATAGTGATAATAACAGAAAATAAAGAAAAAGAAAGGAAAGCTTCAAAAGAAAATTAGGGTTTACGCAAGGGGGGTTCTGGGCGGTTTCCGTGGTGTGGCGCGTCGGTCGATCGATGGCGGCGAAGTGTACGTCGACGGTCAGGGCGTCGATGCTCATCGGAGGTGGGTGGCAGCAAGCAGCAACCCAACAGCAACAGCAGCGGCTTCGCTCCTGTTCACGTTTAGGTGGCCGGGAGATGTCTTCTGGCAGGGCGGCGGTCGCAGGAGGGCGACGGTGGTTGGCTGGCTACGTCAACGACGGTGGCTGAGCAGCGGAGCACGACGTAATCGCAGGGACAGGAGAGAAAGAGAGGAAAAGAGAGAAAAAGAGAGAATCGAGAGTGGTGGTTGCGGCGTTCTTCGGTGGTGTCAACGGCGGTTGCGGTGGTGCGATGCGGCTGTGTGGTGGACGGCAGAGAAGGAGAGCAGAGAGGGAGAGAGAGACTAGGGTTAGGGTTTGGTTTGAGAGGAGCTAGGGTTTGAGGGGAAAAACTAGCTTTTATATTAACCACTTATAAGGCCCAACTAATAACACACTTAATCGTAATCCAACCCAAAACTAATACAAATAAAATCTGAATTTTCTGGAAAAATACTAATAACAATAATAATAATAATAATAATAATAATAATAATAATAATAATAATAAATCACATAAAAAACAATATTCACATAATTAATCATATAACAATTATAATAATCACAATAATATTAATAGTAATACTGATAATAATTAGAGTTATACTAATAATACTAAATCCACGAAATTACCGATATACCCTTGTTAGTCCCTCAACGATTCTACGAGCTCAAGTGTTAGCAAAGTAAACACAAACGAATAATAAACAATTAACGAAGTCAAACCTAATTTACTAACGACGTCACGGTCAACATCTTTGGATTTTTTCAGGGTTTTACATCATTACGTCCTTAAAAGAAGTTTCGTCCTCGAAACTTAACCTTAGGCCTAACGGTTAAGTAACAATCCTAACGGTTCCGTTCTTCCTAAAACTCGAGGTTTTAGACTCCAGGAGTCTTAAAACCCGCCTAGGCTTTGAAGAGAGGAGCAGAGCGATGCCGTTTAGTGCCACGTCACTGATCCGCGTGCTACTACCATCAAAACCCGCCTAGGCTTTGAAGAGAGAAGTGGAGCGACGCCCTTTAGCGCCACGTCACTGATCCGTGCGCTAATATTCTCAAAGCCCGCCTAGGCTTTGATGATTCTAGCGCCAAAAATACAATCTGCATGCATGCAATCCCATGATCAAAGCACACGTGTTTGACTTCCCTTTACCACCAGAAAACCCGCCTAGGCTTTGACCTCTGATGGCATGATTTTTAGGGTATGTCCCCCACCTTTTCCCTCCAAAACCCATGCTCCTTCACCTATAAATACCCCCTCCATTCCACCTTCATTTCACCAACAATCATCATCTACTATCACTCTACTTCCACTCTCTCAAATTCTCTTCATAATTCTATTACCACCATAATCACATTCTTCACTACCATATAACCCTCCACACTATACTTTTTCTAAACCATCCACATTTCTCATCCGGGTTTCAAATCAAAGGGGCAACTCAAGGGATCAAGTTCGCCGTGGCTACACCTTAAGCAAGGTTCGGATCTTTGATTTAATTTGTTGTATTTAAATCATGTAATCCTTTATTTAATTTCGTGCTTGTACATATTTTATAAAATAAAAACCGCATTTGTTTTATATTGCATGATTTGAATAATAATTCTGCGAAATTAATCAAACTTCTCCCCGCTCTCTTTCTTTTCAATGTTGATTTTAGTAGAGTCTGTTTTATAACAGGCGGATTCGAGAGTTCTTATAACTCTCGAGTTCGTAACCTTACCCCCGAATCTAGAAATCAGGTTTTGTAGACCGGAGTCTTTCTTTTATTTTATGGTTTGTCGATTTCCTTAAATCGGCTGGCGACTCTTTAAACAACTTTATAAATTCGTTTAATTATTTAAAGTATTTGACTTCTTACACAAAATTAATTTTAGAAAATAATTTAATTTTTGTCCAATGATAATGATAGGCTTGGTCCGAGGAGAAAAGGGCCGGAAATTAGTAAATCCTATTCGGGTTTTACCAATTTCTGCCCATTATCTCCCTGGGTCTGGAAGCGAGAGGTCCAGCCCAGGACTCGTCAAAGCCTAGGCGGGTTTTGACGAGTTCTGGTGGCCCACTCGCTTCTTGGGCCCTGATTTGTCAATTGGGCCGCAATTAAATCATATGAGATTATTTTTGTGTAATTTTCGGATAATTTAAATAATAAAAAACGGGTTTGTAAATAAATAAAGTTTCATCACCTCGAAAACGAATTTCAAAAATAAAAATATCCTTATTTAAGGATTAAGAAACCTTAGTCGGCTCCCGATCACTTAAGTAGCGCATCGCAGAAAAAGGGTCACTTTTTCCGGGGTCCTACATATTGGCGACTCCACTGGGGACTTAAACTTTAAAAAGAGGGTAAAACTTGAAAAAATCAAATTGATTTGAAATGTTTAAAAGGGAGAAGTTAATTTATTTCGCGCTTTTATTATTCTTTTAGGCATCCGTTGCATACCGGGCCACTAATCGGGTCTTTTGACACGTTAG
Organism: Portulaca oleracea; assembly: GCA_029582165.1. Lineage (NCBI taxonomy): Eukaryota > Viridiplantae > Streptophyta > Magnoliopsida > Caryophyllales > Portulacaceae > Portulaca > Portulaca oleracea. The sequence goes on along the minus strand of CM055877.1, from coordinate 43,233,857 downwards.
CACAAAGGCGACGGTTTAAGTTACCTAGGATTTCCCTTGAGAGCGGGAGGCCACTACTATGGGGATGAACTCTACATCTCTAAGCATTTGGTCGCTCCTCTCCCGATGTCACACTCCGAGAGCTTCCTTGAAGTTCTTTGAGAAATACCCTAAGTGCTTACCTTATGGTATGAAGAACCGGGGCGAAGGCATGCGGTAGGCTATATACCCAACCATGAAAGTTCATGAATTTAGAGCCTTGGTTTTGGGTACCCCTTCATGTGTATGATATGTGCTATGTGTATCCCTCCCCTTTTCTTGTCTTTTGTAAAGAGTCGACCCTAGTTTGGAGGTTTTGTTCTAGTCCATATAAAATTCATTGGGTTGAGAAAAGGATTATTTATAAGTTAATATAATTAACTCAAAAGCATTTTGGTTAGCCTAAGTGGAAGGGCCCATTTATGTTTGAAAGATGATTATCTTAATTAATAAATAAAAATTGACTTACCTTTGATGATATTATATTGCCGTTTATGAAATTCTCTTAGCGAAGGTCCCAAAAATTAATTAAAAGGCTAACAAAGTTAATGGATAGCATCTTAGACTACATAATAGTCACTAGACTTGAGTAGATTAATTTATCGATTTAATTAATAAATCCGTCGCATTTATGGTCGGCCCGTTGTTACGCCCAACCATATTGGATTTATCAATTAAGCCCATAAATTAATTATGCTCGCTTATTGTTGACTTTATCCAGTCCTTTACAATATCAATTTTCCCCGAGTTAAAAAAAGAGGAGTATAAAAAGAAAAAAAAAGGTTAAAAAAAAAGTGGGTTGTCGGTCTTGTTGAACATTATTCTAGTCCGCATAACAGCCAATACGGTTTGAGCTATCTGAGTTGTTGGGCCAGGTTACGGATTCTCCTTAAAACGGTCGGCCAGTGGATTGGGCCCATCCGAATTGAGAAACACTGACTATAGTCTGCCAACTTATGACACGCTCGCTGTGTTGATTTTATTCGGCCCTTTATAGTGTTCTGTTTTTTAGGTCCATATAGAGTTAGTCCATGCACTCCCAAAAAGTGGGTGAGTCCACTGTGTCAGCATACATGTGTCAAGTTGTAGAGGATCATATAAGTCATCTAGGACATGCATGCATCGGGTAGAACATGTCAAGAATGTCATCGAGTGTCTTAATTTTGAATTTCCATGCAGGCATCATTGGTGATCGACTCCGAGCCCGCATTCGAGATCCACGAACCGGTCGTTTGATTCCAAACCCTCGCTACGATCCATCTGCGCACCGATGCGACACCGTATGCGGAGAACAATTCCAAGAGATCCCAGTCCAGAGCACTGAAGCCAACATCACGAAGCACTTGGATGACCTCTACACCAAAAATGCAAGGTCTGGTATTTGCCAATAGTTTAGAACAAGAGCAGAAGGTTGGCAAAAGGCTGAATGAGCAGCAACAAGTGATGGATGGTATACTGCAAGCCATTACTAAAATCAATACCAAACTGGGGTTGAATGTTGAGGAAGACGATGAAGAAATGCAGGGATATGAGTCCGAACCTGAAATCATCAAGACATCCTCAGATTCTGGAGTAATTGGGGTATCCAAGACAAAGGTCACTACTCCTGAGGCATCTAAACTCATGAAGGATCCTGCTGTTGAGGCCCTCGAACAAAAATTAGAAAGCCTTACCAAAGCAATGAGCATTGTGTCGGCCTTTGCTGACAAATATCTGGAAGTGTCATTGCCTGTTGATGCACACAGGGTTTGTTAGGCCTCGGTACTATCGTTCTTCCACAGGGAGCTAGGGGCCTTCACAGCAATTACTTAACTCTAGGTAGGGTTTAGGATTAAGAAAGGGGCGATGGACTTTTGAGGTAAAAACAGCACAAAAACGCTAAGTTCGGTCAAAAGGTGAGACAATGGGTGTCGGGAGACTTTGGGATGCAAACGGGTATACGAAAATGGGTTTCGCAGCAAGAGAGTAACGAGAAAGGGAAATCAAATGGTAACTCCGTTGGAAAAATACCCATCGGGCTTCCTTTTTCAAGGATAGTCCGGATTGACTTCCCCAAAGTCCATAGACAGACCCGGGGAGTCGATTAAACGGAATTTCCTAGTTAGTTTCTATACGTGTTCACGAACTAGAACACTAACTATCCCAATTCCTACCTTCCAACAAGCATTGAATGTAGTCGGGATGTTTTCGCACCCAATTACATCCCACTTGAGGGAAGGATAGGGTTGGGAAATTGATTTCCTAACTAGTTACTCACTAAAATTGCTAACCCAAACCTAATCACCCATTCGCACCCTTAATATCTCCCTAACCCATTAGGGTTCTAGCCACTAAACATCCTAACTATCATGATACTAACATCAACAACATTAATCATGCTTAAAAAGATAAACAAGATGACAACAAACAATCAACAAAATCAATAAAAGCAACAAAAGCAAAACAGAGATTAATAGATGAACTATGAAATAAAAGAGAGAAGGGTTAAGAAATACTCATTGATTGATGACAAAAAGCAAAAACTCTGAATAATAAATGCTCCAAATATGATAATAATCTTCAAAATTGAAATAAAACTTGAGAGAATCCAGAACAAGAATCGATAACTCAGCAAAATCTTCACTAACTCTCTAATCCAAAGCTTAAAATGTGATAAAAGAAGGCTAAAAGTATCATAAAAGCTAGGTAAAAGCTGATTAAAGATTGTCTAAAGATTGATAAAAGATCCCCTCCTACTAAAATGACTTAAAACAATATATAGTAACTCAGGTTGTTACTCAAAACTCATCACTTAAACACTACAGACAAACTGTGTCCGCAGGGGACCGTGGGCACGGTCAAGGTGATCGTAAGTACGCCCTGCGTAAGCGAGAAAGTTCTCTCTTCTCTTCGCTGTACCGTGGGCACGGTGTAGGCGATTTAGGGTTGGAAAATCTTCACTCCTTCGAACTGCCGTGGCTACGGTCATGGGAGACCGTGGCCACGGTCTCCTTCGGCCAACTTCTTCCTTGGGCAGGGCAGTATGCTCACCGTGGCTACGGTCAGGTTGATCGTGACCACGGTCCATCTCGGGCTGCAACTTCTCCTTTTGGGCGTTTGGCTTCAATCTGACCGTGGCTATGGTCAAGGTGACCGTGGCCACTGTCTATCCCGACCACTTGGTTACTTCAGGGCGTAGCGCCCGCTACGGAATTGGTCGCGGGGGCTACCCTTTGACGCCTGGCAGCCTTCACATGCGTTTCCGCGCTTTCAACATACTCGGCCCTTCCGATTCCGCTGCCTTTGACACGACCAGGGCTCAGGGAATCTTAGGGAATCTCGGGATTCCCAAGATTAGTGCAAAAATAGCCCATTTAGCATCGTATTGAGTAAAACCTTCGGAAACTACAAAAAATAAACAAAACGCATTAAAAGTTATTAAAACGAGCTACGAGACAAGTTAAAAGCCTAAGGATTTAGGCGGTATTTAGACACGAAAACGGGTCTAAACACCTGTTCAGCCGATTCTGAAGATAGCTGATAAAGTTGAGGTACCAAACATCAGGTTCAAACCCTCTGAGAACCCAGTTCATCACATCGAAGAGTTCATGAGGCTAGCACCATTAAACCGAATTGATGTCGGCTTATACTCTACCGTTTTCCCATCCACTCTCGATGGCGAAGCTAAGGTGTGGGATCACGCTTTACCACCTCAAACTAAGGCCGATTGGAATGAACTGTTCAAAGCCTTCATTAATCACTACAGTCGCATTCAAAGGAAGCAAGCTACGGTGGATGACTTGACCACCATGAAGCAACGAGATGACGAATCCTTCTTGGGTTACTTTGAGCGATGGCATACCAAGCTGTCTCACATCAATGAGACAATCCCTCTTCGCCTACAGTTGTCTACTTTCAAGCAAGGGCTAAAAGGCAGTTTATCCAAGCACTTGGGATACCACGTCATCAAAGACTTTGACTACTTGAAGGACATTTGTGTCCAACTAGAGGCGATGCATAATGATAAGACTACTTCGCCTGGATGGAAGGGGTCTAGTTCCAACAGAAGGGCCACTAGTGCGTCTAGCCACCCTCCTAAGATCATGGAAACTAACTCTATCCAACGCAAGGGGCCTTTCATACCAAAGTATGAGACTTACACACCATTGGATGTCTCTTACTCACAAGCTCTTGATCGACTGGTCAAGAAGGGTTTTTTGGTCCTACCTTTGCCAAGGGAAGAATCAGCCACAAGAGGAAAGAACTTGGATCAATTCTGCCGCTACCATCGTTGTCGAGGACACGATACTGAGAAATGTTGGTCTCTCAAGAACAAAATAGAAGACATGATAAGGGATGGAACACTACCCATGCCGAAAGCTGCTCAAAAGCCTAACAATCAAAGCAACCCTATGCCCAAGCATACCAACGCTATCTTTCATGGAGTTTGTACCTTTGATCCTTCCACTTTGACTGTTGAAACAGATCAACCTATCCCCGAGGTGCTCGACTTTCATGAAGACCTATCCATTCATGGTATTTGGGATAGTGATAACGATGAGCAACATGAATACTCCAAGACGGAATGGATGGAGCCGGATGAGCCAACATCAGATGATGTAGCATTTCTCACTCGATCAGGCCGTCATAACAACAGGAACACCACCACCCCAGTGGTTGTTTCTAGTCCTACACCAATGGTTACCAACGACAATCATGTCCCGCCTGAAGATCCTCTCCTTACACAACTCAAGAAGACCAAGGCTGAAGTTACCATCTGGCAATTGATTTATACCTCACAAGCACATAGACAAAAGATGATGGACGTTCTTACTGCATTAACAGTATCTCCCACGACAACTCCTGAATCTCTAGTTGCTCATGTGACTACCCAGCAAGAGTCTATCACCTTTGGGATTGAAGATCTGCCTCAGGGTGGGGCATCCCACATCAAAGCATTATACCTCACAGTGCAATGTTCCAACAAGACTATCACTCTAGTTTTGGTCGATAATGGCTTAACTGTGAATGTGTGCCCTTAGAGGACGGCACAGAAATTGGGAGTCCCACAACAACACTTGGATCAAAATGGTGTACAGCTTAGGGCTTATGACCATTCTCCTCGAAAGTCGGTTGGGTCCATAATATTGCCCATCACTACAGGCAATATCACTCGGAACGTGGAGTTCGTAGTGCTAGATATTCCAGCCTCCTTCAATCTGTTACTAGGGAGGCCATGGCTTCCTGAATGCAATGCTATAGCATCTACCTTACACCAGAAGGTAAAGATGGTGGTCCAAGGACAAGTCATCACCATCTCAGGAGAATCTATCAATGTTGTCTTCACTCCCAAGCAAGCAACCCTTGAAGTGGAACACAGTTCTATAGACGAAGAACTTCATAACTTTGAACTTGTGGCAACTTTGAGCCAGGATGAAGCTTCCTTTGACTTCGATCCCTACTCAAATCCCAAAGTGCATGCAATACTCAGGAAACAAGGACACTTCCCTGGGATGACGCTAGGAAGGAACCCGAAGAATAGGATTCCTCCGGTGTTCAAGACATTTAAGCAGAAGGGAAGGTTCGGCTTAGGATACAAGCCAACTGAGAAGGAAGTTAGGCTCACCAAGATAGCCATAGCTGAGCAGAAGAGGATGGACAACCCACCTACCTTGTTCCAAATGAAGCCCTATCCACTCACTCTGAATGGAGAGTTTGTTAGGGAAGGTGATGACTTCCCTTACTATGGGTTCCTGAACCGTACTACCTGAAGAACAAGGGAGTTCAAGTTGTTGGGTTAGAAGTTTTCAATGACTGCACCATTAATATGGCTACTATTTTTATCCCCGCTCGGGACAAACAACCACCATTGGAATGGACTCATCTTGCTGGAAGCAACATATTTGGCATGTTGTTCGGACAAGAAGCTGCTAAGGAAGAACCTGAAGCTGACGCTGTTATTGCTGCATTATCCAACCCAAGCTTTGATCCAAGTCTCATGATCACTGAAGAAGAAGAAGTTAAAGCGGTCTCATGGGTCGATGCTGAGGAAAATAGCTTTGTTTTATCTGTAGGAGAGTCTGTTCCTATGGACATAGGGTCTGGTCCTAAGAGTCTAGAGTCAAGTGAGTCTGGTCTTGAATCTGCTGGCGATGTACTCGTTTCTGCATGAACTTTTCAGCTTACTCTGATTCTTCTTTCCCCTCTTCCCTGAACTGCTGCGCAAATAATAATCTGGAATTTAATGAACCCTTAAAAGAATTTTCTAATGAACATGAGCATAAGATGGCGGTGTTGGAAGACACCATCACCATAAATGTGGGCATGGAAGAACAACCTCAGGAGTTGAAGTTAGGTAGTTCGCTCACAGCGGAAGAACGGGTGGCATTTACAGAGCTTCTCTAGGAGTTTGCGGATGTATTCGCATGGTCTTACGAGGACATGCCAGGGATTGACAGGGAAATCGCGGAGCACACCATACCTTTGCTCCCCGATGCAAAACCGGTGCGACAAAAGGCTAGGAGGATCAAACCTGAATGGGCTAAGAAAATTGAAGAGGAGGTGATCAAGCAGCTTAATGTTAAGTTCATCAAAGCAGTCTAATATCCTGAATGGATTGCTAACATTGTCCCAGTACCCAAGAAAGAAGGAAAAGTGCGCATGTGTGTGGACTTCCGAGACCTTAACAAAGCTAGTCCCAAGGATAGTTTCCCTCTACCTCACATCGATGTATTAGTGGATAACACTTGCGGACATGAGCTTTTATCGTTTATGGATGGATATGCTGGTTACAACCAAATAAAAATGGTAGAAGAAGATATGGAGAAGACTTCCTTTACCAACCCATGGGGAACGTACTGTTATGTCGTCATGCCTTTCGGTCTCAAAAATGTCAGGGCAACGTACCAACGAACTACCAATACCCTACTTCATGAAATGATGCACGTCGAAGTAGAAGTTTATGTTGATGACATGATTGTTAAGTCCAAGACAAGGGAGGGCCATATTCCTAACCTCCAGAAGTTCTTTCTGCGACTTCGCAAATACAAGATGCGGCTCAACCCAGCATGTGCACCTTCGGTGTTACCTCTGGGAAGCTGCTAGGCTATGTGGTTAGCCAACGGGGCATTGAAGTTGATCCTTCAAAGATCAAGGCTATCAGCGATTCTGACCACCTAAGACAGAAAAGGAGATAAGAGGTTTTTTGGGACGAATCCAGTACATCAGTAGGTTCATCTCAAAGCTCACCATGACTTGTGAGCCTTTGTTCAAGAAGCTAAAGAAAGGAAGCAAAGTAGAATGGGACGATCAATGCCAAGCTGCTTTTGAAAAAATCAAGGAATATTTGCAACATCCTCCAGTTCTCATGCCGCTAGTACCAGATGAGCCTCTACTCCTTTACCTTATAGTGACTAGCTTATCAATGGGGGCTATGCTAGCTCAAAAGGTAAAATGTCAAGAGAGCGCCATCTACTACTTGAGCAAGAAGTTCTTAGACTACGAAAGTCGATACGCAGACATAAAGAAAATGGCCCTCGCATTAGTTTGGGCTACTAAGAAGTTAAGGCACTACATGCTCTCACACACAGTGTACGTAATCGCTCGATGGGTAGTCATGCTTTCTGAGTTCAATCTTCAATACTTACCCCAGAAATCAATTAAAGGACGGGTTGTTTCAGATTTTCTGGCTGCTTCACCATCACAGGAACCTCCAAGCACTCACTTGGAATTCCTAGACGAAGACGTGTTCTTGACTGATGAAGTTACTTGGGAAATGTATTTTGATGGAGCTTCTAACTAAATGGGTTGTGGAATAGGGGTCCTGTTAATAACTCCAGAAGGCGCACATGTCCCTGTATCTGTAAAATTGGATTTTGATGCTACTAATAATGCGGCGGAGTATGAAGCATGCATCAAAGGCCTACAAGCTGCCTTGGCTTTAGGAGTACGCCACATAAATGTCTTTGGAGACTCTAGCCTCACCATTAACCAGGCTAAGAATGCATGGAAAGTTTGAAGTGAGTGCCTTTTAGCTTACCAGCAGAAGCTTTTCGGATTGGCTAATCAATTTGAGAAGATTAACTTCCAATACCTTTCTAGGGATCATAATGAACTGGCTGATGCCCCTTGCTAAATTATCTTCAATGATATCCATCCCATCGGGCACGCTCCAGCCACCAGTAATTGTAGGGCGAAAGTCTGAACCCGCATATGTCTGTGCTATGGAAACACAAGATGATGAGACTGATGAATGGTTTCTTGACATATACAATTTCCTTCGGAAGGGAGAACATCCAACTAAGTTACATGCTCGAGGACAACGAGCGATCAAGGCTTTAGCAGCACAATACTGCTTGATCCAAGATCGTTTATACAAGAAGTCACCTACAGGCATCAATTTGTTGTGTATCGATGCCAAAAATGCAAAGGAAGTCATGGCTATTGTACACGGAGGATAGTGTGGGCCTCACATGAAGGCGCGCATGCTAGCGAAGAAGATTCAAAGAGCTGGTTACTACTGGACCACTATGGAAGCAGACTGCTTGAATTTCGTTCGGAAATGTCACAAATGCCAGGAGTATGCCAATCTGCAACATCAACCTCCTTCATATCTGACAACACTGACCTCTCCATGGCCATTCTCGGTATGGGGTATTGACATCATTGGCAAAATACACCCAACCGGAACAGGAGGACATGAATACATTTTGGTCGCTATTGATTACTTCACTAAGTGGGTAGAGGCAGCCTCTTTTGCCAAGCTCACATCCAAGCACGTGGCCAAATTCGTCCTTCAGAACATTATATGTCGATATGGAGTGCCTCATGAAATCATCAACGATAATGGGAGCCATTTTCGAAAGGAAGTGGAAGTTTTGCTCACCAATTACAAAATTCAGCATCATCGGTCTTCACCTTACCAACTACAAACCAACGGAGCTGTAGAAGCGGCCAATAAAACGGTGGCAGGTATCATTAAGAAGATGGTCGTCACTTACAAGGATTGGCCTGACAAGTTAGCATTTGCCTTATAGGGATACCGAACCTCAATTCGAACTGCCACAGGAGCAACACCCTATTCATTAGTGTATGGGATGGAAGCAGTCCTGTCGATCGAGTTAGCGATCCCGTCATTACGAATAGTTGCAGAAAGCCAATTGTCAGAAGCAAAATGGGCTAGGGCAAGGTTCGAGGAATTAATGTTGATGGATGAAAGGCGATTAAGGGCGTTGCATAATGTTCATGTGTACCAGAATAGGATCACTCGCGCCTTTAATAAGAAGGTGAAAAGTCGTTCACTTCAAGAAGGTGATCTAGTGCTTAAGGAAATGAAAGCACCAATACAAGGCCCAAGGGGAAAGTTTGCACCTAATTGGAAGGGTCCTTATATGGTTAAGGAAATTTTACCGGGAGGAGCAGCTCGGCTTGCCACTATGGATGGAGAAGATGTGATTCAACCAACAAATTTGGATCAGCTCAAGAGATATTATGCTTAATATATCCAAGCAACTGGAAAACCAATTTTCAGACACTTGGTTAATATTCAATTTATGTTCAAAAAAAAGAAGAAGAAAGATAAAGTTTACAAGGACACAATAATTGTAAATAATACTTCTTCTTTTATTAATAATCAAAATGCAAGTACACTGCTTGTAAATAAGAATATTCAAAAGGCATAATTAAATAAAAGATTATTCTAGCAAAGCAGTTCGGTTCCTTCACTTCCATCCATCTTCTAGTCTTGTTTCACCTTCTCTATGTCGCCAGTGGTCTCGTGGTCAATCTCCATGTCTTTAGACTCGTTTGGGTCTGTCTCTTTGTTTTTAGGCTTATAGGCTCGCTTATGTGATTTCCGTGTCTCCACCCTCGGACCAAGCCGGTCCTTCGCCGTTACCCTCGTGTCGAGACGATCCTTTATCGTGGAACGAGGACCCAGTCTCTCCCTCGTGGATGTTCGACTTCTTAGCGCCTCTCTAGCACGGCGAGACTCGACAGCCGCAATTAACCATCCGTGATATTCAGCGTCAACAATCTCTGATATATGAGCCTTTGATGGAGCCTTAAGGATCGGCCTTCTTGCCCAATACTTCAACCAAGACTCTATCACCGAGCCACGAAGCTTCAATTGCTCGGGGGCTTCACATAGCCGCTCGGGGATGGTGCATTTCGCCGTCGCAATACCCGCTCGGAAAGTAGAAGATCATGTGTGTCGGTAGTGATACACACATAAGCGTTGCGATAGTCACCGGTCACATATTCGAAGCGTGCCACCACTCGATCCACGCGATGTCACGAGGTTCTTTCGTAAAGGCAATCCATTCGATTCTGCGTCGGAGCTCGGTATATTTGCGCCTCCTTTGACAATAATTTGCAAGCGCCGAAGGGTTACGAGGGTCTTCGATAAGGCCCAAATGCTCCATCAGCCAGATCTGCCCAAGACAGTTAGCACGGGTTACAATTGCATGCCAATTATTCCCAAACTAACGGAAAAAAAAAAGAAAAAAAAACCTTAAAACCCGCCTAGGGTATACAGGCAGTAGGTGTTTTTTTGACAAAAAATGAGGGAAGAAATGTACCTGAAGAAGTAGGGGGCTCCCACGAAGCTCGTATTCTGGATCCGGATTATCCAAGCCCATCATGGTTTCCGCTAGCATCAATGGCACTAGATTAAAGCCTTGAGCCATGTCTTCCACGATCTGAATTAGGCCCGCCGGCCCGGTTCTTCGCCCGCCATGGTAGAAACAAAATTCTCCAAGAAGGCATAGTACGAGCGCTCGCACTCGTATCACGAGACCATATTCCAACGTGTCAGGCAATTGAAAGAATTCGACAATGGTTTGAAAATGTACCTTATTGCCGAATAATGCACTTCCTATGACTCGGTTCGGAAGGCATAGCACTTCCTTGTACTGTTTGGTGTTGTCGGCAACAGTTGGAGGTGATGTCGGCCGTGCGAAATGATTCGTCCCAAGAATATACGACCACTCTTCGGATAGTGGGCATAGCTCTTTCAAGGAAAAGCGGAAAACATGCATCTTCGGATCCCAAAAGGCACTCGCCGCTCGAATAAAGTCATGGTTGACTCTCGCTTGTCGGAGACTTAGCAATTTCGTCAGGCTATATCTCCCGAGCTCTTTCTTCTCGTCTCTGGATAAAGTGCTCATCCAAGTAGCGAGCTTCTTCTCGAAGGTCATGATAAGAGGATTGTTTTGTGACTTTAGGAGGCCTGTTAGATGGAAAATGCAATTGAAGATGATGGGTGATCTCCACGGCAAAGGAGGGGATATTTATAGACTTTCATCCATGATCAAAATGGAGCAAATCGGTCAGTAAGCAGTCACATAGTCGTTGCCATCATATCCCATGATTCAAGCTCTTCTTCAACAGCTAGCAAAAAAAAAGATAAAAAAAAATTATAACCCGCCTAGGTTATAATTTGATGAAAGACGCTCAGCGTATCAGCCTGCCCCAGACCCTCCAGCAGCTTAAAACCCGCCTAGGGTTTAAGCGGTCCAGGCCCATTTTTCAGCTCCCGCGGCCCATCTACGTGAAGATCTCTCTTGGGCCTCTCTGTTTGGGTTTAAATTGGCCCAATCGTGTATTTTTGATGTTCCGGTTTCTGTTATCGACCCAATGATGTCCGGTTTTGAAATTTTTGCTTGAGCTATCTCCGACACTTAAGTTTTTGTTCTTTTTTTATTTTTTTTCTTTTAGGGGAAGCGGTTGGAATTAATCCCATCATGTAGAAAATAATTCGAAATTGCATTAAGTAAAAGCGTCAAGTTGTGCATACACCAAGTTCGAGTCTTGCATAAAATAAAAATATATTACAAAGAGTCTTGCATAAAAAAATTTAAAAAAAAAGAGTCTTGCATTGCATAAAGGTGATCACCACAGGGAACCAGAATCGCCGCTGTCCTCCGCCAAATTGCCCCCGGCATTTGAAGCTCCTGCATTGGAAGTACCGGCCGTGCCAAAGTAGGTATCCCAGGAGTAATAATAAGGCCCAGGAGTAGTCTGCACAGGAGGTGATGGCCCAGTCAAGGGCATTTCCGAAGGATGCACACTCGACGTTGAAGACACAGAGTGCTCCTGCGAAACAGCCAGCCAAGAATGATCAGGAACCTGTCATTCAGCAGATGGAGTAGGCCATACTGGACCAGTTCCATAACCAGGGACGGGCCAGCCAGAAGAAGCAAGATCCACCCAGCCAAGAGTGCTGAGGCACAGACCACTCTTGGGAACCCATGGGCCATGATGGACCTATCTCAGGAGCAGGGATAGGCCATCCTGCAGAACTAGAATCAAAAGATGGAGCAGGACGCGAAGTAGCGTCATCCGCTAGGGCCTGACCACTAGGGTACCCTACGGATGCACCTGAGTCGCGGTCCCTCACTACCATTTCCCGACCGTGACGAGCAGAGCGCACTTAAGCCGGGGTATGACGAGAAGGAGGAGGCCGATGAGTGGCGCTTGATTCGGAAGCATCCTCCACCCAGTAAGAATGTGGCTGAATATCACCCCCATATCCAGTACTGTGGTACGACCCTCCATGACCCAATGACTCCTCCAAGGAAATCTGAGCCATGTCCTTTGCCAAGCTCGTAGAGTAGTGACCTCTGCTACCGGACCTACTACGATGGGATCCAGTGGAGTGTTGACCCTCGATCAAAATGCCTTTGCCCCGACCCTCTGGTACAGCTGCTAGAGGAGGACGAGAAGACCCCCCAATTTCCTCCCAAGATTGACCTCGAGTGGAATATTCCCCAACTGAAGAGCGATGTGGGGGCTTTGTGCGAGGAGCGCCTGCAGTGGAATGTCGAGGTGGTTCTCTGGGAACAGACTCTGCATCGGCCTCCATATCGTCCCGTCTGGCACCACCACCTTGATATCTCCCCGAACCAGTGAAGCCCCGATCAATGAACTTCCTCATGGTGTTCCACTCCTTAATCAGTTGTCGGAGAAAAGCCCACCTCGGCTGGAAAATAACAAAACAAAGGGTCATTCACAAGTAGTATACAGAATAAAAGGGTGTAACATAAAAGCAAAGTCCTACCGGTTTATGGTCGAATTCTTGAAGCGCAGAGCACTCACTACTGTTCTCCACATTCAGGAAGCCACCAATCTTTCGTCTCTCTTAAGGAGCCTCCACTTCGGCATCTTTAGCGTAAGGTCCCAGCTGTAAATTTTCCGATTAGCAAATGGCTAAAACATGACAAGGGCGAAGAAGGAAGATACATACCACTCGAGGGGCCAAACGGCTAAGATAACGTTGGAACTCTTCATCGAATTGATCCTGGGGAACGTTGTGCACAAAATCGTCAAATGCTTGACCTCGAACTAGATCCCTCAAAATGGTCGGGTCAATCCGCCATGGCTCAAACCTCTGTGCTGGAGGATCTAGGGGAATGAGACCAGGGTAACCTCCTAAAATTTGCCTCGAGGCTCTCTCCCCTAAATACCACACATAGCCATAAGGCCCTTGAACTAAGAGGCGAAGACGGGTGTCGTGTTCCACCCGATCCAGATGTTGTGATAACCCTCTGATGTCGTCGGCCCAACGACGCCAATTTATTTGATCCTACAAGAAGAATAATACATTTAAACATGGCATGCCAAGGAAAATAGAAAAGGTGTCAGAAATAAGGAGATATTGGTCGCAAGTTATCCAAGATGTCGCGAATGAGGTCGAGACACCCCGACTTGTATATCTTATCATGTATGCCCTCGATGGTCCAGCGTTCAGTAGCTGGCACTGTCTTGTCCTTCTTTGAGCGAATTCCCAGGGCCAAGATATACTCATATGCCCACGTCTGCATGCACAACATGTCAAACCAGGAACGAAAGATGAATAAGTACATTAAAAGAGAAAGATCAAGCACATACCTCGAGCACCTTCCACAAGGAAGGACCGTACTGGTAGCGAGCCTGGGCTGCATGGAGGTAAACTGGATCCGCATCTAATGAAAGACGGACACCACGACGGAGCCAATGGATGAAGTTGGCATAGGCCGCCTTACCCCAGTTCAGGTTTCGGATATTATCAAAGTTGAGGAGGTTCCGAAACCAGGTCAGGGAAATATTATCCCCATGGTTGGCAAAGAGGGTGGCAGAGATGATATATGCCATAAAAATGAAGCGGCATTGCTCTAGAGGCAGGTTTTGGAAATTCGCATCACGAACGGTCATCTCAAAGTGCTTATAGGCAAGGTTAGGGAGACCTTGACGACGCCCCAAACGCGCAGACACTGGAGCCAGCAAATCCAGAACTACGGGAGGAACATCTGCGTCGAAAACCACGTCCTGCCCGCCCCAAGGAAGACCGGTGATCATGACAAAATCTTTAGGTGTGACTGTCATCTCACCCACCGGGAAGTGGAATGAGTTATTAGAATCCCACAACCTCTCCGCCATCGCTCAACCAATAATGCGGAACGTCCTTTTCTTCCAAGCCTCCAAGCATTTCCAGAAAGGCATGAAGCCCGCCGCGGTTAAAGTCTCTTGGACAAAATTCCCCGGGGTTGATTTTGTTGCCTTAAGTGGCTCTTTTAAGGCACCAGGAGTTTTCAGGTTATCCTCCTAAGGGTAGAATTTCAAGGCGTCATTTTAAAATGGGGGCTCTAAGCATAATTTCATGGACCCAAGCAGGACCCAGCACGGACACTTGGCTCACAGCCACGGCCTATGAAGCAAACGAACAAAGCTCAAGTGACACGGCCCAAGTCGGTTCAGCAATAAAATTGGGGAAATCTGAGTTCAAAACCCGCCTAGGGTTTAACTCAAACAGGCCCACAGTCGCGGCCCATGAAGCGGCACAGCAGAAAACAACAAAAGAAAAAAGAGAAAGGCGGGTCAAAACCCACCTAGGGTTTGACCTCGCCTGGCTCAGTTGGGTGGCCCAGAGCATGCAACGGCCCAGTGGGCTTGGAATTAAAACCCGCCTAGGTTTTATTCCGCCTAGTGGGCTGTTACTCGGATATTTGGCCTAGAACGCATGCAAATTTTTTTTTTTTTGATCCATTTTGGCAAAAAAAAAAAATTCGATTTTCAGATTTCTTTTGGTCAAAATGCAAAAAAATGGGTCACTCTACATCCTAGCATGCATACTTAAAATAGCTAAAAATCGACAAAGTATGAAAAATAAATTCATGCTTGCTCATTTTACGCTAAACTAAGTACAAAAAGAAGGTTTAAAAGATTACCTTGCCATGGGAACGGTAAAACCAAGCATGGTTCCAAGATTCTACAACGAGATCAGAGGGGGCCACTTCCATGCTGGGAACAAAGTTGCGTCGCGAAGACCGCTCATAAGGCCAAGCCGCCGCATGTGGAAGAGGAGGATTTCGGTGACTTCGGGGTTGCATCTTTTCAAACCCGAAAATTGCTTCAAAAGGACAAGTTTTCTTTCTAGAGAGAAAATGGATGAGCTAGAGGGACGAAGGAAATGAAGATGTGAAGAAGATGAAAGAAACCCTTTGAATTTATAGAAAGGGTGGGTGAGTGTGAGTCACTCGTTTTTAGTAACCGCCTCGAGATGCCAAACGCGTTTCATTGGTCGAAAATCCAAGAGGTTATCCTTTTGTCACCCAAAAGAGAGGCATGGTGGCGTGGCTTCTTCATGACCACAACTTTGATTCCCTCATGAAAAAAAAGAGAAAAAAAAAATGCACAAAACCCGCCTAGGCTTTATGCGTGCCAGCGGAAGGGCGCGATCCGGTATGACTACGGCCTAGTGAAGGACGCCAAAACTCGCCTAGGTTTTGGAGTGTCTACAGCCCAAATTTTTGGCCCACAGTCGAAGCCCACACTCAGGCTTTGCGGCCCGCAGGTGAAAATCGAGTCTCCTTCATTTTTCAATAAAAAACTAACGCTCGATTTGCTCATGTTTTTCAGGTCGCCGACAATGGGACCACCATCACTCAGCTACCGAACAAGAGGTCGCTGCCATCATTATTTCGGACCATCGCAGAGTTTCGATGCAATCCCGAGCCACCGGCATCACATCCAGTGAAGTCTCAATCTCCGAGCCATCGGCATTGCGCCCGATGAAGTCTCGACCCCCAAGGCCATCAACAACGCGCCTGATGAAGTCCTTCGGCATCAAAAATGCCCACCACCATCAAACATCGACAGTGGGAAAGACTGGAATCGACACCGAGAAAGACTGGAATCGACACCGAGAAAGACTAGAACTGACACCGGGAAAGACTGGAACCGACACCGGGAAAGACTAGAACCGACACCGGGAAAGACTGGAATCAACATGAATCGACACCGGGAAAGACTGGAACCGACACCGGGAAAGACTGGAATCGACACCGGGAAAGACTGGAACCGACACCGGGAAAGACTGGAATCGACACCGGGAAAGACTGGAACCGACACCAGGAAAGACTGGAAAGACTGGAACCGACACCGGGAAAGACTGGAAGTGACACCGGGAAAGACTGGAAACGACACCGAGAAAGACTGGAAGTGACACCGGGAAAGACTGGAACCGACATCGGGAAAGACTGGAACCGACACCGGGAAAGACTGGAAGCGACACCGGGAAAGACTGGAACCGACACCGGGAAAGACTGGGATCGACAATGGGAAAAACTAGAAAACTCATCAATCGTCGGCATCGTGTCCGATTTCAAGTAAGGCGTCATTCTCGCCCGAGATCAACATCGACTCATCAACAGTCAGGTAGAGCATCATTCTTACTCGAGATCACCCCAAAAGAGGCGAATGCCGCCCGCAACCGCGATGCAGGACTCAACTACCAAGCATCAAATCAGGCTTTGCAAACCAAAGTCATATCCTCATACTACTTTGACCTTCGTCCTATTCGGACTCGATCAAAGTGGGGGCTCTCTGTAGACACCGGATTTTGTACCGGGACATGTGTACAAATCAAGCATAATAAGAAAAGAGGTTAGCATGAAAGAAAATCCAAAGGACCATCCTCAATCAAAAGCTATCGGGTCAACCCACAACAAAAAGCCTCACTTTCCACCATTTCCGCATACATATGCCCACCATTTCAAATCCCATTTTTTCCACAAATCTTGTTGGCCCCATTTCTTTTGATGACAGTAAAGTAAACATCATGAGCTTTCCAACGCCTTTTGAATTGCCTCAATCGGAGTCCGGATGAAGGAATTATGGCCGTTTAAAGTTGCACTTAGCCAGTTTTAAAACCCAGGCGGGCTTTAACATTTTCCAGGCCCAGAAATATGGCCCAGAAGCGCGCCCCAGCCCAGGAGTCTTAAAACCAACCTAGGCTTTGAAGAGAGGAGCAGAGCGACGCCGTTTAGCGCCACGTCGCTGATCCGCGTGCTACTACCATCAAAACCCGCCTAGGCTTTGAAGAGAGAAGCGAAGCGACGCCGTTTAGCGCCACGTCACTGATCCGTGCGCTAATATTCTCAAAGCCCGCCTAGGCTTTGATGATTCTGGCGCCAAAAATACAATCTGCATGCATGCAATCCCATGATCATAGCACACGTGTTTGACTTCCCTTGACCACCCCAAAACCCGCCTAGGCTTTGGCCTCTGATGGCATGATTTTTGGGGTAAGTCCCCCACCTTTTCCCTCCAAAACCCATACTCCTTCACCTATAAATATCCCCTCCATTCCACCTTCATTTCACCAACAATCATCATCTACTATCACTCTACTTCCACTCTCTCAAATTCTCTTCATAATTCTATTACCACCATAATCACATTCTTCACTACCATATAACCCTTCACACTATACTTTTTCTAAACCATCCACATTTCTCATCCGGGTTTCAAATCAAAGGGGCAACTCAAGGGATCAAGTTCGCCGTCGCTACACCTTAAGCAAGGTTCGGATCTTTGATTTAATTTGTTGTATTTAAATCATGTAATCCTTTATTTAATTCCGTGTTTGTTCATATTTTATAAAATAAAAACCGCATTTGTTTTATATTGCATGATTTGAATAATAATTCCGCGAAATTAATCAAACTTCTCCCCGCTCTCTTTCTTTTCAATGTTGATTTTAGTAGAGTCTGTTTTATAACAGGCGGATTCGAGAGTTCTTATAACTCTCGAATTCGTAACATAACCCCTGAATCTAGAAATCGGGTTTTGTAGACCGGAGTCTTTATTTTATGGTTTGTCGATTTCCTTAAATCGGCTGGCGACTCTTTAAACAGCTTTATAAATTCGATAAATTATTTAAAGTATTCGACTTCTTACACAAAATTAATTTTAAAAAATAATTTAATTTTTGTCCAAAGGTAATGATAGGCTTGGTCCGAGGAGAAAAGAGCCAAAAATTAGTAAATCCTATGCGGGTTTTACCAATTTCTGCCCATTATCTCCTTGGGCCTGGAAGCGAGAGGTCCGGCCCAGGACTCGTCAAAGCCTAGGCGGGTTTTGACAAGTTCTGGTGGCCCACTCGATTCTTGGGCCCTGATTTGTCAATTGGGCCGCAATTAAATCATATGAGATTATTTTTGTGTAATTTTCGGATAATTTAAATAATAAAAAACGGGTTTGTAAATAAATAAAGTTTCATCGCCTCGAAAACGAATTTCAAAAATAAAAATATCCTTATTTAAGGATTAAGAAACCTTAGTCGGCTCCCGATCACTTAAGTAGCGCATCGCGGAAAAAGGGTCACTTTTTCCGGGGTCCTACAGATTGGCGACTCCACTGGGGACTTAAACTTTAAAAGGAGGGTAAAACTTGAAAAAATCAAATTGATTTGAAATGTGTAAAAGGGAGAAGTTAATTTATTTCGCGCTTTTATTATTCTTTTAGGCATCCTTTGCATACCGGGCCACTAATCGGGTCTTTTGACACATTAGCACAAAGGCGACGGTTTAAGTTACCTAGGATTTCCCTTGAGAGCGGGAGGCCACTACTATGGGGATGAACTCTACATCTCTAAGCATTTGGTCGCTCCTCTCCCGATGTCACACTCCGAGAGCTTCCTTGAAGTTCTTTGAGAAATACCCTAACTGCTTACCTTATGGTATGAAGAACTGGGGCGAAGGCGTGCGGTAGGCTATATACCCAACCATGAAAGTCCATGAATTTAGAGCCTTGGTTTAGGGTACCCCTTCATGTGTATGCTATGTGCTATGTGTATCCCTCCCCTTTTCTTCTCTTTTGTAAAGAGTCGACCCTAAATAGGAGGTTTTGTTCTAGTCCATATAAAATTCATTGGGTTGAGAAAAGTATTATTTATTAATTAATATAATTAACTCAAAAGCATTTTGGTTAGCCCAAGTGGAAGGGCTCATTTATGTTTGAAAGTTGATTATCTTAATTAATAAATAAAAATTGACTTACCTTTGATGATATTATATGGCCCTTTATGAAATTCTCTTTGCAAAGGTCCCAAAAATTAATTAAAAGGCTAACAAAGTTAATGGATAGCGTCTTAGACAGCATAATAGTCACTAGGCTTGAGTAGATTAATTTATCGATTTAATTAATAAATCCGTCACATTTATGGTCGGCCCATTGTTACGCCCAACCATATTGGATTTATCAATTAAGCCCATAAATTAATTATGCTCGCTTATTATTGACTTTATCCAGTCCTTTACAATATCCATTTTTCCCAAGTTAAAAAAAGAGGAGTATAAAAAGAAAAAAAAAGGTTAAAAAAAAAATTGGGTTGTGGGTCTTATTGAACATTATTCTAGTCCGCATAATAGCCAATACGGTTTGAGCTGTCTGAGTTGTTGGGCCAGGTTACGGATTCTCCTTAAAACGGTCGGCCAGTGGATTGGGCCCATCCGAATTGGGAAACACTGACTATAGTCTGCCAACTTATGACACGCTCGCTGTGTTGATTTTATTCGGCCCTTTATAGTGTTCTATTTTTTAGGTCCATATAGAGTTAGGCCATGCACTCCCAAAAAGTGGGTGAGTCCACTGTGTCAGCATACATGTGTCAAGTTGTCCAGGATCATATAGGTCATCTAGGACATGCATGCATCGGGTAGAACATGTCGGAAAATGTCATCGAGTGTCTTAATTTTGAATTTCCATGCAGGCATCATTGGTGATCGACTCCGAGCCCGCATTCGAGATCCACGAACCGGTCATTTGATTCCAAACCCTCGCTACGATCCGATATGACACCGTATGCGGAGAACAATTCCAAGATCGATCCGAGCAGAAGCCAACATCACGAAGCACTTGGATGACCTCTACACCAAAATGCAAGGTCTGGGATTTGCCAATAGTTTAGAACAAGAATAGAAGGTGGGCAAAAGGCTGAATGAGCAGCAACAAGTGATGGATGGTATACTGCAAGCCATCACTAAAATCAATACCAAACTAGGGTTGAATGTTGAGGAAGACGATGAAGAAATGCAGGGATATGAGTCCGAACCTGAAATCATCAAGACATCCTTAGATTCTGGAGGAATTGGGGTATCCAAGACAAAGGTCACTGCTCTTAAGGAATCTAGAAATCGGGTTTTGTAGATCGGAGTCTTTCTTTTATTTTATGATTTGTCGATTTCCTTAAATCGGTTGGCGACTCTTTAAACAACTTTATAAATTCGTTTAATTATTTAAAGTATTCGACTTCTTACACAAAATTAATTTTAGAAAATAATTTAATTTTTGTCCAATGATAATGATAGGCTTGGTCCGAGGAAAAAAAGGCCAGAAATTAGTAAATCCTGTGCGGGTTTTACCAATTTCTGCCCATTATCTCCCTGGACCTGGAAGCGAGAGGTCCGGCCCAGGACTCGTCAAAGCCTAGGCGGGTTTTGACGAGTTCTGGTGGCCCACTCGCTTCTTGGGCCCTGATTTGTCAATTGGGCTGGAATTAAATCATATGAGATTATTTTTGTGTAATTTTCGGATAATTTAAATAATAAAAAACGGGTTTGTAAATAAATAAAGTTCCATAACCTCGAAAACGAATTTCGAAAATAAAAATATCCTTATTTAAGGATTAAGAAACCTTAGTCGGCTCCCGATCACTTAAGTAGCGCATCGCGGAAAAAGGGTCACTTTTTCCGGGGTCTTACACATATTACAAGCATTCATAAAATAGTATATAAGTAATATATCCTAAGGTGACACGATAATTTAAACGCATTCTAGGTGCCACTTATTACTCTAAGGGGTGGCATTATACAAACAACATACATCATATTTGTACAAGAGATGTGCTAGAATCCTATCCTTCAGTTGAAGGGAAATTGTCGTCAGAATCCATGGGATCCTCCGCAATAGAGTTTTTTGAACTTAAGGGTTCCGGAGGTGGCAAGGGCGGTAAGCCCAACAGTGCTGGCATATGTGTCACCGGGGTGAACTCTATGTGAAAGCTTCCGTCCATCAATTTCAACATTCTCTCCCAAGTTTCTTGCCATCCTAACGGATAAGTCACTCCATACCCATCCACCCAACGGACCCAAAAAGTCACCACTCTTTTAAATCTTCCAGCTTGTGGGGATCCCTGAAACAAGACATCCATCTCATGTCGCTCCAAGGCTACTCTTTCAGTTATCTTTCGAGGTTAGCCCTTGTGTTTGGCTAGGATTTAAAAGATGCTCTTCCACCCACGCATTAGCCCTTTCTTGTCGGGACATCGGATTCGTTCCTAAACCATGTACCCCAAGTAGCGGCTCCACCGCAACCAAAAAGTCTATCAACCCTTTATAAGTAAATGGGGCAAAGCGATCAGGGGGTACTCGATCCCGCAAACTCTTAGAAATCTCAGTCCATTGGCCACTTCTTGGCAGTTGATGAACAAAAGAACATGTCCAAAAGTGACAAGTAAGCCTCCTTGGCCCCCACCGATTACTGAGGTCAATACATCTCCAACATATGACAGCATTCCACCATGCCAACCAAAAGGAAAGGTACATGAAGTTATTCAAGCTGAATACAATCCTAAACACATAACAACCATGTAAGTATCAAACTCGTACAATAATCACATATTACACGTAGTTATCACATAACATGAATATAATCACATAGCATGCAATAAATGAATGCACCCCCTATATCTTACGGGTCCCAAGGCTTATTTCCTCCTAACCTTATAGGCTTCCTAACTTATAGATTCCCAAAACCTGGCTCTGATACCACCAAATGTAACACCCCTCTTCCCTAATCAGGGGAATTACATCGCCAGGGCCTTTGTTAAAGCCCTTAAGGCTAATTTAACAGGAAACCATAATCCTCCTAATTTTTTTTTCTTTTAACTTGGGAAAATTTTGGCAGAGTTTCCTTCGAATAGGGGCTAAACCAAAATACAAGTAGTCTTTTAAACCTGCAAATATGATTTAACATCACTTTTGTACAACAGGGCCACACGCCTGGGCTACACGCCCCTTTCCAAACCAACACCCAAAATACAGGTCACCCCATCTATTTACATGCAACATACACAACATTTATTTATATACATAACAAGGTTCCCTGCTCCTCCCATGCGTCCACTTGGCCCTCAAAACATAAACAGCTTACTTACTTCTCAGTTGTCACCTGGAGAACCTGGAAAAAGGGGAGAGTGGGGGTATGAGCAAACCACGCACTCAGTGGATAACCCGCATCCAAAGCAAAACCGATGCACTTAAATATCATAATATAATACATCGAGTCACATAGATATTTAATACACATATTACCAACACTCAACATACGAGGCGGTTAACTTGTTCCTAGATTCACGTGCAAGAGAAAACAGTTAAACCAGAGTAATCACAACCTGTTTTACAACAAAACAATCTGTCACTTAACTTTTGCAACCCAAGAGGTCTCCCTTTATTTTTCTACTAACTTCTGGTCTTTGAGGGATTTTTAAAAAAAACATCGATATGTATAACACAACAAAGGAAGAAGAAACTTGGTACAAGGACCTTGTACTGAAAATAACAAACCCCGCAATCTTGAACAATCAAATTACTTTACTCGCCTTTTTCTTCGCAAAACTTAGCAAAGCACAGTAAAAGATTTTCTTCCCTTCTCTCCCTTTCTTTTTTTTTTCCTTTTCTTTTTTTTGGATAAAAACTCGTACCATGGGCATAGGGTACTTTCAGCACTCTCCAGTCGTGGCCGGTTCCCCCTTAAGACAGTTAGTTTAACTTCTCGGGAGTTCTAATGTCAATGGACTTTATACACTTAGCCGATTCAGTTCCCTTTTTCAGGTGTAACTCCGGCTTTCCAATTAGTCCACATTACCTGGTGCAATACACCTAGCCCGAAAACCAATTCAAACCGCTTTACAAATCGAATAAAAAGTGCACTTCCTTCCGTTCAATTTCAAGGTAACAACTTCCAAGCAATTTTCCACTTCTTTGAACTCGTTTAGAAATCGACCTTTGGCAATCGGATTTATTACTTAATATACATAATTTTTGAAAATCAAACTTTGTCAAATAGGGACTGAAAACCCCTTGTCAAACAGAGACTTAATATCAAGGATACATAATAATAATAATAATAATAATAATAATAATAATATTTCAAATTACAAACCCCTTGTCAAAATAACTACTCCGCTTCTTGCTTGTAAAATCAAGTGATACAAAACCAGGGCTGGAAATTGACTTATTTCAATTAGCAAACTTGGCCCCATATAAAATCAATAGTATTTAACTACATCAGAAAAACTAGGCAGCCTGTAATAACAGTTTATACACACAAAAACCGATTAACTAAACACAGACGATTTCTATACTAACAAGTTAACACATAGCAACGGAAACGGTACTCCAAAAAAGAAAGATTACTCTTGCTACTACTTATTTTCATAAATTCAATACCCCTTTTTCCATCCAACAAAATAACAGGCTTGTAACCTGTTCTTCAATCTCCCTCCAACAGTCAATATCTCATAACAACCCCGACACTCATAGTTCGGACCCAAAGTTCACCAATTACTAACTCGGTTTCAATGTCAATTCCAACCATCCTAAGTCAACTAGGATTTAAAAGTGTTTAAAAATAGTAATAGGTAGGATTAGAGTTACCCACCTTGAAGAGTAGGGTCGTTTCCCATATTCAGTCCTAACTGTCGTTGTTCCCTGAACCGAACCGATTTCCTAATTTCTTAGTTCACTTCACTGTATATCAAATCCATTATTAATTTCATCTTCCTAATCCATAATATGAAATAGAAAAGCTTAAAGTCATACGAAATAATACCTTCTCATCCCAACATTGCTTGACAACTCTACTCGATTCTCAATCCAAAACCAACTTCCCTTTTTTAATTGAATCTCATCGGTGCCGGTGCCGACCTCTTTCTTGTATGCGCTAGATATATCTGTCTCTTGTCTCTTGGCACCCACCGTCCCCCTCTCTGATTTATGCCCAAAATAACGAAAAGACAAGGGGAGAATTACTTGGGTGAATTTATTCTCTGGCGTGGCATTAGGGTAGAAGAAGTAAGAAATTGCACTTGTATAGTATGGAATCCTTGTTGATTTCACCGCAAATGAGAAAGATAAGAGTAGAAGTATAGTGGTATTTTTCTAATATCCACTATTAAGAGGGAAAAAAAGGAAGAAGTAGTAGGTGTATTAAAGTGAGGTATGCCAAGTGTCACGCAAGAGGAAGAAGGAAAGAAACAAGAAGGCAAATTGGGGTTCAACCAGGTTTGGCTTTGTGCGCTTGATTGATACTCATTCCCCTTTTTATTTTCTATTCCCTTTCCTTTTTCTTTTGAAAAGACTTAATTAATCCTAATAACTAACTATTAGTACCTACTCTCAAATTAGTACCTTAATCTCACTTGATTTCTAGACTAACACATATTAACACGATCACACATAATAATCAAATAAGTTGCATAAGAGACCGGGGAAAACTCTAACCACGCAATTAGGGATAATAATTAGGGTAATTAGTCTAAATAAAAATATTTAAAATCTCGGGTCTTACAAAAGGTGGAGACTATCACCAAGTGGCCGACGCCGAAGAATGCCACTGAGGTTAGGAGTTTTCTGGGTTTGGCTGGCTATTATAGGAAATTTGTTCAGGACTTCTCGAAAATCGCCACTCCATTGACTTATTTGACTCGGAAGTCAATAAGGTTCACGTGGTCGGAAAAATGTGAGCAAGCATTTTAGGAGTTGAAGAAGAGGCTTACCTCGGCCCCTATTCTCGCTCTACCTCAAGGGAACGAGGGATTTATCATCTACAGTGACGCATCACATGGTGGATTGGGTTGTGTGGTCATGCAGAATGGGAAGGTGATTGCGTATGCATCCAGACAATTGAAGACACACGAAAAGAACTACCCCACTCATGACCTAGAGTTAGCAGCAGTAGTTTTTGCACTTAAAGTTTGGAGACACTACCTTTATGGGGTACACTGCGAGGTATTCATCGATCATCAAAGCTTGAAGTACCTATTCACACAGAAGGAGCTAAACCTTATACAGACTCGATTGTTGGAATTTCTGAAGGACTACGATGTAAACTTTCAATACCATCCCGGAAAAGCAAATGTAGTGGCTGATGCCCTAAGTAGGAGACCCTACCCTGCTGTAAACCACTTGATGATGATACCGCACGAGCTGTGCGAGGAGTTTAGGAGATTGGAGCTTAATGTGGTGACACTAGGAAGGAAAGATGAACTGAATGCCATAGAGTTACAACCTACTCTCATGGAAGAAATCAAGAGGACTCAAGAACTGGATTTGCAGCTTGTCAAGATACGAGAGGAAGTGTTGCAGGGGAAGGCCCCTGGTTTCGTGATTCACGAGGATGGTACATTACGGTTTCATAACCGCATCTGTGTACCTAACATGAAGGAGCTGAAGAGGAAGATTTTAGAAGAGGGGCACAACACACCATATTCTGTGCACCTAGGGGGAAATAAGCTTTATAAGAATATGAAGCAGATGTTCTGGTGGAGTAATATGAAACAAGAAGTGGCGGACTTTGTGGCGAAATGCCTCACATGCCAACAGGTCAAGGCAGAACATCAACGACCTGCCAAACTTCTGCAGCCACTAGACGTTCCTGAGTGGAAGTGGGACTCGATATCAATGGAATTCGTAGTGGGTCTGCCAAGGACCAGGCGGAAACACAATGCGATATGGGTGATTGTAGATCGATTGACCAAGTCAGCTCATTTTCTAGCCATCGCCAACAATTGGTCCCTAGACCAGCTAGCTCAAGCCTATGTAAGAGAGATCGTAAGAGTACATGGAGTCCCCAATTCTATAGTCTCGGACAAAGACACCAGATTCCAGTCTGGATTTTGGAAGAAGTTGCAGGAGGCTTTTGGTACCAAACTCAAATTTAGTATCACTTTCCATCTAGCTACTGATGGACAGACTGAGAGACCATCCAAACCCTCGAAGATATGCTGCGAGCATGCGCATTAGATTTCAAGGACTTGTGGGATGACGAGTTGACTCTCATTGAGTTCTCCTACAACAACAGTTATCATGCTAGTATTGGGATGTCACCATTCGAAGCTTTATATGGGAGGAGATGTAGGACTCCCCTCTGTTGGCAAGACATCGATGAAGCTCAAACGATCAGACCGGACCTAATACAGGACACTACTCAGAAGGTTCGGACCATTCAAGATAAGATGAAGGCAGCATGTTTCGACCCGATTTTGTGTCTAAATAACGCCTTAATTCTTAGGCTTTTGACTCGTTTTGTGTTTAATTTCACATATTTTACTACGTTTTCGGTTATTTTGTAGGTTTTGGTGTTTTTACTCAAAACGAGGTAAAACGGGCTATTATAGAGCATTTTGGTGATTTACCCAGCCGAGCGAGACCGAGAGCCGAGGCGGAGTTGACCGGGGACCACTTTCCCCACCTTTGGTGTCAATTAGTGAGGTAACACCCGCTACAACCCTCGTAGCGGGCGTTACATGCCTTGGAAAGAAGGAAGAAACGAAGGGAAGAAAACAAGAGGGTAGCCCCCGCCACCCAGGGCGTGGCACCCGCTACCCTTGGCTGGACCGAGGAAGACAGTACCCGCGGTCGGACGGACCGCACCTGCAGTCTTACGAAGGAAGAATCGCCTAGCAGTTTTCGCAGGGTAGCGCCCGCCATCCCACTGGTGGCACCTACTACCTCCCCTGGACCGACAGAGACTGTACCTACGGTCTCCTAGATTGTACTTACGGTCTCCTTTTGTTCTGCGCGTGTTTTCGGCTTGTGCGACGACGTTTTGTCCAACTGTTTTGCCTTGTATATATATATATCCCATTTGACGATTATCTTGGGGAGAAGCTTCTAGTTTTATACTTCAATTTCCAGCTTTGTATTAGTGAGTTTTAGAGAGAGATTAGTGAGAGATTAATCTAGGGTTTTGGTGATTTGTATTTATTATTGAAGATTTGGGGATTCAAACAATTGAGAGATTGTTGGATCATCTTTTTATTTCTTTCTCTTGTACATCTACAACATTTTGATAAGTATTCTCTTCCCTTAACTCTTTTATTAATTGCTTTGCTAATTACTTTCTTGCTTGTTTAATTGTTCTTGCTTGCTATTTCATTATTTTGCTTGATTAGTGTTTGTTGTTGATAGAAATCATGCTTAGGGTTTGTTTGGATGTTGCTAGCTTAGTTAGTATCATGATTAGTTGCTAGAAACCCTATGGGTTAGGAGGTAGTTAAGGGTGTGAATGGGTGATTAGGTTTGGGTTAGCAATATTAGTGAGTAATTAGTTGGGAAATCAATTTCCCACTCCTTCCTTTCCCTCAAGTGGGATGTATTTGGGTCCGAAATCTCCCGAATACATCCAACACTTGCGTTGGAAGGTTGGAGTAGGGATAGTTAATGCTTACTCACGAAAGTGAAAGGAGGTTAACTAGGGAATTCCGTTTTATTAACCCTCCGGGTTCGTGGTGGACTTTGGGGAAGTTAATCCGGACTATCCACGAAAGTGGAAGCTCGGTGGGTATTTTCTAGCAGAATTTCCACTTGATTTTCCCTCCTTATTATTCTCTTGTTGCAAAACTCATTTCCTCATCCTCGTTTGCATCCCGAAAAGCCTCCGAAGCCAATTTCCTTTCCTTGACCGACCTTAGATTTCTTTGTTGCGTTGTGACCTCTTCAAACCAAATTCCTTACCTTAGCAATCTCATCCCGACCTTAAACCAAGTTTCTATGACCAAGGCCCCTAGCTCCTCGAGAAGAACGATATAAAAATCGGGGTACAAAAAACACGTTACACAAAATGGCGCCGTTGCCGGGAGCCAGCGCCCCTAGTTTTAGTTTCTTGGTTTTTGGTTATTTGAGATTGCTTTCACGCTAGAAAGCTAATCCCAATAAATTTGATGCTTCTATTTGTTCTTGTTGGTGCATGTAGGTACGCCCTATTGTCCTATCAAGCATCATAGGAGGCTTCGAGTCCAATATGTGAAGTTCAAGCTGAGTCACCCCGTACTCTTCTATCATATGTCGTTCCATCTTCGGGTACATGAGGCAACCCAATCATCTTACCACCATTACCGCCCAACGCGGTATTCGAGTTCAAAGTTTTTGAAAGCAACCGGTTCCATGGAGATATTTCCGAGAGTCATATTGCTCATATGGAGAGATTTGAAAAACGTATCAGTTTCATACATATGCCCGGAATATCTTCGGAGTATTTGAAGTTGAAGTTCTTTCCTCTTACTCTAAGGGGAAAAGCTGAAATGTGGCTTGATATATGTCCACCTGGATTTTATTCTTCATGGGAGGCCCTAAAGAAAGATTTCCTTCAAAGATTTTTCCCGACCGACAAAACTTGTAGACTCCGGGAAGATATTATGAGTTTCAAGCAAAAAGTGGGAGAGTCTCTTTTCGAAGCATGGGGGAGATTCAAAAGTCTCCAACGTCAGTGTCCACACCACAATCTACCCAATTGGATGCTTCTTCGTCACTTCTATTGTGGACTCTTTGATTCTCTCAAAGAATCAATCGATATAGCATCCTGAGGGACATATTTAAAGAAGACTGCGAAGGAGGCCGACAAATTCCTTCATGAGCTCGTTCAATATGCTCCTGATTTTGGAGGTTGCAAATCTAGTGGAGGTGATTCATCTTTGGAGCAGGATTCTATTATTACTCTTCTTTTGGCCTCTATTTATGAAATGCAAAAAGAGAAGGCGAATGAGGAGACTTCTAAGCAATTAAGAATGACTCAAGAAAACCAAATTTTCAATTTTCAACAAGTAGAGCAAGTGAGTGCCATTCATTCTTCCCGCGTTGAACAAGATCCCATTTCTTATGATTCTACCGCCAACCAATACCTTTATACTTTTCAACCCATGGACCATCACTCATTTATTCAAGAAGAAACCTTCCATCTAACCCAACAAGACACTCTAGAACCCCAAATTTCTCAACCACCCTAGAATCCTCATTTGGGTTGATGTTGGAGCGAATCATGGAAGACCGAGAGGAGGATCAAGCTTATATCCAAAGTCTCGAGCTCGAATTTGCTCAAGCTAACAAATTTCAATTTGCACCTATCCAACCCATTCTTATCCAAGGAGTGGAGGTGAATGCTATCACTATGTGTGGTGGAGGAGAAGTGGAAAAACCTAAGTTGGTGGAGGAGAGAATTCTTGGAGAAAATGAGGGAAATGTTGAAGATGAAACCGAAGGAGAGGGGATGGAGGTTGAGCAAGTGGTTGATGATGAGAAGGAGGATGTGATCAATGAGGAAGTCAATTGTGTAGAAGAAAAGGTGGAGGAAATACAAGATATAGTTTTGAATGAAAATGTTAATGAATGCCCTGAAGAGCAATTTCATTCTCACCAAATGCAAATTCCTCTCCCAAATTGGTTGATTCAACACTTGATTGATGAAGGACATATTGAATCAAAGTTTGATGTTCCAATTGAGATACCCTTCTTCATGCCACCTTGTGTTGAAGTCAATATGATAGAAACAGTTGCTCATGAGCATAAAGAGGAAGTTTACATTCTTGGAGTGGAACCCGATAATGGGAAAGACAACAATCATCCCAAGGCCTTATGTTTCGAACCCGATGTTATGGAAGATGCATCTTGTAATGATTCTCTCCAAATTGTTCCTTTGAGGAGGGAGATTGCCTTGGGTGAAACATATATTGAGAATATGAAATCGGGAGAGATGGCTTTCCAAGGCCCGATACCCAGCGCAACCAAATATCAAGCCAGGGTTATCTTCTCTTTCTATCCGGCCTATCAAGTCTTCAAGGAGGTATGCTCAATTCTTGCACAAGAAGATGAAGCGATGGAAAAGGAGGAAGAAATATTGGTGGAGCAAAGCAAGAAGGCCATTACCTTTGATCCCTTCGGAGTTGACTAGACCACCGGAGGATCATTCCGGTTTATTCATGAGTTCTATTAGAGTGCGCGGGAGGAGAAGGAAGAAGAGTTGGTGGAAAAAGCTTATCGTGCTTCTCTCATCCACACCACGCCTTTCGAGAATCAAGTAAGTATTTAGGTCGAGCTAGGGACCTAAAACTAGCGCTCTATGAAAGGCACCCCATAATTTTTGAGTTTCTTATTTCAATTTTCAGTTTTTACATTTTTCTAATTTTACTTCTTTTTCTTCTTTTTAATTTTTCTTTTTAGCTTTCTCTAAGTTTTTCTATTTTTCTTGTCTTTTTGTTTTTCTTTATTTCTTTCCTTTGTATTTTTGAGGTATTAGTTCTAGGTTCAAAAGAAAAGTTTGAAAAAGAAAAAAAGAGAGAGAGAAAAATGAGGTGAAAAATAGAAAAGTTGGAGTTGAAAAATAAGAAAATTGAAGTTTGAGTGAAAAGTAGTGTGGGTGAGTGAAGTTTTGAAAAATATATGAGTGTTGAGAGAGTTTGAAAGTTGGAAAGATTTTAGATTGAATGTGAGTAAGTATGAAAAATTGAGTGTTGTTGAAGTGTGAAAGTTTTTAGGAGTTGGATTTTATTTTGGAAGCATTGGAATTTTTTTTTGGCATTGTCAGCAGGGGTAGCAGGCGCTACCAACGTGTAGCACTCGCTACACAGCGTACAGCAGCAGCAGCAACACAAGCGTCAGGAGCTGACCGCAGCTGCGGTGTAGCACATTGCGCCTGCGGAGCGAACAACAGCTACGAAGAGCACGCCCAGCAACTCCCCCAGCGCTCCAGAGGTCGCGCCCGCGACAGCATTGGTCACGCCCGCGACCTAATGCTGTCAGTGAGTAATTTCGGCCTAAAATTCCCGATTCCCTTGCACTTATCTCATTTCCTTTTTCACTCAATTCGACCCTCTCCCACTCCACAACCCTAAGCGACCGCGACTAAGCTCACACCCACACCAAATCTTTCCTCTAAAATCTCAATTTCATCCCTTCTTTCCCCTAATTTTTTATCCTAAACCTAAATTCTTCTTCTCTACTGTGAATTTGTTGTTGGGTACGATTTTTGCCCAGATTCTGCCCTAGCGTGTGGCATTGTTCAAGCGTTTGGTATACACAGCTAAGTGAGGTACTTCTTGTTTTAATTGTGCGAATCCTCTCCCTTTTCTCTTGCCTTTGATTCATTTGTCATGTTTTGCTGACTTAGGATCAGATTTTGTTAATTTTTGCACTCAAGTTCTACCACATTGTGTGCTGAGTTGGATGCTATGACTTGTATTGATGCTTTATGAGATTGGTTGTGCGAAATTCTTCCCTTTCTCACCTGATTTTGGATGTTCGTCATTGTTGTTGAGTTAGGGGTTGATTTTGTCAATTTTCTGTGCATAACCTTACCTTGCTGTGGGCTGAGTTTGAGTGGTTGTTCTTGCTCAGTGTTGTGTGTAATTAGCTATTGCATTTCATCTGTCAAAATACACACACACTAGTTGTGCTAAGGGTTCTTGTTGATTTTCACACACAAACACGCACTTGCACTGTAAGTAGGTTGTCTATGTGCTATTCTTGCGTTCTGTTTGCATGTGCTGTGTACTTTGGTTCTTTTTTACATGCAAAATCGTTCCTCCTTGGTGAATACATGTTCAAGTGCTCCGATCCGAGGTAATCTTTTGTGTAACTTTTGCATAAGTGGGTTCGTTGTCCCCATGGTTGGGTTGTTTCATTTCATTGCTTTATCGTTGGTAAGGTCGGTCATGAGAGATGTTTCACCCTCAATTCCAGCTTCAAAAGAGTGAGATTCGGGGTTGAGGCTAGCTAGTGTCAATGTACATATTGTGAATAGTTTGTCTTGTCTCTAGTTCTCTAGTTAGTGTCTTGTTTTTATTTTTATTTTATTTTTTTTATGCATGCGAACATTCACACTAATTATGTTTTTCTTGTTTATTCCTAACCCAAGTGTGATGTTTTCCTGGATCGCGGATTGGTTCTGTTCTTTAATTGAAGACCTCGAGGTAACCTCTTTCCGCTCTCTTTGAATGTGTATATATTGATCCATGTTGCATGCTTGATTTTCTTTTGGGTGGCGAACCCCTTTGAGTGTCTGTGTTGGGAATATTTTGCTGTTGGAGCCGTGTGGGCTCGGATCGCCACCACTTTTATGTGTTAGTTGTTCTTGTTTGTTTATTTTTGTAGGTTCTCTACCCTTTTCTTGTGACACCCTCCCACAATGAGGACATTGTGGCGTTTTAAGTGTTGGGGGGGAGATATTCTGTTTCAAGGGTAGATCACCTAGCTTTTGGTTTTTGTTTTTCTTAGTTTTGCTTAAAAATTTGAAAAATTTTGTGTGAAAAAGGAGAAAAAAAGGAATTGAAAAACCTTAAAAGTTTTTCGTTTTCGTTTTGTTTTTGTTTTTGCTTCGTTTCTTGGATTTTTGTTGTCAAAATAGGGAAGTTGTTCTTAATCTTCTTTAAAAGAAACCGATTTGAGCATTTTCGACCCTATCTTGGGCGGTTGTCATGACTCACCTAATTAGATTCCCTTCATTGAGTGTCTAGCGAGATCCCTGTTTCTTTTCACGTTCTGGTTGAAACTGGGAGACCCTGGGTACTCATATCCGAGCTTGTTTTCTAAAAGTAAGAAAAAAAAAGAGAGAGAAAAAGCAAAAGCAAAAGCAAAAGAAAGAAAAAAAAAAAGAAAGCAAAGTTAAATATATTAATTAATTGGTTCGTGTCGGTCGAACAACATTAAACAGCATAAAGTTAGTCGACCTACACGGGACCGGTATTAGCGGTACGGCGCTGATACCCCTTAAGCCTCCTTCTATATCGCTTGCGACGAAGAGGTGAATGGAAAAGCCTGTGTTGGCAGGGTAAACCCTGTATTTTGGGTCGTTCAACTCCCGAAAAACTAACCCGACTATAATTAAAATAAATTGAAAATGTTGGTAAAACCCAACCTCAAAAAGATAGGAAGTTAAGTGTTAATAAAGTGAGGGGCCTTTCCTTGCATCACCTGCGGCCCTCACCAAGCCAAGGGCGACCAAATGTGAGGGAGGGAAACTCTTTTCTAATTTTGTTCATTTTTAAATGAGCTCGGGTGTGAGTCTTTTGAGTCAACCAGAATCAGTTAGAACCCACTAGCACTTACGCACATGGGGTTTTGCTTGGCATGAGGTGTAGGGGATCGAAACCTTTAAGATTGACAATTACTTGAGTTATGTGTCTGTGAGATGCTCATAACGGTTCCTTTTGGAGGATTAATATCGTTTTCTTGATTGAGATTGCATGATTCCTTAAAGCAAGCCATTTTCCTTTTTCCTTTTCTTTCTTTGGTTTTGTTTTTCACTTTCCCTCTCTCCTTTTTTTTTTGGCTTTTGTGGGTAGAGCCGCTACAAACCTTCACGAGTCCATCTCGTCCACCCCGGCTGCCGGGGGGTTCAAAGGGCTTGGTGCATACGCTAAATGCACCTGTTTCCTCCCACGACAGAGGAGTAGGTGTTTAGTTTTTCTTATTTGTTTTTGTTTTGTTTTGCTCGGGACGAGCAAAAGTTTAAGTGTGGGGGGTGTTTAGACCCGATTTTGTGTCTAAATAACGCCTTAATTTTTAGGCTTTTGACTCGTTTTGTGTTTAATTTCACGTCTTTTACTACGTTTTTGGTTATTTTGAAGGTTTGGTGTTTTTACTCAAAACGAGGTAAAACGGGCTATTTTAGAGCATTTTTGGTGATTTCCCGAGCCGAGCTGGACCGAGAGTCGAGGTGGAGTTGACCCGGGACCACTTTCCCCACCTTTGGTGTCAATTAGTGAGGTAACACCCGCTACGACCCTCGTAGCGAGCATTACATGCCTTGGAAAGAAGGAAGGAACAAAGGGAAGAAAACAAGAGGGTAGCCCCCGCCACCCAAGGCGTGGCACCCGCTACCCTTGGCTGGACCGAGGAAGACAGTACCCGCAGTCAGACGGACCGCACATGCGGTCTTACGAAGGAAGAATCGCCCAGCAGCTTTCGCAGGGTAGCGCCCGCCACCCCACTGGTGGCACCCGCTACCTCCCCTGGACCGGCAGAGACCGTACCTACGGTCTCCCTTTGTTCTGCGCGTGTCTTCGGCTTGTGCGATGACGTTTTGCCCAACTGTTTTGCCTTGTATATATATCCCATTTGATGATTATCTTGGGGAGAAGCTTCTAGTTTTAGACTTTAATTTCCAGCTTTGTATTAGTGAGTTTTAGAGAGAGATTAGTGAGAGATTAATCTAGGGTTTTGGTGATTTGTGTTTGTTATTGAAGATTTGGGGATTCAAACAATTGAGAGATTGTTGGATCATCTTTTTATTTCTTTCTCTTGTTCATCTACAGCATTTTGATAAGTATTCTCTTCCCTTAACTCTTTCATTAATTGCTTTGCTGATTACTTTCTTGCTTGTTTAATTGTTCTTGCTTGCTATTTCATTATTTTGCTTGATTTGTGTTTGTTGTTGATAGAAATCATGCTTAGGGTTGGTTTGGACGTTGTTAGCTTAGTTAGTATCATGATTAGTGGCTAGAAACCCTATGGGTTAGAAGGTAATTAAGGGTGTGAATGGGTGATTAGGTTTGTGTTAGCAATATTAGTGAGTAATTAGTTGGGAAATCAACTTCCCACTCCTTCCCTTCCCTCAAGTGGGATGTATCTGGGTCCGGAAGCTCTCAAATACATCCAACACTTGCGTTGGAAGGTTGGAGTCGGGATAGTTAATGCTCACCCACGAAAGTGAAAGGAGGTTAACTAGGGAATTCCATTTTATTAACCCTCCGGGTCCGTGGTGGACTTTGGGGAAGTTAATCCGGACTATCCACAAAAGTGGAAGCTCGATGGGTATTTTCTAACGGAATTGTCACTTGATTCTCCCTCCTTATTATTCTCTTGTTGCAAAACTCATTTCCTCATCCTCGTTTGCATCCCGAAAAGCCTCCGAAGCCCATTTCCTTTCCTTAACCGACCTTAGATTTCTTTGTTGCGTTGTTATCTCTTCAAACCAAATTCCTTACCTTAGCAATCTCATCCCGACCTTAGACCGAGTTTCTATGACCAAGGCCCCTAGCTCCTCGAGAAGAACGATATAAAAACCAAGGTACAAAAACCATGTTACACAGCACAAAGTCGACAAAAGAGTTATGCTGACAGGAGGAGAAGACCTTTAGAGTTCAAAGTAGGAGAATACGTGTTTTTACGGGTTTCACTTACAAAAGGGGTTATGAGATTCAGTCAGTCGGGGAAGTTGACACCAAGATTTATCAGGCCATATTCAATCTTGGAACGCATTGGAGAAGTTGCCTATAAGTTACAGCTGCCAGGAGAACTTCCAAGAGTGCACAATGTCTTCCATGTGTCACAACTCAGGAAATATGTCCCCGACCCAACTCATGTGATTGATCTTGAGCCGCTTCAGCTACAAGAAGATTTGACTTATGAAGAGCGACCACTGGAAATCTTGGATCGTAGGGAAAAACAACTTCGAAGGAAAGTAGTTCCCCTGGTGAAAGTACGATGGGCAAATCATGCCACAACGGAAGCAACCTGGGAAACAGAAGAAGAGATGAGAACGAAGTACCCTCACCTGTTTCACTCTTAAAGGTACGTCAAGTTTCGAGGACGAAACTTCTTTTAAGGAGGTAATGATGTAAAACCTCGAGTTTTAGGTAGAACGGAACCGTTAGGATTATTGCCGAACCGTTAGGTCTAAGTTTAAGTTTCTAGGACGAAACTTCTTTTAAGGAGGTAATGATGTAAAACCCCGAAAAATCCAAAGATGTTGACCGTGACGTCGTTAGTAAATTAGGTTTGACTTCGTTAATTGTTTATTATTCGTTTGTGTTTATTTTTGCTAACACTTGAGCTCGTAGGATCGTTGAAGGACTAACAAGGGTATATCGGTAATTTCATGGGTTTTAGTATTATTAGTATTACTCTAATTATTATTAGTATCATTATTAATATTATTGTGTTTATTAAAAATTGTTATATGAATAATTATGTGAATATTATTTGTTATGTGATTATTATTAATATTATCATTATTAGTTTTATTATTAGAGTTTTTGGACATCAATAATACCAACTTTGGGGGTATTGGATATTAATAATACAAACTATTTTCTTGAACACTAACAGTACGAACTATTGACCTATTTTCCTCTAATAGTACACCGTCGAAACTCATTGAAAAGATGATGTGGCTCCAGAATATGTGACATGGAAGACATGTTAGTGTCCACGTCAACATTTTCTACCCAACCTTTGCCTTCCACGTCACACATCATGGAGCCACATCATCTTTTCGATGAGTTAAAACTATAACAACTCGGTCGTGTACTGTTGGAGGAAAATAGGTCGATAGTTGGTACTACTAGTGTCCAAGAAAATAGTTTGTATTATTAGTCTCCAATATCCCCAAAGTTGGTATTATTGGTGTCCAATAATCCTTATTATTATTATTACTATTATTATTGTTATTAGTTATTCTTCCAGAAAATCAGATTTTGATGTTGGGTTGGGTTAGGATTAGGAGTAATATTAGTTGGGCCTTAATTATTAGATTAGTATAAAAAGTCTTCTCCCTCTCAACACCCTAAACAAAACACTAACCCTAGCCTCTCATCTCTCCCTCTCCCATCTCTCTCTATGCAACCGATGCCACCGCCAGACTGTCGCTCCGCCGCCTGCATCACCGGAGATCACCACCGCCGCCTTCTCTCTCTATCTCTTTTTCTCTCTTCCGATCTGTTCTCTCTCTTGCTCTCTGCCTGGTTGTCGGGCGCACGGCCACGGCGCACCGTCGTCATCGCTATCGCCGGAGTTGCGATCGCCACGCAAAGACTCGGCCGCTGACGCTGCAAAGCAGCGAGCTTGTCTTTGGGTTTCTTCTTGTCAAAACCAGACGCCCAACCGACCACCTTTCCCGACGACCACCGACGTCACTCGGACCACCGACGACCCCACACGCAGCCGCCTCTGACCGCGCCGCTGTCCAGTCGCCGGAAACCGCCAAGGTTGCCCTAGCACCCCTCTAACACCCGAGCTAATTCGTGTCGTTAGTGAACTCAAGTGTGTTCGTTTTTGCTGTGAAGTGAAGTTAACCAGGTAATGTCTATGCCCTAATCCCCACTAGGATGCTCTTTAAATGTGTTTTAATGTTTTTCTAATCTGTTTTGAGAATTGCATCCCGAAAGGGGACTTTATGTGGAAAATGAGGCCATCTGCTTTTTATATTTGTTTGTAATGGTTGATTTATGAGTTATTGAAATTAAGATGGTCTTTTATAAGTAGTTTTGTTTTTGGTTTTGATAACCTGGGTTGGGTTTGACTTGAGAGCTGTGAGCTGAGCTTTGTATAAGACACTAATAATTCAAAGTGAAACATTAAGCGGGTTTATTGTTTGATGCCTTTGGTAGGCTAATGTTTTTGCGGGCGATAACCCGGAGACCTGGATTTGGTATCCTGTATGGGTTATGTGCCCGGAGATCAGGGTTTCACCCATGATATAGGATAGATGATTTTTGATGCCTTTGGTAGGCGATTGTTTTGATGCCTCTGGTAGGCGATTATTTTGATGCCTTTGGTAGGCGATTGTTTTTGCGGGCGATAATCCGGAGACCATGATTTGGTATCCTATATGGGTTATGTGTCAGGATATCTGGGTTTCATCCCTGATATATGATAGATGATTTTTGATGCCTTTGGTAGGCGATTGTGTTTGATGCCTTTGGTAGGCGATTATTTTTATGCCTTTGGTAGGCTAATGTTTTGCGGGCGATAACCCGGAGACCAGGATTTGGTATCCTGTATGGGTTATGTGTTAGGAGATCAGGGTTTCATCCCTGATATAGGTTAGATGATATATATTGATGCCTTTGGTAGGTGAATGTTACTATAAGGGATTTGGTATCCCGCCCGCATAATAAAATATGGACTGGTTGGGTTGAGGAAAACAGTTAAGGGTTAAATGTTTGTGAAATGGTTTGACTTGTTCCCTCTCCCTTAAATGAATTGAAATGAATTTGAATTGCTTTTAACAGTAGGGGTAGACATTATTGAGTTTTCCCCCTCATTTTTGTAATGTTTTGTTTTCAGGTGAAGTTCTATATGTTGGGGACGAGAATTAGAAGTGAGGACGACGTGTTTAGAAGTTGTTAATTATTCTGCTTTTCTTTTCTGAAAAACCTGAAGTTAGTTTTGAGTTTTATTTCTAAGTATGAGTTGTTAGTTGGTTTACCATTGTCAGACAGTTGTAGTTTTCCTTGTCGCCTGGTATTCCTTCGGGGATACGACAGTGACGCCCAATAAGAGTTTGAGTCTTCCGCTAAGTTTTCTGATATCGTTAGTTTGACTTTGACTTATCTATAATTGAATTTTCGGGGCGTTACAGTATTAATAAAAGGACTATTTAAATTTCTGCATATTAATAAGAACTACAACTAATTTTATAAATTTTAACAGTAACATTATATTATTTTCATATTATTTTTAAATAAAATGCATCATATATCATGTATATATTGATCACATACATTCTTTTTTTTTAGAAATATTACACACATTCAAACGTATTTACGTTTGTGTTGTTATTGAATAAAATAAACGATATTTTTTCCTTTATTTTTTTGGATAAAAATGAATGATGTGTTAAATTGGAAGCAAATGTAATATAAGTGTTATGATCGTTAACCATTTAACATTGGAAAATTGGAAAAAAATAATCCAAACTTTGGGGGTATTGGAAAAAAATAATCTGAACTTACAACTTTGTTATAGATGAACTAAACTTTAACTTTTATTACTTTTAGCATCCACCACCTAGTTAAACTTGTTCAAAAAGTAACGTGTTGGTGGCGATATTATACGTGTAACTTTTTGTAACTTAAAAAAAAGTTAAAATTATGCTCCAAGTGTAATATCATCACCACCACGTCAATTTTCGGACGAGTTTAACTAGGTGATGAATACAAAAAATAATAGAGGTTAAAGTTCAACTCATTCATATCAAAATTGTAAGTTCAGATTATTTTTTTTTTCAATAGCCCCAAAGTTTGGATTATTTTTTTTCCAATTTCCCTTGAACATTATAGTAGTATATATATAGCATTTGACCACATTCAATTTAATACATAAAAAAGAAGTTACACTATACTAATGACAAAGACAAATTAAATAGTTAGAAACACATAATTTATTATATAGCCTTACATGTTTTTATCTTTTTATCTTCTTTCTCCTCATACAAATTGTCATCAATAATGGTTTAGGCTTTTAAAAATCAAAATAAGGCTAGAAATTTAGAACTGAATGCACTTAAAAAAAATAATTTAGAATTGAATGTTAATTATTACCTATCCAATCTAATTTTGTATCGTGCGGAGAGTACTATCATTTTATTTAGGATTATTGGATGATAATACACTGAACTTTAAGGATATTGGATAATAATGCACTGAACTTTTTTCTTGGACTCTAATACACTGAACTTTGAGGGTATTGGACAATAATGCACTCTGACCAATTCAGCTGGTGGTTGACATGATGACTGTCCTACTTTGAGGTATCGTTTTTCTATTTTTTTTCCAAAAAATATATTAGTCATTCTATTCTTATTATGTGTACTTTTTTATATGACAAAAGTTTTTTCTGAAAAAAATAGAAAACGACACCTCAAAGTAGGACAACCACCGCGTCAACCACCAGCTGAATTGGTCTCAGTGCGTTATTGTCCAATACCCTCAAAGTTCAGTGTATTAAAGTCCAAGAAAAAAGTTGAGTGCATTATTGTCTAATACCCCTAAAGTTCTTTGAAGTGGTTCTCATTAATTTAATTTGAATTGATTAATGTTATAATCCACTGTTGATTAATTACTTTAGGGGCCTGTTTGGTGAGCAAAACAGGAATGGAATTGAATAGGAATGAGTTCTAATTCCTGTTTATTCTGTTTGGAGAGCAGTTTCTGGAATGGAATTGCAATCCCTAGGGATTTGCTATCCCTCCCAAATAGGGGGATTAGAAACCTCCCAAATGTGGGGGGAATAAGCTATCCCTTTTCTTTCACAACAACAAGAAAACCAATAATAATAATAATAATAATAATAATAATAATAATAATAATAATAATAATAATTGTAATTATAATTATTAATAATTAATAATTAATAATAATAATTATAATAATTATGATTATAATTGTTATTAAATATTATTATTATTAATAATAATTATAATTATTAATAATTATTTTTATTATATATTAATTAATAATAAAAATAAAAATTATAATTATAATTAATTTGTAATAATAATAATTAAATTTATTAATAATTAATAATAATAATTATAATAATTATTATAATAAATAATAATAATCATAATAATAATTATAATAATAATAATTATTAATAATAATTATTATTAATTAATAATAATTATAATAATTATTATAAAAATTTATAATAATAATATAATAACAATAATAATAATAATCATAATAATAATTATAATTATAATTATAATTATTAATAATAATTATAATAACAATAATTATTATAAATGTAAATACTAATAATTATTACTAATAATGAATTAATAAATGTTTTTAATTAATATTAATTTATAATAATTAGTAATTTAGTAATATTAAAATTAGTAATTAATAGTTAATAATTAATAATAAACATATATATTAATAATTAATAAGTAATTATTATAATTAGTTAATAATAATTGATAATTATTAATAATTAATAAATAATTATAATTATTAATAATTAATAATTAACATAATAAAATTACTAATTGACACAAATGTCAACAATTAAAAATTAATTAATTATTATAGTTAATTATTTTCCATTGATAATAATTATTAATTAATGAAAAATAATAATTTATAATTTATAGTAATAATATTATTAATTAATATATACTAATAACTAATTAATAATTAATAATTATTAAAATTTTATTATTGTCATAATAATAATAACAATTATTATTATTATTATTATTATTATTATAACAAATACTGTGACTATAGTTTTAATTCCATTCCACTGCTCACCAAACACTTTCATTTTAGGGTTCTAATTCCATACCCAACCCCTAGGATTCTAATTCCATACCCAACCCATTCCACTTTTCTCTCCAAACAAGCCCTAGATTACAATATTCTTCGTGCAAGTTTCTCAATTGTGGATGGCTGAGTGAGTGAGTGGGGTTACAATTACATAAATAAATTAGGTAAATAAGATGTCTGAGTCTGAATGAGTTTTTGTTTTAAATTCAGTAATTCACCATGCTTGTTTGATCGGAATTTATTAACTCGAAGAGACTGAAGACCAGATCTATATTCTATATGCCAGCAAGCAAAGCATACACCATTGAATCTGAAACTCTAATAATCTCTCTCTCTCTCTCTCTCTCTCTCTCTCTCTCTCTCCATTCTCCTTGTGCTGACCTCCTCAGCCACAACCCCTCCGGATGCCTTTATCTCAATTTTTATGAAAACAAAACTCACCATTATTTACTTCAATTCAAGGTATACAAATCCATTCCCTCAACTTCTATTATGTGATTCATATTCATCCTTCAATTACTTGAAATTCTAATTACTTTATTCAACTATATATGGCCATCTATGTGTGAATTCTAATTACTTTATTCAACTATATATGGCCATCTATTTTTGGGTTGCGGCGTGTGTCTAGGTCGAGTTTTGGTCCTGGTCGTGTGTTCTGCTGGGTGGTCCTTTTTCCGGGTTGCGGTGGTGTCTCGATTCGGTGTTTGTGCTGGGTGGCTGG
Organism: Portulaca oleracea; assembly: GCA_029582165.1. Taxonomy (NCBI): domain Eukaryota; kingdom Viridiplantae; phylum Streptophyta; class Magnoliopsida; order Caryophyllales; family Portulacaceae; genus Portulaca; species Portulaca oleracea. The sequence goes on along the minus strand of CM055877.1, from coordinate 43,191,771 downwards.
CTTGAAATTTCCTTCACTGGTGTTTGTCTTCTCTTATCTCCTCCATTTCTGTTCATGGTGATTGCCAGGATGCAGTTTCTTTTACCCCCCTTGCAAGGGCCGGTGAAATCTTATCTGTGCTTAAGGAGCTTCTCGGGCTAATTAAGGTCTCTAATACCCCGGTTCCTTTACCGGTTTTGGATGAGGTGGTTGTACCCGCCCCCTCTCTTGTACCTGCTGATTGTTCTTCAAACCCGCCTTCACATCCTTCTGTCCCTGCTGGGTCTCTTGGTTTGGTTGATCATCTTTTCTCTGTGTTTGTGGAGAATTTGCCCTTTGGAGTTGATGCTTTTGGGCTGAAAAATCTTTTTGTGGATTTTGGAATTGTTGTTGATGTTTACATTCCTAGAAAAGAAGGTAGGAATGGAAGAAGGTTTGGTTTTGTTCGTTTCAAGAGTAAAAAGGAAGGTGTTTGTGCTATTCAGGCCCTTAATGGGAGTTTGTTGAACGGTTCCGTTATTTATGTTTCGTGGGCTAAGTATAGTAAAAAACAGAGGGTTCACCACGTCTTGAAGTGTGCGTCTAGCAAGCGTGTTTGGATTCCTAAAGCTGTGCAGAATGTGGAGGTTGAGCCTCTGCTTAATATGATGGTTGTTTCCACTGAGGTGGGTGCAAATAACCTTGCAAACTCTCGGAGTATGGGACCAGTCCTGATGTTGTTCAATCTGAGGTTTCACCGAGGGATGATTCTATGGATTCTGGGCGCACCTTTTCCAATCCAATCTGTGCTGGTTTAAGTCGTCCGGGTAATGCTTTAGGTGAACCTGATTGTGAGTCGTTTGATAGTGAGGAGACCGACTCTCAGTCGGTTCATTCTGAATCTTTTAACCCTGCTGAGATCGAGGAATCAATTTTGGAGGGTTTCAAAGCTTGTGCTACAAGAAGGAAGAAGGGGAAGACTTTTCCAAAGGTCAAGTGGCATTTGGTCAGCCAAGCTGCTTGCAAATCTGCTCGGTCTAAAGATCATGTTAGAAGGAATGGTATAAATGCGAGCTTGCTAATTGATTCGTCAGAGCGTCCTCAAGCTCATCTGGCGGACTTGGCGCGTAGAGTGGCTAAGTTCGGCTGTGGTTCTGGATTCATTCGGGAGGACCCAAAGATTGTTGAGAAGCGGGTTAAGGAGAAATGGCAAAGAGATCGAAAATGTTAATTTTAGTGTTTTATTTTTGCTGTTTGTCTTGTGGTTTGGCTGTTTGGGCTCTTTGTTGGTTGTTGTCCTTTCGCTGTGCTTTCCTTTGCGGTTTTAGCTGGTTGTGGCTGTGTTTTTAGCCTATGTGGCTTTCAATTATCAAAAAAAAAAAAAAAAAAATGCGTGGAAGCGTATATGAAATTGAAAAAAATTATCTTTACTCTTCAAGCACCACAATAGAACATTTGCTCATTATCACTATGTATCATATTTGTTGTTCTAGAGTAGTTGTATTTAATTCAAGACTCGTAAGAAAGAAGGCTGAACTGAAATCGTTGATGGAGAATCTGTAGCCAACTATTTTCTTCTCAGATGGCTATTTTCTGAGTCTCTCATTGTGTCTTGCAGTTGATGGTGAGACTTGAAGCGTTCAAGGTTTCTCAACAACCTGAAAGGAACTAGAAGCCTTTATAAGTCTTATGCATGTCTGCCCCTGTGGCTGTTACCAACAACAGGGAAAGTGTATTCCTGTGTCCGGGGAGAACTCAGTCCCTTGATGTCCTTGCTCTGAATGAGAATGGCAACCCTCATCTCCAGTCAAACAGAGACATTTCTCATACTTCTTCTACAACTTCTGGCTTTAGGGTTGGTGAGATCACACTACCAAATGCAGAATGTTATTCTGGGTCACTTCTTGGGAATGTACCCGAGGGTTCTGGGAAATATGTTTGGTCAGATGGCTGTATTTATGAAGGTGAATGGAGAAGAGGGATGAGGCATGGGAGTGGAACACTGATTTTTCCTTCTGGAGCAGTTTATGAGGGTGAGTTTTCCGGGGGTTACATGCATGGCCAAGGAACATATACACGTCATGATTGTGTGACATATAAGGGTCGATGGAAGCTGAATCTTAAACATGGATTGGGATATCAAACTTATGCCAATGGGGATGTGTTTGAGGGTGCTTGGATACAGGGAACCCCAGAAGGTCCAGGAAAGTATACATGGGCTAATGGAAATGTGTACATAGGAAATATGAAAGGTGGGAAAATGTCTGGAAAAGGAACTCTCACTTGGATTAATGGGGATACATTCGAAGGTAGTTGGTTGAATGGGATGATGCATGGATTTGGAGTATACACGTGGAGAGATGGTGGTTGTTATGTGGGAACTTGGACTCGTGGTCTGAAAGATGGAAAGGGTGCCCTTTATCCCAAAGGCAGCAATCTTCCAGCTGCACGAGAGCTCTATCTAAGTGCTCTGAGAAAACGAGGGTTGTTGCCTGATTTTAAAAGGCAGAACCAGGTATCCAATCTTCAACATGCTTCATCAGTAGACCTGGGAAATGTTAAGGTTGGCAGGAACCATGAATCTCGACGTCATCCAGCTGATAAACTTTCTAAAGGAAACTTGATAAGTATGGAGCAAACCCATGAGACAAATATATCACTCGAGAGACGTTGGAGTCTTGAGGTATCAATTGAGAAGGTGATTGGACACGAATCATCTTCTAGTTTCAAGGAAGGTGGAGAAAAAGAGACTGGGGCAAACATTGCCATACTGGAGCGAGAGTATATGCAAGGTGTTTTGATCAGTGAAGTGGTTATAAATAATTCATTTTCTTCGTTGTCCAGAAGAGCAAAACGGAGGCAGAAGAAGCTAGCTAGGGAAGTAAAGAAGCCAGGTGAAGCAATTATTAAAGGCCACCGAAGTTATGATCTGATGCTCAGTTTGCAGCTTGGGATAAGGTGTATTTGTCTTCCTACTACTATTCCATGATATTTGTGCTCATTTATTTAAGTTAATCTGGAAGGGGTAGACAGCTTGACATTTTGATTTATGCAACTTTATGAGTTGCCTTTTTTAATCTTTCAACTTCAGTAGTGTTTGCCCCGTCTTTTTGGACCAAACCTTGGAGAGACCTGAATTTGAACATCGCAAATATTGATGGCAAGGTGGTTTCTGCTGGAACACAAGATCCTCCGGTGTTTTTTTACACTTCCCATTTTGTTTGATTCATGCATATTGTGCTTATAATAAAAAAAGAATCGTGTTCCCTTTGCAAAAATTGTCGTAGGAAAAACAATGGCAAAAGCATTTGTAATATATTGAAGCTGCATTGATTTTCATCAGATACACTGTGGGAAAGATTACACCTATACAAAGTCGAGAAGTTCGGGCATCAGATTTTGGACCACGTGCGAGCTTTTGGAAGAACTTCCCTAAAGAAGGGTCCCAATTGACACCCCCTCATCATGCAGAAGATTTCAAATGGAAAGACTATTGCCCCATGGTCTTCAGGTTTGTTACTGATTCTAAATTAGTGACTAAGTTTGAAAGAAATTTTGTTGCATATGCATTCTACTCGAGGAATTGTCTATGTGCATAAGTATTGTTTTTTGCTTGGCACCTTTCCTATAAAAAATAGTACGCATAAAGTACTATTATGGGTCTCATTGGCTTATCTACCAAGTCTCATGGTCTTATGCTTAAACTACTGTTCAAACAATGTTGTCTTTGTATTATGAACTTATAAAATGATTTTTTTTTTCCTTCGTTCAAACAAAATTCATTCGTTTCTTATGGACTAACTTCTTCAAGATTGTCCGTTTAAAAGTGGCAAGGGTTTTACGCTTCTCTATCGTTCATTTTTTTTAAGCATGATAGACTTAAAAAAGGCAACTAATATAATAACAAAAGTTGTTATGATTCAAATAGACCTGTCAAATGGCTGAATCCGGTTGGCATTGGGTCAATCAATTCAGCTCGGGTTTGGTTTAGGTGAGGTTTGGGTTCGGTCTGGCTTCGGGTGAGTCTTATTCGGGTTGGTTCGGGTGGGGTTATTCCAGATTGGGTTCTTGTTCAATTTGGGGTCATTTAGGTGTGGATCTTAATTGAGTCACTTTTTGGGTTGCAGTTTAGATCGGTCTTTCTTCGGGTTTGGGTCAAGATTGGATCATCCGTCCGGGTGTTAGTTCGGGCCAGGTTCAGTTTTTTGTGTTTGGATGGTGGGTCTCGGGTTAGTTTTTCCAAGGTTTAAATTCAAATGCATGAACATTATCTAATTAGATAAAAGAATATAATGAATTTTTAAAGGGTTTTTAGACGCTAATACACAGTACTTTGGGGGTGTTGGACAATAATGCATTTAGCTTTTATCTTGGACAATAATATGATGTACTTTGGGGGGGTTGGACAATAATGCACCTGAAATGATTCCAACAGTGGCTAACTCGTTGGTGGTCTTGTGTAGTAGATTGAGCAGCAAAAAAACTAAAATCTTTACTAAATTAATGTCATGTAAGCAAGTCCAAATAAGCAAAGATGAATTCATTTTTTTTGCAAACAAAAAACACCATTTACGTTAGTGGAAATGTGGAGTACTGATGTGTTGTTTGGAAAATATAATTAAATTTCATTTGTACTTGCTGACAATACCTGATACAACATAAGTTTAGTAAAGATTTAATTTTTTTTGCTTCTCAACCCACCACGGAAGACCGTTACCAAGTTAGTCACTACCAGAATAATTTCAGATGCATTATTGTCTAACACTCCAAAAGTTCAGTATATTATTGTCCAAGAAAAAAGTTCAGTGCATTATTGTCCAACACCCCCAAAGACAGTATATTAGTGTACAAAAACCCATTTTTTAAAATTATAATGCACGTGTTACCTATTAACTATGTATACGTAATGCAGTGGATGTCTTGTAGTGATAACTAAACATAGTTTTTAATGTTGTTTTATATCTGCATAGATGTGCAAAATTATGCAACTTACAATAATTAAGTGCCACCTGGGTGCGACATGTTGATCCAACTCCTTTGTGCTCAGAAGAGTGTGTACAAGTCGCTACTTTGTTTATGTACGCCCGTGGTCCCAAAAAAAAGTTAAAATTGTATATTTTTGACCAGCACAGGTGTACACCCTAAATATCGGGGATTTTGACTTGCGTTTGCTCCCCAACTTAACACAACACTTCCCCAAGATTTTAGTGAATTTACAAACTTTGTCCCAAATTTTTTGTATTTGTATTTTTCTAATTTTATGATTTTTCTGATTTTATTCCATAAAAAGGTCATAGTAATCGTTCGGATTCTAAGAAAGAATCTAAAAATTATTTTAGTAGCTACGCTTCATAACCTTTCGTGGGTAGGAATGAAAAAAATTAGAAAAATATGAAAATTTTAAAATCCTCAAAGTGAAAACATAGAGGTAGATTTGGTACCAAAAAAAACAATTTTTTTTGGGACCGCAGGCGTACAAAAACAAAGTAGTAATTATTATCGTCCAATCGCCGAAATATGGGATTATTAGAATCCAATTATATAATATATATATATATATGTGTGTGTGTGTGTATGGTTGTGTTATTTTTCAATTGCCAAAACATGCAATTATTAGAATCCAATTATATAATATATATATATATGTGTGTGTGTGTGTGTGTATGTGTATGTTATGTGTTATGTTTGTGTGTGTTTTAGTCAAACTACTTTGAGAACGCTTTAATATTTAAATAAGGGTATATATATATATATATATATATATTGCCAAAACATGCGATTATTAGAATCCAATTATATAATATATATATATGTGTGTGTGTGTATGTGTATGTTATGTGTTATGTTTGTGTGTGTTTTAGTCAAACTACTTTGAGAACGCTTTAATATTTGTATATATATATATATATATATATATATATATATATATATATATATATATATATATATACCCTTATTCAAATATTAAAGCGTTCTCAAAGTATATATATATATATACCCTTATTTAAATATTAAAGCGTTCTCAAAGTAGTTTGACTAAAACACACACAAACATAACACATAACATACACACACACATATATATATTATATAATTGGATTCTAATAATCTCATGTTTTGGCAATATATATATATATATATATATATATATATATATATATACCCTTATTTAAATATTAAAGCGTTCTCAAAATGCGATTATTAGAATCCAATTATATAATATATATATATGTGTGTGTGTGTGTATGTGTATGTTATATATATATATTTTGGTATATATATATATATATATATATATATATATATATATATATATATATAAATATATATATATATATAGATATATATATACACCCTTATTTAAATATTAAAGCGTTCTCAAAGTAGTTTGACTAAAACACACACAAACATAACACATAACATACACACACACACACACACACACTATTTTCTTGAACATTATTGGATACTAATAATACAAACTATTTTCTTGAACATTAGTAGTACCGGCTATCGACCTATTTTCCTACAACAGTACACGACCGAGTTGTTATAGTTTTAACTCATCGGAAAGATGACGTGTCTCCATGATGTGTGATGTGGAAGGCGAAGGTTGGATAGAAAATGTTGACATGGACACTGACATGCCTTCCATGTCACATATTATGGAGCCACATCATCTTTTCGATGAGTTAAAACTATAACAATTCGACAGTGCACTGTTAGAGGAAAATAGGTCAATAGTTCGTACTGCTAGTGGCCAAGAAAATAGTTTGTATTATTAAAATTCAATACCCCCAAAGTTAGTATTATTGATGTCCAAAAACCCTATATATATATATATATATATGTATGTATATTTGGAAAAAACAGTGAGAATTTTCCATTAACAAAACGATATTACAACCTAAAAGACAAGAGGAAAATAGAACAGACCCTACAACCCCAGGCCAAAGCCAACTAAGCAGCACCAACCGAAATAAGCAAACCAAAAAAATCAAAACAAATACTTAGCTGAGCCAAATGTATACATCCCGAGAAACTACAAGAGCCAAACACTTGTAATCTCGATCCAAAAAAGCATGTCGAGACTTGTGAGATTTTTGAATCCCATCAAGTCAAATCAGCCCAAAACTTAAGTGAGGCTAGGTCAAGTTCATCTTCAAATACACTTCTGAACAAAGCATGTGAGTGTAGGAACACTGAAACAATACATGTTGGTTCGATTCCTACTGAGTAAAACTGGGCAACGGGTCGGGCTGGGTTCGGGCTACCCATAAAAGGGCTGTGCTGGGATGGGCTGATGGTTTTTTTACTGGGCCCAAATGGGTTGAGTACTAATGGGCCCTAAACGTCCTGGGCTGGGCTAGGTTTGGGCTGGGTTGGCAAAGTGTTTTCTTTTTTTCCTCAAATCTACTCTTGTATTCTAAAGGGAGAATTTTGATCCTCTATTCTCATAAATAAATGCTTATTTGCAAGTCATCAATTCATAAACCACCACAATATGCCAATTTATAGTAGCATATGTAAGCAATAGCAAACCAAATCAATCAATCCCTAAATTACATAAATTTTACATGATCTTATTAGTATCTTGGATTTCTAATTTTGTATCAAATTTCCCAATTGATTACAGTTTACAAATTTACAAGCCGAGAAAGATAATTCAGTCTCACATTTGCCCTAGTTTGTAGACAGTAGACACAAATGCCCAAATATGCAAACCATTGTACATTTATGTCCAAATTCCACAACCATACATCTAACCTCAGAAATATAGTGAACAACAAGAGATCATAATTCATAACACAACAATACAACATCTATGTACGATGACACTAAAACCCAGATCAACACTTACATTTGATGGATGCAAATTCGAATGTGGAATTCTAAATGTGAAAAACAAGACTGCGAGAGAGAGAGAGGTAGAAACACAATACGATCAACTTTTAAGAGAGTCAAATCGACGAGAAGTCGAGAACATAGGAAGAAAGAAGATCGACGGCGAGGAAGAACAACAGATCTAACCTAAACCCATTTTGACGCCCACATTTTCGAGCTAAAACCCTAAAATCAAAACCGTAAAAGCCTTATTTCAATTCACACAGTCAAATTTCTAATGACAACCAAAACCCTAAAATCAAGACCGAAAATCCCACATAAAACCTACTATGAAGACATTTTTGAGCCACCAACAAAGAGAGTACCTTGAGGTGGATTACTCATCTCCGGTCGTCGCTGGTCGCCGGCAGTCAGGCTTGCTCAACCGTTGCCAGTCGCCGGGAGTCGTCGTGCGAGGGAGGAGAAAGGACAGATTCACAGAGGCGATGGAGACAAGAGCAAAGTAGGTACTAGCGAGATGCAGACATGCCTCAAATGACCCATTATTCATTTACTGGTCAAGCCCGCAATTGGCCCGCGACCAAATTTAAACGGGCAGGACCACAATGAGCCCCTCCAGTTTTATTTCTAAGCGAGCGAGCCCGTTTATTTCAGCCCGGTCACAAAAGTCCAACGGGCACCCGCCCGTTTGCCCATCCCTACTCCTGAGAGTTGCAAAGAAAGCACCGATTTGCAAGGGAGAAACCCAATTTTTTTAACCCTATCAAAAGTAAGGAGCCTCTAGTGTAAGAACAACCAGAACACAAAAAAGAACTTGGGAACATTACTCTTATGCCATACAAGAGAATGCCAACTCACTTCATCATGATGAGGCTTCATTGCAGAACTTAGAGAATCCTGGTATTTTATCTTAGCTGCCTCTGCTTCCTCAAAAAATGATATATATATATATATATATATATATATATAGGGAAATTGGATTCTAATAATCCCTACTTTTGCAAATTGTATATCAATAATCCCTACTTTCATTTTGTATTCTGGTGGTCCAAAAAAAATTAAAATTGTATTGTAGTGGTACCAAATCCATCACCACATTCTTTTTATTTTTTTCATGCCTACCCCATATTGTTTTTGTTTTTTTCGTTCCTGCTCCCAAATAGGTAATGAAGTGTAGTTGCTAAAACATTTTTTAAATTATTTTTTTGAGATTCCGAGCAATTAATATGATTTTTTAAAAAGAATAAAATTGAAAAAATCATAAAAAATAGAAAAAAAATTCAAAAAAATTGGGAGAAGTGCTGTAAATTCATTAAAAATCGTGGTAAAGTGTTATACAAAGTTTCGAATCAAATGCAACACAAAATCTATGATATTTAGGATATACTCTCGATTTTGTCCCACTACAATACAATTTTTTTTTTTTTTGACCACCAGAATACAAATTGAAAGTAGGGATTATTGCCATCCAATTTGCAAAAGTAGGGATTATTAGAATCCAATTTCCCTATATATATATATATATATATATATTTTTTTTATTGTGAGCATGAAGGATATTAATCAGGTGATAAGATTAAATAGGGGGTTTAGCTTTTTTATTTTTTTTAATTTTTTTGTTGCATTGGTAATCAAACTCACGTGAGGCTGCTTTAAAGGGAAAAAGAAAAACAACAAATGCTGCCTGGGAAATTGATCAGCGTGACAATTAACCAATTTGCATTAATTCTTCTTGTTCATTTTGTTATAACTTGATGTCTACTTGGTATGTAACTTGATGTCCACTGGGTATGTATATTGATGTTTCCAATGAAATTACTGGATGGTCCTTGTAATGTTTGATGCCCCTAATGAAAATACTTGAGGTCCCCATAAGAAGACCCGTGCTTTTTTTTTTTTTTGTAAAAAAAGCGGCTGCGTATTACATTCATGAGAATTCATTAGCCACTGATGACATTGAGCAATTAGAAAAAAAAAAACGCACAAGGAAAATACTTGATGATATCACCATTGATCGAGTTAGTTGCTAGTTGTTGTCCCCACAAGAAATACTTAATGTCCCGAATGAAAATACTTGATGTGCCAACAGAAAATACTTGATGTCCCTAATGAAATACTTGATGTCCCCAATGGAAAAAAACTTGACGTTCCTTGTAATATTTGATATCCCCAATGGAAAAACGTGATGCCCCCCGTGAAAATATTTGATATCCCCAATGAAAATACTTGATGTCCTTTGTAATATTGTGATGTGCCCAATGAAAATACTTGATTTCCTCACTTTTTTTAGACAAAATAGAGAAATCTTAATTTTTTTTCCGATTAATCTTTCCGAAATCATTAAACGAATTTTGATAAATTGTATAGGCAAAATCCTAGAATTAAAAACTTCGAATTATATAGATTCGAACTCTTCCCTTTTTGTTATTTCTACTAAAGAAAAAAAATAGAAATGGAAAAAAGAAAAGAACAAATACGAATAGAAATAGCTAAAGCTTGGGATACCATTCCATTTGCTCAAGGAATAAGAGGCTTGATGCTAATAACCCGGTCAATTCTTAGAAAATATATTATATTACGTTTATTGATAATAGCGAAAAATATTGGCCGTCTATTATAATTGCAACTTCTTGAATGATCGAAAGATTTAAACGATTGGAATAGAGAGATGCATGTTAAATGTACCTATAATGATGTTCAATTATCATAAACAAAATTTCCTAAAAACTGATTAACAAATTGTATTAAGATAAAGATACTATTTCCTTTCCGTCTAAAACCTTGGCACAAATCTAGGATACGACTTTCTCATGAAATTCAAACAAAAAAGAAAGATAACTTTTCCGTTCATGGCGATCAAACATGTGGACATGGCGCACGAGACCATGTCCACATCTTTAAAATTGCTTTGAAATTCTCATGTCCACAGTGTTATGTCTCACCTTCTCACGGGAATATATATATATATATATATATATATATATATATATATATATATATATATATATAGGGAAATTGGATTCTAATAATCCCATACTTTTGCAAATTGGATGACAATAATCCCTACTTTCAATTTGTATTCTGGTGGTCCAAAAAAAAAAAATTGTATTGTAGTGGTACCAAATCCATCACCACATTATTTTTATTTTTTTCATGCCTACCCCATATTGTTTTTGTGTTTTCGTTCCTGCCCCCAGATAGGTAATGAAGTGTAGTTTCTAAAACATTTTTTAAAATATTTTTTTTGAGATTCCGAGCAATTATTATGAATTTTTAAAAGGAATAAAATTGAAAAAATCATAAAAAATAGAAAACAAATTGAAAAAATTTGGGAGAAATGTTGTAAATTCATTAAAAATCGTGGTAAAGTGTTACACAAAGTTTTGAATCATATGCAACACAAAATCTATGATATTTAGGGTATACTCTCGATTATGTCCCACTACAATACAATTTTATTTATTTTTGGATCACCAGAATACAAATTGAAAGTAGGGACTATTGCCATCAAATTTGCAAAAGTAGGGATTATTAGAATCCAATTTCTCTCTCTCTCTCTCTCTCTCTCTCTCTCTCTATATATATATATATATATATATATATATATATATATATATATATATCATAAGACAATGATGAGCTTGTGAGCATTGAGAATTTGAGCCATTGATTAGTCAATCTACGGTTGAGATTAATCCACTTTTTCTCCATTTTTTTTTTATTTATTTTTTTGCTCATTCACATGGTTTAAGGGAGGAAAAAAAGGCTAAATTCTAAAATATTAATGTAGCCCCCAATTTCCAAGAGTCTGCATTAATTGAATTACCAATTTCCAAACACATTAAATTATTAATTCCAAAAGTTGCAGTAAATTGAAATGAACATCCAACATATTCAAAATGAACATCTAACATTATGAAAATGAATATCATATATATACAGACAGTCAGACACCAATCTGTATGGCAGCACAAATGAACATTCAACATAATCAAAATCAACATTCATTAAAATGAAGATTCAACATATACAACAACATATATATAACAACAAAATGAACATCAAGCATGATCAAAATGAACATTGTGCAACATTATAATGAACATCCGCAACAAGAACATGGGTATCGAACGAAAGATGCTAAGAGCATTGAAATGCATATCCAACAACAAGAAAAATGAACATCAAACTGAACGTCCAACACAGTTAAAATGAACATCCAACGATATCATAATGAACATGCATCATAATAAAAATGAACATCCAATATAGGAACAACCTGTTTGACAACGAAATGAACATCACATTCTGTTTTCTGATGCTGGAAAACAAGGCACTCATAAATGAACATTGCCTACAACAAAATGTCACTGTCCATTTTTGGATGCTGGATGTCCATTTTCCTTTTAATGGATGTTCATTTTCTCATACTGGAGCTGAGGTGAAACAATTTCTGCTTGATTACACTGATTCCCAGGCAACATTTAATTCTATGGTAGCTGATTCCAAGGCAGTATTTAAGTATTAGTTGCGAAAAAACAAAAGCATATTCGTAAGGGTTTTTGGATGATAATATATCAACCTTTGCGGGTGTTGGATTGTAATATACCAACCTTTACTATTGGACAACAATATCCCTGACCTTTATACCTAGGTGACATTATTATAACAACAGTAACTAAGGAGGTAGTAAACTGGTCTCCATGCGCGCTAACATGGCTGGCGAAGGAAAAAAAACTGTCACAAGCCAATAACCTCATTAACCCCTTAGTTTTTCTCACTAACTCACATCATAAGATATTGGTTGGTTGTGTCACGTCAGTACGAAGACCGGTTCACCACCATGTTAGTCACTATGTTAGGGACGATTTTTTTTATTTATTTTTAACAGGGGCTAGTGAGAAAAATGGAGGGGTTAATGGGGTTGAAGCAAGGGCCAGTTATTTTTCCTCCGCCTATCACGTCAGAATCGAGACCAGTTAACCATTCTCCACCCCTTTAGTCACTGTTGGTATAATAATCTCACCTAAGCATAAAGGTCAGTGATATTGTTGTCCAATAGTAAAAGTCGGTATATTACAATCCAATACCCCTAAAGGTAAGTATATTGTCATCCAATATCCCTATTCGTAATATACATACTGTTGATTTACATATTAAGGATATAACCCTGCAAGATATATTAGGAAATATGTTATTTATGCCTATAAAAAAATCAATCGTTAAATATATTGAAGACTATAAAAAAAGAAAATCATTATGTATATAAAAAATTATCATGTAATTTCATGATTGGATAAATAATTAAGGAATGCATATCCACCAAGAATTGAACCTTGGTGGGGAGCTTAGAAGATGGGGGCAGTTACAGCTTGGCAGCCACCTCTTTTTGTTCATGATATAATATTGTTCTTTTTTCCCCTCATGGCTTGAGGGTGAAAGTGTAACGCAACTGATTCATCCTTTGTACTGTACATTGTATGTTCTGTAAATGGTGAAATGCCTGCATTGATCACTTGTAAGATTGATAATCCCCCTTTTCATTCTTCTAGAAATTTGAGGGAGATGTTCAAAATAGATGCTGCTGACTACATGATGTCTATCTGTGGAAATGATGCTCTGAGAGAATTGTCGTCTCCAGGCAAAAGTGGTAGTGTCTTTTTCCTATCTCAAGATGATCGCTTCATGATTAAGACGCTCCGGAAATCAGAAGTAAAGGTTTGTCCTCGGTTGATCTATCATATTTAACTTTTGTTCTTTTGCCCGATATTCTATTTTATTTTTTGCATCTTGGCTTACTTCCTTTTTTCAAAAGTTTGATTTCATTGTCATCTTATCCTATGTTTTTGAATTTTTTATTCATCTTCCCGGTCATCAAGGATTATATGTGGCGTTGTTGTCTTCAGCTGGTTGGTGCAAGAACTTCAATCATTACATTTGTTTTGCTCTGCAAATCTTAATCATCAAAACCATGTTTAGTTGCATCAAACGTGAAACGTATTCTAGTGCTATTCTGATTTCTGAATTCGTAATAATGGATACATTTGTCAATGGGATTTCAGAGTTGATGTTTTGTTTATATAAGTGCTAGAAACTTCAATCCAGATTGCTACTGCCCCTGCACATATTTTTCAATTTATTTGAAGAGCTATTCTTTTGTATTGATCTCTCTCTCTCTTGTTTTTTTTTTTTGGGAGGGGGGGGGGGTGGGTTGAGGGGAGGTGGTGGGAATTGAATGATGAACATGATCTTTTTTATGAAGTCCTAGTTGAAATAGTACATGTATTGGAAACATTTGTCTTTCTCAGTTCTTCGGTTTGTGTATCAATAATAGAAGTTCAAGTTTGAGTATTATTTAGCCATGTTTTTCACAGTCAATAGTTATGAGTTTGCAACGGCATGTTGTATTTGAGATTGACATATGAGGATCTAGGTAATAGCTTATGCTCCCTGCTACCTGATGCTTTTTCACCTGTTTGGAATGTGGAACCCTCTTTGTATCATGGACATTTATAAACTATTTGCACAGTTCAGTTCTAGATAATACACTAAACAACAGATGATTTGAACAGCTTGATTTATGTGTGGAATTTTTCTTTTCTTTTTTTAAATTATTTTTTTTTTTTGGGGGGGGGGGGGGGGAAGAGGGAGAAGGTAGCAGGAACAAGAAACTTGGTAGGTTTGTCATAGTTGTTCTGCTTTTCCTTTTTTTTTTAAAAGAAAGAATTTAATTTCTTTTACAGTAAGTCACTCCCTCTGTCCCGAAGAAATTGTAAAATATTGGGAAGGTAAAATTTTAAGTGAAAGTCATTTATTACTCATAAGTCAAGTGAAGAGTCATTTAACTATGTAAAGAAAAATTAACACTAGTTTTGGGACTTCTAATTTGATGACTTTTGTGAGATGAAAGAGAAGGAAGGAGGGGGGGGGGGGTTTCACTGTAGGATGAGAGTACAAAGTGCAGAATAAATCACATATCATTGTTACATCCACCCCTCACAAAAGTGCATAACCTCTTTCTTATTACAACCTTTGGGTCTCATGTTAAGAAGCTGGACATTATATCTGATAATTAGTTCCAGTCCTCTCCTGATTGTGGAAAAGTCTGCTATCTCTCAAGCCATGCTCCTAGAGTGATCTGCTAATGCTGCTGGGACATACCTCCACAGTTTTTTAATATCTTGCAAGCAATGCTTGCACATTCTGCCATTTGCATAATTCTCCAAAAGAAACCCCTCTTGATAGCATACATATGCTTGTTGGAACTTCATTTTCATTGATATGTTGCTACACGATATTTTTGTTTGGCAGGAAGCTACATGCAGAATTTATGCTTCAGAAGGACTAGATGATTCCGTACCAATCCCCATCTCATCTTTGACCAACTTTGGGATTTTTATAAGCCTTCTTGATATTATAATAATTAGCTGACTGGGCCATTAAGGCATCAGTAAATCTTGCCTCTATTCATAATCTCTTGAACAGTCCAAACAGTCTACTTGGACTCGATATGCTATGATCACGTGTTCACATCAGTGTTACCCGAACTCGAGGCGGGTGTCTGATATGGACACGGATATGGGTGTGAGACTCGGCTAATTTTCAGAAAATTTGTGTATTTTCTTTGTATTTTGAAGTGTAGAGCGTTGTACCCTTGTCGGGGTATGGAGGGTCCAACACAGGTACGACAAGGAAATGAAGGGTCTGTGTAACATAGGTTCACATAGCAACCATGAATCCACCTAACCTAACACCACTCAATATTGCAAAACCTGCTCAATAGTTTTCAATTTTAGCTTTGTATGAATGGTTTGAAATCCATTCCTTGGTAATGGTTGTAGTTGGAAGTATGTAGGGATTTGAAGATCCCTGAAGGTGTGTGAGTAGTTTGATTCGTGAAGATATAGTGAACATCTTCATGTCTTTCTCCTTTTCTAATCATCTGAAAATCTGGGGGACAACCAAGTTAAATGGTGACCAAGTACCGTTTTTTGGTTTAGTAATCAAGGGATATATTAATAAGACACCAAGGGGGTGTAATCGGAGTGCAAAACAATGAATCATGTCTTCTCTAACTGTTTGATGTACATGCTATAGGGTTCTTATTTGTGCCTTGGCAAAATCATGTGATGTAGAGAAAACAAATGTAGGGATAAAGGCTATTTGGAGGAAGTGCACCATTTTCTCACACAATTATCATAGGATATCTTTTTTTTTTATAATCATAATCTTTGTGGTATCAACTTTGTATTGTCTATTTGTGAGAAACTTCAACATAGGATTGAAATTGGCATCTACATGATTTCTTAAGTGTCACATTACAAACAAATTATGCTCAAGGCTAGCAATTAGTATCCTATATGTAATTTTATTGATGCTAGCAATGTTTCCTTAATAAAGTATTGTCACATACTTTTAAGAGCTTTCAATAGTGTGAAACGCCACTATTTCAATGACACGAGATTGACAAGTGATTCCAATTGTCAGTAAATGTGGATGGCTAGGCTAATAGGATTCTTTGGGCGTGGTTGCTCCTCTTAACTTGTTTAGGTAGTTTGCAATACTTACAGTTTCCATGCTTATGGCTTGTCAAAGGCTCACAATTGCTTCTATTCCAAGTTAGGGATTGAGAACTCAACTTTGGTTTTCTTTGTTTTTTTTTTTTTTGATAGATATCCCACTTTAACTTTTATTTCTTGAAAATGAAATTATAGATAGTATCATCAATTCCTTTTGATAATTTAATTCGATATAGGTCCTCCTGCGAATGCTTCCTGAATATCATCACCATGTGCGTACGTATGAGAACACACTTATCACCAAGTTTTTCGGGCTTCATAGGATTGAGCCTTCAAGTGGTCTAAAGGTAATATGAATGTATAATTTTGTCATTCCTAGATTCAAAATATTCTTTTGTGCGTGGTCGTGCAATTAGATATTGTTTTTTTTCTTGTACCCTTGCCCAATCATATGAGGCTTGCTTATGAATTAATCTAATCTGGAAAGAGTGGTTGGTTTTTACAGTTTCGCTTTGTTGTAATGGGAAACATGTTTTGTACTGAGTTGAGGATCCATCGAAGATTTGATTTGAAAGGATCTTCTCTAGGGCGCTCCACAGACAAAGTTGAAATTGATGAAAATACAATCCTAAAAGATTTGGATTTGGATTATTGCTTTTATCTGGAGCCATCTTGGCGAGAGGCTCTATTGAAGTAAGTACATAATTTCTGGGCTCTTTATCTTTCTTTTTTTTTTGGTTGGGTACAGAAGAGGGGCCAAGCCCTTAAAGAAAATTATTATAGCCCAACAGTTTTGAGCAGAGCGGCTCGGTTACAATGTGCATTGAAACACTCAGGCACCTCTAGAGGTGGTTCATCAAAGTACACAACATTTCAGTTCATCTCTCTACATAAAGATGCCATCTTATCTGCAACTTTGTTGGCTTTGCGGTGGGAATGGGTTACTATTACTTCCTAATCACTCTGATTGATCAAGTTCTTGCATTTGGTGACGGTGTCTGCAAATCTTATGTCTCACACTGTTCCCTCTTTAGCATATATATCGCCTCTAGGGAATCCAGGCTTCAACCACATTCTCCTTGGTCTAATTGTTCGTGCCATTTGGAGTCCCATCCAGGCTGCTATAAGCTCTACCTCTAGTGGTTCCATCCGCCTAAATTTGGCACTGTAGCCTTTGATCTAGATTCCTCGGTGGTCTCGGAGAACACAATCCCGGAGTGCTTGAACAAAAATGCCACTAAACTTTTCAAAATAGTAAAAAATGCCATTGATTTTTACAAACGGTCATTATTGCTACTCAACTTTCCAAAATAGTAAAAAAATGCCACTGTAACCTGCTACAGTAGGTTGTGAACCGGCTAAAAGATTGTTTGGACAAAAATGTCACTCAACATTCCAAAAATGTCAAAAACGCCACTCCACTTTCCCAAAAAGTAAAAAATGTCACTATAATTAATTAAACTAGAAAAAAAATGTCACTAGCTTTCATTTATTTAAATTAATATATAAAAATATTTAAGTTTCAACTGGAGATTCGCTAGAAAATTTAAATTTTGTTTATAAATCATGTTATTGTAAATTTATATACATACATACATATATATATATATATATATATATATATATATATATATATATATATATGGAAATTGGATTCTAATAATCCCTACTTTTGTAAATTGGATGGCAATAATCCCTACTTTCAATTTGTATTCTGGTGGTCCAAAAAAAAATAAAATTGTATTGTAGTGGGACATAATCGAGAGTATACCCTAAATATCATAGATTTTGTGTTATATTTGATTCAAAACTTTGTATAACACTTTACCACGATTTTTAATGATTTTACAGCATTTCTCCGAATTTTTTTCAATTTTTTTCAATTTTTAATGATTTTTTTCAATTTCATTCCTTTTATAAAATCATAATAATTGCTCGGAATCTCAAAAAAATAATTTAAAAAATGTTTTAGGAACTACACTTCATTACCTATCTGGGGGCAGGAACCAAAAAAACAAAAACAATATGGGGTAGGCATGAAAAAAAATAAAAAGAATGTGGTGATGGATTTGGTACCACTACAATACAATTTTTTTTTGTTTGTTTGGACCACCAGAATACAAATTGAAAGTATGGATTATTGCCATCCAATTTGCAAAAGTAGGGATTATTAGAATCCAATTTCCCTTTTTACTTTTTGGGAAAGCTAAGTGGCGTTTTTGACATTTTTGGAATGTTGAGTGACATTTTTGTCCAAATAATCTTGTAACCGGTTCACAACCTGCTATAGCATGTTTCAGTGGCATTTTTGACTATTTTGGAAAGTTGACTGACAATAATAACAGTTTGTAATAATCAGTGGCATTTTTGACTATTTTGGAAAGTTCAGTGACATTTTTGACTATTTTGGAAAGTTCAATGACATTTTTGTTTAGGCACTCCACGAGCCCTCGTTGTAGTACCATTTCGGACCCCCAAATCCGAATTCAGTATACCACCCCGGGGGAGGGGAATCCCAACTTATTGTGATATGGTGCCGCTATTTGGGATCTGCATTATGGAGCCTCTCATCTTCAAACAGGATGTTTCTTATTTTTGCGGCTTTCTCCACGATTGCTTAGCACTTATGGGGGGAATCTCATCCGGTCTATTGAAGCATCAAACATTCCTCCACTTCTATATGCAGCACACGACTAAAACCCCATTCCCGATTGGTTTTACCCATATCAGTGTTCTTTTAATCCAATCCTAAGTCGAGACATGATGATTACGGTAGCTCTTCCCATCCTAACCGAAAATCCTCCAGATCTTACGAGCGTTGGGACATCGCCGCGGGATATGATTCGCGGCCTCAACCAAGTGATGACAGGACTGACATTCCATGTTGTCACAAAGAGCACGCTTTACACAGTTTTCATTAGACAGGATCCTATCATGAAGGGCTAACCAAATGAAGACATGCACCTGCTGAGTGGTTTGGATCTTGCAAATCCAACTCCAATCTCGACCGTCTTCATGGAAGGTATTGCCACGCACAATACTAATGGTACAACGGAGGTTGAAGTTGCCCCTCCCTTCCGGATTCCACACGACATTGTCACATTCGCCTTCCCATATCAAGGCTTTCGAAGCGATGGCTCGGAGAACATCCCCCGGCAGGTAATCCACATACTATTCCCAGAGCCACCCCTCCTCTTCCGAGTAGTAGTCTGCAATCGTGCTCGACCTTTCAGCCATCGAAACCGGCCGAATAACTTCTTGGATTAGTGGGTTTCTCAAAGCCCTTAGCCAAAAGAGGGTGCTTCTCCCATTGAATACTTCCATAGAAATCCCTTTCTGGAGATGATGAATATTCTCTTGGATACTTTTCCACAGTGGTGGGGAGTAGGGTTTTATAATTCTGGCTTGCGGGTCAAGCAAATTCTTCCCTTTTAGGCATTTGGTCGACAAGACTTTGGCCCACATTTAATTGGGCTCCGTCATGAGTCTCCAGCCGAATTTCATCATGTTCACAGAGTTAATGTCTCTCGCACAATGAAGTCCAAGACCGCCATGTTTTTTCTCGCTGAGCATCTTACCCCAGGCTAGTAGGTGGATCTTACGTTGGGTAGCAATCCCTCCCCAAATAAACTTGCGCACCCTTTTATCAATGTCATCACATAAAGCCCTTGGGATATGCACATCTTGCATTGTATATTGAGGAATTGCCATGATTGTCGACTTTGCAAGCATTATGCGACCTGCGAGGGATAAGCAGTGAGCTTTCGAACCTGCAATTTTCCGGTCCACTCTTTCAATGATACCCTGGAAGATGGTTTTTGTAACCGTCTTGTGAATCATAGGGATACCCAGGTACTTACCAAGGTCCTCGGTGGCTACCATATCCAACGAGCTTTTGGTTTATTCTCTTAGGCTTTCCTCAACATTAGCGGAGAAAAACATTGCCGACTTTGAAGCGTTGCTCTTTTGCCTTGAGTGTATGGTTAAACGTTGCCTTCTCTTATGATGTGTGCCTGCTTAACACTTGCCTTCGTCATAAGTAATACATCATCGACGACACATGAGATGTGATATTTTGGGTCCACCCCGACATGCCTGCAACGACTTCCATAAACCTTCATAAGCTTTTTTGGCAATTAACTGGGCTGACCATATGCACATGACGAAGAGGTAGGTCGACTGAGGGTCTCCTTGCCTAATTCCTCTCGTTGGTTGGAAAACATCTATAGGGGAGCTATTGCAGAGGATTCGAAAAGTAGCTGAGGTCACATTTTCCATTATCACCATATGAAAATTGGATTCTAATAATCCCTACTTTCACCAATTTGATAATAATAATCTCTGCTTTCGTTTTGGATTCTGGTGGTCCAAAAAAAAAAAAAAATTGGGTTGTAGTGGCACCAAATCCACCTCCACATTCTTTCTATTTTTTTAAATTCTTGCCCTATATTGTTTTTGTCTTTTTCATTTCGGCCCTCAGAAAGGTGATGAAGTGTAGTTACTAAAACAATTTTAAATTTTTTTTTTTGAGAATCTGAGCAATTATTATGATTTTTTGAAAGGAATAAAAGTGAAAAAATCGTAAAAAAATTGAAAAAATTCGGGAGAAACATCCTAAATTCATTAAAATCGTAGTAATGTGTTATACTAAGTTTTGAATCAAACGCACCTCAAAATCTATGAAATTTAGGGTAAACTCTCGGTGTTGTCCCACTACAATACATTTTCTTTTTGGACTACTAGAATCCAAATTGATAGTAGGGATTATTGGTGTCTAATTCGTGAAAGTAGGGATTATTAGAATCCAATTTTCCACATATTTGCGGGTAACCTCTCTTTTGTGAGGGTTTCCTCTATAAAATCCCACCTAAGTCTATCACAAGCTTTCTGAAAGTCGATCTTAGTTATCATGTAGCCCTTGGCTCCATTTTTCTACTTCATGGTGTGAAGAATCTCTTGCATCAGGATGGTCTTGTTTGAAATTTGGTGCCCTGGAACAAAGCTGGACTATCGGGGAAAGATTAACTTCGGTAGCACCCCTTTGAGCCACTAGACAATACATTTCGATCTTGTAAGCCACGTTGCATAGCCCGATTGGTCTGAACTGGGTGACTGTGCTGGGTGACAATACATTTCGGAGCCTTCGGGATGAGCATTATGAATGTGTCATTGAGTCCTTCAGGAAAAGGTTCCCCTTTGAGAACTTTGAGGCACATTTCACACACCGCCGAACCCACTTTTTTCCACTGATTCTTGAAAATAAGCACTTGAAACTCATCCGGGCCCAGGGCCTTGAAAGGAGCCATGCTTTGAAGCGCTTTCTTAACATCAGTCATGTTGAAGTTCACCTCCTACTCGCTATTTGATAAGGGTTCAGCGGGGGAAAGCAGGTATCCTCCCATTGCCTCATCCCCATCTTAATATTGTCCTCTGTATAAAGGTTAATGAAAAAGTTCCGAATCATACTTCTGATGGTATCCTGCTCTGTTATCCAAGTCCCCTCATCATCTTGGAGCATTCCCACCTTATTCTGTCTGCGTCTAATGACCACGCTAGTTTGGAAGTATCTCGTGTTGCGATCCCCATCCCGAATGGCTTGGCACATCGACTTCTGGAACCACAAGAGCTCTATATGATTTAGGGGTTCGTTCAACTCCTTATTATAGTCTTTCTCAAGGTTCATAAAAAATCTATTGGGGTGTGAGGCCAAAGCTCTCTGGATACCCTTTAATCTCCCCCAAGTAGTTCTTTTTTTCCTAAAGAGATTACCATACACCCTCCTTATTCCACATTTGTAACTTCTCGGCTAGATTATGCAAAGCAGGAACTAAGGGATAGTCTCTCATCCAACTCCTATCCATCTCCTCCTCGAAACCTGGGTGAACTAACCGGCTTGCCAAAAATCTAAATGGTTTGGTACCTCGATGGGGTGTACCTCTGCCTTTGGTGATCTTCACTATTGCAGAGTGATCCGAGTAACTTCTAGGGAGGTGCAAGACAATCCCCTCCTGAACGAACGTCCGCCCCTAGGCATTGCATAAAGCCCTATCGGCCTTGCACATTTCCTCGTTTCTGGAGTGTTGCCACGAGCCCACGTGAACTTGTCACCAATAAAACCCATTTTCAATGAGTCCCGAGTTTATACAGTTTCTATTTTTTTTTTATTTACTTGTAAATCGTTGAATTGGGTGATCCAAATGCATAAAAGAAGGCCTTTAAATTATTCAAAACTATCCCCTTTTTTAACATCTAGAAAATCTCCACCTTTCTGCATTAAGACTGCTAGTGTTTGAGTGTCAAATTTATCATTTTCTGTGTTCGTCATGCTTGGTCTCTAGTTTGGAGATTGTTGAACTAGCAATGAAGTTGTGGCAGGACAGCCTCACTCTGTCAAATTACCTTCTTGTGTCTGTGCCCGAGATACTTATGAATGAGCTGAAGATTTCAGGTGGCCTAGTCTTGAATTTTGTATCAAGAGATCTGTACTAATGATGAAAGTCCCTGTTACGTGTTAAGAGGAAGAAGAGGTTTTTTTTTTTGGTAGGGGGGGGGGGGGTGTTGTTTCAACTCAAGATGAAAAGATGGTTGGAAATGTGGAATTCGAAATTATGTTGCATATTTACATTTCAGAAACTTATCTTTCTCCATGATGCATGCGTATAACCCAGCTATGTGATAAAAAAGATTTTCATTTGCATGTATTATTTGCTTTGATCGTCCTTGCTATTTGTTCACGTTGAACTTGTTGGCAGAAGTTCTGACCTTTGTTATGTAATCTGGATGGCTAGTACTTGAAAGGCTTAAGGCTTTCCTTAAACCATCCTCTGCTTTCTTGTCAGAGTAGTGGGGCAATCAAAGATTTTAATTTAGGGTCCATTTGAAGTCACTTTGTTTATATTTAGGGATAAAGCTGCCATACACCCTTTCACTGGGCTTGTACGTGTTTGTGTAAAGCCTAGGTGGGAGTGTTGAACCCAGGAATGGCTTTCTCTCTCCCCCCTCCCTCTCCCAACATGATGTTTGTTCCTTTAACTGATTTTTCATGATCATGCAGCCAGATTGAAATTGACAGTCAATTTCTGGAGTCTCAGCAAATTATGGACTATAGTCTTTTGCTAGGAGTGCACTATCGAGCACCTCAACACCTACGGCCACTTGTAACTCGGAGTCAAAGGATAAATACAGATGGGCTGGGAGTTGTTGCTGAAGAAGGTTTGTACCAATGCTATTATGATCCATTTCCCTATCGTGTGCCTACAAAAGAATTTAACAACTCGAAGCATAAGAGGAAGCTTTTTGAGCTAACTTGACGTTTGAAAGTACAACTTTTGGAAGCCAAGTGTATGTTTTCCAAACAAATTCTTTCATACATTGAATGCACATAGAATTAGATTCTAACATGGCTTGCATATGAGGTATTGAAATTGCTGTTCTGCTTGTTTTCATAGTACATATCTTATAGCATCATTTATATGGAAATAGGAGCCATGCTCCCATCAAAAGTTAAGTGCAATAAATCTTATGATATCACCTGCCTTATCTCTCTCTTTGCTGCTGCTTTTCTTGTGTTGTTGTTGGAGGTTGCAAAATGCAATGGTCTTTCTTCATACATGTAAACAAGTATATGGACTAGAGATTTTGGTGCTCAACTACAAGCATACCGATGTGGTAGCTTCAAGAATGGGTAATTCAGGTGAAATTAACAGTTTAAGAAACATAGGTTAGTATTTCGAAAAATTGTTGGTCGGTACCCTACTTTTAATGGGAGCAGTTTTAAGGGGACTATGTTCCTGGAATATATTATGAAGTACCCTAGAATTAAAGTTAATTATTGTGTGGTGCAATTTTTAGTGACTCTAAAATGAGTATTCCGGAGTAAGTGATTGAATTGTCTTTAATGCTCTTATGTAAAGGCAGCCATCAATTTGTCACCCTCCCCCTTGCAGCTGTGGCAAACAATACTTTGTTGCATTCTTTCCCCTCTACATATCCACTATAGCAACAAACACTACCAACCACACAAGGGCAAGAGAGAAACAGATATTAGGAATTCTAAATTCCATATTCGATTTTCAAATTTCAAATTTCAAAGTTCGATTTCCAAATTCGAAACACAAGAAAGGAAAAGGAGATGAAGAATTCATGGGAGGTGCTGGGGGAAGAAAAAAAAAGCAAGTTAATTAGAGAGAATCATAAGAAAGAATATCTAACCTTCTTTAATTGCGTCATCTCCTGCATTTTGAGATGGTTAGCAAAGGAGGTTTGAGGGAGGATTAAGTAAGGGAGGAGAGGGAGAATGCTGATCTATTCAAACACTAAACCTAAATCATTGACAGTCATTGCACAGAGGGTATTATTGGTATAAAATCGCTTGCATCACTTTCCCGCTAAACAAGACCAGAAAACTCATTAAATCTCCGAAAATTGCACCTAACAATAGCTAACCATAAATATAGGGTACTTCATAATGTATTCTTGGAACATGGTCCCTTAAAAATGTTTGCACTAAAAGTGGGACACCCACTTGGTTAGTAAGCCCTCCCAAAGGGGTGGTGGAGATTTTTCTTTTTTTGATAAAAATCGAAAGATAGAGTGAGGGCACCAAGGGAATATCACTTATTTACCAAAGGGGTAAGTGCAAAACACTATTGCCCTTAAGTTCTCATATAATACTTATAACAAAATCCAAAAATTTCAAGTTTCTATTTTTTTTGTTAATGAGTCATAAAAGTACGTATTAAAGGACACCAAGGATATCACCCATTTACAAAAGAGGCTTAAACAAAGATAAAAAAAAATCCTCAACCCCTTAAGATCTCTATACGAATCTTATCCACAAAATCCAATTGTCAACACTTTACCATGATGGAAACCTTGACACAGCTACATAATGTCCTCAAAAAATAAAGTGAAATAATTAATCATTCTAAATCATGGACTTTCTTTCTTTCTAAACGCACCAGAAAATAATCAAAGGAATCAACTTCCTACACACTAAGAACCCAACTCTTCTTAAATCTTCTTCTCCGAGCTACTAAGACATTTCTTAAACCTAGAGGTTACACCCAGCCAACCCATCAATACATACAGCAAATGACCAAGAGTGGAGAACCAACAACAATGAATAAAGAGGTAAGTAATACTCTTCCTCCTCCCCACACAAAAAGCACATAGTTGGCATCACAAAGTTCTTCCTTTTAAGCATGTCTTAAGTGGGTATCTTTCCTTTGGTTGTCACCCAAGCAAGAAAGCAAGCTTTAGGAGGAGCTCTGGACTTTGAAATAGCTTAATGAGGAAACTTGCTATGAGGCAACCCCTTAAAACATCTCCTTGCAGAAACTATTCACAATCAATTGCCCACTATTATTATGCACCCATATCATGTCATTATTACTTTCAACAACTACCTTAATGTTAGGTACTAAAGCCAACATATTACCAATCTTGAACATATGCATCTTTTCGTTGTGCCATCTTAAAAAGATCTGGAAATTGTGAATTTAGAGATTGTTCTTGACACTACGCATAATGCCAAAATAAGACCCTGGCCGCATTATCCACTGTGAAGTGCACCATAGATTGAAATTATCGAAACCACCCATAATAGACCTCCAACAACCAACCACATGTGCAAGAGTAGGCTTCTTACGCCACCAAATGGCTAAAGGAATCAAATTTTACACGCCACATTCCTAAACTTTCTTCATCCTTCTTCTACAAGCTATCAACTCATCCTCTACACTACTTGCTTAAACCCAAGAAACCCTAACCAATGAAAAAGTAAGGCTGGAAAGCAAACAAGCCCATGAACTATGGACAATTAAATGATCCACATACTTTGGTGCTTATAACACATAGAGCACATCTATGTTTAGCATGCCCTCCATAAGTACCGTACCTTTAGTGGCTGCCCATGCAATGAAACAAGCTTTATGGGGAGCCTTAGAATTCCAGATGGACTTTGCAGGGAATTCCACCCCATTCAGCTCCCCAACAAGAGTACTACAAAAGCTTACAAAAGTCACGAGGATGAGCAATCTTATTATTATTCTCTTGGAAAACCACCCTCTTAGCCAATAAACCAACAAACTACAAATGTTATCTTCCTCCCAATCGTAAAGAGATCTCACGAAAGTCAAATCCCAATGGATAAAATCTCCATTATGTGGCAATTTGCTGAATGTTGCTTCTTTCACCTTAGTCCCATAAAAGAGTCAAGAATTGTTCTTTAAGAAGACGATCATCACACCAAACATCATGCCAAAACAAGACCCTAGAGCCTATGTTACTCGGACTCGGGTATGCATGTCCTTATCGGACACGGATACGGGTGTCGGACTCGGCTATTTTGAAGAAATTTTATACATTTTCATTGTAATTTGAAGTGTCGAGTGTCGTATCCTTGTCCGGGTATCAAGGGTCGGACACGGATACGGCAGGGAAAATGAAGAGTCGGAGTAACATAGCCTAGAGCCAATTCTTACCCAAAATGCACTTGGGATTTGGATCGCTTAAGAGTCTCTAAGATGGACTTCCAACAGCCAACCCTGGGAGGATGAGAACTCTTCTTACTCTACCATCCCAAATCATCAACTCCATCTTTAGCCTTGATCACTTTCTTCCACAAGGCTTTATCCTCCTAACTCCTTAGTGTGACTTTAAAGCTTCATTCATCACATGGAGGGGTATATTGTCAAGAAATCCCTCTATCTTTAGGATGACAAATATCATCCCAATTGACCAAATGAAAACCTTTTCTAGAATTGTTGCAAAGGAGTCTCTCGTGCATCTCAAATTGTTGTAGTCAGGCTGTGGCAATTAATTAGCGTATCCTGGTCACCAGTTCTGCGATTCAGAGTTGTAGAGGGCATGGTGGCCAAAAGTGAAAAACGAGGAAATAAATATGCCAGCCAATGATTGAACTTGCCAGAGTCAATGTAAGCTACTAAACTTGCGTGGTCATGTTTGTCTGAGAGCACTCAGCACTGCAGTATGTTTAGTCAGTGTTGGCATAATTAATTTGCATTTGTGCATTTTTGCTGATTGCTACTCTCAGCAATGCTAGGCCTAGAAGTAGAACTGATGTTTTCTTGAATTAGAACTTGTTCATAGCATGGGTATTTGTTTTCAGTTGTTGTAGCCTATGCAATATGCTAGCAATCAACTTTGTTTTCATGTATAAGCAGATGAATATTCTGATATATTTAGTCATCTGATGGCAGATGCTTTGGAGGATGACATTTTTGCTTATCCACAAAGCCTTGTCTTGGTCCCACGGGGAGACGCTGATGGCACTGTTGTAGGCCCTCATGTTAGAGGTAGTAGGTTACGAGCAACATCTGCCACGGGTGATGAAGAAGTTGATTTACTCCTTCCAGGGACAGCCAGGTATGTAACTATTTTGTTGGAATTTCCATTCTGATGCCCCAGTGAAATCCATGATTAAGGAATGATTTTTTTATCTGTCTAGGGTTTGCACTGGTGAAAGATTTTTTACTGGTCTCTATATTAGCATTTACTAAACATGGAAATCAGAACTGACAGATAGGGTGTTTGGTGCAAGTGAAAATCATTTTCTAGGAAAATGGTTTTCCTTGTAAAATGGTTTTCCAGGAAAATAAGTTTTCAAGTGATATTTTCACTTGTTTGGTAGATACATACATACCTCTCTTGGGCTGAATGAGCGAGAAAAAGCCAAGAGAGAAAAAGAGGAGCTGAATGAGAAATGAACTATTTCCAATCTTAGATAGGAGCTAATGCCAGGAACTTGGGTTGCGAGAAGTAACATGGCCCAGGAAATATTATTTTTTTAAGATTATACCTAAGAAAATAGTTTACAAAGAGAGGGGGAAAAGTGATTTTCATTGAAATTGACTTTCCCTATTTCTCGGCCACCAAACACTGAAAAATGGAAAATCATTATTATACACAATGACATTTAAAGAAAATAATTAGTACTTCTAATTGAGGTTAGTGAATTTATGAGCTTCCTCATAGTCTTCAAATTTTTGGATTTTTTTTAATTTTTTAATTTTTTTTTTTTTGGGGGGGGGGGGGTGCTGATGGGATAAAATGGTAAATGATGAATATCAAGAAATGTTCTATATGACGGAACTCAATGAATGCTTTGCTTTATCATATTCTTGACCATTTATGATAGAGAACGGGAAATAAATAAAAGCTAAAGAAAAGAATTCAACATCCCCGTGTTGAATTGAGGAAAGATTAGCACTACTGTGCTTAAATCAGTAGTAATTGTATTCAATATTCAATGTCAATGTAATGTGTCTGATAAAGGCTAGCAAAGACCTTATTTATAGACAGATAACCTGCCTAATACTAACCTAATGGAAATAGGAAACTAGACTAATAAATCCTAAACAACTTAGGAAACTATAATATTTATATTCCTAATAAGAATAGGAAACTTAAATATATTAAATATCTAATTATTATTCCTAAATATATTAATATGTATTTCTATCAATTTAGGTATCTTTGATAAAAGGGGGAAAAAAAGCATAGCTTTGCTTGTGCAATACATGAGGGTGGAATGATGAAAGACTAAAGAGCTGTTTAATGTAATGAAGTTCAATGAACTAACTTTGCTTTATTGTACTCTTGACCATTGAAGTAAAATCTATGATCTTATCGAGTGTGGTCCTTGATTACAAGGCATATACAAAGTTCACGCATGCTCTGTGTTATCTAGTCTAATGTTGTAGAAAATTTGGAGAAGGATTTTCTTAATTCTTGGCAGTATGGCATATTGTAGATATGCCTGCAATATGACTTTGAATAGTAGTGGGAATAAGATGGATTCATCTACCTCACTATGCTCTTCAACCTATCGTTCCAGAAAATTGTAGGAAAGTGGAAGTGTCTGTTGAGGTCGAAGCATTGGAGTGCTCCCTTGTTGAATAATGACAGACTATCTATTGATATTACTTGCAGTCGAGTTTGAACGGAGAGCCGTACTAATTTTCTTTTGTTTGGTTAATGATGAGTGGGGTTCATCTGTAATATTCCCTTAGTTTTGAGGGAGTTTGTAAGGGTTAAAACTGTATGGAGGCATAATTTTTTTTTTTTGTTTTTTTTTTTGGGTGTCTTGTAGTATTCTGGAAGAGCACAGTGGCTGTCCTTTGGGAAGTGATTATTTTCAATGACTAAGTTCACTGGTCACTCAAGCAAAGCCAAAAAAGTTTGGTGTTGATATGATAGAAAATGAGCATGAACAAAAGCAATGAGGGATTAAGGAGTCTATCTAGGTTGGGGTTCTCCCTTTAACCAATCAGCATTAGCTGACACACAACCAAACAACATCCAAAACAATGGAACTGATAACATGGTTCATTCACAATGGCCTCTCTCAAGGGACATCTATGCAATCTAGATTAAGCCCTACTCATACTCTCATACAAAAAGGACTAATCGCAAAAAACACAATCTTTTTTATCCTAATAATGGCATTTGATTATTCTTATAAGCAAAGATTACAATCATCAAGCATAATCATAGCAGCCATTGACAAAATAATGATCTTGTCCAAAGCCTCAATTAGTTCATGGGTTGAGATTCTCTCAAAACCTAACCCCATCAATGGTCAAAATGATGATTTAAATGGGAAATCAGTTGATTTTGGGCTGATTCTTAATTAATGATTCATGATTAAAGGTTAATTTCAACCTAAGCAAAAGAATAAATTACTCTCGACAATCAAACACGAAGCAAAAGCATGAAGATAAATAAGCAGTAAGGCAAGATAAGGTGAGAGAAAGAAAATGTATTACTTGGATTGATGATAGGGGTGTATAATATTGATAATCCTCAATTAAGCACTAATCTAAGATAATCTAACACTAATCTGTCCTTATTCTTTCTAATCTAAACCCTAATTAACCTCAAAAACCTCAAAAATTCGAACTTACCTGAAAGGGGGTTGAGATTTATTTACAAATATGTCCAAAAACGAGCTGAGGATGGCATAGCGGGGCTACTGATGTAAAATTTGGCCCACGCCTGAAGTGAGTCTACCTAGCCTAGGTCTCACTTTTGGGGACTATAGGTTCATGGAAGGAAATGGAGAGTCACAAAGCCTTGGGCTCGCCTTTGGAGACCCAAGATTCATGGAGAATGATAGAAATCCATCATTGTTCTTCACGCCAAGCCCAATAAGAAAGGAGGCCAAATTCAAGTACAAGGAGGTAGGACGGGCTAAAGGAGAAGAATTCATTGTGGAGGCCCAAAGGCCAACCCATATCTTGTGCTCCTTGTTCCAACGTCCAAACGTCCTAGGGAGAGTCCAAGTCCACGTCAAAGGCCCAAGTACAAAGCCCAAGTTGAACTTCACAGTTTTGACCATTTTATGATAAATTTCATATTTCTGACCATTTCAAGATGAAGTTCACAGCTTTGGCCTTTTGGATTTAAACTTCACATTTTTAGCATTTAGTTATCATTAGTGAGTTTTATATTGTATTTTTGTTATTTCTAGTTGTGTGAGATGCCAAGTAATATATATAAACTTGGACATCAAGTTATAGAAGTCTAGATTAGTCTAGAAGGTTCTAGAAGAACCAAGTAGGCGTGTGATATGTGTCTTAGGCGCCAAGTTGTCATAATCCTAGATAGGGATGACTTATTTTGTAACTAATCCATCTTGGATTAGGAAAGCCAAATCCTAGAAAGATTAATATGATTGTAACCAACTCCGCTTAGGATTAGGAATACAAATCCTAGGAGGAGAAGGATAGATTGGAGTCATCTAGTAGGAGTCCTTGGCTTGCACGGCAAGTTAGGAGTCCTAGGCTGTCTAGGAATGAGTTTATTATAAATAGCTAGGCTTGTAATCGTTTGAAACAACCCACCCCCGTTTTGCATTATGAATACAATCAAACTTTTAGCTTACCCCTTGAGTGTTTCATGAGAACCTCTTTGATCTCTTCTATTGTATCTTGATTTGGCAAATCAAGTGGTGAGGAAGAGCTTGTTTCTGAAACCTAGAAGGTGTTTCTGTAACTAGGTGGAAGAACAAGTAGCCCTAGGGTTTCATCTTGTGGTGTTTCTGTATCAAGTTTGATCTCTTGAACTATCCCTTTATCTTTCTATCCCTTTCAGTTAGATAAACCCTAAGGCGATCAAATCACAAAATACTCTCTCATCCTTCCTCTCTCCCAACGTCGAACTCATACTCTCTCCCTCTCACAAAATCTCCTCACGTCAACCCTCATACAATTCTCTCAAACAATCGTTCATCCCTCTCTCCTCTCAAAGATTCCACCTTTCTCATACTCTCTCTCACAAAGATCTCACGTCACAAATTGCTTCTCTCAAAGATCCTGTCTTTCATGTGATTTCTCTCTCCCAAACCCTCATCCTCATGTGAAGTACCGTAACCCTAGATTGGTTGCACGTCTCTCATTGATGTGTAATTGGTCAAGATCTAATCTTTGATCCCATTATACATCAGCTACACTGAGCCAGAAATAAGAACAAATTATATCTGCTACAAGGTGTGTCAATTGGCACGAGGCTTATGATGATCCACACAGGGCTCGCTACTCTCCATACCTTGCATTCTTGCTGTTTGTTGTAGTTCAAGAGGCCTTGCAAAGGAGCATCCGCCAACCACTCGTGCTTTTGTGGCTTCCTTAACCATTACATGCCATGCAAATCACCCTGACGCTCCTTTATTCGAGCAAAAGATGCTCGAAATTAATCAGCTCCATGGAAATGGGAAAATT
Organism: Portulaca oleracea; assembly: GCA_029582165.1. Taxonomy (NCBI): domain Eukaryota; kingdom Viridiplantae; phylum Streptophyta; class Magnoliopsida; order Caryophyllales; family Portulacaceae; genus Portulaca; species Portulaca oleracea. Next base: position 43,159,706 of record CM055877.1, on the reverse strand, counting down.
TTGCAAAACAAAGTAAACAAATATAATTCTAATGAACTTATTAAGTAATAAAGTACAGTTAAGCGGGGTAAATAAGTGCCAAAAAGACGCTTGTTGAATTCCCCCATATGTAAGCTCCTGCTCATCCTTGAGCTAAACTGCAAAGCGTGTCATGGGGCTTGCAAATTTTATATCCACCATGCAAATTAATATTTACTATCAATACACAAATTGGTACTCCTATGTGGTAGACTGTAGAAAAGATCCACCGGTGGTTTTTCCGCATTTTCCCTTAGTTTTTAGTTCAATTAAGACTAAGCCTTAAATGCTACTAATTTTGACAACCCTAGCACAAGCACTAACACTAAAGTTTCATCAAATTAGAGCATGAAGAACTAGAAAAACATCATCTAACACATTGCAACCAATCTACTAGAAAGTTAATTTAACAAAGGTTTATGATAATTTCCTAATTAAAAGATAAGGTTTTGAGCCATCCATGATAACCAGGGTGATGCTAGTGTTTAAAAGACTCGAGCTTTTACGAGAGGACTTAACTATAAATTGAATTTATGCATTCAAATTAACTCTATAAAAATATCGTAAACAATAATAAGAAATTGTCGTAAACCATAGGATCATTAATTAGACATCAAAGATCAAAACTTTGTCTCAAACTAAAAAACTCAACATGGTTCAATAGATTATAATATACTAAGGGAGCGTTTGGTAGGAACCTCAGGGAAATTTTTCCCGAAGAAAATTTCCCATGGGAAGTTTTCCATGGGAAAGATTTCCCTTGGAAAAATTTCCCTTAGCCCCCCCTAAGGAAAAATATCCCTAGGAAAATGGAGAAAGTGGTGGGCCCACCGTGAAATTTTTCCCAAGGTCAACCCACACTCAAACATGGGCAAAATAAATCAACTCGGGAAAATTGACCATTTCCCTGGAGTTATTGACCAACCAAACGCACCCTAAGTAAAAATAATTACTCACTCATACTAATCATAAAAATGGACAAGTGATATGCATTCATAATCTAAAATTCAAAATAAAAACAAAAAAATAAATACATTAACCCTAACAATGTACGTGGAAGCTGTCCTCTAGCCCTACCTAGGGTTGAATTGTATATGTAGAATTTACCAGAAGACCTTTTAGAATGGAACCTTGGCCTCTTAAGTCTAGGTCACTTCTTGGCCTCTTAAGTCTAGTCCAAGACTCCTAGAGCGATCCTTGGCCACGAAGGTCTTGGACATTCCTTGCCACCAAGGTGGATGGTTCCATGTCTTCTAACGTAAACTTTCTCTTTTTGAACACTTTTCTTCACCATTCCACTTTATTAATATCAACCTAAAAATAGACAAAATAAAGTTAATTAGATAAAATAAATTGTATAATGTAAACTAAATAAATATAGAAACTTATGCATAAAATACGACTTAACAAAAATGAAAAACCTAATTCGCTTTTGTAGAAATTCAAGATTCCCTAAGGTTTTCATGCATAAGATACACATAATGCTTCAGTTGATCAGGCAAATACTTCACTCGAGCGTCCAATTCAGCTTTATCATTAGGAGCTCGTTCAACAATCTATTTCGGCACTCAGACTGCTAGATATATTACACGTTTTTGTGGACTGATGTGTTTAGGACAAGGGTTATGTTTAGGCTAAGGGAAAGCTAGACCAAGACGGTGAGCTAGCGCTAATACCAAATTGATGTATAGCTGATAAAGACAATCAAAGCAGACACAAACAAAACATACACAACTTGAGAGATCAAGGATCAAGTATTGAACCTAAATCAGTCAGCTGGTCGAAATCCGCATAAGGAAAGAAAAACAAACGAAAACAGATAGATCAAGGATTCTTTTATTGATACAGAATCACCACAATCAGGAAATGTTTGGGTTGCTCTTGTTGTTGAATCTAGGATAGAAAAACACCACCTAGGTTAGCTGATTCAAGATACAGAATCACCACTTGATTAGCCAGGGGTTGAGCTAACCTAGAAAGCTAGCTTAAGGCTGATTCTCATAAACTCAGATGATGAAAATTGAGTTACAATAGCAAGGAGCTCTAGGAAGGTCATTAGGTTTCCTAATGGAGTGTGAAACCTTAAAATTGTTCAGTTGATTAATCTAATTATTATTACATAATTCAGCTTACTTAACTTAAATACATACACATAGGCAGCTTGCTAAGTGTCTAAATCACAGCAAACTGTAGGCATTCATGATGTGGTCTATATGGAGGCCCTCTCTCTAAGTGCATTCTAATTAACATGTTTAGTTGGGATTGTTGAGAAATGGGAGACAAACATGTTTGTACTTTGTAGGCTCCGAATCCATCTGGGGGTGAACATGCCGTCTAGAGCGGAACGTAAAAGACGAAAGCAGGAGTCAAGAAGATTCGATGAGGCATACGATGTGGTGTTGTACCTGGGAATCATTGACATACTTCAGGAGTACAACATGAGCAAGAAGATCGAACACGCTTACAAGTCCCTTCAATTTGATTCCGTCTCTATATCAGCAGTTGATCCTACATTTTACTCTCAACGCTTCTTAAACTTCATTCAACAAGTTTTCCCAACAACTTGATAACATTTCCCTTTTCTTTTCCCCTAATGGGTTTTTCAAAATTTAAAATAAATGCCCCATTCAATATTTCTTGCTTCCAAGTTATTTCACTATTTGGCTAAGTCAATATGCTTGCTTATTTTGTTTGCTATACCTTTTTCACTCCTAATGTTTAGTCTTTGCAATTTGGCCGTTATGATAACTATTGTACAACACTAAAATGTAATTGCTTAATTGTTATATACACATTCATTTTTACTCTTTAAGTTCTAGTCCACATTTCGTTTGAATTAATTATGCAGCAACAAAAAATTGCATGTCATTACAACTTTATAATTCAATTTTATTTCTATCAAAAAATTATTCTAATAGACAATCAAGTTATCATTAATTTACATGATAATATAATACTTTATTCATGTAAAATACGATTAATTTACATAATAATGTTAAGTCTTTTGGCAAATATGAATTATAATTTGATTGTAGATCACAATAGAATTTTAGTTAGTATCTTTTTGTTTTTCTATAGAAATCAAACGGCAGTATGTGGAATTTTATAAATATTACCTTCACAAGCATTCAATTTTACCAAATACTGCTAATAACAACAATTGATCCACAAAACTAATTTGCTTGAGAAACAATTGAGACGAACGTTAAATATTTGCTTTTTGAGAAATTGGGTTCAAAACACATCAATATATTGAAAAATAATACATCAATATATTGGATGACAATATACTGACATTTTGGGATATTGGATTGTAATATATCGACCTTTACTATTGGACAGCAATATCCCTGAACTTTATACTTAGGTGAGATTATTATACCAACAGTAATTAAGGGGGCGGTGACTGGTTAACTGGTCTCGATTTTGACGTAACAGGCGGAGGGAAAATAATCGACCCTTGCTCAATAACCCCGTTAGCCCCTCCATTTTCTCACTAATCCCCGTTTTAAAAAACAATCAACCCTAACACAATGACTAAGGGGGTGGTGAATCGGTCTTCGTATTGATGTGTAACACAACCAACCAATGTCTTGTAATGTCGGTTAGTGAGAAAAACTAAGGGGTTAATGAAATTGGCTTGGGATAGTCTTTTTCCCTTCGCCAGCCACGTTAGCGCGCATGGAGACCGGTTCACTACCCCCTTAGTTACTGTTGGTATAATAATGCCACCTAGATATAAAGGTCAGGGATATTGTTGTCCAATAGTAAAAGTTGGTATATAACGATCCAACACCCCCAAAGGTCGGTATTATATCATCCAAGAACCCTTAAATATATGCTTTTTGAGTAATGGGACCCAAATCTAGGTATTTCGTCAATGTTTAAACTTAAAAAGAATTATTTAGGTCTTGTTCAGCAAAATGAGTAATTTATATAGTTGATAATGATTTAGGTAGTGAATAACAATTTTTAAGTAGTGATTAGCGAATAAGTTTTCAAATGAAAATTTGGTTTGGTAAATTTAGGGATTAGATTAGTTGACTAAATAAGTTAACATGAACGGATATGGATAACATACAAAGATATAATTTACAAATGATGTCTTTTGATTAAAAAAATATGAAACACTACATATGCTAAACGTTAACTTTAATTATTCAGAAAATGTTACTTAAAACACTAGCTTATCTAACGCTAATATTGTTAACCTAGATTTTTTATTGAATTAAAATGCTCAACGTTATCCCAAATATTACTACCGACAGGGCGGAATTATGGGGAGATTGGGCCGGGGGAGGGACGCTATGGCATCCCCATCCCCAAAAAAATACTCTATTTCTTTGATGGGGACCATCTCACCATTGTTAACAATCAAAACTATGGTCCAACCTTGCCCATTGGACATCCAAGAAGAGTAATTTCATTTACCCTACCTGACAAGCGGACATTTGTGGTAATAATTCTTGCACACCCAACATTTGTGAAATAATTTTCACCTTACTTGACATTAAGTAAAAGTGATTTTTAGTGGCAAAATCCGGTTATTTCTCATTGGAAATGAGAAAATACAATAATGCCCCTATATGACTATGTAAATGTACCATGCTGCCCATAATATTGAGAAGTAAATGACTTAAATGACCCTTTCATTGTTTTGTATGGAAAAAGGTGTATCAAAACTCCTAATAGAAAACACCAATAGTCGATTCCACTCACACTCCTCTTCTTCAGCACTCCCTGGTTAATGCCATATGAATCAATATTAAGGGTAAAAATGTCAATTCATATTTATCTTTTAATGTTACGTCGGAAAACCAACAAAAATCAATTATAAAATATCTTAGGAGGTTTAAATTTATAAAAACTTAATGTCAGGTAAGGTGAAAATTATTTCACAAATATCGGATGTGCAAAAATTATTACCACAAATATCAGGTAGGGTAAACATAATTTACTCCATCCGAATCCAAGAAGCCATCCAAACAATCCAACACACTGTATACACCAGTCTACCTACTATCAATGTACAAGTGTATGACTTCACTTGCATATCTTCTTAAGGAAGGATAATGTTGGCTTACATTTTGTTCCACGACCTTGCACCATGTCATAGATGTGTTGAACCACCCCTAAGCTAGGCTAGGAAGGTTCATTTTCCTTTTAGAATCAATTGTTGATTCAAATTGTGCAAATTAATGTGAGAAACTAGTTTAGGTTGAAAATGATTGATCGGTTGTAATTTTTGTGGTTTTATGGTAAGGGTTGTCGATCCACGAGGATGGGTGTTTAGGCTTGATTTAGGAAATCGGTTTGTGTTGGGGGTTTTCACAATGCGGAAAGCAATAAATAATGTAAATAAAGCAATTAAATCTAACCTAGGCATAAATCAAAGAAAGCACTTAAGAGCATGAAATCAAATAAAGCAAATAAAGCAAGGAATGAAACTAGAATGAACAATGAAATTAGAGACAAGAAATTATACCTTTGATGACCAAATCTTCTAATCTTCATTTTACCTTTGCAATTTCCCCCGAACAAACAAGAAATTGTGGATTGGATTACCAAGGATCCCCCAAATTCTCACTAGGAAGTAGAATTGGAATTCCTTGACCCTCCTCCCCACTAAAAAGTGGATTTGATGTGGCTAACCCTAGAAAGCTTTTGAAATCAACATCAATGGAGAATAGAGAGAGAGAGAGAGAGAGAGAGAGAGAGAGAGAGAGAGAGAGAGCTTGTAAAACTTCAATGAGAATGCTTGAAAGAAGAGTTTAATAACAATTGCAAGAAAACTTGAAGAAAGCTTGAAGAACAATGGAGAAAACTTGAAGAACAATTAAAGAAAGCAATTAAAAAAAGCAATTAAAGAAAACAATTAAATCTAATCTAATCCTACTCCTAAACTACCTAGGCTAATTGATAAAAACTAAGGTAATTAGGTCTGAATTACATTGGGTATTTATAGAAGAAGGAGAAACGAAACCCAAAACCCTAAGATCTTAATCGCAGCACGCGCGTAGCAGTTTCCGCAGAATCGGGTGACTTGGGCGAGTCACCAAGGGTCGCGGACGAGTCAGCATTCTGCCGCATTGTCATCCGTCGCTGCTCAGTAGGGGTCGCGGGCGTCACCCTGTATGTCGCGGGCGCGACAGGGACCTGACTCGCGAGTCAGAGCGGTCACTCGAGCGATTCTGCCGTCTGTTCGTTGGCCCTTTCTTCTCCCGTAGCACGTCGCGGGCACAACGGCAGAGGTCACGGGCGTGACGTCCTTTGTCTTGGCCGACGTCTCCGATGCCCAGAACACTGTCACGGGCGTGACAGGGGTGACTCGGGCGAGTCTTGAGTCTATGTCATTCCCCTGTTTTACGCCAGAAAATGGAAATGGACTTCCGGGTCGGGTTCGCCTCGGTTCTCAGCTCGGGTTGACTTGGCTTGACTCGGAAAGTCGCTCGGGATTCCCTAAAAACCTTCAACTAAGCTCAAACTTCTTCTAACTCTTTATTTTCCTACAAAACGCCAATTCATCACATCTAATATATACAAAGGGCTAAAATAAACAAAAACACCCTATAAAAGAGATAAAATTCGGCTCGAAACGAGACCGAACAACACTCCAACACAAGGGTTTGCTCGCCCCGAGCAAACTAAAAACAAAGAAAAGGATTAGAAAAAGAAACTAAAAACCCTAACTTACTTTCGCAGGAATCGCGGATGCATTTAGCACATGCATCAAACCCTTTAAACCCCCGGCAACCCGGGTGGACGAGGTATGTCTCGTGAAGGTTTATAGCAACTATACCCACAAAAACCCAAGAAAAGGAGAGAGGGAAAGTGAAAAACAAAACAAGTTTGAAAAGAAAGAAATGGAAAACTGCTTGTTTCAAAATCAAGTTATCGCAAACAAGAAAAACGATATTAATCCTCCAAAAGGAACCGTTATGAGCATCTCCAATACACCTAACTCAAACAAATGACAATCTTAAAGGTTTTCGATCCCCGACACCTTATATAAAGCTAAATCCCATGTGCGTAGTGCTTAGTGGGTTCTAACTGATTTCGATTTGACCCCAAAAACTCACACTCGAGCTCATTTAGGAATGAACAAAAAAAACAAAAAAAACAAAGAGTTGCCCTCCCCTACATTTGGTCGCCCTTGGCTTGGTGAGGGTCGCAGGTGATGCAAGTATAGGCCCCTCACTTTATTAACACTTAACTTTCTTTCTTTTTGGGTTGGGTTTTCCAACATTTTCAATTTAGTTTATTAGGCCGGGCTAGTTTTGCGGGAATTGCAACGGCCCATAATGCGGGGTTTACCCTCCCAACACAGGCCTTTCCATTCACCTCTCCGTCGCAAAGCGATATAGAAGGAGGCTTAAGGGGTATCAGCGTCGTACCGCGAATACCGGTCCCATGTAGGTGGACTAGCTTTATGCTGGTTAATGTCGTTCGACCGACACGAACCAATTAATTCATTTATTTAACTTTACTTTCTTTTTCTTTCTTTTGCTTTTGCTTCTCTTTTTTTTTCTTTTTTTTCCTTCTTAGAAAACAAGCTCGAATATGAATCCCTAGAATCTCCCAATTTCAACCAGAACGTGAAAAGAAATCAGGGACCTCGCTAGACACTCAATGAAGGGAATCTAATTAAGTAAGTCATGACAATCGCTCAAGATAGGGTCGAAAATGCTCAAACTGGTTTTTTTTTTTAAAGAAGATTAAGAACAACTTCCCAATTTTGACAACAAAATCCAAGAAACGAAGCAAAAACAAAACAAAACGAAAAACAAAAAAGCTTTTTCACTCCCTTTTTTCTCCTTTTTCACACAAACATTTTCAAAATTTTAGACACAAACTACGAAAAACGAAAACAAAAGACTCAAAAACTAGGTGATCTACCCATGACAAATGGAAGATATCACCCCCACTCCAACACAAAACATCACAATGTCTCCATCGTGAGAAGGGTGTCACAAGTAAGGTAGAAAACTAAGAAAAACATATATACAAAACGCTTATCACATAAAAAGCGGTGGCGACCCGAGCCCACACGACTCCAACAACAAGATAATCCCAAAAATCACAATCAAGGGGTTCGACACCCAAAAAGAAAATCAAGCATGCATCATGGATCAATGATATATTCACATAAAGAGAGGGCGGAAAGAAGTTACCTCAAGATCTTCAATTAAAAGCACTCAATCCGCGATCCAACGAACATCACACAATAGGTTAGAAATAAACAAGAAAAACATACTATGTGATGGTTCACATGCAAGATCAAAAAGAAAAACAAACTATACAAGACACTCAGGACTAAAGAATTAAGAAACTAAATTATTTACAAAACGACTCTTTTTTTTTTATTAGACTCGAAAACTGGAATGCAAACTACCCTCCCACTCCAACACAAAGAGGTTGCCGCGTCCTCAAATGGAAACAGAAGTAGGTAAGAAAGCACCCCAAAATAAAAGAAAAAGACACACACAAAAAGAAAATAAAAGAAGAAAAGAAAGTCACTCACTAATTGTACACAAAAGGTGAGGAAGAATATTACCTCGAAGGCATCTTATCAAGAAATTCACTCCTTCTCACCTCATGATATCGGCACCAAGTCAGAACCATTCAACGCCCGGAGTAACAAATCATGCATCCTTTCATGCATCTCAGAATGATGGTGGTAAGAGCACACTCGCAATAGCACATCAACAAACATTAGTGCTCTTAACAGTTTATCAAATGCCTTAGAAAAGTCAGAGAAAGAACGAACTACATGAATGCGCAAGACTTTCCTAGGCATGGTGAAGTGAGACAGGACAAAAGGGTCCTCCCATTGACTTATAAATGGAGATTGCATATGCAAATCAACAGGAGGGAACAATACAACACATTCCTGAACATGCTCATGTGAACACTTGGATGCAAACAATGATTCAATCTCAATTTCCATGCAATTTTCATCAAACACAGATTCCAAATCACAACTTTCATCCAAATACTCATCATAATCATCACTGGGTGAAAAGGAAAAGCAGGGTTAGACCACTTCATAACACTCCCAACATCACAAACAGGCACATCTTCATCTTCATCAATATCAGACTCACTAGAAGAACTATCAACATCAAAAGACAAAGGTACATCATTCAAAAGAACGTCAAACATGAAAGTGGAAGGCTCCAGATCATAACTTGATAAATGCTTCTTGTATATATGAGAACTTGGTTGTTTTGATGAGAATTTGGGGAATATTTAATGTGATTGTATTATTTTATGCCCGAATTTCCCATATTACGCTTGGTTTGGAGTTTGGTGAGTTTTGTAGGAAATTTGTGAAGAATTGATGTAAACCGATCCAAAAATCAAGTGTAGATCCAAGTTGTGTGCATAAAGGACCAAGAAGTGTGAAGTTGGATCACCCAAGGCCCAAACAATGGCCCAAACAGCTCCTAGGCCCGAGTCTGCAGTGACACGGGTGGTTTCAAAATGCGGGTAGTGCCTATGACCAGAAAGTTTGGAAATTTGTGCAGTGTAGCGACACGGGTAGTGCCTAGGGGGGCACGGTCCGTGTCACCCCTGGCGCGGTCCGTGTCGCCTGCGTCTTTTCGTTTCCGGCGGTTTCAAGTTGGAATTTGCCTATATTATTGTGATTTCCGGCTGTCTTTGGGAGCAATCATCATCCTACCATCCTCCATTCCATAACCTAACCCTAATTCATCATCATATTCATCAATCCTTTAGTCCTTATTTCCATCCACATTCATCCATTGTGAAGAGGAAGAGTGCATTGGAGTTTGAAGATTATCTTGCAAGAATCCATTGAAGTGGAGGAGCAAAAGTCCCCACCGATCACCAATCAAGCAAGGATTGATTCAACACTCGGTTTATTCCTCCTTCTTTAGATTTCCATGCATTTTAGTATAGAATTTCATATGTTTAGTGAATCGAACATGAGTAGTGAGTAGTTTTCATAAGTTTAGGGGATAAACCCTTATTAGTTTCTCTTATGAATTGAGTTTTGTTGGATTGAACAAGTTTATTAATCTAGTTTGAATGCATTTTATTTAACCTTTGATTATGTATGTCATTGTTTTTGACTGGCCATCAAGAATATGGAATTAGATTGTTGAGTGAAGTACCGAACGGAGAAATTCGATAATCGGAACCCTTAGGATTAAACTAGTTATGAAGTGAACTAGACATAGAAGACTTTATAATTAGGGGTCATTGGATGATTAGATATTTAACCTTGATCAAATCAAAATAACCACGAAAGTAGGTGATTGGTTTGTCTTGGCAATTCGCTCTAGTGGCAAAATCTCATTGCGAAGTAATTTATGTGATTATCGACCCTAAAATGTACCAAATTAGTGACATACATGTTCAATCCGCTTGTTTGATTCATAGAGTGACTTAGGTTTTATCCCCTGAACGCCTTTTTCATATTGTTTAATCCAAGTATATTGTGTGCATATTTGTTTGTTAGTCTTTAGTAGTGAAAAGAAATAGAGTTAGATTGTTCCAAACAAAAACCCGATCGGCTTAACAATCAACTAGGAGGCTAGTTCAGTGCGTTGAAAGGAAAAGTCCCTGTGGGAACGACCTTGATTCATGCTAAAATTTCACCCGTGCACTTGCGGCTTATCAAGTTTTTAGCGCCGTTGCCGGGGACTTTGTCCCTAGCCAGCCATTGAACGAATACCCTAAGGTTGCCAAAGTCAATTATTTTCTGTTTTGATTTTCCTTGGTGTTTTTGTTTTTGTCTTGCCAGGTTTACTCTACGTGCATGCGAAAAGCTCCACTCTTTGAGTTTGATCCTGAAATCGAAAGAACCTTTCGCTCCAGGCGGAAGAAGCAAAAGTTAGAGCACGCCCGGAGAAAGCAAGAAGAAAACTCCAAGCGAAAGAACGCCATGTCTGGCGGTGGCGGCGAGCCTAGAGTCACGCTTGGCTCTTATGTGATGCCCAACGTCACAAATCAACCCTCAGCCATAAATCCTCCAAATGTGGCCTCTAATGAGTTCGAGCTGAGGAGTTCACTCATCAATTTGGTGAAGGCCAACCCATTCCATGGCCTTCCCAATGAAGATCCCAACCGACACCTTCGCCTCTTCAACCAAGCATGTGAGACATTTAAGGCAAATGGTGCAACGCCCGATGCAATCAAGCTGCGATTGTTTCCCTTCTCACTTGAACGGAAGGCGTGGGAGTGGTTGGACTCTCTTCCATCAAGCTCCGCCATCACCACTTTTGACCAACTTGCTAGCGTATTCTTGACGAAGTACTTTCCTCCTAGCAAGTTGACGAGCCTCCGGAATTAAATTTCAACATTTGTCCAAGAGCCGGATGAGTCCCTCTATGAAGCATGGGAGAGGTTCAAGGACCTCTTACGTCAATGACCCCACCATGGTTTCGAACCATGGGTCCCGATACAAGCTTTCTACAACGGGGTGGATGACAACTTGAGGGCCAACATCTTGGCGGCGGCGGGAGGCAACATCATGTCCAAAACAGTGGCGGAACTTCAAACTTTGATTGAGGAAATGGCGATCAATAGCTACCAGTGGTCAAAGCCTCGTTCCAAGAGGACGGGAGGTAAGTACGATGTTGATGCTATTTCTATGTTGAATGCTAAGTTGGATGCCATGACTAAATAGATGGATATGCTGAATGTGAATGCTCCCCTTCCCCAACCATGTGCGTCGTGTCAATCATATGAGCATGAGACCTTGAATTGTACTAGTGGGTTGGTTAGCAATGAATCGACCGAAGTGGTTAACTACGTTGGTAACCCTTCTAATAGGCAAAACTTTGGCCCTTTTTCCAATACTTACAATCCCGGTCTTAGGTTCCATCCAAACTTTTCTTACCGGAACAATAACCAAATGGGTCCACCCCAAGGGCAAAGACAAACCCGAGCACCTCCACCACAAGCTTCCCAAAAGCCTGACCTAGAGGCCATGATACAAGCTTTAATGTTGTCTTAACAACAACACCAACAACAGCAACTCGAGCATCAAAGGAGACAAGATGAGGTGATTAAGGCCTTAGCTACGAAAGTTGACCTTATGAGTGCCCACAATCGAATGCTTGAGAACCAAATTGCTATTCAAGCTAGTACCTCCACCCCTCCTCCGGGATCACTTCCCGAACAACCCATTCCCAACCCTAATGCCCAATGCAATGCCATTATTTTAAGGAGTGGGACACAATATGAGGGACCTAGCTTGCCAAATGCTAAGCATGGGGGGGGGGGGGTTGAGGTTGAGAAAAAGGTTGAGAAGCCTAGTGAGAAAGTTGATGAGAGTGAGAGAGAGAAACACCTTGAGAGTGAGCCTTCAAAAGAGAACACCGAAACCCGACCTTCATCTCCCTCTAGAGTTTACAAACCACCGTTACCTTTTCCTCAAAGATACGCTAAGGCTAAATTCGATGCAAAATTCGGCAAGTTCTTTAATATGTTAAAGCAATTGAATATGAATGTGTCGTTTTTGGATGCTTTATCTCAAATGCCTTTGTAAGCAAAGTTTTTGAAAGAAATCCTCTCTAAAAAGAGGAAAATTGATGAAATTGAGGAAGTTGCATTGACTGAAGAGTGTAGTTCCGTGGTTCTTAACAAGCTTACTCCTAAGCTTAAGGACCTGGGAAGCTTTAATATCCCATGTGGCCTAGGTAGTTTAACCGTTGACCGAGCTTTGTGTGATGTGGGCTCTAGTGTTAGCTTAATGCCCTATTCTTTGTATGAACGGTTGAACCTAGGAGAGTTGAGACCAACCACTATGTCATTGCAAATGGCGGATCGTTCCATCAAGTACCCTAGGGGTATTTTGGAGGACTTTCCCCTTAAGGTGGGTGATTGTTATGTGCCGATTGATTTTGTCATCCTTGATATGCCCGAGGATTGCCGTACCCAAATCATTTTGGGGAGACTTTTTCTTGCTACCGTAGGGTGTGTCATTGATGTACAATGTGGGAAGATGAAGTTTAGGATAGGGAACATGAACTAGAATTTGACTTATTCCGTGATGTCTTGCCACGGGAAGTTTCCCCTTGTTTTGGTGTTGATGTGCTATGTGAAGAGGATAAGCATGCTGACGGTTTGGTTTGTGAGAGACATGATGATTGTGTGCGTGATGTTGAAGGTGAAGACCTTGAGAAATCTCTTGTCAATTTTTTTGAACATCCTTGTGGTTTATTTATTGCTAAAGGCCATGAACTTGGCGATGCAAGGGTGGGAATAAAAGACATTTTGCCCCCACCTAACATCATCAAGAACGTGCATTGTACTTTTGACAAGGGTGCTTTCGATGAGTTTTTCAGGTTTGATGATGGGGATCCCTCCATTTCTGAAGGAGGTGATGAGTTTGACCGAAGCTGTAGGGTCAATTTGAAGATGATTGAAGGTACTTTACAAGATGGAACTCCTAAAGCCTTTGACTATGGAGTTATGGATTATTCACGGGTTTAAGAGGTACCTTGTCTAGCTTAGGACGTTAAACAAGCGCTTCTTGGGAGGCAACCCAAGTTTTTAATGCTTTATTTTTATTTTTATTTAATTTTACATTTTTTATTTTTATTTTTAGGATTTTTTTAGATTTTTTCGTAATTTTATTTTTCAACTTTTTAGGAATTTTTAGAGGTTTCTTTTCTTTTGTTTTTGTATTGAGGAAATTTTTGAAACAAAACAAAAAAAAGAAAGAGAAAAATAAAAAAAAGGAAAAAAAAGAGAGTTGAAAAAAAAAAAAATGAATGAGTGAAAATATTTTGAGTGAGAAAGGGTGGCATGTAAAACAATGAGTGAAATCCATAAAGAGAAAAAAAATTGGGTTGAGAGTTGAGGGAGTTGGTGGGGGTTCCAACTCATGACATTTTGGGGCGAAGGAAGACATCACAGGTAGTGCCTGCTGAGACACGGTCCGTGCACCCCTCCAGCAACTCCACGATTGATCAGGTAAAGGAGACACGGTCCGTGCCCATCTGGCACTACCCGTGTCTCCATCGAAACCCTAAAAATTTTAAACACTCATCTTTCTCCCTCCTTTCTCCCTTGTCTCGGCCCGTGCCTTCCTCCCCTCCTTTCTTTTTCTCCTTCGCGCAGCAGCCCTTCGCACACACCTTGCCTCACCACAGCTCCTCTCTGCTTCCATTCTCCATTCTTGTTCTCGCACGCTTCACCCCTCACCCCTTCTCGTTCGCCCAGCGCACGCCTAGCCCCTGGCTGTTCTTCTCCTCGTGCACCCAGCCCACGCTTCCTGCTGCTCGCTCATCGCTCATCGCTCGCCACTCACCTCTCGCCCAACCGTTTCTTCTGCTCGCCCCTTCTCGTTCGCCCAGCCACACTTCACACCCACAGAGCACGCCTCGTCCGTCCCCCATTCGCCTCAGAGCAACCTCGCGCCCAGCCACACTCCACCGCCACCACACTCCATTCTTAAACCCTAAACCCTACCACTCCAAGCCTTCATCTTTCCTCTCTTTTCTCTTGTATAAAGGTTTGATTCTTGTTAATATTTAGTTTTCTTTGCTTAATTTGCTAATTTTTGAGATACATTGTCTTGGTGTTTGAATTTAGGGTTTATTTGTGCTTAATTGGTTTGATTTGGTGGATGCCCTATTCGATTCTTGAGGTTAATTCGAACCCTATTGCTAATTTTGTTTAAATTGTTCAACTTTGATTTCTCTTATCTTGGTTGAATTGTTTGAAGAGCCACTTGCTATGCTTTGGGTCTGGTTTGGTAGTGTAATTGGAGTGGATTGTCTCAAGAATTAGTGTGTTTACTTGGTTGGATGTATATACTTTGTCATTCACCATTGTAGTGTTCCTAGTAGTGTTGCTCTTGATTTTGATTTGTTTAGTTGGTGGGTTGTAAATATTGTTTTAGCCTACCTCTTTGCTAGACTTTGTCTTAGGAGTCTTGGTTAGTGTTTCTTTGTTTTGTTTTTTGAGTCTTCGATGGTATGTACAAACTAACTTCACCATTGTTTTTGAGTCTTTTGCACTTTTGTATATAACTAACGTTGTTGTCAAAACTTTTTTTTTTAAAAAGATGGCTAGGGGATGCGGTCAAGTTCAAGAGGAACCTTCGTCAAAGAGGAGGAAAGCTGATGCAAGCACGGGTCGGGATAAAGGTGCACGTTCTTCTCGTCAAAGCCGAGGTAACAATCCCTTTAATCTCGAAGGTGAAATGTATGATCGTTATCTTGCTTTGAGCAAGTGTAGAGTTGTGGCCACTAGGTATATGCATGAACCATTTTTAGAATCAACTGGCATGTTAACTGATGTTGAATGGTTGTTAAATAGATATGGCATGTTACGTTTTGCTCGAATGAGAGAACCAACTTATAGGAACCTGACCTTGGAGGTGCTTAGCACTTTTGAAGTAGATTTGGCCACTAGGGATGGTTTGATTAGTTTTCACATTGATGAAGAGACCCATTCCCTGACTTTGGTTGAACTTGCTGAGATTTTTCAACTTCCTGTTATAACTGACCGTAGGAAGAGAGAGGTGCCTAGTGATGATGGCTGGAACCCCAAAGCCTTTTGGCGGTTCCTTACCACACGGCCTGACTATAGGCCCCGTGACTCAAAGTGCACTGTCATCCACAATCCGACTTTTCGGGTTACTCAACGGATTTTATCATGTGGTATGTTTGGTCGAGGTGACAGTATGAATGTGGCTTCTAAAGCCGAATTTTATGTGCTGTGGGGGATGTACTATGCTCGCCTTGATGTTAATCCCGCTGCCCTTTTTTCTCTTCATTTAGCACGACATGCTAGCCTTGGGAAAGGGGATATTGTTGTGGGGGGTTTGCTTACTGTGTTAGCGAGACATTTTGGTTCGGACCCTGTTCGCCATCAAAGAGATTTGGTTGGTGGACTTTTGCCTTTGGATGCCAAGACTTTTTGTTCAATGAAAATGTGTGCATTGGACGGGGCTGCTGTTTTGTGGCGGTACCCTAACAATGAGTTGATGCGGCTTCCCCATGATAATGTGTCCATCCAACATGTCCCTAACATCCTCTTTCTACCTCCTTTGAACCCGAACCGGCCTGCTCTTGCGGGTCCACTTGCCATCCGCGAGGATGAAGAGGGTGGTGAAAGTAGTGATGATGAGCCGAACGATGAGGGAGTGAGTGAGCCTACCTTTGAAGAGAAGCTTAACGACCTCCAAGTCTATTGTGAGCATGAATTTCAAGCCCTTGGGGACTCCCAGGGTAGAATTGAGCAGACCCAAGCTGAAATGCTTGCCTTGATGCGCTCCATGCGTGATTGGCAGCTAAACCAAACCTGTGGTCCATCCCAACCTCCTCCTCCTTGATTCATCTATGTGGTTTCCTTCTCCATCCCTCCCTTGTTTCTAGTGTTATGTTTTGCATTGCGGACAATGCTAGGTTCACGCATGGGGGGGGGGGGGGGAGGGGTTTTCTTATTCATCTTTGTGTATATGTGTATTTTGAGTCTTTTTATTTTGATTTTTACTTGTTTTGAGTCTTTTTGTTTTGATTTTCTTTGTTTTTCTAGTTTAGTTTCTTCTTTTTCATAGTTTGTTTTAGTTTTTTTTTTATTTTCTTATTTTCTTTTTGAATCTTGTAAAGTTTTTGAAAAAAATTGAAAAAATCTCAAAAAAAAAATTAGAAAATCTGAAAAAAGTTTTTTTTAAAAAAAGAAAAGTTTTGAGTAGGATTAGGCGAGATAGTTTTCTTTTGACTTGATTTAATCTTGTGTAGCCCATTTGTGAAGTTTTGTGAATTGACATGAGTTGTGAAGATAAATATTGTGAGAATTGTGCTAGGAAAATGAGACTAATTACCTTTGTCACTATTTTAAGAGAGAATTGTGCATATGCATATCTTTTTAAACTGGGTATTGATTGTTGAGCGTTACCCGTGAGTCCACATAAGCCTAAAATAAAAGACTAATCGTTTTTATTGGTCTTATTTCCATGAGTGGCTCACCATTGTTGCATCCTCCTTCATTTGCTTTGCATCTCCTTGAAATTGCCATGCGTTGTACTTTGACAAGATGATAGAGGCATTAGGAATGAACCCGCAAGCCTTGGGCACTGTTTATATCGTAATATCCGTAGTTAACCCCTTCTAGCCTTGACCATTTCTTTTCTTGATAACCCGCATTATAAGCCACTGGCCGATTACATAATTCCTATCCTTAAGCCATTGCTTGAAATGTTTTGAGTTTGAAGTTGGGTTGATTGTGGTTACTTTTGTGGTTTGGATTGAGTTGTAAATATTGGTTTGATTCTCCAATTGAGTTCATTGAGGTTGTTGTTAATTAGAGCTTGCCTAGTGTGTTGTATATGTGTGTGAATGTTTCAATCAATGAAAAAAAAAAAGAATGAAAAAAAAACAGAAAAACAGAAAAAGTGTGAAAGAAAAAAAAAAAATCGGAAAATTCCGGAAAAATGAAAAAGAAAGAGAATAAAGTGTTTAGCATTGTGTTTCTTTTGTTTTGAGGCAAGTTTCCAATTGATTGTGGGGTTGATTTGTTGATTTGGATTGATTATAAGTGGTGAGCATGATAGTATGTTGAATTGGCGCGGGATAGTTTCAAGCTTTGGCTTTTAGCTCCACATATCCCAAATATTTTCCACTTCTTACCCTTTAACCCTAACCCCGTTACAACCCTTGAAAGACCTCTTGATTGTCATTGTTGCATTGCATTTTCGCGATGGAGAGTTGAGATTCTTAGCAAGTACATGGTTGGTTGTTGCTTTGGTTAGTGTAATGAGAGAAACAACATCTTTATATATTCAAACACATGAGCGGAGTGTCTACCATGTGAGGTTTGCTCTCAATCGTACCTAGTTTCATGCTTAACATGTGCATTCTTTTCTCATTGGTGAATAAGGGTGATTGGTTGAAAATGATGAGTGTCGTTCTTGTATAATTTGTCTTCATTTATTCGTGTAAATTGGCTTTGTCTTCATTCTTGGGCTGTACTATAGATTAGATTGGGTTGATTGAATGTTCTATAAATGCCATACTTAGGAGTTGTAATTAAATAAATATTTTCGTTTTTATTTTTATTTTACTTTTGAGTTTTTTAATTTTTCTTTGATTTGAGTTCTTTGAGTCTTTTTGTCCCAGTTTCTTTTATTTTGTTTTCTTTTCTTTCTTTTCCTTTTCTTTTGAGTCTTGACTTGCTTAGGGACAAGCAAGGGCTAAGCATGGGGGATTTTGATAAGTGCTTCTTGTATATATGAGAACTTGGTTGTTTTGATGAGAATTTGGGGAATATTTGATGTGATTGTATTATTTTATGCCCGAATTTCCCATATTACGCTTGGTTTGGAGTTTGGTGAGTTTTGTAGGAAAGTTGTGAAGAATTGAAGTAAACCGAGCCAAAAATCAAGTGTAGATCCAAGTTGTGTGCATAAAGGACCAAGAAGTGTGAAGTTGGATCACCCAAGGCCCAAACAATGGTCCAAACAGCTCCTAGGCCTGAGTCTGCAGTGACACGGGTGGTGTCAGCAGTGGCACGGGTAGTGCCTATGACCAGAAAGTTTGGAAATTTGTGCAGTGCAGCGACACGGGTAGTGCCCAGGGGGGCACGGTCCGTGTCACTAGGGGCACGGTCCGCGGTCACCACGTCGCCTGCGTCTTTTCGTTTCCAGCGGTTTCAAGTTGGAATTTGCCTATATTATTGTGATTTCCGGCTGTCTTTGGGAGCAATCATCATCCTACCATCCTCCATTCCATAACCTAACCCTAATTCATCATCATATTCATCAATCCTTTAGTCCTTATTTCCATCCACATTCATCCATTGTGAAGAGGAAGAGTGCATTGGAGTTTGAAGATTATCTTGCAAGAATCCATTGAAGTGGAGGAGCAAAAGTCCCCACCAATCACCAATCAAGCAAGGATTGATTCAACACTCGGTTTATTCCTCCTTCTTTAGATTTCCATGCATTTTAGTATAGAATTTCATATGTTTAGTGAATCGAACATGAGTAGTGAGTAGTTTTCATAAGTTTAGGGGATAAACCCTTATTAGTTTCTCTTATGAATTGAGTTTTGTTGGATTGAACAAGTTTATTAATCTAGTTTGAATGCATTTTATTTAACCTTTGATTATGTATGTCATTGTTTTTGACTGGCCATCAAGAATATGGAATTAGATTGTTGAGTGAAGTACCGAACGGAGAAATTCGATAATCGGAACCCTTAGGATTAAACTAGTTATGAAGTGAACTAGACATAGAAGACTTTATAATTAGGGGTCATTGGATGATTAGATATTTAACCTTGATCAAATCAAAATAACCACGAAAGTAGGTGATTGGTTTGTCTTGGCAATTCGCTCTAGTGGCAAAATCTCATTGCGAAGTAATTTATGCGATTATCGACCCTAAAATGTACCAAATTAGTGACATACATGTTCAATCCGCTTGTTTGATTCATAGAGTGACTTAGGTTTTATCCCCTGAACGCCTTTTTCATATTGTTAAATCCAAGTATATTGTGTGCATATTTGTTTGTTAGTCTTTAGTAGTGAAAAGAAACAGAGTTAGATTGTTCCAAACAAAAACTCGATCAGCTTAGCAATCAACTAGGAGGCTAGTTCAGTGCGTTGAAAGGAAAAGTCCCTGTGGGAACGACCTTGATTCATGCTACAATTTCACTCGTGCACTTGCGGCTTATCATAACTCATCGTGAATGATTCATAAAGCATATCATCATCAAAAACATCGTTGTCAACAACCAAGTTCAAACAATCAAGATCAATCCCCAAAGAACTAGGCTCATCATCACAAGAATGCACATCAAATGATTCAAATGCAAGGGTAGCTAATTCCTCACTAATGCAATGATCCTCAATGAAAGTGAACAATTCGGCATCAAGCACACATTCAATCACAAAAGATTCAATTTCACTCTCAACATGATCATGGTCAATTACATCACAAGCATCATGGCATTCAATAAACTCAACCTTTTCTTCACATACAGGCATGGACAATGGTGTGGACAATGGTTCATCATCAAGCACGTTTTCATCAATTTCTACATCATCACACACAGAATCATCTTGTTCCTCATGCTCACTAGGTGGGGCTAGAGCTAAGGAATCGCTAAGTAGTCCAAGGCATGGTCGGTTATAATAGTCATCATCCTCATCATACACAGAAGAATCAACTTGCATTTCAGGACTAAAAGATGATGAATGACCTACTTCAACATTCGAATCAACCATTTGTGAAGAGGAAGTTTCTACCCTATGATTCATCTCATGGAAAAGTTCACACATGCGCTCAGTCATTCTCGCACATATACTTCCGCTCCCGCACTCAAGGTAACTTCCATTTTAGCTTGCAAACAAGAAGCAGAACTATGGCATGGCGAATCACAAAAGAAACACAATGGACGAGACTCAACATCAGCACATTGGGAAAGATCATAACAGTTTTCCTCATAATCCCCACTATAAGATTGATCATCAACATACACGGGGTATTAACATGATTGTTCAATTTCGGTCCCGGAGGGTGGTGCATAAGGAGGTTGGAAGCTAGGACTAACACTTTGTTGTTCAAACTCATAGGAATCCCTAGACAACCATTCAAGTAACTCTCATGCTTTTTCTTTACCTAAACTCGAAAACCCGTAATAATCTAATAGGTTTCGGGTCTCATAATTCACACCCTCATTCACAATTGCCAAAAGAGATCATGTATCATAAAAGACATCATATAATTCACATTGAGCACGATAATCATGTAATCTAGCAAAATACCTCCAAAATATTTCATGCTCAAATTGGGGGAGTTGGGGACTATCCATAACTCTCTTTTTTTCTGTTTTTTTTTTCTAATTTTCTATATATTTTTTTCTCTTTTTGATATTCAATTTCCTCTTTTTGTGCTACATTTTTCTAGCATAATCGAGAAAGCAATAAACTATATACGCACAAACCAATAGCCTAATCTACCAAATAACGCCATCCCCGCAACGGTGCCATTGTTCGGTTGTAATTTTTGTGGTTTTATGGTAAGGGTTGTCGATCCACGAGGATGGGTGTTTAGGCTTGATTTAGGGAATCAGTTTGTGTTTGGGGTTTTCGAAATGCGGAAAGCAATAAATAATGTAAATAAAGCAATTAAATCTAACCTAGGCATAAATCAAAGAAAGCACTTAAGAGCATGAAATCAAATAAAGCAAATGAAGCAAGGAATGAAACTAGAATGAACAATGAAATTAGGGACAAGAAATTATACCTTTGATGAGCAAAATCATCTAATCTTCAATCTACCTTTGCAATTTCTCCCGAACAAACAAGAAATTGTGGATTGGATTACCAAGGATCCACCAAATTTTCACTAGAAAGTAGAATTGGAATTCCTTGACCCTTCTCCCCACTAAAAAGTGGATTTGATGTGGCTAATCCTAGAAAGCTTTTGAAATCAACATCAATGGAGAATAGAGAGAGAGAGAGAGAGAGAGAGAGAGAGAGAGAGAGAGAGAGAGAGAGAGAGTGAGAGAGCTTGTAAAACTTCAATGAGAATGCTTGAAAGAAGAGTTTAATAACAATTGCAAGAAAACTTGAAGAAAGATTGAAGAACAATGGAGAAAACTTGAAGAACAATTAAAGAAAGCAATTAAATCTAATCTATTCCTACTCCTAAATTACCTAGGTTAATTGATAAAAACTAAGGTAATTAGGTCTGAATTACATTAGGTATTTATAGAAGAAGGAGAAACGAAACCCAAAACCCTAAGATTTTAATCGCAGCACGCGCGTAGCAGTTTCCGCAGAATCGGGTGACTCGGGCGAATCACCAAGGGTCGCGGGCGAGTCAGCATTCTGTCGCATTGTCATCCGTCGCTGCTAAGTAGGGGTTGCGGGCGTCACCCTGTATGTCGCGGGCGCGACAGAAACCTGACTAGGGCGAGTCAGAGCGGTCACTCGAGCGAGTCTGTCGTTTGTCCGCTGGCCCTTTCTTCTCTCGTAGCATGTCGCGGGCGCGACCTCCTTTGTCTTGGCCGACGTCTCCGATGCCCAGAACACTGTCACGGGCGTGACAGGGGTGACTCGGCCGAGTCTTGGGTCTGTGCCATTCCCCTGTTTTGCGCCAGAAGATGGAAATGGACTTTCGGGTCGGTTTCGCCTCGGTTCTCGGCTCGGGTTGACTTGGTTTGACTCGGGAAATAGCTCGGGATTCCCTAAAAACCTTCAATTAAGCCCAAACTTCTTCTAACTCCTTATTTTCCTACAAAACACCAATTCATCACATCTAATATATACAAAGGGCTAAAATAAATAAAAACTCCCTATAAAAGAGATAAAATTCGGCTCAGAACGAGACCGAACAATGATAAGTGAGGGCAGTTGTGTGTGTGTCTGCTTATATTCTGTACCAATGACTTTTCCCTCCAATTGTTTGCAAGTTCCAAACATCATCATCACTGATTGGCCAAGGGTTGTACAATAACATTGGAAGAAAATAGAAGGAAGCAATCTTATTGGTTGATCAAGAGGCAACCTAATTTTTCTAATTTCTCTCTGCTAACTACATTGGCAACTTGGTAAGTTGATTCTCGTGATTAAAGGCAGTGCTTTGAAAAAATGCGTAAAAAATGCCACCGACTTTTAAAAACATCCATAATTGTCACCAAACTTTCAAATTTAGCCAAAAATGTCATTGTCAATTGTTAGTTACATGTAGTAGCAGTTAAACCGTATGAATTAATTGTACAATTCACAAGAAAATTTAGAAACAATAATTTCCCCAATTACTCCCCCATTTCCTCATTCTCTCTCTATAAATCCCTAATTCACTTGCCACTCAACAATCCATCATCAATGCTCTTCTAGACGAACTGAATCTCAAACAATGCCTCAAGGAGAGAGGATTCACAGCCATAATCTCCTTAAAAAGATCTCTTGCTCCCTAGGATTTGCCTAACTCACTCAACAACCTCACCTATAAAAACTTCAACTCAATTTGTGAAGGTTAGATTAGCTTACCAACAAAGGTCAGGGCCTCTTCATCCTCGCTAATTTCGATCATTTTCTGCAAAAAGGCTTCACATTCTTCAAAAACTGCTCGTTTGAAAAAGGTTAGACCTTTGTTGGGAGCTGGTTGAATTAGGCGACCATTAGAGTGGTAGTGAGGGTTAGAATTAAAGTCTCGCTGATGTTTTTGAGAGCTTTGGGGAATGGGTGTGATGGATTGTACGCATTTGAGGAGAAATTTATGGTGATGGAGATTTTAGGTGAGGGTTTATTTGGGGAGGGGTTTGATAAGGATTAAGAAAGGGGAGGGGGCAGGATATGGGAGAGTTTGGGTTATCTGGGAAGAAGGGAAAATGGAGGATGATTCTAAAGTAGACTCCATTAGAGAGATAGAGATAAATAATTGATAAGGAGGGTTTTAGAAAAAAGGAGGATTTGGATGAATTTTACAGTTAATTTATACAGTTTACATGTTGCATCAGGTAACTAACAATTAACAATGATAGTTTTGACTAAACTGGAAAGTTTGATGGTAATTACGAATTTTTTAGAAGTCAATGGCATTTTTTTTTATTAAAATAGAAAGTTTAGTGACATTTTTATCCAAGCATTCTATCATAATTATCAACAGTGTAAACACTATTATAGGGAGCAACTAGTATTTTGGACTTCAGCTCATAAGGATTAAGCTCACTAATCAGATCAGTGATTAATCATTGATTTCATATGAGCCTATTCTTTCATATAAATATGACCCTCTCTATATGCATTGGACACACGAGTTATATGAATGAAACTGATGCTTATTGTGCTCTCTCAAATCCTTAAGTTTAAGTATATAAGTTTTGGCTAACTTCAGTGTTGTTTAAGGTCCTTTAAGTGTGTGTTAGTGGTGCAATATGTATCTTACTCACCTTAGGGATCACCCTTGATGATTTTCTTAGTGGTGTTTCTATATCACTTTGGGTTTTAATTGCACTATCCTTTAAATCACAAACTTACTACACTCATCTTCCTTGGTTGTTTAAAAATGTGCTTGTTTTGCTGGTTCTTGTTTTTGGCTATTTGTTCTCCTATCATGATTGTTGCCTTCCAATATGCTTAATCGTTGGAAACACTTGGTTTTGCTCTTACAACATCAACTAATTTCTTGTTCTTGAACCATTTTTGTTGATCTTGTTAATGTTCCACGTCACTTCCTTCCTAGGAAGTCTTGTTCAATCAAAAATTCAACAACAACAAAACCCAAGACACACCTTGTTGGTTATCTTACATTCAATATGATCCCTAACATTGTCTAGTTGGATCATTGTGTTTCAATAATCCCCATTGGCTTGGTTCTGACTAAGTTGATTGTAGAATCACTCCTGAATGTCAGTGAGACATTAATATGTATGTTGTCCTAGTTGCACTCTGATCTTACTTAGGCTTGCGTATATCAATTTGTATCAAAGCTTGGCTACCCTTGGCCTTACTCCTTGAGTGAAACCTAAACATAACCTTGTTAGCCTAAACACATTTCCAGTTCATAAAAAAAAACCCTGTGAGTATGTCTACTATTGAGGCAAGTATGTCTGATCAGATAAAGAAGTATAGGAGGCTTCATAATGAAGCCAAAAGCATTAAAGCTGAAAGAGCTTCCAACATTGGAGGAGACTCATATGAGTCTAAAGAGGAGAATCCCTTTGGCTTTTCCACGAGATCGCACCCTAGGAGGAGGAGGTATCAACACCATAAGATGCATGATAGAAGTAATGATCTTAGAGTTGATATATCTAAGTTTGAGGCTTAGTTCGATACTGACATCTTTCTTGCCTAGTTGTAAATTGTTGAAAGAGTCTTTGAATATAAGGATTTTCATGAGGATAAGAAGGTTAAGTTGATTGCCTTAAAACTTAGGAAACATGCTTTTATTTGGTGGGAAACTATCAATAAGAAGAGACTCAATAAAAGGAAGGATAGTGTTAGGAGTTGGGACAAAATGAAGAGAAAGTTGAAAGAAAAATGCTAACCTCCCTACTACATGAAAGACAATTATCAAAAGATGCATGAGTTGGTCTAAGATTCTAAGAGTGTAGAGGAGTACACTAGGGGACTTTGAGCACCTTTTGTTGAAATATGATCTCAGAGAAGATAAACACTAGGATTATTATAATTTATTGGAAAAAAATGACAAGCCAAGAATTTTTATAAATCATGAAAATAATTTTAAAGAAAACATAGACCGACAACACTAGATCTTTATTTCTAGTGATTATAGTTTCTGAAAACTTGTATCATAATTATTTAATGCTTACCTCTACGTCTAACTAAACTCTAAACATATGCTAAGCCCTAAACGACCGCACGGGTGAAACATTCAATCGAAGGTAGTGTGAGCGTCACTACTCACTACTAATAATAATGCGCCAATAACTGGTCACTTCAACCCCAAATCATAGATAGAGCGCAGATCTATTCTATTGCACACTCAAATTGAATTATGTTAGAACCAGTGATCTCAAACACTGATACGCCGCAAGTGCACGGCTACAGTGAAGATGTAGTAGTCACTTCAACCCCAAATCTAAAATTCAGATTATTTAGTCTACTTTCACCCAAAGTTCAAATTATTTACCCATCCAATTTCACCAAAAAAAATTATAGAAAACTGTATTAGATAGTTCCATCTTTTCTCAACGTTTCTTGGTACTGGGAACATGCACTCATGTGTTGGGTCATGTGTTTTGGACATGCCTTCCAGATTATGACCACATGTTCCTAATGTTATAATTGTATGAAAACTCTACCACATGTTCCTAAAATTATAATTGTATGGAAAATCTTCAATAATAGATTTCTTTTTCCAACTATAATAGTTGAAAGTTCTTTATCATTAATATAATTAAGATAATTTACATCCGCCAAAAAGACTTGTGTCAATAGATACGAATAATTATTACAAGTTACTTTGATCGAAATTTATAAGTTTCAATCATTTAGGGTAAAATCAACAATTATTACACTTTTTTTTTTAACTATGATAGTCGAAAAAATTTCAATTATGGCAGAACATCCTTAGAAATATTAAATTTGTAAAAGAAAAAATTGCATCTAAATGAATATTATTTCCTGTTACAATAAGTAAACTCTACTGACAACTTAGTAAACAGCAAATATTCTACAGCAAGAAACTTGTAAGTAATACACAAAAACTGATAATCTCAACTTAGTAACTGAAGCCTAACTTATATACTCGGAGAAGTCGGCAACAATTTTACCAACTAGATTCAGATTGGTGCCTTACATCTCTGAAAGTTTCCCTGCACAGAAAGGGGAAAAGATGAAAGATCACCCAAATCCTCAGTACAACAACTAGGGCGAGCAGAAATGACATTCTTTCCTGTAGCTAGAAGCCAAAACAATTGTAAGCTTAATATTGATGATAACACGCAAATTCATCCGCCTCATAAGAGAGGTCAGACACTAAAAACAAATGGCCAAACCAATTTTCTGGGTGCCAAGTCGTAAATTCACAAAGTCAATCTCTCCGGACTCGGTGTTGGTCCATTGGAATCCAAGGGATCGAAAGAAGAGGTCACTCACTTGGGTACATTTCTAAAGTAGGGATTACTAGTTTACAATGGCCCCACGTAAGGGATCATTCAGATCCAGTTTTCCAAAAAATTTAGATGTAAATTTGGAGTATTTTGAAAAGTTCAATTACATCTTCATATAGAATACACGAGAAATTCAAACGTCAGAACAGGCAAAAATTAAAAATAAACAGAGACAAGTAAAAAATATTCTGTTTTGGAGATAGAATCAGGGTGGACTTCACTTGATGAGGGAAAAAAAAAGGAAAATAATTTAACTTGTTCAAAAAATTTGGCGAGTAAAGAACTGCATTCTGTCCTCACTCAAGCAACATACTAATCCTGGTTTTTGCATGGCAGTGTACTTAACATCACGAATAGGATGGTACGATCGAAGACATTGTGCAACAGTTAACGAGGGCAATTCTTGGAAAACCAGGTTTGACGTTGCTTCATCTCCACAAGCTAATAATGCTGAGTGATTATCCTCCAATTCAATAATTGTAGACTTGGGCAGCCGAATCCCAGGAACATTAGCACTCATGGATCCCAACTTTTGATAAATAGAACCAAGCCTCTTGACAAGGACATGTGAACCTTGAACAAAGTGCCCAAAGTTAGTTTGTGATAACTGAGACATCCCAGACTCGCAAGGCACCTCCACCTTAGGTCGAAATGTAGCAACAACATTGTCACTGCTCGGGCAGTAAGCAACTGATATACAAACTCCTTGGTTCACTGTGTCCGTGATTAAGAAGGGCCTACAGCAAAGATAGTAATTACAACTGGTAACTGAATCAACAAAAGATTCAAACAATCACCATCCAAAAATTGCTTATCATTATCCATACAACTTGCCCCACAAATTTGAAGCAAGGAACACAGACAATACAAAACAATCACGTTGCCAAAAGAAAAACCATGAATACATCCCAGACCATACACAATCTAATGAGCAATAGTGTCAAACAACGTGAAGTTCAACCCAACACACCAATTTTGAAAATCACATACCAGACATCTTCTGAAAACCAAATGGCAAGCATACAGAATAGGAGGAGGAACTCACAAGTTGACCTCATGATATCAGAAATAACACTCAAATTCACCTCACAGGCAGGACGCAACGCCACAACTTAAGGAAACTGAAGTGGGAAGATCTGTAGTATCTTAATCAATGTCACTTGCTAACAAGCAGATAAAGAACGAAAGCATGGTCGCTAGTTCCAAATTCTATACATGAAACCACTTAAAGGACACATCTTTGACCCCTGAAACAGATCCAAATATGGTCTTGGAGTAGGAACAACTCCTCACAAATGGATGCCTTCAGCTGATTCAAATTGCATTATTTACATTTACAAAGGAACACTTCTTGGATCCAAATCTGAGGTTGAATCAGTCCTAAAATGACCAAAAGCAACTCCATTCTAACCCTATTTATTCTCCACCACATTGCTATTGTTCAAGATTCCAAAAATGTTCTCTTAAATTATATCAAATACTGCACACACAGATGATCTCGTGTTTGTTTCAATGATGTAGAACAGAGTAGGCAAATCAGAGATCAGGATGCTTAACTACCAAATTGAAGGAGACAACAAACAAAAGAATAGAGGAATATTGGATTAAGGGAAGAAATTAAAGAAATAAAGGCAAGGACGAGGACAATAGAGAAGAGGGAACAAAGGATTAGGGCATGGACTCCCATTCTGTTAGATAAGCAAATTATTCACAACTCATCATTGCATGGCAACATGCTACCAAAACTTTAACTTTATAATATAACCACATTTCACCTAGAGACCTTTAAATTTAGAAATCTAATAGGAAATTAACCTACAAGAATGTATATACAAAACAGACACGACATATATCTAAAATATTACATTATGTAACCCTATACGATATTTACAGAAAAGAAAAATACTGACTCTTGAAGATGAAACACCATGAACATGCGGCCCACTACCAAGTTTTTAAAAAAGTACAAAGCTGCTGCAAGCTATGTCACTCCAACTCTTCATATTCCCTACCGTACCCATAACAGATCCTCAACAGTGAGACAAGGATATGACATTCGACACTTCACATTACAATGAATATATAAATTTCCTTAAAAATAACCGAGTTGAACACCCACATCTATGTGCATATCGGACACCCGTAACCAAGTCTGAGCAACATAGGCAGCAAGTCAAAAAGCACACTACAAGTGCAGACAATCAGACAAGTAAAGAATTCTCAAGAAGATAATATCTGAACATACTGTTCATCTGCGTCATTAATGTTCCAGTGACACAAGCCAACCGAAGAAGCAGTAAGGAGTCCTCCCTTAACCGCAGAGTGGACTGTCAAATCATCAGAAAGAGAGTATATGGTGTGAACAGGATTGCAAGTCAACCCATTCCTCAATTCCAATGCGCTCATAGTTTGGCGCAAATCAAACACCAGGACCATGCCATTCTGCAAAAATTTGATCAACACAATAGAATGCAAAAATTTCATCAACCCTACCAACACCAAACCAATATACCTACATGAGTATTACCCACGGGCCATGTGTATTTGAGGATGCATGCATAATATCATTAATGATGCTATGTTTTGACTAAAGAGCGTCTTAATAGATTTTTTTTTTTTTTTTTATTTTGAGCAAGACTTGATAGAATTCAACAAAAGCACTTATATTTTGAACATCTGACACTATGTTTTGACTAAACATGTTTCTAGTCTTACATGGAGGACCTCTGTTTATAATCTTTAAAATGTTTAATCCTTGCATAGTGGGTTTTAATTATCTGAACACTCAGTTAGCTTTATCTTACAAATATAACTTAACAACTACCCACCTATTAACTACCGAGAGCTTTATCTTACAAATAAGATTTACAAGTGCATTATATTTTAAAAATTTACAACACTTTAAATAATAATAGTAAATAAAAATTAACTAGTATGCATCAACTCTGACCCGAATACCTGAATTTGTCCAACCTTGAAAAAACCGAGTTCGGTAATAGATGTTTTTCATTCAAATTTTGACATTGACCCATTTTACCCAAAATTCTATCAAAATATTTTTCTTTTCTATTGTCTGAACCCAATTTTGACTAGAATATAGGTCTATCCGAATTGTCCGAACTAAAGAACTTGATAACGGACATCGATTTCTCATCCGAATTTTAATATTTGACCAATTTGACCGGCCTAAATTTAACCCTGACCCAAATTTTTTGGCATCGCTAATCAAGTCTAACCACCATTTCCATACTACCGAAATTTGAGTACAGTATAAGGTTCTAATTTCACAATTAAATTCATCTATAGCATAATGTAAATGAAAATATTTAGAATGACAAAGAGAACTTAATTATGGACATGAAATCTTCTTTTGTGTTTAGAAAAAAAAGAAAAAGAATAAAAAAGGACACAATGCAAATGATGGCTACAGTGTGTTACTGGAGATGAAATCTTCTTCTTTTGGGTTTTGAAAAAAAGGAGAAATAAAGAATAAAAAAAAGTAGAAATAGTGCACGATTGTCAGCAATGTGAAGTGGGCTAGCAGAGTAAGGATGGTGAAAGAAGGAAAAGACTGCAAGAGATTGAAAAATCTGAAACAGCCACCTATGTTACCTGGACTTGGGACACGGGTGTCCGACACGAACACGGATCCAAGGGTCCGACATGGCATCCCCAAAAATTACGGACACGGGGACACGGTATCCAAGGGTCCGACACGGCAGAGGAAACATAACCCCTAGTTAGCATGATATATTTAATTATAGAGTTTTTGGACATCAATAATACCAATTTTGGGGGTATTGGACATTAATAATACAAACTATTTTCTTGGACACTAGCAGTACGAACTATTGACCTATTTTCCTCTAACAGTACACCGTCGAATTGTTATGGTTTAACTCATCAAAAAGATTATGTGGCTCCATAATATGTGACATGGAATGCATGTCAGTGTCCACGTCAACATTTTCTACCCAACCTCCGCCTTCCACGTCACACATTATGGAGCCACATCATCTTTCCAATGAGTCAAAACTATAACAACTCGATCGTGTACTGTTGGAGGAAAATATGTCGATAGTTGGTACTACTAGTGTCCAAGAAAATGGTTTGTATTATTAGTCTCCAATACCCCCAAAGTTGGTATTATTGGCGTCCAATAATCCTTAATTATATTAAAAGTGAAATATTATTATTTTTAGAGACATTCTTAAAAATTATAAATCTAGGGATACTTTAATTTAAATTGATTTGGCCCATGTATAGTCAGCCCATATTTTTAAAAGCCCAAAAAATTACTACTACTTTAATTTTAAAATAATCAAAATAGAAAAAAGGAAACCCTAGTCCAATGTCACTGATCAAGCCTCCCTCCCCCCACTCCCTTCTCTTTCCTCTGTCAGTTCACGCCTCCTCTCCCCCCAGCCCCCCCCCCCCTCTCTCTCCTCACTCCAGTGAGAGAAATCTGTCTAGAAAACCAAGAAGATGCACTTCTGGCAACCGGAACCGGCAACTGTTGACCAAAGAAAACCCACCGGTGGGGTTGCACAGTCCAGTCGACCAAAAGCCCCAAGCTACCACACCGAATACCGACCAATTGGTTGTCCAATTGTTCAATCTAGGGTTTGCTAGGATTAGGGTTTCGTTCTTTGGCCGTGTCCAGCCATTCCGTCCAGGGTCCGCCGCGGATCTCGTGTCCGGATCCGTGTCGTGTCGTGTCGACCCTGGTACGGCAGCCCTAATTGCCGAGTCCAGGTAACGTAGACAGCCACATTAAAATGGGTATGCAGATACCCATTGGAGAGTGGATACCCACACTCATGGTGGGTAATTTATACCCTATCTACCCACTACCCATTCTTAACAGATATTACCCACCTATTGTGGTTGGGTAAGGCTGGGTACCCATTTCATGGGTACATATTACCATCCCGATTTAGTTTACCTTTTTATGATCTAAGTTATTCAATTTTCTTGATACAAGGAGAATACTTATGGTAGAAATTTTTGAGACTGAGGCAAAAAAATTTCTCGTGTGCCTTCGCTTGTATTATCACTTTCCCTTTCCCCTCGCCCGTCTTACCTATCCAGTTTTCCTCAATCCTTTTGGAAAATACTCCTTCCAATCCAACAACTTTATATGTGCCTTTTGGATCCCAGTGATATATATATAAAAAGGCTCTTTTTGCTATGCTGCTTTCTAACTCAACCCCGTCTACCCTAAAACACGTCCATAAATATTCACCAACATTTTAGGTTTTAGAGGAGAAAGAAAACAGACAAGATGATTATGGTGGTTTCTGGCGAGGTCATAGCAGTCATGGCGCTGGCGAAGGTCACAACTACAGGGGGCAGCAGGGGCCCTGGCGAACTGATATGTATGATTAGGTTGTAGTTTATGCTAGTACCCATTTGTGACTCCGTAACACAATTGGTGAGCGTCTAAAATTCACAAATACAACATTAGACGTTCAAACACAGTAGAGGTACTCTTTTTTTGACATTAGTTAGTATGCTTCTAATTCATGATACACTCACTTATAGGAGACCCATTACTGTTGGTTTTTTATTTGATATTTGCTTTCCATTTATCTAGATTATCATATGCAACAATAGAGAAAGATTCTAACTTCCTGGCCTTTATGCCAATCCTTTAGGCGGACGGGATTGGAGGAATCTCTCAAGTAAAGGCGCCTAAGTCTAAATATCAAGACTTTGCTGTAGCTTTAAGAGTGAGTGCTAATACGTCTATATCGAACTCCCGATCCGGGCCTCTTAGTAATTCTAGAAATAACATATTAACAGAACAGGGAACCCCAGACAAAGTAGTGAGAGTTTTAACTTCCCTTCCTCTTCTATGAGTGGCTGAGGTAAAGACAGAGTATTCCCTCTTCGGCTAAGCAGGATCTACTCACATTACCAGGTCCGGCTAATCCCCAACATATGGTTCGTCGGCTCTGAGTTAGGCTGGGACTTCCGCTTCGCCCAATTCTAGACTAGCCATATTTAAGTTGGCTTTCATTTTAGGGAAATTGGATTCTAACGATACAAACTTTTGGCCATATAAGACTAAATAATACGAACTTTTGATTTGGTGATAAATAATACAAACTTTAACCCCATATTGCTTTGAACAGTACGCCACCGAGTTAAGTTGAACTTAACTCGACGGTGGATGACGTGGCGGTGGAGAAGGTGTGACGAACCCCCCAAAACTCAAGCCCAGTCACACCTTCTCCACCGCCACGTCATCCACCGTCGAGTTAAGTTCAACTTAACTCGGTGACGTACTGTTGAGAGCAACATGAGGTTAAAGTTCATATTATTTATCACCTAAGCAAAAGTTCGTATTATTTAATCTTATATGGCCAAAAGTTCGTATTATTAGATTCCAATTTCCCTTCATTTTAAGTAGCTTATTATTTTTTGTGCTATATTTTCTTTCCCTTTACCTTCCTTTTTTTTTCTCGAAAAAAGTCTAGGATTGCAACTTATTTGCTTTGATTTACTTTTCCTTTTTCTGTGCTATATTTGCTTCCCCTTTACCATATGCATCATTTACTTTTCCTTTGTTGTACCACTTAATTTTGAAGTTTAAATGTTATTAAATCCTCGTTTCTATTAGCCTCTGATTTTTAAACAATTTTGTGTAGAAGAATTGGGGAATTCTATGTTTCTAAACCTTCTTTCATTGCTTATGTTTTGATGAAGAACAAGACAATATCAGGTATTTTAATAAGAATATTTAGAGAGAACTTGATAGAGTGTGTTTGTACTCGTATCATATCTTGTTAAAGAGTAACAATTGACGAGTATATAGGTTTCATACATCATTATGAAGTGATTTTAGTTTATTATATAGCACAAGATTGATTAAAATGTGTAGATAGAGATAAAGTAACAGTAAATCAAATGTGAATCAATAAGGTAGATACCTTAGTTTTAAAAAGTGCACGCCTCTTGTGCTATAGCCCACAAAGCATGCGCCTCATCCCCTCTGAACCTATTGCGCATTATGGAGCTTTTACTGTTCAGCTCATAAAAAGATATGAAATGTTTACTGTATTTTTAAATTCCCCTTCTAGGCAATGAGGAAACCCTAGACTTCGTGACTCCCCAACTTCCTCTCTTCTCTCGCGACTATGCTCCTTTATTTCTTTAGAAGAAAATTTCGGTGTTACATCTTATGTTAAAGACGATTTGCGTGATTTTTTGTCGTATTACTTGTGTCTTCTATTATTCGATTCCCTTGAGCTTATTGCATGAAAATGTAGTTGGGACAAAACAACGCTTTGATGCGCCTCACATGCGTGAAGCGTCCGCCTTCTCTCTGTGCTTTGTGCTTTCTACCTCACGGACTTGTGCTCCTTTTTTCACCTCACACTTTTTTAATCTAAGATAGAGACAAATTCTTCTATTTTTAACCTTAAACAAAAAAAAAAAAAAACAGATTACTTTACTTTTCAACAAAAGAAATAGAAACTAATTAATGTTGAAAGAAAATATATTATACTAAGGGTGTGTTTGGTTGAGAGGAAAATGATTTCTTAGGAAATTGTTTTCCATGAGAAATGGTTTTCCAAGGAAAATGGTTTTCCATGCCAAATTTTCCCTTGTTTGGTAGGAGACAAATGACTTTTCGGAAAATGACTATATATGTCGATATAAGTAGCAATATATGTTACAAATGAAAATATTTGAAGCTCAAAATTCATATTCGAGATTTTCTTAATCATTTCTATCGTGTTGTAAAGTTTCATGACAAACCGATAAAATTGAATTTTGCTTTTAAGTTTCAATCATATTTAACCGCAAAAAAATGTCGACAAAAGTGGCGATATATGTTACAAATGAAAATATTTGGAGCTCAAAATTCATATTTGAGCTTTTTTTAATCACTTCTATCGTATTGTAAATTTTCGAGACAGATAGAGAAAATTGAATTTTGCTCTTAAATTTCAGTCATATTTAACCGCAAAAAAATGTCGACAAAAGTGGCGATATATGTTACAAATGAAAATATTTGGAGCTCAAAATTTATATTTAAGCTTTTCTTAGTTCATACTATCAAATCATAAAGTTTCGATTCAAACAGTTCAGTTTGAATTTTTAAAAGTTTCAGCTAGTTTTAGCGGCAAAAACTTATGATATGGTATATATCGTGATAAATGTTATCAAATAAAAATACTTTGAGCTAAAAATTTATATTTGAGGTTTTTTTAATCAATTCTATCGTGTTACAAAATTTCGAGCAAAACGGTTAATGTTAAATTTCGGCCTCAAATTTTAGTTAGAGTTAGTAGTGAAAATCGATCCAACAATCAATGGTGGAAAATGATTTTTCTAGGTTGAACAAAGGAAGTCAATTTCCTTCCTTTAGAGGAAAATAAGTTTCTTTAGAAACGATTTTCTAAACTTTTTTTTTTTACCAAACACTAGAAAATTGGGAAAATATTTTACAAAAAAATTTGCCCCCCCCCCCCCCCCCCCCCCCCCCGGCCAAACACACTCTAAGTATCTATAATCTAACATTTTGAGTACAGATAAGATGGATGACACTAATTAGTTATAAAATATTACTCCATCCGTTCCAAAATAATTGTCCACTGGCAATTGTTTTGAGGAAAAACAAAACAACAGATTAATCTCCATTAAGCACAAAGTACCAAGAATACCCTTAGATCTAAATTTAAAGTACTTTCTGTTCTTTTCCTCCCTTATATAAATACTATTTCAAATTCAAACTAGCAGTATTTTAGGAACCTTAATGAAATAAAAGTTTTCATTTTAGAAAAGGGATATCAATTTGGGACATCTAAAAAATAAATAGTGGATGAATATTTTGGGACAGAGGGAATAATACTCAAATCATCCTATATATGAAGCTTCTAATGATGCAAATCTAAGCTATGGAATTGCCTGGAAAACTTGTATGAAGAAACTTGGCACTTGGCATGGCATTACTTAAGGTAGAGATATGGGCCTAAAACTTATTGGCCAACAGTCCAAGTGGGCTTTATACGCCTTGAGAGTGTTGAATTTTCCACTATATCCATGAATGTTGATTGTATCTTAAACTTTTAAGGAAAAAAAAGGATTTGGATGGCCAATATGCTCTACATTTTATTGTAGTTTAACCAAGCCTAGAAAGGTACATATCGCCTCATTTACACATCTAGGACTCACAAGCAGGCATGCAGTTTCAATCCTTGTTCAACCAACACCACCAAATCAACCATGTTTGTCCTACATCACTACACCAATGGCCTTATCCGCTGAACTATTTGTTGAACAAATATCGGTCCACCAATCAACCTTGTTTCTCATTCTATTCTCAAACACCATTCTCCATTTCTCCCTACTCCATTCCATCTCTTTAATTGTTCTCCCCTCCAAGCAGCTACATCTTCTACCTCATTTAATATTTTCCATTATATAAGCCCACTGCAAAGCCAACAACCATCTCAATCAAGCACCTAGAGCTTCAAGCTTAAGGTTTTCTATAAGGAATATCTTCAAATGCATTAAATTGGGGCTCAGCACTCACCATCATAGTCTGCGAAGGGGGCCACCCAAGACCCTCATTCATGTCTCCTATAACAAAGTTTGGCATGGAGTTCGTGGTGGTCTCATTCATGTCCCCAGCGAAGCCGGCCTAAATGAGCATGGTGGCTCTATTTGGTCACATCAGGGAGCATGATTGATCTGAATTTGATTACTTTCTCTGTTCTTCCATGGTCATACTTTGTTTTCCGCATTAGGTTAAATTGAAAGTAGTGGTGGATTGGTGAAAGCGGACAATTATTTTAAGTGCCTCAGACCACCTAAACTGGAGATGGAGCGGTGGTTTGGCATTGGCTACTGTTGATGTGTTGGTAATTTCCATGATTGAGGCCAATGTCAGAATCCATATCCTAGTTAGGATTGATGGGGTTAGAATCAAAATGGGTGAATCGAATCGAGGATCGTTAAATTCTAATGCATTTGGCAAATAGCAAAAAAAGTTCTATAAAAGTTTGAATCTTAACAAATAGTTACAAAAATGAAGCAATACGTTAAATTGTGTTTCAGTGGATAAATTTAAACAAAATTTATATTGTTACGACAATTTTAAAGCTGATAATGTGCGCAAATATTATCAAATTCATGTAGGATTGTGGATCCCATCGTAAGATCGTAAAATCATATTGTGATTCTAACAAATGATGTCCGACAAAGCAAGATTGTGAGATCCTAACTACTTTAAAATTATAACAAGAGTTGGATCGAAGGAGTGTTTTTTGATCGTAAAATCGTCGGGTCATAGATCTCAATCGGGGTTTTAATAACTATCGCTGAGGCGTTGAGCATGTAATGATGACTTTGGAAAATGTGAGATTCGTTTACTAATGTCACAATTACTATTGTACTTAATTTTATGATTGAGCTTATATTTATTGATCTTAGTTATTGCCTTGAGATTTCGGGCAATGGTTAACAAAACTCCTTTTTTTTCTTTTCTTTATCTTTATCAAAAATCAAAGTTGACAATAATTAGACATTGAGAGTAATGAATTGCACTGAATCAAACATAAAAAATATTGAGGAAATGGCAGCACCTGCAGTCCGGCATAAACAAAATGTGAACAGTTGACATCCCACGAGCATGACCAAGCAGCTGCCTAAGAAATCAAACATAAACTTAAAACTCGGCATAAACAACTCGGCATTGAAATTAGACAGACAATTTTTCAAATCTGAGTTAGAAGGGGAAGCAAAAGGGTAATTTGAAATTGTGGGATCTCATCATCACACAATGTCAATAACCAAGATCATGTGTTTAAAATGATATGTACTAAGTACAACCTTGGCTAGGATTATGACCATCTACAAGATATATTGCAAACACACCACCAAGGGGATGTCACGTATTTAAAAAGACCACCACATGAGAGGACGGTTTTTTTGTGTGTTTGTTCGTTTAAAAACACTCAAGTCCTCAACCACTCATTAATAATATTATCAGTAAAATCCAAAAAAATAAAGTTTCTATAGCCCTTAAGAATACAACATACACAAAATAGAGCTTGAAATCATTAATGGACCAAGTTTTGTCCTGCAAAATCCATTTGTTTCAGCACGTCCTCTGTTGGTATCTTCCCTTTGGTGGTGGTCCAAGCAAAGAAGCAAGCTTTAGTGGGAGCCTTACAATTCCAAATGGACTTTGTAGGGAACTCCACTCCATTCTACTCACCACCAAGAATACTGCAAAAGCTCCCAATGGTGAAAGACTATTTAAACTCATGAGGCCAAACAATCTCATCATTTACCCTCATGCAACAACACCCTCTAAGCCAATAAGTCCAATAGACCACAAACGTTATCCTGCTCCTAATTATCAAGAGATCTTAGGAAAGTCAAATTCCAAAGGATAAAGTCTCCATTTCATGAGGCGATTTGTTGAATCGTCGCACCTTTACCTTAGTATTCCTATAAAGAATCGGGAATCATTCTTGAAGAGGATGGTCACCACACCTAACATCATGCTAGAAGAAGATCCTAGCACCACTCTTGACCTCAAAATGTACTAGGGTTTTGCACTACTCAACAGTTGAAAAGATGGACTTCTAGTAGTAAACACCATGAGGCCTAAAACTCTTCTAATTCCACCATCCCAGACCATTAACTCCATTCTAATCCTTAATCACTTTCTTCCACAAAGAATCATCCTCCTTTGCGAACCTCCACAACCACTTAGACTTTAAAGCTTTCATTCATCACAGGTAGTGGTCTAACACCATGACCTCCCTCAAACTTAGGACGACAAGTATCGTCCCAATTGACCAGTGAAAACCACTATTAAATCATTGCACCAAAGAAATCTCATCTTGTTTAAACGACTCACGACGATGACAGGAATAGTGGATGAAATAAGTAGAACTAAATCCTATATTTCCATTGTTTTACACAGCAAATAAAGACTATGCTATTCTTATGAAGACACATGAGAGACTTATGCTTCGGGAGGGTGGGGAGTTTAAAAACACTCAAGTCCTCAAGCTTTCATCAATAATGTCATCTGCAAAATCCAAAAAAAAAAAAAAAAAATCCTACAGCCCTAAACCATTACACTCCAACTACACAACATTCTCACAAAGTAGAGCTTGGAAATCACTAATGGACCAAGTTTTGTCCTAGAAAATCCATTGATTTCTTTCCTATA
This sequence comes from Portulaca oleracea, assembly GCA_029582165.1. Classification (NCBI taxonomy): domain Eukaryota; kingdom Viridiplantae; phylum Streptophyta; class Magnoliopsida; order Caryophyllales; family Portulacaceae; genus Portulaca; species Portulaca oleracea. The sequence goes on along the minus strand of CM055877.1, from coordinate 43,120,916 downwards.
AAGAATCAAGAATCATTCTTGAAGAGGATGGTGACCACACCAACATCACGCCAAAAGATGATCCTATCACCACTATTTACCTCAAGAGTTGCAGAGATGGACTTCTAGTAGTAAACCCCGTGAAGACAAAAACTATTGACGGGGATGGTAACTACATCAAAACATCTTGCCGAAAGCGACCCATTGTCTGAACGATGGGTTAGTTAAGGGAGCTTGTCACAAGCCTTAGTGTGCAAGCAATGCAATTGTTCATTTGCATCAAAGATTTAAGCAATAATGTTAATCCTCTATCGCGTCTATCTAGGATTGACTTTATGAAATTTGATGGGGAAAATGTGAATGGATGATTGTACAAATGCAAACAACATTTTGCAGTTGAAAATGTGAATGGATGGGTGTACAAATGCAAATCCAAGGAGAAGGGGTTTAGCCTACATGGGATAATCACAAAATTATTGTGTTGTCAAGGTTTGAATGTGGGTCATTCAGTAATCCATTGTCCGAATCAGGCTTAAGCAAGTGGTCAACAAATGCTTGGATGGATATCTTTGTTGTATGATTGGAGAGAAGATTGGCGTTTGAGGTTGCCACTGGTTGAATGGTGGTACAAATCAAATTAGTTGATGGTCTTACCCCATATGAAGTGGTTGATGGTCAACCTCCTATAACGTGCATCCTTCTTTGGCTGGTGGCACCATAGTGGAGACAGTGATAGAAGCCTCAAAGCTAGATAGGAGTGCGTTAAGTTTTTCACCAACCATTTGAGTAGAGGACAGCAGAGAATGAAACACCAAGCTGATATGTATAAGTGTATAAATGAATGATCTTTGGAACCAGTTGATTCACCTTATGTCAAGATACTTCCTTATAGACAACACTTTATAAGGCTCAAAACAACTAGAAGATGAGGTTTACATGTTTTAGACCCTTTTCCTATGCTTGCTAGGGTAGGCTATGTAGCTTAAAAATTAACCTAAAGAAAGCAAGACAACCTATTTTTCATACATCACTTTTGAAGAACCATGTTGGTAGTCACAAGGTGCAAAGCTTACTTCCTCCAATAAATCACTAGGGTTTGTTTCTAAGTGAACCAATAGCTATTTTGGCTAGGAGGCCTAGGATGAAGGGTATGGGTGCATATGTGTATTTCTTGGTTTACTAGCCCAATACCTCCAAGGAAGAAGCAACTTGCAAGCTTGACTCAGACATTGAAAATACCCACATTTCAATTTAGAGCCAAGAAAGAAGCTTTTCAAGATGGAGCAATTGTTACAGTTTGTTACGAAGGCATGGGAGAACACCTGTATTTCAGGTTTTGTAGATGTTCGATACAAAAATCTGTCACTTTTACCCCTCATAATCTGGGCTTTTAATTCGTTTTTAATAACAAATTTGGTATTTTTAACTTAGATTTGTTTATTTTCCTTTTATTTTAGAATTTCTCAATATTTAGGTTTAATGAAGTAAAAATGTCATAAAGTCAGGATAAAATCAGGTTTTTGTTCTTCGAGTATCCCTTTTATTTTGTTTTATTTTCCTAATTATAAAAAGAAAAAAATGAAAAAAAAATAAACCAAACCCAACGTTTTCTTTCGTCCCCAACCCACTTCTTTCATCTCGGCCCAATCTGTCCAGCCCAACCCCTTCCTAACTCATCTCCTACCCAAATATCCATACCCGACCGACCCACCTACCCGTGACCTCTACCCGGATCCCCTACTCAAACCCTAATCTATACCATCATCCGCCCCCTTTTTCTCTGAGTTTCGTTTTCCCTTTTCATTTTTCATTCTCTCGCTTTCTCATATCACACCGTCTCTCTCTCTCTCTCTCTCTCTCTCTCTCTCTCTCTCTCTGATTTCTGCTCTCTACAACAAAACCACCGAACTCACCGTCTCTCCCTCTTCTCTCAATCCTCACCCTCCATCTTCCATCTCAAACTCCTCTCATCTCTCTAATTCTCAAATCTCAACACCGAAAACACCCTCCATCATCATCTTCATCTCACTTCTCTCTCCTTTGATTCTTACCCGACCTCACCATTTCCACACACCACCTCATTCTAACCCTTTCTCTCTGCCAGATCGATGCAAGGAGGCTTCTAGAAGTCAAATCAAGACCATTCAATTGTGCAGAAACCAAGGGCTCTGATTTGAGGCTTGGAGGGCACGAAGGAAAAGATTGAGTATAAAAGCGAAGTTTGAAGGCAGATTCAAGGGGAGGACAATTTGGGGGTGATGTCCCGCCACTCAAATTGGTAGGGTTAGTTTGCTGTTTTCGAATTAGATCTAGGTTTATATTTTAGGGTAGATTTAATTTTCGCCGGTTTTTTTTTTTTTTGCAAACTTCATGAGGTAATTCTTGTACTCAAATTTTTGATAATGTTTGTTGATGAAATCTCGCAAGAATTACATGATTCTCGTTTTTGCATTATTATTAATTTGTGTTGCATGATTTGGGTTTGTGAATTTTTTTTGGTGTTTGACACTCTTGGGTATTTGCATGTTCTTTTTCTCTCTCTCTCTCTCTCTCGATCTGATTTTCTGTTTTCTCTTTCTCGGTTTTCTGGGTAGTTATTAAAATATTGGTATAGACTGATTCACGATCCTGGGTTCGATTTCATGAGTAGCTAGGTTTTTGATGTTTAGTTCTTGTGTCGGTGTGAACTGATTTTGGGATTACTATTACGATTCTAGGATGTGTGCGTTTTGATGGTTTGTGCTTCGGACCTGTTTGATTTTGGGATTGTAATATTCTGGGTTTAGTTGCCTTTGAAATTTTTGGGTTTGATGTCGAATTTGCTAGGTCGAGGTTTGGTGTTCGTCTGAATCATGTTCTGGGTCTCGACTTTGTTTTCTCGGGTTCTACTGAGTACTGATTGAAGGCCGAAAATGGCCTTAATTTCCTGTTCGTCGTGTCTTCCCTGTTTCTTGCTTCTATGTTTCCTTTCTCTTATCCCTTTTTCGTTCCCCTTTGTTTCGGTCCTCGGTATGCAGCAGTAGTGATAGTATTTCATTTTGCTTTCTTTTTGTTATTTGGTCAAAGATGTTAATAGTAGTGTCTAGGTTTTAGGTCTTTTTGATGGGTTATATGTTTAAAATATTAGGACAGTCTGGGCAGTGAGTTGGGTTAGTAATTAGTTGAGTCACAATCATGCTAGGTTGAATCAACAATCTCTTAGTAGGTCAAAGATGGGGTCATGAGATTAGGATTAGGATGGTAAGGTAGTTTTGTTGAATCAAGGTTTTTAGGGTTAAGGTCCAATCATAGTGATTTCTCTAGGGGTATTAACATTGGTTTAGGTCAGTTTTGGGTTAAGGTCATCAGGGTCTTGTTATTTTAATTTAGTTTCTTAAAGTTTAAGTTTACTCAAGGTAGTCAATGAATGAATGTTAGTTTTTATTGATTTGATTTGGGTTATTATCTCATCTCACTTGGTCAGAAAAAAATTAGTTTAGGTTGTTAATAAATAAACTTAGTGATAAGTGCATTATTTGCACTTATTTCTAGGTGTTTTAGAGTCATAATCATGGTAGATTTAGGCCAAAAATGTATATAATCCTTTCCCATTTCTCTATTTTACGCTTGGTCTTTGCATTTTGGTGTGAAATTGCAGATTCAGGAGCAAAAAGCTGACTTTAGGAGCAAATCTGGCAAGACCAAGAGCACCACGAGTATCAACCACTGTTGATCAAACCGTGGTATAAATTTCAGGAAGAACCGACCAAAGAAGCGCCAGGCAGCGCCCACCACAGGCTGCCCGTGGTGGCTGCTGGCTTTGCACAGTGACGGTTATTTTCGCGGAAATAAAAGGAGGAGAAAAGAAACGTCGATCATCAGTTATTCCCAGCAGAAAGGAGAGAGTTCTTCAGTATTTCCATCACAAAATACCTCCATCCATCGAGAATCGGTTCGAAGATTACCAAGAATTGAGATTCGAGAGGAAAAGCGCAACACTTGTGAAGTAATTTCCGCTCGGACATCGAGAGACTCTACGGAATCTGCCTCAGTGTTTGCTATACTCTTTTCGCATTTCTTTCTTAGTTTCTAGAATTGATTATCATGTTTAGAACGCATTTCTTGTTTTCAATGTCTATTCGTGAGTAGATTTCGTTCTTTCTAGGGTTTTATGAACTGAAACTATGGTGTTTGATTAGAATGTTATTAGTTTGTGCTTGAATTCTTGATTGAATCAATAGAACGTTGTGTTTTTCATGCTTATAAGTGTTCTTAAGGCCTTGAATTCTTGTAATTCTGAGATTAACCTGAGAAGTACCGAAAGGTGAATTAGGGTAATCTGACTACCAGCCTGTATACCTAGGCTTGCGAAATTTGAGAAAAGAGTAGTAAACTAGGGAATCAATTAGATAACCTGACTTTTAAGACCTTCAATTCTGTTTAACCTAAAGAGCATACGAAAGTTGTGAATTAGGTTGTTTAGAATAGTTCTATTTAGCATCAAAAGAGCGATAGGACTAAGAGGTTATCGATTCTTGATTCGTTTAAGAAATTCTTTGCACAAGCTTTGACCTGTTTATCAGACCCTTTTGTTAGGTGAGTAAACCCTAGAAGTCTCCATCCATTGAATTACCCCGGACTCAACTCTTTTTGTCTGCTTTAGTCTTAATTAGTTTATTAGAAACCTGCAAAAATGTCAAGAACCCGATTGGCTTAGCAATTAAGTAGATGGCTAGTTCATCGCGTTACTAGACTAAGTCCCTGTGGGATCGACCTTAACGTGCTACATGGTACCCGTGCGCTTGCGGCCCTGTCACTTAGATTAGTTAATTCAATCCCTCAGATTAGGCTTTAAATTTGATTAACTTAAACACTTGAATTAGGACTTAAAATCTGAAAACCGACTCCAAGTGGATACGACAAATAAACCAGACTTAAAACCACAAAAATACTTTCAACGACAGACAATTACTATCAAGAAATACAATCTGCACCTCCACAATTCTCTCTCTACATTTTCCGATTCTTCTTCCTTCATTTATTCAAAATTTTCGACTTTCTACAAAACACTTTATAGAATATAGGCTAATTTTTGTTCATAAGTTTTTTACTTCAAACAAAAAATTAAATAAGAAAGAAAAAAAAAGAAAAAACTGCTAAAATAGGAAAATTACTTCATATATGCCTCTCATACTAACAAGTATATTAGAAAAGGTGAAAAACAAAAACCATGACATAAGATAGCTCAGAGATGCACATAGCACAAGCTCCTAGAAGACACCCCCCACCCCCCTGCCCCCCAACCCCCCCCCCCCCCCCAAAAAAAAAAAATTAAGAGAAATAGAGAGGAAAAAAATCAAACTACGGTATGAATTAGAGGCAAAACAAACTCTCAACAAGGAGAGTACATATGAAGACGAAAAGGGAGGTGACGAAAATGGAACATGTCTTGGGGGACGACATGACACAACCCAATGGCGGAGTCCCCAATCCCCACCTCTAGTTGAACAAAATGCGCAACACATAACTCTAGCAATCAAAGATCAGCATCGTCACTTGGTGTTTCTCGGTCTCCAATACTCTATCACGCTTTATAAATGTATTTTTCAATCAACATATAAATCGGATGATCAATTTCATATATACTTGGCAAAATTGAGTTGAGACCCGAACTCAAGCCAAACAATCCCAAACCATTTCAAAACCAACACGACTCAAAACTTGAACTGACCCAACCCGAACCCCATCAAAAAGGTTGATTCCCGACTCCCCGGCACGTGTAATTTCTCAAACAAAAGGAGTTAGAACCTGTTGTATGAGAATCACAACAAGAAGTATCAGGACACAAGTTTGACTGTTTGAGCAAGTTGATGGCAAACATATGTGCCTAAAACTCTAGAGGTCACATAACATGGTCCATTAATAATATGAGGATGCTTCCTTGCAAGGTGATTACATGGAAAGAAGAAATAAGATCAGAAGTTGTACCGGTAAATCATACTCGAGAACAGTATTGTTGCTTTCCATGCTGGAAGGAAATACAAAATAATGAAAAGGAGCTAATTAGAATCCGGACAATGAGAGATCCGGGGGGTAAGTAACCATACAGGACAGAAGTTGAGATTTTAAGAAGCATACCTTACAAGTGATAACTTCTTCCCCATTGAAGCCAACAGTGCAAGTCTACTCCATGGAGAGACATGGAGATCCCTCACTGCTTTGATAGTCGAAGGAAGCTGTATATTATCCTGCTCCTGAGGGGAAAAAAGACTCATCTGCAGAATAACAGTAGAGATGTGAGTCTCAAAAACTTGAGTCTGAAATGGTGAAATCAGTAGAAGATAGGAAAATACTTTAGTAAGAATATGTGGACCACCAATCCTAGCAGGTCTTCGAGCAACAATCAAAACCTGACCTGAATCATCCACATCAAAATGCCGTGCACCATCTAACAGCAATTCTTGCTGCAGAATTTGGGAAGTATAAGTATGATAAATAACACACTAGAAACATTAAGGTAAATTCCATGAACAAAATAGGTGTAAACATTAGAGAGTAGAGTCTCAAATGTGAATCATCCAGCACCAGCACACAGTATATCACCAAAATAGCAAGAACGGCATGAATTTAAGCTACCATAACCAACACCCCCGCCCAAGAAAATTCTTAGAACAAGCAGAAAATTAAGCACGACAGGATAAGAGAAGGTCGTCAAATTAAAGAACTTAACAAATGACAACAGCGAAGGGAAATATGATGAAAAAGAGAGGCGAGCTAAAGCAGCTTATTTATGTTGTGATCAAAGTCTGTGTTACTCGGACTTAGGTACAGGAATATATCCATGTGTCAGACCTACCTTGGAAAAAAAATAATTTAGGACACTGGATCTAAGTCTAAAAAGTGCGCTCCAAGCGCAGTGTAGATCACAGTTGGGAGTACTTCAGCATGTTAAAGTGAAGCACATTCCAGAGCGCTCTGTCATGCCTTTGATTTAAACCAAAGCATTACTTGACTTACCCTAGCCTCTCCCCCCCTCCCCCCCACCCCACCCCCACCCCCACCCACAGATTATTCTACTTTTTCAGAGCTATTCACTTTCATTCATTTTGTTCTTTAGCTATTTCAGCAATTCGAGCTCTCTTTTTGTGTACATATAGTTTACTTGCCTTTGTGTACTCCATGTGCGTGAAGCACAAGCTTGCACTTCGGAGCCCACACTCCGAGCCACAGTGACCTTTGTGTGTGTCCTGAAATTGGATATGCGCATGAAGACATGGTAACTTTTTTCTTTTCTAGATTCATCAACCTACTTTGAGATCAAGCTCAGTTAGCTGTAGATTCATGTTTTGTGCGTAGCTTTGTATGGGAGAATTTGTTAGTCTTACATAAGCATATTTTTAGTAATTAATCAAGCTATTTTGTTATTTTGCTTTGGCTAATTTACCTTGTTTCTGTCTGCATGTAGCTTAATGACAAAATGGACCTATTATCTATACTTACATAAAAAGTAAGTAAGGATTCATGATGGAGGTCCATCTCAGACCACATTGCTGGCTGGGACAGCAAGGCAACTAGAGAGGACTTTCTCCCCTGAAGTCCACAGCAGGTCCAGTTCAAATTGGGATCTTGCTGGGAATTCAGGAGGGATTAAGTCCCTCTTACAGCAAGAATGAGGCAGCTAGGGAAGACAGGTCCTAGGGTAATTTTGAAGCACTTAACAGGAGGAAGGTGATCACCCAAGGAGCATGTGCAGAAGGCAGCTTTGGCCTTAAGAACCAAGTTCAATTCATGCAATTGAACCTTGGCAGAACCCCAACCTGTGAAATCAGGGATCATGTTATTTTAAGGTCTGAACAAGCTGTGTGTACAAAGGCAATGGCATTTAGTGGTCTCTATGTATTCCTTGGTCTATCAGCTACCCATGATCGAGGAGTGCAAGCTACTGAAATCCCAGGACATTTTCTACAGCAAGCATAGTCCTGGAAATGCATATGATCAAGCAGCTGGACAGTTTTGGAATTCCTAGCTTTGTTAAGGTCATTTGGTCATTTTCCCTTTAATGATCGAATTACCTTAGAGAATACTATTACTTCCTGTATTCAGCAGCAAGAAGAAATAATATATAGCAAGTGGAAGCATGACTAAGGCTCGAGGGAAGCAGCTGTTGGCCCAATCAAAAGCAGTCAGCAACTTCCATTTATTTTTGCTGTTTCTTTCAATGTAATCAGGTGTAATTAAGTGTACAATTAGCCTTAAGCAGCTCACTTATGTATGATAATTGAGCTTAGCAGCAGATTAGAGGTTTCTTCCAGCTTAGGAAACCTCGTTTACTCGGTAGACAGCCAGCTGTTTGCTCAAAACAGCATATATAAGCCAGCTCTTTGTAATTGTATTCATTATGTGAGTTTTATGCAATCAGTTGAGCTTCCCTGTGTTTGTGAGTGTCTCATAATTATCGACCATTTCTACTTGTCTCTAACTAAGCTCTAGCAGGCTTAGAAGGCGTTAAGTAGAGCTTGATTCATGCTAATGGTGGTGTGGTCTGTATCCATTTGCTTTAATTCAGTACTGCCCTTGTGTTTCTTGCTGTGGTGTTTGTCTGTATCAGCTAGGATCACAAGTTTATCTTTGTTCCTTGTTTGTCTTTCGTTCGTTGATGCTTTTCCATCCTTGGGAATAGCTTAAGTAGAGCAAACCAGGTCAGGAGAGCCTATTGGTATCTGTCCAGATGAGTGCACTCTGATTCTAATTGATCTGCACATACATCAATTCATATGTCCCACTTTTAAATTCCAATTTTACCCTTGATGACCTCATCATCATCATCATCCCTAACCATTTATACATTCAAGTGTAATTTCAACCTATTTTCTTTTTTATTTTTAATATTAGTTTCTTTCTTGTATTTGATATCTTGATTCTTGTATTTGAGTAATTTGTAGGCTCATTTATGTTAAGAGGGTTTGTTAAGTCCACTTTAATCATGTTCTTTTATAGTGAACTAAGTTGTATTTTTAAATTGATATGTTTTCTTACTGTATAATCAAGTTGTACTTACATTGTTACTATATAATCAAGTTGTAGTTACATTGTATTAGTCTTAATTATATTATGAATCTTATTAACTAATAGATATTTTATATGAATCCTTCGAAACATTATGCTATTAGTTTTATAATTGTGTTTGAGATTGATGAAGTTTTACGTTGTGGTGAAGAGATATGAATGTGGGCTCCTCTATTCAGTTGAAAAGAAGGTATTTATGTTTCATTTTTCAATAATTATTCAGTTTAAATGCTAATATCTTTGAAAATGTGAATATATGGTAAATGATGAGTATAGACATGTAGAAGTACATATAGTGCTCACATATGTTCGTTATTTGTCTCATTTGTCAATATATAGATAGGATTGTCAACTAGAAATAGAAATAGTATTATTATCCATAATATGTTAGCATTCGCGAAATTTATAATGGTTTAATCATCCAAGAAAAGTTAAGCTCTTTCTATTCTCAAGCAATAATATATGTGATGTATTTTGATTACTAGAGTCATATAACTATGCTTACATTTATGGACACTAAGAAGCATGTGATGACCTTCTACGATTTTCTATTACATACTAATCATTAAGTAATACGAATTATAAGTCAATGACAACAACTTTTTACTCCCTTACATCTTATTTTATATATAAGTAAACCATATAACTATAATACTATTCATTTTAAAGTTTCATTCACATGATATACAATAGGGATAAGTAATTTGGTTTGAATATGTATTATACTTTTTTCATAAGCAAATAATCGATTAATTAAACCAAATATTTGAATTAAAATTAATTTTTCATGTTATTGAAGAAAATGGGCCATATAAGAAAATTAATGATTTGAATTAAAATGGACCATATAAGAAAATGAAACAAAAGGAACATTTTTAAGAAGAATTATCAACTTTGAAGATGGTCCAAGCATAATGACTCGAGTACTTTTATTTTAGGGAAATTCCAAATGGTAGGCACCAACTATTGCCTATTCCAAGTGGTGAACACCCTTTTATATATTCCAAATGATAGGTTTAGTTACCAAACATTTCCATCCCGTAGGCATTACTTTACCGTTACAATATATATAAAAAAAGGAAAAATAAAAATTAATGTTTTGAGCTCCCATCTCTTCGACGCTCAGCCTGGATATTTGCTGAAACTCAAACTGGAAAAAGCTATGCCAATTCCCCAAAAACATTTTCCCAAAACAGTGTACATAACGCCCGTAACACACTTAGACTGAAAATCGAACAATGAAATCTGAATTTTGCTTAAGAAGAAAAGGTGCTATGTTTGTGGTGATGGACATCACAGATTCAATTATTTAGATGATTTTCCTCAGGCAGCATTCTTGTGCATGCATTTTGTTTTTGTCAATGTCAGAACTAAACAAACAATACAAAATTGGAAGCATAAACAACAAAATTAACTCCCATTCCCCAAAATTACATCTTATGTCCTTGTTCTTACTCCCTCCCAAGCATCCACTTTTTTGGCCAAATAAGCATTTTTGTCATCTCTTTGTACTGGTACTGTTGCTATATTGATCCCTCACAGTTTCCTTTTCCATTTCGTCTTATTACATCTGAATTTTATGGTCCTACAGCCTAAGGCAACTCTAAAATTCCCTTGTGATGAAGTTTCACTGCAAGAGAAACGAGATGATAAAGAGAACTGAATTAAAACATAAAAGTCCAAACCCTAAAAGTTTCACACTAACATACTTGTAGCGGCTGTCGAACGGCGTCCACCACCAGCGTCGATTGGAAAGCAGCTATCGAACGGCGACAACCACCTGCGTCGGAGATGGGAGGAGACGGCAGAAGAATTCAGGGGAGGAGATGGGAGGGCAGAGCTTTTTCCAGTTTGAGTTAGAGTAAATATCCAGTCTTGAGCGTCGAAGAGGAGCTCAAAACATTAATTTTTCTTTTTTTTTTTTAATATAGATATTCTAATGGTAGGTTAAGTAATGCCTACGGAATGGAATTGTTTGGTAATTAAGCCTACCATTTAGAATATATAAAAAGGGTGTTCAACATTTGGAATAGGCAATAGTTGGTTCCTACCATTTGGAATTTCCTTTTATTTTAATTAACAGTACTATTATTTCAAAGAATTAGATGATGATTACATCGAGTTGAAGGAAACTGGAAAAGACAAAGTTTAGAAAAAGAAAGCTTCCCCCACCTCCCTACCCCTATCCAAGCCACCTCTAAACCTAATTTGAAAATACCCAATTTAACCTAAGTAGAAACCATTACACAACCTTCCATTCTATCAATACCCTTCTAGAAAACAAAACAAAAAAAAAAAAAAAAACACCATATTCATCTGCCCTCATCCATGAAAACTCTAGCTATGCCCATCACGATCAAGCACTCTTCATCCACATCATAAACACGGTAGCCAACACCACCAGTCACCACAACCTAGCATTGGTACTACTTCGAAACCCAACCATCGCAGCCCAAGAAGCCACCCCCGAACACCCACTTGAACCCATCTTATCCAGCAACACAACGAAACTCCAACCCCGAACCTGAAGCACCAAACGCCGACCCTGCTGTCTCCACTGCTGCTGTCCCTCTGCCTCCTCAGGCAGCCACCACAGTAAAGGTTTCTCTATTTTTTGATAGGGGAAAAATAGATATATTAATACAGGAAGAAAAGATCATATGCTTAGGAGTTAGGAATCATCCTAAAAAGTTTATGTACAACCAAAATATAGATTATCTACAAAATCCACTCCATCAAAAGACAAAGATGGAACTTCCCATTACCCCAAACAAAGAGAGTTGACAAAATTGTCTTTCAAGCACTGGAGGAGTTTCAGCTCCCTCAAAAACCCTTTGGATCATTTCTCTCCAAGTACTCCAAAAACTAGCATGAGGAATAACTGTGGTATCTTGTTCTTCGGTTTCCTACCAAAGACACCCTCCTAAGAAGATGACTTCTAACTAAATAGGGAATGACCCAAGCAACACCTAGGCACCCAAAGGCTAAATCCCAAAGAGACCTAGCAAAGGCACAATGTAGCGATAAACAATCTGGCGATTCAATATCCCTCTTGCACATAAACACCTATTAACCAAAATTCTCCCCCGTTTTTGTAAATTTTCACAAGTGAGGATGCTCCCATAAGTCGCTTTCCAAACAAAGAACGCTACCTTCAAAGGGGCCAAAGCATTCCAAATGATGGTGGAAGGGAAAGCACCAGTCTTAGAAAGATACAACGATGAAGATGCGAAATAAAAAGTTTGAAACAATAGGACCTAGCCAAAAAGATCCCTTTCTTACTCAAATCTCATCTCACCATCTCTTATGAGCAGGCTCCTATGGTGGCCTCACTAAGGATGTTGAAGAAAGTAACCAACGATACTTCAAGAGCAAAACCATCTCGAATAAAAATAGGAGACGAAACATTAGAGCCTGAAAGTTGCTCCGAAAGATCGCCAATGCAAGCATTTCTATACAAAAACATAAATACTAGAAAAGAGATCTTTCAAAGAAGCCTTATAGGCACCATAGTATAGGTAGTTTTGTGATATTATTAAAATTAATTACACTTTCAAATATCATTAAGAATGAAAATGCATATGAGATTTTGCGGTTTAATTAATAATGTCAGCCAGTAGTTTACTACCTTGGTACAATAATGCAGACCATGTTAGAACAGTAATTTTAAAACATGATTGTGCTTGAATGTCTTCAATAGCCACCTACTTACGTGATATGTATTGAATTAATTAGAATGCATGCTAATCGGTTTAATATGAATCGACTCATGGTTTTCACATATTAAACTAGTTAACCACTTATAGGTTGAAGTGTCACTATTAATTAGGACACTCCCACAAGACTTCGTTAAATTGATCTGCAGATAAATCAATCATAAGGGACTATATGCTTTCTCAAATGTGCTTAATGGTCTAATTGATTGGACTGACTATGTACTTGTCAAGTAATAAGGTTGCTCGATTAGTAGTGCTAGATTACGGAACGTCCTAGTTTGATTATAATCTATCACGCAGTAAGTATTAAGGTTGTTTGAACAATAATGATAGATTAGGAATTCGTTGTCGTCAACCTTGAGCATTGTACAAGGACGTGTTGTAGTACTAACCCATTATCTTCTCGGTATGCATACATATACATATATATATATATATATATATATATATATATATATATATATATATGTGAAAATTGATTATCTCTCCGATTTTTCCAAAAAAAATATATATATGTGAAAATTGAATTCTAATAATCCCTACTTTTTGTAAGCCAATAATCTCTACATTGTTTGTGTATTTTGCTTAGTTTTAAAAAGCGCGCACCTCGTGCGCTATAGCTCACAAAGCGTACGCCTCGTCCCCTCCAAGCCTTTTGCGCCTTATGGTCCGTTTCATGGAGGTTTTATTGTTCAACATATAAAAATTATGAAATGTTTAGTGTATTTTTTAAAAAAACCCCTTCTAGGCTGTGAGGAAACCCTAGATTGTGCGATTCCCTACCTTTCTTCCTCTCTTCTCGCATGACTATGCTTGTTTTATTTCTTTTGAAGAATATTTCAGTGTTAGTTCTTATAGTTAAAGACGATTTGCGTGATTTTTCGTCGTATTATTTGTGTCTCATCCATTATTTGATGCCCTTTCTAAGCTTATTGCATGAAAAAAAAATATAGCTTGGAAAAAACTGTGCTTTGGTGCGCCTCGGATCCGTGAGGCGCGTGCTTTTTCTTTGCGCTTCGGGGACTTGTGCGTTTTTTTGCGCCTGACGATATTTTAATCTAAGGTATTCTGGTGATCAAAAATAAAAAATAAAACTATATTCTGGTGGGATGTCACCGAGTCAAATGGTGATAACTCGATGGTTTGACGTGTACTGGCGAGAATGTGATTGACCAAGAATTTGGACCACCAGAATATAATCAACTATGAAATGAGACCACTAAAATACAATAACATGTCAATGAAACTACTAGAATACAATAGCAGTTTAAATGGGACTACTAGAATACAACTAAAATGATAATTTCTTGGTCAAACACACTCTCCTAACTTTTATGAATTGGACAATAATAATCCTTAATATCAACTTGGATTCTGGTGGTCCAAAAAAAAATAAAATTGGATTGTATTGTATTGGTACCAAATCCACCTCTACATTCTTTTTATTTTTTCATTTCTACTCCATATTGTGTTTTTCCCCTAGAAAGGTAATGAATTGTAGTTTCTAAATTTGTTTATTTTTTTTTTTGAGACTCCGAGTAATTATTATGATTTTTAAAAGGAATAAAAGTGAAAAAATCATAAAAAATAGTAAAAAAATGAAAAATAATTGGGAGAAACGTCGTAAATTAATTAAAAATCATGGTAAGTGTTATACAAAGTTTTGAATCAAAAGCAATACAAAATCTATGATATTGAGGGTATACTCTCAATGTTGTCCCACTATAATCCAATTTTATTTTATTTTTTTGGACCACCAGAATCTAAATTGATATATATATATATATGTGTGTGTGTGTGTGTGTGTGTGTGTGTGTGTGTGTGTGTGTGTGTGTGAATCTAGGCATATTATTCAGAACTATCACAATGAACTTACCTGTAATGCAAATACACAAGACGATGCCAAATTGCATGTAACTCCCCCTTTCCTTCCTACGGAACATAAGGCATGTCAATCGGAATATGGTCCGTCTAAGATAATCAATGCAATAACAATCATTAAATAAAACACATAAAGTAGCAATATGTAAGTATAGCCAAAGTTACGAATCAGTAATTAAAGTTTTTTATTACTCCACCAAATGATTACCTCTACCATATTGTCCTTTGATTCCATCAGCATAATAAGAAGATGAACCCAATGGTCTATTCTCTATATCTCCCAACGTACGCTCAAGGTTGGTTGTCCTCTGAATAAACATGGATCACATTAAATTCGAGAACAAGGCTAAAATAAACAAGCAACAGAAATGAACCGTCATTTGGATGAGTTTATTGCATGGCACGATATCCAGAATATAATTGTTCAATTACCCTCATGTAAATACTATAGCAATAGGACACCAACAATCAACTACGCAAACACATTATGCATGCCCCAATTATTAAGATAGGTTGATGGTAGAATTGGTCATAATTTGTATATATTTCACATTTTTGGTCATAAGAGTAAATTTTTTTCTTTCTAATGCAAGAGTATATGCTTAGTTTTGGAATTATTGCTTTTGCATTAACCTTTTGGAAAACAATTATAAGAAATGATTTACATCATAAAGTGTATTTGCATTGCAATTATTATAGAGAAGGATGTCAAATATTTTGATATGGTAGTTTTTGTAGTTTTTATCTTAAGGAGGTAGTTAAAACAAAATGATACAGCTAAATTCTGAATTTACCATGCAATATGCCAGTTTAAAAGCTACTTTATAGAATAATTGCACATTGTACGGATAGAGAATTTTTCATCACCAATTATCAAAGTTAGCAGATGTTATTCTACTCAGGGTGTTAAGTACATGATTTTGTTATTCATGTGAATTTTATGTATTTATTTCATGCAAATTTTATAAGTTTGCACGAATTAGAATGGGATGTTGGGTTACTGATGTGTAGAGCCCAAATTGCCTGGTGGGCAAGGCACACGATTCACATAATATTGAAGATTCTTCCAAGATTGTGTACTTTAAGACATTATAGTGTTACCAAAAGTGAGGGGCAGTCACATGGAGATAGATTGATCTCTCGGGAATAGAATATTGTAGTATTACTTTGGGAATATGATATCAAATTAGTGGAAAACACGTTATTTTAGGAAGGGTAATATTACTATTAGCCATACATTTTATTGTTGTCTCCATTACAAATAGACATTTGGCTGCAAGGTTTAATGTATCAATGTTAGATTCATCTCTACCATAAGAAATTATATTTCTAACCTCTATATGAGTTGAGTGAATTCAATCAATTGTGAGTGTTGAGTCCTTGTGTTGAAACTCAACGAGGGAGATGGAGAGGAATTGTAAGAGATCGGAGAATCTCTAATTGAACAACTAGTATCAAAGGACAGGCTGGGTGTGTTGTTAATATTCAAGCTGAGAAACCATGTCAGGCAAGAAAGTAAAGATTGTTGTTTTTTAAAGGAAAGACTACGTGATGGAGGTCCATCTACAACAGCAATGTTAATCGAGCCAGCAAGAAAAAAAAGAGAGGACTTTCTGTCCTGAGGTCCTCAGCAGGTCCTTCACTCAATGGGATCTAGCTGGGAATTCAGGAGGGATCAAGTCCTTCCTGCAGCAAGCATAGGAGAATTATGGCAGACAGGTCCTAGGGGAATTTTGAAGCATTCAAAGGCAGCAAGTTGATCACCTCAGGATCCTGTGCAGGAGGCAGCCTTGGCCTTAGAACCTAAGTCCAATTGATGCAATTGGACCTTGGCAGAACCCCAACCTGTGAAATCAGGGTTCAGGTTATCTCAAGGTTTGATACAAGCTGCAACAGCTCAAGGTAATGGCATTTGGTGGTTTCCCTGTGTTCCTAAGGTCATCTACTACCACTGATCGAGGAGTGCAGGTGACTGATGTCCTTAGGCATTTTTCTACAGCCTGTTTGAGTTAGTAAAAAGCAAGCATCATGCAGCTGGATAGTGTTGGCATTTTCAGCATTAATAAGGTCATTTGGTCATTTTATCCTTAATGATCGAGAGTCCTTAATTGCTAATACAATCAGCTACTTCAGCAACCAAGAAGAAGATTATAATAAACTCAGTGGAAGCATGACTAAGGCCCAGGAGGCAGCTGCTGGCAGTTCTAGCTTCAACCAGCCACTTTTGATTTTATTTTGCTGTTTTCTTAATACAATCAGATGTAATTAGGCCTTGTATTAGTTTTAAACAGCTTTCTTATGTATCTTAAGCTAGCTTAGACATAGATTAGAGGTTTCCTAATACTTAGGAAAACCTTAATTACTCGGTTACAGCCAACTACTTGCTGAAAGTAGCAATATAAGCAAGGCTCCTATGTAATAGCATTCAATTATGAGTGAATGAATGAGAAACCAGTCGAGCTTGCTCCTGTGTGTTTGTGAGTGTCTCTAAAAACTCTCCATTGTTTCTACTTGTCTGTAACAAAGCTTTGGCAAGCTTAGAAGGTGTTGAGTAGAGCTTGGTTTGTGTTCTGGTGGTGTGGACTGTATCCAGTGCATGCGTTGAGTCTTGCCCTTGTGTTTCCTACTGTGGTGTGGTCTGTATCAGTTGGTTGCACAAGTTTTCTATCTTCTTTTGTTTGTTTTTCGTTCCTTGATGCGTTTCCATCCCTAGGAAGAGCTTAGGTTGAACAGAACAGGACAGCAAGGTCCTTGGTGTTTGTCCAGGCCAGTGCACTCGGATTACCTTTGGCCCGCACATACATCAGCTTTGGTATCAAAGCTGTGTGACTTTCTTGGTGAGCTTCTTGCTGGTTACAGGATGTCTACTAGTAGGACTGCCGAGGAGGTGGATGAACAAGCTCTTAGGGAGAAGGCTGAGTTGGAGAAACATGTTCAATATTTGACAGATCGGTTGAAGAATTATTTATATTTGAAGAAGCAAAGTTTTAAAGAAGAATCTGATTATGAAGAAGAAGGGAGTACTTATTCCAGTAATCCTTTTGGGGAAGAAGAGGGTCCTAGTGGAACTAAGAAAGTCAGGACTAGACAGAGGAAGGTCGGAATGGATGACAAATTAGATTTCAAAGTGGAAATTCCAGAATTTGAAGGTCAGCTGGACACTGAGGTGTTCTTAGATTGGCTGCAGACTGTGGAACGGGTTTTTGATCTAAAGGAGGTTTCTGAAGAGAAGAAGGTCAAGCTTATTGCTCTGAAACTGAAGAAACATGCTTCAATCTGGTGGTCTAACCTACAGAAAAGAAGAGTAGAGAGGGGAAAAAAGAAAGTTAAGACTTGGGAACAAATGAGGGAAAAGCTGAAGTCTAAGTTCTTGCCTGTGAACTATCTCAAGGAGAACTATGGAAAATTGCAACATTTGGTGCAAGGTAGCAGGTCTGTGGAGGAATACACAAAGGAGTTTGAGCATCTTTTGTGGAGGTGTGATCTCAAGGAGAATGAAACTCAGGTGCTAGTGAGGTTTCCGGCAGGATTGAATGAAGGCATTAGAAATGTGGTGGAACTACATCCTTACACTACTTTGGATGAGCTTAGTTCTTTGGCTCACAAGGTAGAGTTGCAAAGGAGGTCCAGAGGAAAGGAGTTTGCAGTAAAAACCCCTTACAAACCTCAACCTAAGTCCTTTACCTATCCCAGAACCTACCCCACAACCCAAAGAACCCCTTTTACCCCAAGATATCCCACAAAACAACCTACCTCCCACAAAAACAACTGACTCCTCAAAGAACCCCAAACCCCATTGCTACTGATAACAGGAGATGTTTCAGATGTCAAGGACTAGGGCACATAGCTTCAGAATGCCCTAATAAGAGGGTGGTGACCTTGGCTGATTATCAAGCTTCATGGTTTGCTGAACCTGAAGTGTAGGAGGAAGAGGAAGTACATCCAGAAGGAGAGTTGCTTGATCCTGTGTATGATGAGGTAGAGGAAGGTCCTGATGAAGGAGAACTATTGGTGATAAGGAGAGTCCTTAGTAGTTCTTCTGTAGAGACAGGACAGGAACAAAGAGAGGCCCTGTTTCATACAAGATGCACTGTGAAAGGGAAGGTCTGCTCAATCATTGTAGATGGTGGCAGTTGTACAAATGCAGCTTCACAGGAAATGGTGGAAAAGTTGCAGCTGGAGACTTCATCACATCCAGCACCCTATTCAATTCAATGGTTGAAATCTAGCAGAGGCATTCCTATCACAGAAAGGTGTTTGGTGAGTTTTTCAATAGGCAAATCACATCATGATTTTGTTTGGTGTGATGTCTTGCCTATGGATGCATGTCATTTATTGTTGGGAAGGCCTTGGATGTTTGAGGGCTAATACTTATACCTTGATGGTGAACCACAAGAAAATAACCTTAACCCTACTCAAACACACCCAAATGTTCGGCCTCGTTCCGAGCCGAAATTCTTCTCATTTATAGGGTATATTTGCTTGTTTTAACCCCTATTTATATATTAGATATAATGATTTGGTGTTTTGTAGGAAAATAAGGAGTTAGAAGAAGTTTGGGCTTAATTGAAGGTTTTTAGGGAATCCCGAGCTATTTCCCGAGTCAAACCAAGTCAACCCGAGCCGAGATCCAAGTCAAACCAAGTCAACCCGAGCCGAGCAGGCGAAACCGGCGTAAATTCAATATCAAGATTGGCGCAAAACAGGGGAACGGTACAAACTCAAAGGTTCGAAATACATGTGCCTTCACCCTTTGGGTCATAACTCCTTCGTTACACCGAGAGCTTAAAGTACACACCGAGAGCTTTCCATCGATATCTTACGGTCCTAAAACGGAGTTCGGATGAAGAAGTTATGCACGTTTGAAGTCGGCGGAAAAGCGCGAGCGATGGCTCGCCGAGCGAACCTGCGTCGACAAAGACACCCGGCCCGAGCAGGCTCACCCGAGCCAGGGAGTGGCTCGCCCGAGCCACTCTGTCTGCAGACGCGCGTGCTGCGATTTTTTCTAGGGTTTGGGTTGTATTTTTCCTTCTTCTATAAATACCCA